>OX336389.2:583501037-584701037 GCA_946902985.2 Meconema thalassinum | reverse complement strand
CAAATACGTGACCATCTAGAGAGGCTGACATGTGTAAGGAGCGAATAGCAAGGAAAGCGGATGGTTTTAAGCCATAAGTGACCGTCTTTAAGCGAAATATCTTAATGGGCTTGCTGATTTCATCGCGCCACAAGATTCTTTGGAGATTTTGTTGTTCGGGCTGAATTAAAACTTGACGGTACATCTGTTTTATGTCCGCTATAACAGCTATGGGAAATAATCGAAAGTTTAAGAGTATAGCAGATAAATCTGACTGAATAGCGGGACCAGAGTAAAGAGTATCGTTAAGACTGTTGCCATTAACGTCAGAGGATGAAACATTGAAAACGACTCGGATTTTATCCTTTACGAGAGGGTTTTTCCACACGGGATGATGATTTAAGAAAACCGTTTCGCTTGGGGTTGCAATTCGTCATCAGATTTGCTGACAACTTCCACATGATCCAAGCTTTCATAATCATCCATAAAATCAGTGTACTGCTGTTTAACGAGAGGTTCTTTCTTGAATTTGCTCTCGATAGCAAAGAGAACTTTTCGAGCTTTGGGTTGAGAATTAATAAGTTTGGGGGGATTGAGTAATCTTGGCATCTGAACAATGAACCGATCTTCAGGAGAACGAGTGGTAGTGTTCAAGAAAAGTTGCTCACAGAATTCGTTTTCTGAAGAGGTTACGTTGGGAGAAACGCTTTCGAGCCTCCAGAACTGTTCCAAATCAGTATTAGCAAAATAACATTGAGATACGGGTTGGGGAGAATAATGAGGAAGATGACCGGTAACGATCCATCCAAAATTAGTGTCTCTGGCAACCACGTGTGAGGATAACTTACGAACCTGTTTACGAAGGCAATTCCAGAAAACATTGGCACTGAAGAGTATGTCAATGGGGCTTTGTACATTGAACAGAGGGTCAGCTAACCTTAAATGCGAGGGAATGTTTAAACCTGAAATATCGACAGAGTGACTTGGAGTGTCCTCTCCGATACTGTTGAGGGTGAGGCAATTAAGTTTCAGAAAATTATTTCTGTGACAAGTGCCTCTTAGGGTTAGCTTTGAAAACTGTACAGCTTGCGATTTTGAGCTGTTAATGCCTGATACATTGATAGAATTGGGGTTTACAGGTAGGCCTAATTTTCTAATCAAAGAATTAGACACAAAATCATGAGTTGCCGCTGAATCAAGAAGACCGCGAGCACTGACCCAGTTGCCGAATTTGTCTTGGACTTCGACTTGAACAGTGGATAACAATACTTGAGCACTACGCAAAGACTTAGCGTTTTGAATGTAAGAAGACGCACTAGGATTGCTGGTATTATCATTTTTCTGAGAAGTAGATGCTGCTGATGACCTCGATTGATCATGACGATGCAGTAAAGTGTGATGCGGTTTTTCACAATGGTAACAAAGTCTTGAAGACTTACAATTAGAAGCAGAATGCTTGGGTGCTAGGCAGTTAAAGCAATGTTTATTCTGGGGAACTAATTTTCTTCTGTCGTCGACTGACAGTTCTTTAAAAGATTTACACAGATACAAGGCGTGGGAATCCTTGCAAAGTATGCACTTTAATGGCTCATTTAAACTTTTACGGGGTTCGCTCTGAGTGTTCAAAGCGAGAGAACTAGCAATACGGCGTTCACTAGACCTAGTAGAGTAACCAGTGGCGTTTGACTTTAGTTTAGACGAACTGGATCCAGGTTCTTGGGTACTAGACGCTACGTGTTCGGTTTTAGATTTAAGAGACAGTAATTCAAGTTTAGAGCTAGGAGAAGATGGTTCACTTTGATTAGCTAAACCAGTTAAGAGTTGGCATCTAGCATTTATGAAGGTGACTAAATGCTCATATGAGTAATTATCGTCTTTGGGAAGTTCCATTTCCCAAGCTTTGAGGGTAGCGACATCGACTTTGGAAACCACTAAATGTATTAGGAAAGTGTCCCAGTGATCAGTGGGTTGGTCTAATTGGGATAGAGCTTTAACGTGAAGTTGTGTTGTATCAATGAGGGTACGCAGACTAGTGACGTCATTGTGCTGTGACGCAGGCAAATTGAATAAAGCTTTCATGTGGCGTTGAATACGTAGCCGTAAATTACCGTATCTTTCTTTTAACAAGTTAAAGGCAATGGGGTAGTTTTCGGCACTTAATGGGAGTGCTTCAACTAACTGCAGGGCTTGACCTTGTAGAATAGAACGCAAATAATGAAACTTGTAAATGATTTGAATAACTTCATTTTCATGAACTAGAGAACAAAATAGTTCGTAGAAAGAATCCCAAGTAGATTCGTCTCCTGAGAAGTGGGGTAAATTAATCTTAGGTAGAATTGGTTTGGGCTTGTGAGTGCCCTCACGAGAAGAGGTTTGTTGTTCTTGAAGGGAACCAAGAAGAGAACCATCCCTTTCCTGCTCTTCCTCAAGTTGGCGAATTATTTTAAAGGCGGAGGCTATACCGTCATAATGTTGATTTTCTACCTCTACTCGATCATCAGTTTGATTGAGCATGCAAGTTTCGATTTCGATTTGGATAGTACAATAATTTTCATAAGAACGTTCATAGTCCTTTACACGATGTTTTAACAAATCTAATTGAACTTCTGAGGGATCTAATTCCTTGATGTAATTTCGGAATCGGGTAAGTTGCCCTTTATAAGAAGCTCGTTTGGAAGTAAGTTTTTCATCCTTGCCATCCTTGTCTTTATCTGGAGGAGCCATGACGAAATAGGTAAATTCAAGTATAACTTACGCGACTGTGGAACCTTGGAAATGCTGTCAGACTCAAATCTCAACAAGCAGGAATCTGGCGTAGCGAGCTATGCTTGCCTTACTGGCCAGTTAGAATTAGCTATCAAAGCTAAGAGAGGCTTTAATAAGTTTTTAACTAAGAGTTCTTGCTCAAATGCAGCAAAAAGTGGAACCGTTATTAATTTTATTTGGGAGGTTTTTTAAATTTAAGCCCATGGTAAGAGTGAGGGAAGACAGGATCTTGCTTAATCGTTATTTCAGAGAAATGATAAAGCAAAAGGAAAAATTCAAATTTATTTAACAATGCAAAAAGGTGTAATGAATTTAAGACATATATAATTTGAGTTTACAAGCAATTGGGATCGCAGACCTCCGAAATCATTTAAATCTTGCGCCAGGCAATTGATAATTTTTTGGTTTTAAACCTTTTATATGAGCTAAAATCTTCGTAAGGTTTTGAAATAGTGCTAAGATTAATAAATAGAAAATTTTAAGATAATTAAAGTAATTAAGGTTAAACAACAAATCAAGTACAAGGTGTGTACTTTAAGGATTTCTAGATAGGTATCTTAGAAATATGAACAAACAACAACTTCGAAAGTAACAACCAAAAACAGGAAGAAATGAAATAGAAGTTTCTATAACTCCTTGTATTAATACAGAACTACGTTTAGAGATTATACAAATAGGGCAGGTCACTTATTGTGAAACCTGAAGAGAAAAATTGAAAGGAAGTTTCTAGAACTCCTATGTTAAAGTAGGGATCACGAGAAAAATAGGGCAAATTTCCCTTTCGTGAAACCTAGAGGTAACTCACTTTTGAGTAGAAAGAATTGGATTCCCTCATTAGAAGGGAGAAACAATATACTTTGAGGCGTGTACTAGACACGAAGTTTTACAGACATTAATTCGTTATACGTGGAGCAAGTAAGGGAGGGCACTTATTGAGAGTGACACCTCATTGAAAAAAGACCTAAAGTAACAATTTTATTATTTAATTTGTTAGTGAAGGGTTTGGGAAAGATCAAATGGGATTGTGGAAGAGTGTTCATGGCCGTATTTATTATACTCGGACGAGCGCGACGCGGATGAAAAAGTTGAACAGGCACTGTTTTCTCTATAGTCTGTTGATATAATTGAAAAGTTCACTGTAGTAGCACAAAACGTTTATGGCAAAGAAAGTTATTGCGATGGTGGAAAATAACTAGTTACACTAGATTTGCGAGAGTCTATTGCTTGAAAAGCTTGTAGGTTATAGTTGAATGCACCAGAAAAATTCCAACGGAGGAAGAAAAATTAGATATTGATTATCTGTTCATAAGGAAGATTCCATAGTTTGAAAACGCATTCCCATAAGTGAGTGGAAAGTACTAGAAGGTTTAACTTGTAGATGAATTGTTCGGCATGGAAAATTCCAGAAAAATCATGACTGAAGAATAGGGCAAAAATTAGTCCAGCGGTGGAACGAGCTAAGTATTCTATAGACAGTGGGTAATTCAATGGTGTCCCACGTTGTGAGAAAATCTCTCATTTAATAAGCATAAGAAATGCTGCTTCATGTTAGGATTAGCTTAGATAGACAAAAGCCCAACATAGAAAATCCCGCGAAGGATGATTATTGCCCCACATTTAGAAATCTCACACTGCCTATAAAATGATCATTAAAAAGCATGTAGCTATTTAAAATCAATCAAAATAAGTTGAAGAACGTAGAAATAGTACTTAGCTCATTTCTGATGAACGGCGATTCCTTGGTGACCGTTAGTCAGGAATTCACAACATGGAGAAGATTTGAAAGTTTGTCTCTCGAGGTGAGGAGACGAGCTTTAGTTAAGCTCCGACTGACTGGTTTGACTTCAGACGCACAAGTGAGACCAGCTCAACGAAGCGCGGAGAGACCAGGGAAAGGAATAGAGTGGGGGTAGGAGACAAAAGGAATACACATAAGGATAACCAACATAACAGCAATAAATTTTCTTGATGTAATGGTCTTCAAAGAGTTGATAGCAGGCGTCACTAGCGAAGCCGGGTGGGTGAAAAAGTAGACGAAGTCCTCGATCACTGAGATGATAGCTGGCGATAGCGACGAGATCTGGTGGCCAGATTGGTAAGGAAGTCCTCTTGTACCGGGAAAAATTGAGGAACTTCAGAGATTCGCTGCTAGATGACGCTAGGTGGGTCATGGAAGATATATATCTAGAACAGCCTCACAGGTGGTGTAAGAAAATATACCAACAAAGAGAAACCAGGAGATCACTGTTGGTGTTTGCGAAAAAGGGAGGGGATGAACTAAAGCAAAGAGAAGCAAAAGCTTACTCTGTCTTACCGTGTATTCCAAAGAATACACCAGAGGCGTCAACCGATGAGCAAAGAGGTGTTGTTCGGTTTCTGACAGCGGGAGGAGTAGGGGGAACGGACATTCATCGCCGAATGTCACAAGTGTACGGCGAACACTTCATGTCCCTTGCAAGGGTCAAGGCGTGGCACAAGCGCTTCAGGGAAGGACGGGTGTCGTTAGCCGATGATGCCCGGTCTGGGGCACCCGCTGCATTACCGATGACAACGTCCAGCTGTTTGATGCACTCATTACCCAGGACCGCCCAGTGACAGTGAACTCCATAGCCACCGTGGTCGCTCCACGACAATGCACGACCTCATACGGCCAACACAGTCGCGGCACTCCTGCAGAAATTCAATTGGGAGGTTCTCGGCCACCCTCCATACAATGATTACGCCATGTTTGGTCCCCTGAAAAGGGCTCTGCTGGGCCAACGATTCACCTCGGACGCCGACGTCCAGCTGTACGTGCGGAACTGGTTCACATCGCAGCCCAGGGAATTTTATGAGACAGCCATTCACCGCCTCGTGTCACAGTGGGACAAGTGCCTCAACAGGCAGGTCCAATACATCTAACATATAGGTACTGGTGTCTGTAATTATGCCTCCGGCGCGTTACTTTTTGAACGCACCTTATAATTCTAGGATATTTTTGTATAATTAATTGACGTTATGGTCAATCGTGTATTGACGCTTTCATGGATTTGAAATATTGCTTGTGAATGCAATCCCATGGTATACTTTCGTCAGAATTAGGGCGAACCATTTATATATTTTTGTCATGCAAATAGTAGATGCTTATCTACAATACTCTTAGTAGACTCTGTTCTAGTCCAGTCTACGTTTTCAGTCAATAAACTGATTAATTCATTTTAATTATCGAATGATTTAGTGATTTATATTGAGAACAGGATGTGTTGGGAGAACCAGTGGAGCAATATTTCCAATGTTCAGCCATATGCCCGGGATTAATTTTAGAGTTTTTAGAGTTCACTTTGAGCTAGTTTTCTTTTCTTCTTTTTCCACTGGGGCTGTCTTAACACATTATGTTATATTGATGTGTCCTTATCCCAGGTTGATCCATGTTGGTAGAATTTTGGGGGTTTATTTCAGCCGAGTACTTACAGATTTTACGATCCAGTTTTTCCTTCGGATATCAACAGGTAAGACCATGTGGATACGGGTACAGAACTGTACCAGGATTTTCCTGTTGAGATTACAGCAATTTTGGTTTAGATATTTTACGTAGAGCCGCGATATTTCGAACTCACTAGAATAGTTTATTCAAACGGAATTCCAGCTGGTTAAGGAGAACTGATACTATCCCGCAACAACTACGGGTGCCGAGGCGAGTTCCCAGTTATGTTATGCGCTAGCAGATGATAGCCAAGGTCAACATTCCGTAGATGGAAAGGGGCGAGATGTATCGCAACATACACGCAGAAAGCGATTATTAATGAATTACAGAGATTACAGAGAGGACAGACGACATGGATATGTTATGAATATTAACATACAGGTACTGTATTTCGAAGCTAGTTCAATTGAGTTTTCACTCCATAGAAGGCATTAAGTATCAGGAATTGCAGTTTTACGTATATAGACTTCGATATGCATCAATATACTACCCTGAGGAGTGGGGGTATGCTCATACAGAGGGAGTTTTGTGTCGTGAGAACAGACGACTGATTGAATCTTGTATTCAACCGGTCAAGAACACTCGGACGTGAAAAGTACCGTGAATATGTGAAGTGCGTTTGCAGGTGTTATACACACGCGTAGAAAAGTTACGAGAAGGAACTCGGAGTTTGAAATATCAGCGTTTCATATCATACGGAAGACTTCTTCCTCATTCTATGATTGTTAAATCTGTAACTTAGAATATCTACAGTGGAACTTAATAAATTATACGTCACAGTGGAAAAACAATTCGACATAGAGATAGCTCTATATAATTTAGCAACATGTTATCGAGACTGGAGTCAGGAGAAACAATTACGCAGTTTTATAAACTTGCTATCATGAAGTTCTAAACTATTAAAGGAACGTAACAGATAGAGCAGTAACGAATATCATGAGTAACTACTCAATAGAACATGTATAATATTATTTATTTCTTATGCTTCCTCGACTTACAAGGCTGCTAATATACAAAGCTTAACTATCATAATAAGGTGAACAAAAAATTAGGGAAGGATAACAAAATACGAGTAATGAACGATGAAATGTATCTTATACATATACATTAGAATAAAAGACCTGAAGAGTGGGCTAACCGCAACTAAAAATAAATAATTAAAATAGCTATTCAGCCTTATCATACACATAATTTACGAATATAATTGGTTTCTCAAAATACTAATAGATCTTTTAAGAGCATTTGATATCTGAAAATTTCTACACGTAGCAGCAAAAAGAGAAGGTATTGTTCCCCGGGACCCCACTAATAACCCAATAACTTCTATTTCTTGAAGGTGGTAATTTTCCTTGTAGAAAGAGACTGTAGGCTCGTAAAAATTCCTTCTTTTCTTTGTTCACTTCTTCTGGCTGCTCGCCATGAGTCTCAGAACGCATGGTTGGATCCAATACGAGTATATAACCCTTCTTTTTATCTTCCTTGTAGGCTATGATGTCAATGCGCCTGGTACTGCCTTGTGTGGCTAGCCCTGAAACTTCTTCACGCACCACGAAGCCAGCATCTCTCAGACTCTCCGCAAGGATGGATCTTACTGAGTGACGTCTTGTGTTACGTAGAGCGTCACCAGAATTGCAGAACCCAAGGACATGAGGGAGGGTTTCAAACTCCTTGCCACATCGGCGACAACGGTTATCGTCCCGGCTTCTGCCTGGTACAGCTCTAACTGCGGCTACATTACATACAAGCTTCAGTCCATCCTTCCATTCAGAGCTGGAAAGACCCTTGTGGTGCCACACCCATTTATTAGGTGGCGTGAACTGCTTGTAGAGAATGACCCTCTTCCTTTCTGAGTTAACCGGCACCACGCTTCAAACTGCCGATCTCTTAAATATGACCGTACTTGTTGAGTGACTACAAAGTTATCTCGAGGACCAAGAAATGTTTGTGGTCCACCTATGCCAAGTTTTGTTAAACAAACGTCGACCTCTTTTCCAATGTCTGTTGTGTTCATAATGTATTCGTTTTGTGTTTTTCCGAGAGTTCGTAAACCATTTATTTGCTGGAGAACAGCCTCCCATTGCATCCTAAATAATACAAGACCTTTGCACTTTCTGTGAGTATAGACCATTGCGTCTGGAGTATCTGTGGGTAATTGAATTATATCTTTCAAAGCTCCCTTTATCATGTTGTCAGCATCGTCTAGAAATTTCATTGGAATTGATTTTAATGGCATTGCCTGGAACGTATAGATGAGGGATGGACCAATGGAAGTGTTCGTAATACAGAATTTTTGGTCGGGATGTAATAGCGGGCTAGGCGAAAGGAGGTCGAGTTTGTCTTTCAGATCCGTCAGGGCCTCTTGTGGTTTGAAAAGAAAGATGTCAGATGAATTTATGCCTAGGTAACGAACGCATTCGTCAGAGGATATGCATGATATAACGGTGCCTGTCGAGATTTCAAGGTGGTTGGTAGTTAGTTTTCCTTTGCAAATAATGATAGCTACAGATTTTGTGAGATTTATATCCAACCCAATAGTTTGGAATCTTGACATGGCCATTCGAGTAAGCTCCAAAGCTGATTTTTGATCCTTAGCTATCAGAACCGTGTCGTCTGCAAAGCCAAGCACTGTTACTGGACTTAAACTCGGAACTAGGTTGTATCCACACTCGCTGGCAATTGATTCTTCAGACAATTCATTTAGTATGTGATCTGTGGCCAAATTGTATAATGAGGGCGAGAGTGGAGACCCTTGCTTTACACCACGTCCTAGAACAATGGGCTTTGTTTTTTTACGATTAACTTCCACGCAAGTCAGGTTGTTAGACTGCAGATTTAGAACTATAGTAGCTAATTTAAAAGGTAGAGGAGATACTTCAAGTGATTTCTTTAAATGCAGGTGTCCGATGTTATCAAATGCCTTTCTGATATCTAAGAAGACGATAGTGATGTTACGTTTCTGAGTTTTGGCTGATACCATAGTTCATCTAAGCAAGGATGTGTTCATAAGTGTACCAGGTGATCGAGTAAATCCACGCTGATGCTCATTGAATGAGATGAACTCTCTGAGACGTCGGTCTAGCACTCTTTCGATGGCTCGGCGAACTACGGAAACAATTGTGATTGGTCTCCAGTTCGAAATATCATCTGAATTCCCCCTTTATCAATCAATACCGTTCTGGCTCTCTGAAAGCAAGGAGGAACATTTCCCGTCTGCAGCATTCTTGTGGCAATTAGAGCGATAATTTCTATCGCAATTCCATCTTTCACTACTCTAGGTAAGACGTGATCAGGACCAGGGGCAGTATCAGATTGTATCACATTTATTGTGATGGATATTTATTCCTTACAGTTGTTACGTATGTATCATCTAAAGTGATTCTCTCAGTATCATTGAGCGATGAGATGTATTCTTAAATTGGGGTTAGAGAAATGTGAATTGAATGCATCGTACACGGTTTCCTCATCAATCCCACAACTAGGCTTATCATTCATAAGTACTGATCTAATTACTTTCCGACGTTGGTTGTAGTAATTAAATTGTGCTAGCTGGTATTTATATTTATCAAGGCGTTTTTCTCTGTCCTTCTTCGTAGACCTCTCAGGATTAGAACTTTGCTTATATGTTATTTGAGTATTTGTGTTACGGCTATTTTTCCTGGCCTCATAATACTTCCTAGCAGGGTGTTTTGGGCCGGGTAGAAGATCGATGGCATTCGCCAAGAAGTGGACGAATTGTTGGACTGATTCATCAAAATTTAGGTCACTGCCGATGCAACTAAAACGATTTTTCCATTCTCCAAGTTCTTGTTTATATTTGCTCAGTGGGCCACAGGGAGCTGGCTCCAGCTGTTCATTTTGAGAGAATTCGTCATGGGTCCATTCATTCTGCGTGGATTGCGTCTGGAGTTGTACAAGAACATTTCGATGTACGTCAGGATGGGCTCTATTATGTGGATAGAAACTCCGCGACGAGATACAAAGAATTAGCCGCAGTGGGGGCAGGGGCCATGGTCATATTTATTTCCTCGTTACCGGAAGTACCCTCAAGAGGATCCATTAGTAAGATCGATGCGTCTGCATTATCACTCTAGATTGTGTTATCTATGGAATGATTGTCGCCATTACCAAGATGGCGGAATTCTACAGATAGCACTCTGAGATGGAATTCTGTTACAAATGGAGAGATCTTGAACCAAGAGAGCAGGTGTCTACTATCGCTACGAACGAGATCCAAGGGTTGTCCAGGAGAGATGCCGGTGATTATTCGAGGAAGGACGAGCGGGGAGAAGGAGTTCGTTTTCCCAGTTAGATGCCTGGAGGGTAAACGGCATTTCGGAACCAAGGTGTCGTTTGGAGTAGGAAGCCAAGATTTTGATTCGATTACGAAAGCATCTTTCGCTTTACTTTTGGTATATTCGATGTTCTTTGAATTTAATACTTTAGAATTTCGCCTATTTTTATTTTGGCAATTCGTTATGAAGATTTTTAATTGTTGAGAAGATATTGCGATAGGAAGAAGATTGTATATTTAAGAAGATTGCGTTTACAAGAAGAATATATTTTTGAATGAAATTAATGAACATTCTATAGGAAACATCCACGAATATTTTGAATATTTGCTCAGTATAAGCTACGTTGAAATAGAAGAGTTTTTTGGGAATTGTAATTATACGTCGATTTGAAACTTATATTTGAGCTAGAGGCGATTTTTGAATTGTGTATTAATGTCCGAGATCATTGCTTGTTATTTCTTGAATCGATCTTTTCTAATGGTTTTTATTTCATTCAATTAACATTTGACATAAACTCCATGGTGTAGGATTGATCGAACTTCATGAAAATGTGGCATGTTTCGATTTTTGAGACTGAATTATTTTGACTCTTACCAATATTCATACTCATTGTTTTTGATGGTCAATTTTTGTATAATTGTATTTCTATTACGAGATAATTAAGAATCTTACAAAGAAGTATTTCGAATGGTGTTCAACATAAAATGATCATGAACATATGATATACTGTATAATAATTCATAATACAGAATTGATCTTTGAAAAAGTTTGAAGTGGTAGAAGCAGTGCTTTTTTTTCTAAAAACTTTTAAGGGGTACTCTCAGTTGTAGTCGATAAAACACCACGATCTTGCAATTGTCGGCAATTTGCAAAGTCAGGTCATTGTTTGTGTTCGAATCATTAACTTTCAGCTTTTTCGATGCTTGGGTGGATGTTAAATAGTTCGTTATTTTCTTCATCCTTCAAAACTAACCACACGCACAAATTAACAATCTACCCCGCCTACAAACACTATAAGAACGAAGTGCCGAGCTGCCGACCAAAAGGAACTGATTCTATAGATCGATTTAAATCGAGGATTACTCGAAATCTCCTCCAGCAGTTGTGAACAGCGCGTTGACGCCAGCTGATCGATGAATTTTCAAGTCGGAAATTATATTTGCCGGACTAGATACAAATGCACCAATATTTTTTCTTAAACAGTTTTCAAATGCATACCCCCGCGTTCCCCCTACAAAAAGCACTGGGTAGAAGAATTTACAACATATTTATATTAAAAAATTAATGTATTAAAATGAGTCAACAAGTGGTTGAATGGAATTATAATGTGGTAATATAACATCGCCCAATATTATGAGAAGTGGTGGAATTATTTATAAAGTTATGTGGAATATAATGAGAATGGTAAGGTTATTGATGAATTTATTGAACAATAATGCGAGTATATTGAAAGTTGATTGATTAATAATGATACACGTTTTTATCGTGATGAGCACGAACAATGTTGTCTGAAAACATATGTAGCAATATTTTTGTACCACGAAGAATTGAAATTTGAAGTGAAGGAATTAATTGATGATAATATGGATCATGTTGAATTATTATTACTAATCGTAAGTGAAGCTTACAATGATACTTTTGAAATATAATTATTTAATATTACTCACGGATGATACAAATCACGTTTGCTTAGCTTAATTGCTTGTCAAATAGGACTTGATGTGACGAAGAAGAGTAACCCTGATATTACGCTAATGAGATAAATACAATTGGATGACGTGAATCTTGCATAGATTCAGATATGATTAAATCTGTATATAGCTGTATATAATTTTGAATAATAATAACGTGTATAAAATAGGTTAAAGTAATATTTGATGAAGCCTCCGTGGCTTAGGCGGCAGCACGCCGGCCTCTCACCGCTGAGTCCGTGGTTCAAATCCCGGTCACTCCATGTGAGATCTGTGCTGGACAAAACGGAGGCAGACAGGTTTTTCTCCGGGTACTCCGGTTTTCCCTGTCAACATTTCATTCCAGCAACACTCTCCACTATCATTTCATTTCATCTGTCATTCATTTAATCATTGCCCCAGAGGAGTGCGTCAGGCCTCGGCAGCCGGAACAGTTCATATCCTCGCCGCTAGATGGGGGCTTCATTCATTCCATTCCTGACCCGGTCGGAGACTGGAAGCAGGTTGTGGATTTTCACTTCAATATTTGATGAATAGTTCAGTGTGATTTTCACACATAAGTTAAGAACGTCAGATGCAGGAGTGCATCAAAATTATTATGATCATTGTCGTAACTTTTATTTTGAATTATTCATTGTCGTCATTTTCTTAGTTTGTCTTCGATTAATAAATTTATATTTTATTTTAAATTCATTCCGATGTGGTTATTAATGAAAGGATGTGTTAGACCAGTGTTTGATATTTTCCCAACGTAAGTCTTCAACCACAAGATCTTTCTTCGATTCTTGAGTTCTCAGTTTGAGTTTTTTTTTTGTGTTTCCATTGGCTCTTTCTTAACGCATTCTTACATCTTTGTGTATCCCTATTAGTGGTTGATCTTGTTGGTAGGATTTTGGCTTTTTTATAGCCGGGTACTTCCAGATTCTACGATTGAGCTTCGTCATCGGATTCAACAGGTTCTGTCCACGAGAATACGGGTACAGTAGCTAACGTAAGGCCACGGCCGCCTCCTTCCCTTTTACTTGTCTATCCCTCCCACTCGTCCCATCCCTTCATCACGCCCCTGTTCGCTTTTCAGGTGAGGCCGCCTGGGTGACGTGCTAGTCACACTCCCCAGTTGTATCCCCTACTCAGAGTCCCAAGCTCCAGAACACTGCCAGTGGCGGTAGAGGTGGGATCCCACGCTTAGTCCGTGGGAAAAGTCAGTCCTGGAGGGTAAACTATAAAGAAGTAGTAGGAGAAGAAGAATACCAATAGCAAGAAAGAAGAATACGGATATAAATAAACATATCTGAGGTAGGATTCAAAAGCCTTCGACGATGCATAATAGAAACCAGAGTCTTCAACGTTAGTCCGTGAGCCACCAAGACAATGGAAAGGAAGGGCAATATTAGGTTACGTAAACAGCATACTGAGACCGTATTTGCTCATACTGGTGATGATTTCTTTGAGAACCGGATTTTTTCCAGCGAGCACATGCTGAACGTACCCAGGAAGGAAGCTTTGACTCGAGATGCTCTTTTGCCTTCACAGAGACCTCTAAAATATTATTTTTGATGAATTACAATGGAACCTATGATTTGCAAACATTGAACATTTATAATTCTTCATTATGCATAATTTGCCATATTAAGATGAATTAAATATGGACCATTACTCAAAGGTAAAGATATTTCCTCACAGACGCGCGAAAAGGATTTTTATTTAGTCGCTACACGAATTCGATTGTGTCGAAGCCACACTTCGCCAAGCAGGAGAAGATTATACCCGACAGTGAGTTCACGGCGAACCCACGTATGTTCCAGAAGGCCGTGCAGAGACCAGGTTTTGAGACAAAAATGTCTGTAATCTGTGAAGAAGAATCTGGTCTCATCGTTTATATCACGCACTTCGGAGTGCCAGTATTCATTACTAATACCGTGTGGAATACACGAGAACGATCCAGAGCAATATTTAAGTCATTTGTGAATTTTGTGAAATTTTTGACTTTGCACGTGGTGTGTCTATTATCTTGGCCACGTTGCCAACAGAACCATTCAACTAACATTGAAAAGTAAGCTCAGTGTTATTTTCGAGCATCGATTCGTGAGTAAAAACCCGTTAAATCAATTGTACTAAACCGTGCCGAGTAAGTGCCCGTAATTTTCGAGCGAGATCACTCACGTCAGATTAATAACGATAATGTGTTTGAAAGTTTAATAGATGTGAGAGTGATGCATCTGGCATCGTAAATTCAGTGCCAGGCACAGAGTCATTATTGTTAATAGCCTGCAAAGTGTAGAAGCAATGTTGCTCGCAGTGAATCGGTGACCCATAAATTCAGTGATATCTGCATATTTTACGACCACACCATGCATCTTTTCGTCCACGAGGACGTAATCATTTATCACGCTTGCATGATGGTGATCATGGGCTAAGCACATGACAAATGGAGGATATGCTGACGATATAACCTACATTATGGAGTGGAGGAAGAGGAAGAAGGAATTATGGCAGGATCCTTGGCATCAGGAATGTTGAACTATATCCCTCCAACCATGGAGTTGACTATCTCTCAATTTCTAAGGAAGGATGTGGTGAACGACAAACCACCGTGAGTTCTGACCGTAATTTCTCTGGTTGTAAAGGCAAATAGATTGTGGGTGGGATTGGTTTAGCAACCGTAACTTTTTATGACAATAAGTAGGTAGGAATTTTCAGTATATTTTTCTACATGTGTAGTGACGTAAGCTTCTGCACCATTGCCTATAGCTTATAAACTATGGTTGACAGCTTAATAGCTGATTTGTGAGTCACCAAATGGCTAATTTATAAGCTGGTGCATTTATAAATATGTGTTTGTGTTTTAGGTGTTATTGGGATTTTTGTCCAAGCCCAGTGAACAATTTGCTTTGCCTAGAAATGCTATCTATGTGGGAATGTAAGCCCACGTTTTAACCAACACCCAATTCAGATTACTTATTTCTACGCCACTGAGGAGCATATAATATCAATGAAAGAGTGTTATTTACTTCTCAAATTATGAATTCTGTTAAATTTTGTGTGGTTTAGAATACCACGGGATTCTAGTTAAATCTCATTACAATTTATGAACAGTGCAGTTTTAGCCTGTCTCAATATCCCTATAACACCGATTGAATCATTTAAAACAACGTTAGGAGGATAACATGTTGTATTTTCTGTTTATTTCGTGTCAACTGTGAGCACATTCCAATCACACAAGCTTTGCCGCAGTAGCGGAATATCTTCCAAAGAAGTTACGATGAGTAGAATAACTTTGTGCCACTACTCTTTGAAATAGAATAACATCTTGTATTTTTGTACATATTTAATGAAGGCCAACAGTATCACGCTGAAGACATTACGTTATTTACATTCATGTGTATTTTATAATGGTCACAAATGGACAGTGTTTGAGTGAACCAAATATGAAAGTTTCTAGACCTTGCTTCCGAGCAATGCATTTACATTCTGTGATACACGTGAGTGAGTCGCATCGTTGACACACGTGCACAACTCAAGGCCAGACAGCACCTGTTATTTGCAACGCTACCCATAAGGCCAGTTGATTCTTAAAGTGAGAGTCGACTATTGACAATTTTCGCTATTTTTTTGTATGGATTTCTTTGTGAGCCAGTCTGAAGGACGCTCATGCCAGTTAGGTCAGTACAGCTTATTTTTTGCTGTACAGGGTGACAATTAAGCCCCATTTTTTGATTGATCGCCGCTATCACGAGCGTATTATGTTTCTTAATTTCGTGATACACACATAATAAGAGTTTCTTTATGATGAACCAGACAATTGCATTAGGCTAGCACGTCATTGTTACTATTGATTCCGTGCTCATGCTCGCGGAGAGTTATTGTTGTGTCCGTTAGTGACACGATGTAGAGTAATGTTGTACTGTTATATGTTGATTCCGGCAGTACCGAGCATTAGGCCAGACTGACCGAGGAGGTGTTTATTGCAGGCCAAGAGCTGCAATTGTTGTTGTTGTCCAAGCTCGTAATAGCTTGTCTTATTGTATTGACAATTATTGTCACGTGCTTTGAAAGTACCATTATAGTAACTTTTCCTTTTCGAGCCTTGTGTCATATGGTCATTTGTCATAAATAGCAAAACTAAACCTACCAATTAACTTACTCTTAAATCATGAAACGCCATTTACCGTAAATATACGAGGCTGATGAGCTTATTAAATAATAAGAAACTAAATTATGGACCTGATTTGCTTGTAGCTGACCGACACATTGTGCTAATTTGAATTTCCTCATGGAAATTGTAGTAAGCTGACACAGACTTAAAAGACGAAGGTCACTGGCAGCCCAGATGTTTGCAATCAGGGGGCCACGATGATCACATGTGGTATCAGGTACAGTGTTCACTGTGCATTCACCAGCCTAATCGTACACATTCAGATGACGATTAGAAGCTAAGAACATTCTAAAATGTGCAGTAAGGATTGATTAATAAGACTGATACTTTGTGTCTTATATTTATTTTATATGTGATTACCTATAATCCCAGTGCCATGTATTTGATTGTAATGTTGTTGTTTCCAAGATGATATCAATAATATTGTAATGGTAGACCTGATTGTCATATTAGATTTGCTTAGTTTATTTTTCTTACGGACGTTTATCGCCGTAGTTTAGTTTCAGACAGGATTAGAATAGGTAACGTTAAATGTAAATACGGGTGTGGTACCAGGACAATTTAGCTTTGCAGTCATGTTTCGACTTTTTCATGATGTTCCCGTCTGGAATCATCATTTGAGCTCGTATCTTCAATCAGGGTATCTTTTTGTACCATATTCCAAGCTTTGTTATTGCTTTCTATATGTAAGTATGACTTTTCGAGAGGGGTAATTTACAGTCAGTTATGAGTTGTTTTTTATATTAGCTTTGCGGATTACCCAATTTAAACCCTCCGATAGTAGGATAGGGGTTTGATTAGTGAATAAATCATTCCTGTTGAATTTTACATAAGCCTGGATTTTTTTTATTTCTAGCTTTGCCTTATAAGGGTGTACTTCTTTGGGTGTTTATGACATGTTATTCCGTTCTGGACCTGATCCTACGGGAAGTTAGACCTCGTCCGGACTAGCCTCAAAAGAAGTGCATCCGATCCCCTCAGGTCATGCGTTTGATGGATGGGGTTGTTTGGGAGGCCACATTACGGTTGGTGGTGACCAGATAATCTCCTCTAACGGGCACAATACACACTCAAATGCAGTTTAAGTTATTCAACATTTCCGTTATTTTATAATTCTATTCCTGTTTATATCATGGAAATATAAAAATGATCCCCCCCCTTTAATTCTCATAAACAAAGATCACAGCAAGACGTGGAGGATCCTTTATCCGCCATGTCTATCGTGTAGGCAGGCCAATGTGCGCACGCGCGAGAGCCACAAATCTTACATTATCATTAATAATCTAAAAATATACTGAACTATATATTCCCCTTTTAAAGACACTGCAAATCTACAAGCCAAGAGCATTCGTCGCAGTGGTTTATGAAGTCAATCAGTTCAGCAGTTTTCTCAATCTCGCAGTAACAAAGATCACCTTAGTGTTTAAATATATAGATATATTGAGCCCGAATAGCTCATGCTGGTGATAGCTTGTACGAGAACCATGGGATTTATTACGTTCGAGAATTATGAACGCATCCCAGAGGCATGCCACCACATCGGATGTTCTTTTGACTTTGTTAAGAAGCTATGGATAATTACTCATCATGATTAAAGACGTTTTCTTTAATGTGCAATCTTGAATTTATAATCAGAAGTCATACAGTATAATTAGCCACATTTTCATGGGCTTATATTTTATTTATGGTTTACAACCAAAGGTATATCGCCGCATACATGCGAGAGGAAAGAACTTAGTTGCTAAATGACTCGGAAGTGAGTGAACTGAGCACACCTACTTCCGTGAAGGAATGACTCTAATTTGTACTCGCATGGCGAGCACACGTCATTTTTGAAGGCCCAAGTTGACCTGGTATTAACAAACGTCGTTATCAGGAATCTGGATCCACAGTATTTATTTCAGCACGAAGTGTGCTTGTGACGTGAAATAGTCCGCGGAAAATCTTTAAATTGTGATATTTTACAAAGTGTGAAGTGAACGACCACATGGTTTCAGTATGCTCAATGGCTGACCAGTGTGACGATAAGTGATTTGTGTACCAGTGATACACGAGTGAAAATCTAGTCGACATATTCTTCAGTTCATGTGCAATATTATTGAGCCGTGCAAAAGCCGAAATTAACACGACTAAGATTAAGCCGATATAAGCAGATAAAATATCTACCACGTGCGAAGTGTTAACTTCAGTGAAGGGACGCGTGCTTTGTGTCCAAATCTAGCTTCTATGGTTAAGCAGACAAGGCCATTCTTTGAATATAGTCTGCTATCTGTAAAGTGTAAAAGCAGTGAATCTAATACGCTAGAAGCAGTGTCTACAATTTTGCGATTAAACCAAGATGCCTTCATTCAACCACGTGCTGAGGCATAATTGTACTGTTCTAAAGAAGAAGATAATAATGGCTTAATACCTAATAGGAGGAACGCCTAACATCTAAGTCACACTACGACCATGGAAAAAGACCTGTGGATAACCATGCGTATAGCCAAGCAGCGAAGATATCTGTGGATTACCAGGATAAAAGGAAGAATGCCTCAATCCTTGTGTCTGGATGAAGTAAACTGCAAATAGCTGTGAGTCATGATCTTATAATCTATTTATGTACGGTGGATGGTCATGGGTGGATTAGTTTGTAACAGCCGTAACGTTATTGTCAGTCATCAAGGTAGGGATTTTCATTCTTTTTGACCAACTTCTATGGTGATTTCACGTTTCAAAATGCTTCTTTGCATTTCGTTCCTGGACAGAGAGTTAGACACCGACTTGTGTGTTTTTCACACGGTGCAATATTGTTTTTCAAAGGTAATTCCGCATAACAGAAGATGAATTTCTTCATTTGTGACAGGGGCATTATTTTAATTCAGCTCCAGCTGATTATTTTTCATGTTTTCTGAAGTCCTTCTTTTATAATTATTCTGTACGCCACTGAACGTTTATTATTTAACATTTGAAGACGTATCGTTTAGGCATGGAAAGTCTCCAGCCTACATTGTTATTGTAAATTACATTTTTCCAAGAGTGAGCAGTTTGCTACCTGAATTAAGATGAATTCACATCGTTATATATGAGTCAAGCAAGGTATTAACTTACTCATAATTCCTATTACACGATCATCGTATCATTTCAATTATTTCCACCAGAGGTTAAGGTGTGAAACTTGTATAAATACTCATTTAAACGTGCCTAGTACGCAGTGCATATTTTACTGTGAGCTGCAGTGGTAATACACACTTTCAAAGACTTTCAACAGGAGAGAGAAATCTTTCCGTTACGTTTCTTTGGTTTTCAGAAGCCAAACATATCATTCTTATTGAAATGTATTCGTCTTTAACGACATTCTACCCTTTACTACATGTGTATTTTAATACAGAGTGAATGCTAGGATCACTCATGAAACCTTGATTGTAAATCTAATGTGTTTTGATATCAGTGAAAGACATTTCTTTGAGAACTCACTGACACGCTGTAACGTGTATTACAGAGCGCTCGGAAGCATGATGACGGATGCTAGCCCAGTTCGCGCCTGTGACATTGCCCAAGGTTACTTACGATCTCAATTGTGAGACAACTGACTAACGACTTTATTTTATTTTCTCTAGACCTTGCTAGGAATGTTCATTACGAGCCATATATGTTTTTGCTCATGCTATTGACCTTGATCAAGTATCGATTTTTGTAAAGTTTGTTCTAGTACAGGGGTACTAATAAGTAATACTTAATATTTGAAATATACTCGCAGGTATTTGTGAGCGACCCCAATGTATTATTGTCATGATTCATATTGTTTAGAGTAACTATTTGATAGGTTTGACAGTTAAGGCTATTGTTTATTCTCGCATGAAAGTGAATGATTCTTTTCCGTGTTTTGATACACGAAGTTGGGTTGGTTACCATGTTTATTATAGTGTAGGCCGGCAAATCTATGTTACAGAACAAGTTTGTCCGAGGAGGAAAGGTAACGGTCTCTTATGAGCACCAATTGTGTTATTGTTAACGTGCGAGTCACGTGTTCTTTGGTGAGGTGTGCCACGAGATGGTAGCATGCTCATGCGAAGCCTTGCATTTGGTCAACTATCCTAATAATAAATGGACTCATAAATCTACGACATTAAACTTAGGACTGAATCATGAACATCAATTTATTTCCTAAACCTACGATGCTAATACTACAGTTAATCTTTAATCGTTGTTAAATTTTGATCTTGTTTCTTTTAGCCGAGCGGACCAATGCTTTGAGCTTAGTTTGTTCTTACTACACACATCAAAAAAAGTTTTGCATCACCTCGGTTCCCAGATCTCCGGCATATAGACGTTGACTGTGTATATTGTATCAAAGATACAGTCCCTTTGACTGTTCATAGATGTCACTAAAACTGCTCAAAGATGTAAACAACCATGCATGAGCAGGGCCTATTAGACGGAGGGGGTACGACAGCCGATCAGTTCCAGTCATTCCACCAGGACGAAGGTACGCTGCTCATGTTGTCTGTAGTTCTACCATGCCTAGAAGGTCAATACCGCAGTTCGATCGCGTCCGCATTGTTACTTTGTGTCAAGAAGGGCTCTCAACAAGGGAAGTTTCCAGGCGTCTCAGAGTGAACCAAAGCGATGTTGTTCGGACATGGAGGAGGTACAGAGATACAGGAACTGTCGATGACAGGCCTCGCTCAGGCCGCCCAAGGGCTACTACTGTAGTGGATGACCGCTACTTACGGATTGCCGCTCGGAGGAACCCTGACAGCAATGCCACCATGTTGAATAATGCGTTTCGTTCAGCCACAGGACGTCGTGTTTCAACTCAAACTGTGCGCAATAGGCTGCATGATGCGCAACTTCACTCCCGACGTCCATGGCGAGGTCCAGCTTTGCAACCCCGACACCATGCAGCGCGGTACAGATGGGCCCAACAACATGCTGAATGGACCCCACAGAATTGGCATCACGTTCTCTTCACCGATGAGTGTCGCATATGCCTTCAACCAGACAATCGTCGGAGACGTGTTTGGAGGCACCCTGGTCAGGCTGAACGTCTTAGACACACTGTCCAGCGAGTGCAGCAAGGTGGTGGTTCCCTGATGTTTTGGGGTGGCATTATGTGGGGCCGACGTACGCCACTGGTGGTCATGGAAGGCTCCGAAACGGCTTTACGATACCTGAATGACATCCTCCGACCCATAGTGCACCCATATCGGCAGAATATTGGAGAGGCATTTGTCTTCATGGACGACAATTCTCGACCTCATCGTGCACATCTTGTGAATGCGTTCCTTCAAGATAACGACATCGCTCGACTACAGTGGCCAGCATGTTCGCCAGACATGAACCCTATCGAACATGCCTGGGATATGTTGAAAAGGGCTGTTTATGGACGTCTTGACCCACCAACCACTCTGAGAGATTTGCGCCGAATTGTCGTTGAGGAGTGGGACAATTTGGACCAACAGTGTCTTGATGAACTTGTGGATAGTATGCCACGACGAATAAAGGCATGCATCAATGCAAGAGGACGTGCTACTGGGTATTAGAGGTAGTGGTGTGTACTGCAATCTGGACCACAAATGCTGAAAGTCTAGCTGTATGATGGTACAACATGCAATGTGTGGGTCTCATGAGCAATAAAACGAGCTGAAATGTTGTTTGTGTTGATCTCTATTCCCTTTGTATTTAAAGGTTCCGGAACTCTTGGAACCGAGGTGATGCAAAACTTTTTTTGATGTGTGTAGTAAGCCTAGTAACTGACACTGATAGACTTTTGACAGAGATCGCACGTGATCCAAAAGTTCAGAACTTGTGGGCCGCGACTCGATCAGGGGAATGCTGTTTTTGAGCAGCTTGGATTCTCATGTTTAAATACACTGATATATGACGGTGGATAATAAACAGTTGTTCATCTGACTGTAGGCAGGAATAACAAGATGATTATTTGTGTGTTCAATTTATTTATTCATTGACATGTTATCCCACTCTTTACCCTACTGTTTCTTGTAATGTAATATATTTGTTGTTGAATATAATTGTAACATTGTACTGTAATGATGACTGACAAGACAATCATTAGATTTTGTTTAGTTTGTTTATCACTGACGTCTAACGCCGTTGATCAGTTTAAAGCAGGTTTAGTTCGAATTCATTAAATCGTAAATGTAAATATGGGATGGTACCAGTCATTTAACTTTTCTGTCATGTTTGACATATTGTGCTGACATGATGTCCTCTTCTCAGAAGCATCATTTAATCTTGTGTAACCATTTTATAGCGGTACCATTTCCCCAGCTTTGATTTATAGTTTGTCGTATTTAGGACCTGTAGAGGGGGTTCTACGTTAAATTAGGAGTTGTTTGTTTTCTTTTTGTTTATTAGCTACGGAATAGCCGTTTTTCCAAACCCTCCGACCGTCGGACAGGGGTTTGGCATTTAAAATAAACAAACCATGAGTATGTCTTAAGTCTAGATGTAATTATTTAGTAGTTTGACCTTTTGGGGGTGCATTTCTTTGGGTGTCTATGACAATCACTGTGATGGGAACCTGATCCTTAGGGAAGCAGAGTGTTGTGCCGGCTAGTCCCACAAGGAGTGCATTCCGATCGTCTCCGGCAATGAATCTCGAGATAGGGGTCACCTGGGAGGCCACGTTACGGTTGGTGGTAACCAGATAACCTCGTCCAACGGGCAAAATATAGATGATGGTGCCGGCGCCGTGGTGTTGGGGTAGCGCGTCTGCCTCTCACCCGGAGGCCCCGGGTTCGATTCCCGGCTCCGTCAGAGATTTCTAGAAACTGACGTGAGGGCTGGATTAACGGCCGGGGGGACCCGATGCGATGCTCACGCGTCACCCCAATATCTGTCTGGGCAGCGGTCGCTTGGTAGGCCTAGGCCCTTCATGGGTTGTAGTGCCAGGGATAAAAGTAATTAGATGATGGTGCAGCTACTGGTGTCCCTCTAGTTGTGAGCACCTAGGGTAGGTGTAATAATAATAATAATAATAATAATGGTGTTGCCACTGCTGTCCCTCTAGTTGTGAGCACCTAGGGTGGTAATAATAATACTGATGATGATGGCGTTGCTGCTGGTGTCCCGGTAGTTGTGAGCACCTAGGGTAGTTGTAATAATAATAATAATGATGGTGCAGCTTCTGGTGTCCCTCTAGTTGTGAACACCTAGGGTGGTAATAATAATAATAATAATAATAATAATAATAATAATGGTGCAGCTACTGGTGTCCCTCTAGTTGTGAGCACCTAAGGTGGTAATAATAATAATAATAATTATTATTATTATTATTATTATGGTGTTGCTACTGGTGTCCCTCTAGTTGTGAGCACCTAGGGTAGTAATAATAATAATAATGATGGTGCAACTACTGGTGTCCCTCTAGTTGTGAGCACCTAGGGTGGTAATTATAATAATAATAATAATAATAATAATAGTAATAATAATAATAATAATATTAATGGTGTAGCTGTTGGTGTCCCTCTAGTTGTGAGCACCTAGGGTGGTAATGATAATAATAATCATGATGGAGTTGCTACTGGTGTCCCTTTAGTTGTGAGCACCTAGGGTGGTAATAATAATAATAATAATAATGGTGTAGCTGCTGGTGTTCCTCTAGTTGTGAGCACCTAGGGTGGTAATAAAATAATAATAATAATAATAATAATAATAACAATAATAATAATAATAATAATAATAATAATAATAATAATAATAATGGTGCAGCTACTGGTGTCCCTCTAATTGTGAGCACTTAGGATGGTAATAACAATAATTATAATTATGGTGTTGCTACTGGTGTCCCTCTAGTTGTGAGCATCTACGGTGGTAATTATAATAATAATAATAATAATAATAATAATGGTGCAGCTACTGGTTTCCCCCTGGTTGTCAGCATCTAGGGTGGTTATAATAATAATAATAATAATAATAATAATGATAGTGCAGCTTACGGTGTCCCTCTAGTTGTGAGCACCTAGGGTGGTAATAATATTAATAATATTTATGGTGTTGCTCCTGGTGTTCCTCTAGTTGTGAGCACCTAGGGTGGTAATAATAATATATTTTTTTTAGGGGAAGAAATGCATTTACGCACAGAGTGTCGGGCTCCTGCTCCTGAGTAGCAGACTACCGACTAAAACTCCCCCGTTACTTCTGAACACTAGCCTGGAACTGTTTATCACATTACTTCAGGCTAGAGTCATTTTATATTTGCCTGTAGGGCACTCTTCCGTAATGAATCATCTTCAGTGGCGATCCAGATCCGTCTTCTTTGTTCGGAGGATATCTTCAACAAAGCTTGCTACCAGTTTCCAGTTTTCCTCATTTTGTAGCATCACTGCAACAATATTGTCCGGGGATATCTCTACATCAATGTGATCTTGAAGAGACTGCCTATTTTGGACCCACCGTCCACAAGAGGAGAAGGTGTGATTAGCATTATCTAATTCGTTGATACAGTACAAGCAATCTGATGAATCCACCTTCCCCATCTTCTTAAGATAGGAACTGAAGTACCCATGGCCAGTCAAGAACTGAGTCAGATAGTAACCAACCTCACCATGTTTCCTCTCTGTCCAAACCTGCACCTGAGGGATCATTCTCTTAGTCCATTGGCTTTGATCTCCTTGCTCCCATTTGATCTGCCAATTTTGAAAGGTTTGTACTCTTGCCGATCGTCTTGCATTTTGTAAACCCGTATCAGATTTCCTCAAGTAAATGTTCTTGCGTTCTTTCGCAAGAAAAAAAATCGGAATAATCCCGGCAATAACGAGAACTGCTTCCTCAGAGACCGTGCGATATGCAGATGCCACGCACAAAGCACCCCGCCTCTGCACTTGCGCCAGTGGCTTCCTATAAATTTCCTTATCCAGGGCATCCACCAATATTTCCGCTCAATACAGCAGAACTGAATGGACGGCTGTCATCAATAGTCTTCTCTTACTAGATTTTGGCCCACCAACATTGCCCATGAGCCGACTAAGGGACGTTACTCCTCTGGCTGCCTTATCTGCAGTCCGTCTAATCTGTTCTCCAAAATTCATTTTACTGTCGATCATGATGCCCAGATATTTTGCTGCTGGCTGCGTCTCTACTTGAATTTGTCCTACCTGTATTGGAAGTATTGTCTGAATTCTCTTCTTTCTTAGGATGACAATTTCCGTCTTACTAAGTGCTAGAGACAGACCATGTTCCTCCATCCATCTATTGATTTTGCGCATTACCATATTGAGTCGCAACTGTGCCTGCTCGACACTTCTTCCTGCTACATGAGCAGCAACATCATCTGCATATCCTACTAGAATAGTTTCTTCAGGCATTTCAAGCCTCAACAAGCTGTCGTATGTAACATTCCAGAGATCAGGTCCTAGAATCGAACCCTGGGCAGCCCCAGCCGTGACTTGTACTCTACGGATCCCTTCTGTAGTATCGTAGAGCAGAGCACGGTCCTTCAAGTAAGAGTCTAAGATCCGAAGGAGATACCTTGGAACATGGAATGAAAATTCTAGAGCATCCATGATATCTGTCCATTTGACAGAGTTGAAAGCGTTTTTAACATCCAGTGTAATAAAAAGAATCACCCGGCGAGAGTAATGATTATAACTCTCCGCTCTTCGTACTTTATCGGCGACTTCTTGCACTGCATCCAGTGTCGACCGGCCTACCCTGAATCCAAATTGTCTTGGTGATAAATCGCCGGCTGCGATTATTGCTTCAAGCAATCTCCGTCTTATGAGTTTCTCAAATAGTTTGCCTGTTGTGTCAAGCATACAAAGTGGGCGGTACGATGATGGTAATTCAGGGTCACCCATGCCCTTACTAATGAGCACTAAGCGACAGATCTTCCAGCGAAAGCTAAAGATTCCTGCTTTCAAGCACACATTGAACATTCTCAACAATAACAACAACATATCTTGATCAACTATTATTTTCAGAACCTCATTAGGAATCCCATCCGGCCCCGGAGCCTTGTTGTTCCGTAAAGAATGCGTTGCAACCCGAAGTTCATCTTCAGTAAACAGTGGGAAATCTAGATCACTTTCAAAATTCCTCTCAGGTCTTGTGGGATGAGTTGGAAAGAGGCTTTGAACAATGGGGTTCATAATATCATCCTCCATGATGCACGATGTTCTGTGACTTCCAAGTTTCTGTGTTACAATTTTGTAACCCAAACCCCATGGATCAGTGTCAATATCTTCCTGAAGCTTTCTCCAACTCTGAACCTTGCTCGTAGTTATGGCTTTCCGAAGTAGCTTCTTTGCTGCTTTATGCTCCGCTGATTTTTCATTAGCTTCTTCCCGATTTCTTGCTCTCTGGGCAAGACGGCGAAGCCTGAGTCAGTTCTTCCTTAATTCTGCTATCTCTCTGGTCCACCAGTATACAGGGCTCTTTCGGTGACGTGGTACTGAGGAGGGCATCGAAACTTCACAAGCTGACGTAATAATTTTCATGGTTGCAGAAACCAGATCCTCAACCTCAAACTCTCTCCGTGCTTCAGCACTTCGAATCTGTTCTGCACCCTTCCCAATGATATCTTTGAACTTGTCCATGCTAATCCTATTTACATTCCACCGTTGACATTTCTGGGGAGGTACTTCCCGTCCCTGAACATTTGATTCAAAGGCGATGAATTGATGATCGCTAGCACAATAATCTTCCTACACTTTCCATCTCTCAATGAATGGCACAATTACTTCTGATGCCAGGGAGACATCCGGAATTGTTCCTTCACTTCCTGGACGTCGGAAAGTTGGAACTGTACCAATATTTAATATTAGAAGGCCTATCCTGGATGCCATCTCTAGAATGTACTTACCCCGGGAATCTGTACTTGGCATACCCCATTCCACTGCTTCGGCGTTAAAGTCTCCAGCCACTATGACACTATCTGTGGCGTTTAGAATTGCATCTTCCAAGGAATTTACTTTGCGGCGGAAGTGCTCAATTGCCTCATTAGGAGTTAGGTAAACACTAAAATAGGTGACCCTTCTGGTCTTCACCCAAACATAACCATCAGAACTTCCATGATCCTTTATAATAACTTTTCTAGAATCCAACACCCAGATTGCAGAAGTGCCAAGTGTGTCCCTGAACCAAAGAGATGACTCTTTATCTTTATACTGTTCGCTGATTAGCAAGAGATCGCTTTGCTTCTCTGTGACTAGCTGATATAGCAGATCATTGGCTGTCTTACTTCTATGTAGATTGGCTTGAAGTATACGAATCATTTGAACCTCAGTGCCTTTTCTTTGTCCAAAGCTTCTATGAAGACCTTACACTGGCCAGATCCCATAGCATGTGCTAAATCTTTGATAAAACCTCGTTCTTCACAAAGAACACATTTCTTTGAGGCCGTACATCCTCTAGCTTTGTGACCTGTCCCACCGCAATTGTAGCAAAGTTTACTTCTATCTGTGCCTTTGCAGTTGCTAGCAACATGTCCATAGTCCAGATATCTATAACAACGAGATACCATGATCCTCCGTCTAATCCTGAAATTGACCCATCCTATGGTGATATGATCTTGCCTCAAGAGCACATCTGCATCACTAGTTGTTAATGTGACAACAGCCGTCTTCACTTCCCTCGTATTCGTCCTCGTCACCAGCACCTTGGTATCTGGAGAGAGTTCTGGGATAGTTCTCTGGATAGCTTCCATGACCTCTTCGGAAGTAGTTAGAGCATCAAGGTCTCTGATTTCAACAGTTGCCTTCGCTTCAAGCCTACGAACTGTAGCATTGGACCCCCAGAACATTTCGCAGAGAATTACCAAAAGCTGCTTTATCCCTGGAACTTGCTCCCAACTCGACAAGGACGTCTCCCGCTTTAGTTTGTCGAATGGACCGGACTTCAGTTCCTGTATCATTAGGGTTTGCTTTTTGGCGAATCTCCTTCAGAATATCGGCATATGATTTACCTTTAGCTGGTCTGATCAGTAAGGCTGCTCGCCTTGGCCTACTAGGTCTCTTCTGTCTGTTTGGAGTTGCTTGGTGGGTAGATATGTCAACATTGTCAGCAAAATCCTCTTGTCTATTCTCAGCATTTTCTCTAACCTTTACCAATCTTCTGTCTCTCCTCGATGTAACAGGAGTCCATGTTTCTGACGACTCTGACTCATTCTTCTTATCCCCCTCCTGAGCAGCTACAGTTCCCGAAGTAACTTCGTTCCGGCTGTTAGAATTGGGGGACATGTCCTTCGGTAGGTCATTCAATACAACCTTGTGAGCTTCGTCTTGTGCCGCATGTGAAGTACGATCACAATAGGCTATAGAATCAATGGCCTCTTCTAGTTCCACTATGCCATTCTTCACATCGTTGGATATATTACGCTGCCTGCCAGTTGCAAGCTTCATCTTATTGAGAATGTTTCGACACCGTTGCAAAAGATCCTCCATACTAGGTCGAAGATTCCCAATGCACTCTTTATAATAATTATAATAATAATAATGGTGCAGCTACTGGAGTCCATCTAGCCGTGAGCACCTAGGGTGGTAATAATTATAATAATAATAATAATTGTGCAGCTACTGGCGTCCCTCTAGTTGTGAGCACCTAGGGTGGTAATAATTTTTTTATATATATATATATATTTTTTTAGGGGAAGAAATGCATTTACGCACAGAGTGTCGGGCTCCTGCTCCTGAGTAGCAGACTACCGACTAAAACTCCCCCGTTACTTCTGAACACTAGCCTGGAACCGTTTAGTACATTACTTCAGGCTATAGTCATTTTATATTTGCCTGTAGGGCACTCTTCCGTAATGAATCATCTTCAGTGGCGATCCAGGTCCGTCTTCTTTGTTCGGAGGATATCTTCAACAAAGCTTGCTACCAGTTTCTAGTTTTCCTCATTTTGTAGCATCACTGCAACAATATTGTCCGGGGATATCTCTACATCAATGTGATCTTGAAGAGACTGCCTATTTTGGACCCACCGTCCACAAGAGAAGAAGGTGTGATTAGCATTATCTAATTCATTGATACAGTAGATGCAATCTGATGAATCCACCTTCCCCATCTTCTTAAGATAGGAACAGAAGTACCCATGACCAGTCAAGAACTGAGTGAGATAGTAACCAACCTCACCATGATTCCTCTCTGTCCAAACCTGCACCTGAGGGATCATTCTCTTAGTCCATTGGCTTTGATCTCCTTGCTCCCATTTGATCTGCCAATTGTGAAAGGTTTGTACTCTTGCCGATCGTCTTGCATTTTGTAAAACCATATCAGATTTCCTCAAGTAAATGTTCTTGCGTTCTTTCGCAAGAAAAAAAATCGGAATAATCCCGGCAATAACGAGAACTGCTTCCTCAGAGACCGTGCGATATGCAGATGCCACGCGCAATGCCCCCCGCATCTGCACTTGCGCCAGTGGCTTCCTATAAATTTCCTTATCCAGGGCATCCGCCCATATTTCCGCTCCATACAGCAGAACTGAATGGATGGCTGTCATCAATAGTCTTCTCTTACTAGATTTTGGCCTACCAACATTGGCCATGAGCCGACTGAGGGACGTTACTCCCCTGGCTGCCTTATCTGCAGTCCGTCTAATCTGTTCTCCAAAATTCATTTTACTGTCGATTATGATGCCCAGGTATTTT
This sequence comes from Meconema thalassinum, assembly GCA_946902985.2. Classification (NCBI taxonomy): domain Eukaryota; kingdom Metazoa; phylum Arthropoda; class Insecta; order Orthoptera; family Tettigoniidae; genus Meconema; species Meconema thalassinum. Next base: position 584,671,099 of record OX336389.2, on the reverse strand, counting down.
GCTGCTGGCTGCGTCTCTACTTGAATTTGTCCTACCTGTATTGGAAGTATTGTCTGATCTCTTCTTTGTTAGGATGACAATTTCCGTCTTACTAAGTGCTAGAGACAGACCATGTTCCTCCATCCATCTATTGATTTTGCGCATTACCATATTGAGTCGCAACTGTGCCTGCTCGACACTTCTTCCTGCTACAAGAGCAGCAACATCATCTGCATATCCTACTAGAATAGTTTCTTCAGGCATTTCAAGCCTCAACAAGCTGTCGTATGTAACATTCCAGAGATCAGGTCCTAGTATCGAACCCTGGGCAGCCCCAGCCGTGACTTGTACTCTACGGATCCCTTCTGTAGTATCGTAGAGCAGAGCACGATCTTTCAAGTAAGAGTCTAAGATCCGAAGGAGATACCTTGGAACATGGAATGAAAATTCTAGAGCATCCACGATATCTGTCCATTTGACAGAGTTGGAAGCGTTTTAACATCCAGTGCAACAAAAAGAATCACCCGGCGAGAGTAATGATTATAACTCTCCGCTCTTCGTACTTTTTCGGCGACTTCTTGCACTGCATCCAGTGTCGACCAGCCTACCCTGAATCCAAATTGTCTTGGTGATAAATCGCCGGCTGCGATTATTGCTTCAAGCAATCTCCGTCTTATGAGTTTCTCAAATAGTTTGCCTGTTGTGTCAAGCATACAAAGTGGGCGGTACGATTATGGTAACTCAGGGTCACCCATGCCCTTACTAATGAGCACTAAGCGACAGATCTTCCAGCGAAAGCTAAAGATTCCTGCTTTCAAGCACACATTGAACATTCTCAACAATAAAAACAACATATCTTGATCAACTATTATTTTCAGAACCTCATTAGGAATCCCATCCGGCCCCGGAGCCTTGTTGTTCCGTAAAGAATGCGTTGCAACCCGAAGTTCATCTTCAGTAAACAGTGGGAAATCTAGATCACTTTCAAAATTCCTCTCAGGTCTTGTGGGGTGAGTTGGAAAAAGGTTTTGAACAATGGTGTTCATAATATCATCCTCCATGATGCACGATGTTCTGTGACTTCCAAGTTTCTGTGTTACAATTTTGTAACCCAAACCCCATGGATCAGTGTCAATATCTTCCTGAAGCTTTCTCCAACTCTGAACCTTGCTCGTAGTTATGGCTTTCCGAAGTAGCTTCTTTGCTGCTTTATGCTCCGCTGATTTTTCATTAGCTTCTTCCCGATTTCTTGCTCTCTGGGCAAGACGGCGAAGCTTGAGGCAGTTCTTCCTTAATTCTGCTATCTCTCTGGTCCACCAGTATACAGGGCTCTTTCGGTGACGTGGTACTGAGGAGAGCATCGAAACATCACAAGCTGACGTAATAATTTTCATGGTTGCAGAAACCAGATCCTCAACCTCAAACTCTCTCCGTGCTTCAGCACTTCGAATCTGTTCTGCACCCTTCCCAATGATATCTTTGAACTTGTCCATGCTAATCCAATTTACATTCCACCGTTGACATTTCTGGGGAGGTACTTCCCGTCCTTGAACATTTGATTCAAAGTCAAAGGCGATGAATTGATGATCGCTAGCACAATACTCTTCCAACACTTTCCATCTCTTAATGAATGGCACAATTACTTCTGATGCCAGGCAGACATCCGGAATTGTTCCTTCACATCCTGGACGTCGGAAAGTTGGAACTGTACCAATATTTAATATTAGAAGGCCTATCCTGGATGCCATCTCTAAAATGTACTTACCCCGGGAATCTGTACTTGGCATACCCCATTCCACTGCTTTGGCGTTAAAGTCTCCAGCCACTATGACACTATCTGTGGCGTTTAGAATTGCATCTTCCAAAGAATTTACTTTGCGGCGGAAGTGCTCAATTGCCTCATTAGGAGTTAGGTAAACACTAAAATAGGTGACCCTTCTGGTCTTCACCCAAACATAACCATCAGAACTTCCATGATCCTTTATAATAACTTTTTTAGAATCCAACACCCAGATTGCAGAAGTGCCAAGTGTGTCACTGAACCAAAGAGATGACTCTTTATACTGTTCGCTGATTAGCAAGAGATCGCTTTGCTTCTCTGTGACTAGCTGATATAGCAGATCATTGGCTGTCTTACTTCTATGTAGATTGGCTTGAAGTATACGAATCATTTGAACCTCAGTGCCTTTTCTTTGTCCAAAGCTTCTCTGAAGACCTTACACTGGCCAGATCCCATAGCATGTGCTAAATCTTTGATAAAACCTCGTTCTTCACAAAGAACACATTTCTTTGAGGCCGTACATCCTCTAGCTTTGTGACCTGTCCCGCCGCAATTGTAGCAAAGTTTACTTCTATCTGTGCCTTTGCAGTTGCTAGCAACATGTCCATAGTCCAGACATCTATAACAACGAGATACCATGATCCTCCGTATAATCCTGCAATTGACCCATCCTATGGTGATATGATCTTGCCTCAAGAGCACATCTGCATCACTAGTTGTTAATGTGACTACAGCCATCTTCACTTCCCTCGTATTCGTCCTCGTCACCAGCACCTTGGTATCTGGAGAAAGTTCTGGGATAGTTCTCTGGTAATAATAATAATAATAATAATAATAATAATAATAATAATAATGGTGTTGCTACTGGCGTCCCTTTAGTTGTGAGCACCTAGGGTGGTAATAATAATAATAATAATAATAATAATAATAATGGTAGAGCTTCTGATGTCCCTCTAGTTGTGAGCACCTAGGGTGGTAATAATATTAATAATAATAATGGTAAAGCTACTTGTGTCCCTCTAGTTGTGAGCACCTAGGGTGTTAATAATAATAATGGTGCAGCTTCAGGTGTCCCTCTAGTTGTGAGCACCTAGGGTGGTAATAATAATAATAATGATGGTGCAGCTTCTGGTGTCCCTCTAGTTGTGAGCACATAGGGTGGTAATAATAATAATAATGATTGTGCAGCTACTGGTGTCCCTCTAATTGTAAGCACCTAGGGTGGTAATAATAACAATAATTATGGTGTTGCTACTGGTGTCCCTCTAGTTGTGAGCACTTAGGGTGGTAATAATAATAATAATGATGGTGCAGCTTCTGGTGTCCCTCTAGTTGTGAGCACCTAGGGTGGTAATAATAATAATAATAATTATGGTTTTGCTACTGGTGTCCTCCTAGTTGTGAGCACCTGGGGTGGTAATAATAGTAATAATAATAATAATAATAATAATGGTGCAGCCACTGGTGTCCCTCAAGTTGTGTAGACCTATGGTGGTAATAATAATGATGGTGCAGCTACTGGTGTCACTCTAATTGTGAGCACTTAGGGTGGTAATATCAATAATTATAATTGTGGTGTTGCTACTGGTGCCCTCTAGTTGTGAGCACCTAGGGTGGTAATTATAATAATAATTGAGACACGGAGAGACCTGTCTCATATACACTATTTCTACGTCAATTACTATATGAACCCTAATTCTTCAATTTAAATACGCGCCGTGGTTCCAGTTGTTCAACCGTTGGGCTTTGGATGGCAGTAGCCTACGGTACCTACTATAAAGGGTTTAAGACATCGCCGTCAGAGTGCAGCATGCACTATTTGTGTTCTTTGAACGGCTTGAAAATGTTTGTGAAGGAAGTGTTTCTACGTGACGTTTTCCCTACGTAAATGACAAATTAAATATGACTCTCATAACCGCCGAAATTAATATTTGCGGTGTCGTGTGTAGCTAGTTTTTAATATGCACTGTAATTTTGGGGGCACTTATTGTGATTGGTCAATTCAAAACATTGGTGCCGTGCGGATAATTCCATGTCTTTGTCGGCCTCCATCTTGTGAAATAAAATCTACTGGTGCTTGCTGGACTAAGCAAACGTAAATATTGATTTCGGCAATCTGGGGAGAGGGATTTTTTTTTATCCCTCGCCCAAGATAATTTGATTGATGAAATGTGATTGTGAAATGATCGAAGAGCCTAGATGGTGATATCTTCTGAGCTATATGGCTTTGGAATTACCAAAAGGGATTGCGGTGAAAATGACATCTATATGTTGCCTAAAATAGTCAGCTTCTCGTGTGGTCTGCCATGTTGTGATATGTGACTGTGCTTAAAAATGTGTTTACGTAACTGGTTAAAATATTTTAAATAATTTATGGTGTCCTGAATGAAAATGTAAGGTACGGTAACTGTATTTTTTGTTAATTGGCATGTAGTTCTTAAGTGGTTCGCCTTTTGGGCACATATTTTCGCTTAATTTTTATACTACCTGCCTAGGCTATTTGGTTTGGTGAATCAATTGCAATTGATTATTTTTTTTTAAATTTATTTAATTCCGGGGTACCCCTTATTTTTAAATCTTGCCTGTTTTAATTGTTTTCGATAGCTGCTTCGTATTTTTATCTGAGCATAAAATGAGTTTGTATGTTTCCCTGTTTTATAAGGTATCATGTGCCTAGTGCCGTGTTGTGTTGTACATTTTTTGTTTCTCTATCTCGCTGAGGATTAAAATATATCAGTTTTTATTGTTTCTGGTAAACCATTATTTGAGGGATCTGCGACATCGGATTTTCATTTGTTTTGTTTTGGAGGCCATTGTTTGATTGTTTTAATGTGATGCATTGTGGTCCTTGACCTTCTGTCTGCATTATGGCCTGGTTTTGCGTACGCCCATGTTTGAGTTCAGTTCTTGAACAAGTTTTTTTTCTTTTAAACGTAAGTGCCTGTGTTGCGTTATTGTGGTTGCATTTTTGTGAACTGTATTTATTTTGGCATCTTGTAGCGTACTTAAACTGTTTTGTTTGTTTTTCTAATTTTGGCCTCCAACCTTTACAAACAACATTTGTTTATTTGATGTCCGATCATAGATAGGGTTCCTTTCGTTCGTCTTTATTTGTTATTGATTTAACTTTATTTCATCCTTCGGGATTTGTTCCAAATTTCCTAGCCCTTCAGTTTTGGTATGTAAGTTGACCTGTAATTGCTATTTTGGCTTCTGCTTTATTGTCGACCTCAGCGAGTGATGATTATCCTGTGAAATTGTAAATTTCAATGTTGTAGCCAAGTGAAAATTTGTCTAGGTAAATTCTAAAATTTGGTTATAGATGCACCTCCTTGTTCCTTTCTTATTAACTGTAATGTAATTGTTAGATGATTGGTCATTAAATTATTTTTCTTTTAAACTAACACGTGTGTTATCTTCTCATTGGTCATAGCTTCGTTGGGTTACCGGGGGCAACTATAGTTAAGACTGTGGGACCTCCTCTTTTCCCTATTTACATCTATAGGTATCTTCTGTCGGAATGTGTTCCTGTGGTGATTGCAGTACGCGCACTCTGAAGAACCAGGTAAGCAGCCCGTCCGCGCTTTCCCCCATCTCAGTGGCAGCAGATCGTTCTTGATTATCGCTTCTGCGGTCACCTTGAGCCCTCTCACAGGCTTTTCTGTTCTCGTTCCTGGTTTTTGCGGGGAGATGCCCGGTGTGATATGGCATGTGTGTGTGTTTAATATTGCTTTTTTACTAATCCTTGTCATTTCTGTTGCATGTATGGTTCTGCATTAATAAGCTGTTATATTGAAGTTGCCTGTTCAAGTAAAGATTGTCAAAGGTGAAATATCCTTCCATTATAATACAACATTCCTAACTGAAGAAAATGTTGGTGAGTGATTGGCATTACTTCTTGGCATGGGGAGTGTGTTTTTCTCCATTAAGATAGCCTACGTGCAGTGAATGATGCCATCATCGTGGAGTTTGTCTGGTGATGATTATCCTGTGAAATTGTAAATTTCAATGTTGTAGCCAAGTGAAAATTTGTTGTATTTAGCATTCTATCCTGAAGCCACGTGGAGGAGAGCTCTGCGGTCCCACACAACGTTGTATATTTTTTTGTAAGTTGAATGTGCAGGTATCGAGGCAGTGTTGGAGTTTCAAAGAAGTCTATTGTGGTGTTAATTTGTGATTTATTGTATTGTTTTTAATTGTAGGCTGTCTTCGTAATCCCTACATTTTGTTTTTTTGCCTGTATTGTCTACCTGTGTTTCTGTGTTTGTCAAGATGGCTGACAATAATGATGTCTTTGATTTTATTGGGTTTAATGAAAATGTTGTGAATTCTGAGGCTTCTCCTGGGGTTGAACGTGAGTCATATCTTATTACTAGGTCTGAAATAATTGGATCTAGGCCAAATAGTGATTTGTCTACCCCTCTGTTGCCTGGTCCTAGTACTTCTAGGCCAGCTACCCCTAGTGCTGGTAACGTGGCCAATGTTAGGTCACCTAACGACATTCTAGGGGTGGGCGACCAGTTGAATCCCAGACTTTCCTCTGGTAATTTAAATGTTTTGTCTCCTGTAGAGGGTATGCGAGGGAGCTCCTCTCGTACAGATTTATTATTCAAGACTGTCACGTGTACGCCTACCGTGAATTATGGGTCGATTCCACACCCTATTTCAAGTTTCTTAGCTAAGTTGAGGAGTTTCAATTTGGATGATGTGACACAGGTGGTCTTATTTTTTAAACAAGTGGTCGAATTAGGCAACCATGCCACTATTTTTGGAATGTCTGAAACACAAATTTTTCAAATAATGAACCCTGTTGCCTCCGGAATGCTTCGTGAAAAGTTGATCGAAACAATTCAAACTCGTATGTCTTTAGCCATGTTTATGAGGGAAGTGCTGTTTTCGTTTATACCTGCGCGTGCCATTAGTGCCCTCGAACAATGATCCCTGTATCGTGTCAAAGGTTGGACGAGTCGCTTGGCGACTATGTCAGTGACATTAAGGGGTATGCTAAGGTGTTCACATCTCCATTGTCCGAAAGACAATTAGTTTTGTCCATTGTAGATAGCATTTCGCCAGAATTCAGAGCATACATGACGTTGTGTACCAGGCCTTCCTCATTTGTTGAACTAAATCAAGTTATTGTAGAGGCTATGGGCGTGAAACATGCTGATTCCCTTCGTGTCGCAAACATGCTACCCCCTTCGTTCATGGTCCGTCCCCCTCCTAAGGTCATGTTTCGCCCTAGACCTAACGTTAAGTGCCATACTTGTGGTGGTGTTGGGCATATTAGGCGAATGTGTCCTAACACTCAAGATGGGTATCGCCAATAACGGGACACTCAGGAGACCAAGTCGGGTGTTACTTCTCAGGATACTTCTGTGCATGAGAGTTTGGGTAAATGGTGTGAAGTTTCTGGTCTCCCTCCTAATGAAATTTGTGATAAAGGTAGGGATACAAAGTCATCCTGTACTAGGCCTGCCAACGTCCCTTATAAACCTAACCTGTTTGTGACCAATGTTGTAGCAAGTCATCCTAAAACTAAACAATATGTAAAACCTGTGATGCTAGTGCCCTCGTCCTGTAATGGTAATCGATTTAATGTGGATAACAATTTAAGAATTTCACCTGTGGCTAAGGGAATATCCCCCTATATTGAAATGTGTATTAATGACGAGCCCGTTTCTGCCTTGCTAGATTCTGATAGTGTTGTCCCTTTTATAACCGAGGCCTGTTTTTTTTTCATGAAATGTGTTTGCAACCTACCTTAGTTAGAGCCTAACAATGAATCATTTATTTCGGCAAATTGTCCAAATTTAAATATTCTGGGTAGCATCTAAGTTAAAATCCATATTCTAAATTGTTCATGGAAATTGTAATTTATTGTTGTCAGGAATCTTTCTTGTTCTGTGGTCATTGGAGCCAATTTCATGTCTCACGTTGGTATGCTCCTAGACTTGAGTGCACGGAACTCATGGTTTAAGTTCAATCCACAAATTAAGTTGTCGTTTAACCCGATTTTGTCAACTCCTGCTGTTAATTCAGTTAGTGAACCTGTGACAATTGAAAATCTCGAATTAGAAAACTTAACGGATCCTCCAAAGGATGCCATTAAGTTGTTATGTCAGGAGTATGGTGATGTCTTTACCGACAAGTTGGGTGTAACCCATTTGATGGAGTACAAAATTGAATTAACCGTTTCTGTGCCTGTACGTTCCATCCCTTATCGCCTTGCTCCTCCCAAGATGGCCGAGCTTCGGAAAATTGTTGATAATATGTTAGATGAAGGTGTCATCCAACCCTCAATCTCGGGTGACTCGTCCCCTGTTTTCCTGGTGCCAGAACCTAGCGGAGGTTTTAGACCTCTGGTCGATTATAGGGCACTAAATCAAAAAGTTATTTTGCAGTCCATCCCTTTGCCTGACCTACACAATTGCTTTGCATGGTTCCGCAATGCTAAAGTTTTCTCAATCCTAGACCGAAAATCTGCGTACTTCCAGATTCCCCTTCTCACCGGAATCCAGACATGTTACTGCTTTCTCCACCGATTGGAATTTGTACCAATATGCCCGAGTACCATTCGGCCTTTCCACCGGAGCTGCGGTGTTAAGCAGACTCCTTGACAATGTGTTCTCAGAAATAAAAGTTAAATACGTGTACCACTATCTGGATGATGTGGTTATTTATTCTGAGTCATTTGATGAGCATGTCGGGCATCTAAAGGAGGTGTTAGATCGTCTACGTAACGCTGGTTTAACTGTTAAATTATCCAAGGTCTCTTTTGCTAAGCCCAAAATTTCCTTCTTGGGGCATATAGTTTCTGAATCAGGTATCTCGAAGCACCGGTCTCGTACTCCGGCCATCAGATGTTTCAAACCGCCCAAAAATGCCAATGGGGTTGCCCGTTTTATTGGAATGGTGAACTTCATTCGTAAGTTCATCAACAACTTTGCAGACCGTGCTGTTCCTCTAAATCAGCTGCGTAAAAATGCTGTGATGTTTGAGTTGGGTCCCTCTCAGCAAGCATCCTTCGAAGATCCAAAGCTTGCGCTCTCTAACGCCCCTGTGTTAGCAATACCTGATTTCGGGAAGCAGCTCATCGTCCAAACTGATGCGTCTGGTCGTGGTGTTGGTTGTGTCCTACTGCAAGAGTCCGATCTTGGTAGGCAACCCATTGCAAACGCTTCTCGAACCTTAACTGACGCTGAAAGGAAGTATTCAATTTATGAGCTGAAGTCTTAGCAGTGTTATTCGCCCTTAAAAAATTCAGAATGTATATTGAGCACATTCCGATTCTGCTCGAAACTGATAATCAGGCGTTAAGCCGGGTATTAGGGAAACCTCGTCGAACTGGTAGGATTGCTAGGTGGACAACTAAGATCCTATCATTCCAGTTCACGGTTCGTCATATTCGTGGGTCCAAAAATGTTATCGCCGATTCGTTAAGTCGTATTGTGCCCATTTAGACGGAAGTCCGACGAACACATTTGCCAATTTCCAAAATCAGTCTAGCACAGGAACTACAATCTCAGGGTCCATCCGGGCAAAACTAAATTAATCGCTGGCATGACTGATTATGGCAATGATCAAGCAAGGGAGAAGAGAAAGGAGAAAGGAAATATCACAATTCCATAAAATTATCTCATTTTATTACATTTAAAAAACGCTAAAAGTTTTATGCAAAAGCATTCGAAATATCACTAGAATCATATCAACACTAGAAAAACACTATCCCTAATCTGAAACGTTGATATCCAGAAATTAATAGTCCTTATGGTATCAGTTCTCTATTCTATATTGTTGCTATTTACACGATAGGCGGTTCATTTTTCATAGACCCCTATCTGTACACTGTTCACTTTCACTTTATGTTACAAAACAAAAATCACTTATGGTTTCGAATATCAAAAAATAATCATTGTTCATTTCATTGGTTAAAGTTGAAAATGAATAGTTCATTGTCATTGGAAAAATATCACATCAGGTGATTTCGTATTTCATTAGTGTTAGAATAAGTAAGTTCTTCCGTGTAGGAGCATTAGGTTGGAAAAATACCAATATTCGACTACATGATGTCAGAATATTAATATTGTTATTATGACCTCAATGTCCCAGTTGATTCTTTTCAAAAACTTTTGTTTCAATAGGTTGTTATCTAAATCGTTGTACACATATTCATATAATTTGCATGATTAAATATTAACATTACAGAAAAAATAATTTTTAAACTTTCATTTTCCAAAGATGGCATTTTCAAAATAACCATATTGCGTAACTCAATATCTAATTGTTGTTAACTCATTCATTAAATTTTCAAACATCATATACCATTAATTCTAATTATTATCACAAAAAAACAACTTAAAAATATCAGTATTTATTATTATTATTAATATTCAAATTCAAAAATATCGGTAATTATTATTTTTAGAAACAATATCTAAGTTCAGAAATACCAGCAATCATTACTATTATTCATTATCACCAATAGGCGTCACTCATATTCGACTCATAATTCGAATTTATTTTATGCACTCTCACATTTTATTTATTTTAGGATCCGGCTAGGCTTCAACAAAACTAATAGTCAATAGGCTTCATAATTGTAAGTTAGAATAATTGACTCAGGTATCAGGCAAGATAACATTTCTGACAGAATTGGAATTGGACAGAAATATGGGGCGGTTACTCGACTCAACCCTTCTTTTCACAACTGAGCAGGTAATGCTCCAACATCATTTTAACAACATGGAAATATATTCCAATGGACGGCCTCTAGCCTCCACACACATTTATTTAAATGCCGACCTTAAAGTCGCATAATATATTTTTTAAACATTTAAATCATCATATGATTCATTCTTTCATTATTGTGCACTATTCCTGACTTTAAACAAAACGCATTTGTCTTCTGCATTGCCTAGATCTGGTTTAAACAAAAGATTTTCCAAAAGGAAGTATTGTTATATTTTATCCTGGTCATATTCTTTTCCTGCCTTCATTTATCAATTCTACATCCTATTCTATACATGTTCATCACTTATTCACCTACCGTTCCTCTATTCGTTTCTTAATATCGTGGTGTATTCCACAAATACGTCATTGAACTCTCCATTTTATTGCTGACTGACTGTCTGATATTTATTTCCATAAGCATTTTAAATAATTACTGTTATTATTATTATTATTATTATTATTATTATTATTATTATTATTACCGTTGAACTATACACTCTGAACTCCTCAATTGTTTATTATATTACATCAAATCAATTATTATCATTATTACTGCATGGCATACATTATTAAATAAACGAATTATTTATCACTTCCCTGAATTCAATTATTTATAATTGTTTATAATTATTTATGGTTATTTATAGTTATTTATAGTTACTGTAGAAATATTTTATTATTATCATCATTAGGATTTGTTCATAATCGTCATGAAATTATTTTTACAATATCGTTTAGATATTTAGATTGAATAATTTGACGATCCAAGCTTCCTTCAACTACAAAAATATTTAAATTAACTAAATGTCTTCAGTATTTATGTCACTTGGACTGAAATAAAATTTCTCATAACTGTACACTCGATGATTACCAGCACTGATTTCTCTGACTATAGTCTCGATAGACATAGCTGTCAGAATGAATTAAAATTTAAAGTGTTGATAATTTCTAAGCGAATAAAAATATAAATTTGACTTCTCGACTACTCTATTCTAGGAAAAGTGCATAAGAAAGTAGCTCACGTATTCTTGAGGTTCATGGCCATGCAGGTCCTTGGTTGACGTCACAATCTAATGGAACGCTTCCCACTCCACTAGCATGGCAAATGTCCTTGGCCATCTGCCTTGCCTTCAGCTAATCTTCGGTTCTTCCATCTTCACCCTACCCTCGCGGTATCTAGCGACACATCTCCGCGTTCAAAAATACGCACAGCTCCACTCCGCGATAATCTTTACTATTTTTCGACATTATTGCTGATGTCATCGTACACTCTCCTAGTAGTTTAAACAATCTTCTAAACTGTTCCAAGTTCATATACATTCGGAAATACAGCGTCCTGTCTGATATCATTCGGTGATGAAAATAGTTACTTCACCTCTGCGAACATACGCTTACTGTCAGTGGAGTATATGGAAATGTAGATAGGATATTTTCCAGCTCTATTTGTTTAAAACAAATGACCCCAATGTCATAGACTTTGTTTCCATCTCCTGACTGGTATGACGAGATAATTCCAAGTACCTTTTTCATGCAATACAGCTGGCTCAGTTCAAAAGACTAAGTCCAAATGCAGCTGGCCTAGCTCGAAAGACTAAGTCCCAACTCGGTTGACTATAGTGACAGACTATAAACACGTAACACGTGGTATGGCGACGTTACGACGGAACTTCCTCGAAGGTCGATGCAAGAATAACATACCAGGGCTTCAGAAAACCTGCCTTATATACAGTTATGGAGCTGAAATTCAGTGTGTCCCCTATTCCAAGCGGTGAGCACGCCCCACTGTTCCAAAACTCCTGCTCCTCCCTGGCTTTGTGTTAGAACATGTGCTTTTACTAAAACACTTATAACTCTCGAACGACTGGTCCGATTTGCCTCAAATTTCTTCTGGCGTTCCTAAACTTCCATAGCCCATAATTTCTACTAGTTTCTAGACCTCAAATCGTCGATTAATTTTCTTCATCAATAAGTTTCAGTAACTCGTCCGTCGGCGCCACATGTCCCTCTCCTAGCGCATCCTCCAGATCGCACGGTGAACTAGCTGTGTCGGCGCTCGGTTCAAACTTCAAGCTGGCGATTCGCTTGTCCGAAATGCAAAATATAATTACGGTGGTTTCCGTAAATTGGGCACAGTATGTACAAAGAATCTTTGGGAGATGAAATTCAAAATTGTGACCCTGTTAATGTTGTATCATCTGGATATTATGTCAATGCTACTCTCAGCAATTCCCCTAGGCTATTTAAAAATGTGAGCAGATATCAGAAAGAGGATCCCACTTTGTCTAGTTTAATTGATCGAATCAATTCTGGTGAAGTTATCAAGCCCTACTCACTAAGGGATGGTGTATTGTGCTGTTCATTTCGTCATGACCACCTACCTAAAAATTGTAATGCCTTCTGTTCTTATTCCGGAAATCTTTCGTTACTATCATGAATTTCCTACTGGTGGCCACCTAGGGGTATTGAAGACCCGGGCCAAGATCAGACAGTTCTTCATCTTGCGAAGCATGGATGGTGACATCAGGAGATCAATAAGGAATTGCGCCTCGTGTAACATCAGCAAGCCCCCCATTTCTACAAAAGTCGGTTTGTTGTCTTCAAAACCGGCATCAAGACCCATGGAGAGGCTCTTTATCGATTATATTGTCCCGTTCCCTCGTTCTGGGCGGGGAAACCAATTTGCGCTTGATTGCACAGACGGGTGCTCCCAATTTAAATGCATTTTCCCCACCAGACAGGCTACGACCAGTACCGTCATAAAGTGTCTTACTTCCATCTTCTCATCCATTGGTCCCTGTCAATTCCTTGTGTCGGACAACGCTAAATACTTTGTGTCGAATTAGTTCCGTCAGTTCCTGTTTGATTACGCTCTTTCGCACGTAACCACTACTCCCTACTTCCCTAATCCGTCTCTCACAGAGAGAGTTAACCGCAATCTCCATTCTGCTCTAATCGCCTTCCACCATGAAGACCATTTCAAGTGGGATTCAAATTTGCATTGGCTCACATATGCATTCAACACGTCCGTGTACGAGAGCACGCAAGCCACCACTTTTCGTTAATGTTTTCGATTTTGGCAAATTCTCCGTTGTCTAATCTTCGGAACCTGCACGATCTCCTGCCAGACAATTTCACGCCCGAGGATGTGAAGGCGAAATTCAACAAGGCTAGAGAGTGTATGAAGATTTCGCATGACCAACTTGCCAAGCGATATAATGGTAATCGAAAGCCAGCTGATTTGGAAATTGGGGATGTTGTATACGTCCGCAATTTCGAGCCGAAAGGCGTTGGTAATCAAGTGTCTAGTAAGCTGACACCCCGCTTTAAGGGTCCTTGATATGTAGAGGTATTCTTGACTCCTGTTACTCTTTTAATCCGTAATCCAAAGGCTCAAAAATTTCCAGGGTGCATCTATTTCACATCAAACGAGGTGGAGAGATTTCTGACGAAGAAATTTGCTAAAAGGAATTTTAAACTGTTTTATTGTTTAAAAGTTGAGTATCCCAAACTATCCTTGAAGCTTATGGGCATCTGCTTTTTATAAATTACGGATTTAATTTGCACACCCTACTGGGATACAGCGGTAAATTTGTTTGGTTGAGTAATTATAATTTGGTTTAACCTTATTTGAAGGTAAGCTTTGTCATCGAGTAAAACATTTTGTAAAATTGTAACAACTTAATGACGTTTCACTTATGTGATATTTTATGTAAGTAAGAGACTGTGGGAGAATTAACTCATGGTAATGTTTGGTACCTGTTTCTTTTGAATTTGAGTGGTCATTCCTCTACCGTAGTTCTGAAAAGTAGTTTGGTTGAACTCGTGTACTCTAGGAAGGTCTAACACGTATATAGTGTACAGGCCCGGGGGCTGCACCCCCTGAAAGCCACCCCCATCATCTATTAAAACCACCCCTAACTGGCAAACATCATAAGTCCAGAACAGTACCTTTTACACAGCAAGGGCGGCCGACCAGCTCGGGAGGCTAGCCAACCACTTGCAACACACTCATAAACATCTACACTATAACTAACTGGGGCAGCTATGTCAATGGAATGCTGACTGTGCAACGGCAGGACCTATAAGAAGTAAGGCCATTTGGGAACTGTATCTGTTATTCAGTGTGTTCTGCCGAAGGCCCTGCTCCAGCTACTATCATCAGGTGAGCATCAGCAAGTGTTCAGATATCCTTAATTTTGTAACACCCATCCACGAACTTGTACACTTAACTTGTACCATTATTCACATTATTTACATTCCCCTAAAAAGGGACTTACAATTTCATACCCACTGACCAATAAAAACACTTGGTCAGTAATCTACACTTTGTACTCATAATTACACGCCTCTTCACATCCTAATACCCTTCCTGACCTCCGTCACGATTGACCGTGACTAGTAGCCAGTAATCGCTTGCTCAGACTTCATTGTGTTTCCCGCGCGCGACTGCCTAGCAGCGAGCTGCTGACACAAGCAGGTCTGTTATATAACTCATTCCAACCAGTTACCAGGCTGGCATATTAGTCTGCACTCAGAGGTTCATCCCCTAGTAGGTTCTTGCATCTTAGCAGGAACACCCCCTAGCATTTGAACATCAAACAACACGCTACACTGGTAAGCTCTCCCAGCTACGGGAAGCTGCCATCATTTAGAAATCACCTTCCAAATTAGTACAATAACACTAATGTTTTAGCCCTAACTACCCCCCCCCCAACTAAGGGATCTAAAACATATTGGTGGAGGCGCTGCTGCCACGCACGATAAGGGTAGGACTCATACAACGAGCCCTCGTGGCAGAAATGACCCCTACCGCACGCAGCCAAGCGAAAAAGTTGATTTTTTTTTTCCTTAGAAGGCATTATTTTTTTTTCCTTCACACTAGCTACACAGGGGATTTTTTTTCTCAAACCAACCCCCCCCCCGAAAGAATCAGAGATATAATACATTGCCGAGCATACACAGTTTTTTTGTTGTTGTTATATACATACACTTGATTCAGCATGGCCCCTCTATACCGCCTAGCTGTGCTGAGGAGCATTGGGGAATACCAGGAGTTAATTGCCTGGCACAAGGTCTTTGAAACAAGGCAGGACTACCTCAGAAGGTTTCAGCGGCTCCTGCACGCCCAGTATATGCGGATTATAAGGGCACTTGTCCGGCCACTCCGCAGCGCTAAGAATCGCAAGATTCGAGCCAAAATCCCCACCCTCCGTACACAAATCATTAAGGCACACTGGCAACTACACTGCAGACACGAATTCATGTTCCAGCAATGGGAAACACTCATAACAGAACACCAACGGATAGGGACTAATGGCACCAAAGTCGCCGAACAGGCCATGAGCCTCAATAGGCAGTACACCCAAATTTGGGAGGAATATAAGGAACTCCAGGCTAACAAGGCCATTTTTGAGTTCATGGTAGGGCCACAAGCCCAGTCTAGAGAGGACATAAGCGTAGATACGCTAACGCAGCAATTTGCGAGGATGTCCCTCTCAGACACTTACACAACACAAGGACAGGAGTCTACCGTGGCCATAGGCCAGAAACCGGGTAGACTACACTCCGATACATCGCTAGGGCAATCACAGGCAATTAAACGGCCTTTGCCGCTAGTTCAAAGGGCAATTTTGCCAGGACGAAAGCGGGCACTAGCATGTGTATCCCAGATGAAAATGCATAAGAGGGTGTTGCCTTCAGGCCCTCAGGGTGCACAACACACACCTGCGCACACTGACCAGCCACAAACACACAGTACACGGGGTAAAAGAAAGATCTTATTACCTATCCCACGAGGCCGGGCAGGCAGGAATACACACACCCCTATAAACAATGCTAGGGTAGCGTGGAGCGTAATCAGCCGACCAGACACAACCACATTCAGGCCAACATCCAGGCACTACAGTGAAAGTAGGCCCAGGCTTACTTTGCTACAAACTTCTCCAGAAAATAGCAAAGAAGCACCTCAGTGGGTCTCAAGGGCCTACACCTTAGTGACAGGGCGAAAGTATTCACTTTCCCGAGCAATGACGCTCGAACGAGGATAACGACTTTCACCATGAGTATAACACACACTGTCACCTGAATCACAAATATATATACGGGCAGGTTCTTTTACACGGGAGAAACACGACAATGGATACACAGAGGACAGATTCCACCCCTGTAAACAGTAGATTTCACACGTATATACAGCAGAACGTAGCCAACTCAAAATTATGTAGTTTGAAATTTTTCCTAATTTTTTCATGGCCCCTAGCATTTTTTTAGGCCATCAAGGGATTCTATTCGTGGTTAATTCAGGACATATTGTGGACAATTTAAAGTTTTCAATATGCAAAGCCAAGCGGAAGCCAATCAGTCGGGCCACGCGGCTCAGGGCCGGAGAGAACTATTCCAAGCACAGCCTAGGCAACAAACCTCAGCATAGAGCTTAGGCGGGTCTTTCCAAGTAGAAATGACTATCTTGTTATATTTTCCATTCCTACAGTTCGATAGATTCTTTTGGGATGACTGAGAGACTTAATCGTAAGAAACAGTTAAGAATCTCAAACTATTTTTCAAAAATGGTAGATTTCCCTGAGACGTAACTAGATTACTGTTTTACTAACGTCGCCGAACAGGTGAATAGTACACTCAGGTCCTACCTTTCATTTTTAAACATTATGACGTTATTTACGATACAATCTTTACAAGGTAACGCCGTCTGGCAACCTGCTATAGTAAACATAAAGCATTATGTAAATGTCATACAATATATATTCTCTATTATTTTTTTCCCATAGAACTTTCTTAATTTGAATTTTTGGATAGCTCATTTTTTTTCTCCTCTTTCACTCATCCCGTGAAAGGCGAATTAGCCAAGGTGAACTGTATATATCTGATCCTAAGGTATACGTGATATATTACACTGCCTATAACATGAATTTTTCTCGTCCCCCATAACAGCGTGCAAACTAAGCATAAACACCACAGGGTGAAAATCCCAGACTTTGGGAAAACCCACATATTTCGGGAGGGCACACAGTCAACTCACATTGCCACATAACAGTTGATACACTAGCAGAACTGTCCCGGAGACACAGCCTAAAAGGCAACAGGAATGATTACCCTGGTCAAAGACGGTCTCGAACCCGCAACCTCCTGGATACCAGGAGTGCAAGGTCGGGTAACTATCCAATGGGAGGAGAGAATAATAAAGGACAGTTCCACTAACACATATACATACGCATAAAACAATAAAATCACCTCCGACACCTAGTCACCAAACACGCAACTAGCGGCCCGGAGACACTCGTGCATAGACACAGCCAAGTACCACTAACAGGGATATATTCGACCCACGCTCACATTAACACAAAACTTGGGGACACAATATGTATTCAGTGGAAGGTTCTTTTCCATTACGGAAAGCCATGCTCACAACAACGGAGCGAGCAATCAAGCTCCCGCAAACATACGTGTTGGACATATGAACATCGCCAGACAAGTAATAGCAGTGCACACGTCAATGAAATTAGACACTATCGCCGTCAGCGATAATACACTCGTGACTGGGTGACCTTCGCTAGCACAGACAAACTAAGAGGACTCCAGGCCTGGCGGAACACACGCAATCATTCACGCCAGGTCCAAAACCCTATAACTCTCTAAATTACAATACGAGGAGCATTCCAAAAGACCAAAATTTTTCACGCCAAAGCATATTTTCATCTGCGTCCTCAAACTCACGATACACGTGCCATGGAACATACAGCACGAAAAATCGTAACACCAGCACCTTAAACCAAGGCGGGTGCGAACTCACGACCACACAACACAGTCGTGCCAAAAACAAACTAACCAACGGTATTTTTGGCGGGAAAAAACACAATCAAAAGCCACACTGGGGACAATCAAATCCCAACAGACAACGCAGACATAGAACACGGAGAATCACATGGGATTGCGGGTCCGAATGCCCAGTAAAAATCGGACACCGTGGAAAACAACTATCCAGACTCCCAATTAGACCGAAATTGGCCCCATACAAGTACATAAACAGGTAATACCACATTTCCTCCGGCCAAACACCATGCAAAAATTTCGATTACACCAAACATAGGAAATAGATTTCCCAAACACAGGTATAGCAATTTCACAAGGCAAAGGTCTTATGGAATAAGTGTCCACACAACAGTGCTAGCAAAAACAGAACGGATTGACACATTGGCCCGCCCGGAATCCCAAACAGTGACAACACTCACACACTGGCAAAAGTCACGTTCCGACGGCCGACATACGTAACGTCAGAGACTTCATGTACACAAACACATGAAAACATAACATGACAAAATACTGACTTGCAGATTCCACCGCATTGCAACACTGCTGTCGACAGACACTATTGTTATATCGGAAGTGACCATGAAATGACAAAAACAAACCAATAATAATGGCATACATTTTCAGCACTGTTACAACAGTTATGACATTTAGCAATGTACAGACATAATAGGCCGGACTTATCTTAGGGCCACAGGGACATGTCTACAAACATGTTGACAAGCCACACGCCCCACTTGGCACTCAGCCACGCGACACGCGATAGGACTTAGGCGATAACAGCCCACCCGCCCGCATGATGTAGCGGAACATAGCCATACACACGCAGCTGCGCTAATCACAATTACGACCACGTCCCTCCCACACGCGCTCACTTATCAGGAGCAGACACAGACAGGTGCTCTGAAGGAACAACCCCCCCCCCAATAACTACTTCTCCTTTTACTTTTAATCCCAAAACCACCATAGGCGATCAGGACATGACCAGTCACACTACGATCACTTGCTACATTAACATTACAAATGAGAGACCAGATTAGACCGTGACGTCACAGCGTCACCATACTTTACTATCCCAAGGAGCGGATCGAAAGCCGATATTGACCAAGTGAGGATGACAGGAGCACAGGTGGATAGGGCCAGCCAGATAGCCAATATACCACCTACAGGCTACCATTGTCCCACCTTCCTCCTTCCATAACCTTCTCACTCACAACATTAGCCAATACAAACACATAAACGCATAAAAACAGCTAAACTACAGGCCAAAATATACATCGGGGTTGATAGACTTCATGCGTTTAAAGAGAGGGCTCACTACGCCCTGGCTCTCAATGCTAACACCTGAGTATTGGGGGTGTGTCGGAAAGAATGGCAAGCGTAATGTACATCTCTAAGCAAGAGATGAGGCCAAATTTATATTAACAATTGTTTTTTATTAAATAATCCCGCATGAAAGGGACATAGTATTATTACGCCTCAACCGATACCTATCCTTAAATGAGAGCGGATGCGCCTCATATCCAGACACATGCATGGAATATCCCACCCACATACCAAGGGTTATTATTATTGAACCTGCATGACACTTTGTGAAAACTTTTGCAAACCTGGAAATACCTACCCCGTCCACTCGCTGTAAAGACATCCCAGCAGCATCACCGGCCCCAGGCCACCATTAACATGGAGCCCAAAGATGCGCAACCCTCTCCTAACATGCTTTAAGCCAATTCAACAGATAACACCCCCGGAGCCCAATAACAGGGAACCCAACGCCATAAAACCCTATTAACGCCTCCATGAAAATTAACAAGGCATTACAGCTGGAAGTCCGACATAGCACAGTAGACCTGAAGTAGTCTATGCATTTAGAAGATTCTACAACCCCAGAACGCTTAAAAATTTTACATTATTTACACAATAAATTATTTACATAGTACACTCACTTTTTTATATAAAAAGGAATCTGTGACACGCTGAATGATGATGACAGCGTAAGCAGAAGGCCAGAGGCGCCACACAGGAGCAAAGCTGGGGAAGGCGATGATAAGCCCTACCCCAGTTGGCTCACTGACCCAGACCAAAGAGACGAACTACGTAAGGTCGAAGCGCCGATGACCTAGCACGGGCAAACGTCGGAGTCCCGGAAGGCCTAGCCTGCCCCCGGGACAAAGAAAAGTTACACCCACTATGTGCCACGGACATCGAAGCCAGACCTGCAGGGGAGACTTTCTAAGGATGGTGGGAGAAATAGCCAGCTCCACACCGGACTCAGGAGATGACCCTAGGGACGACCAAATTACGACTAGACTCTTAGTTAGCATGTTAGTAAGTAGAACTTCCAGGGCGGGAAGTTAGTATCCTACGCGCAGGAGTGAAGCAGGATCTTAGGGTTCAGGTGGACCAACCCAATGCCAATATGGGCGAAGAGGACCCCGGACGCCACCATTCCCGGAGGATATTATTACTGCCAATATGGGCGAAGAGGACCCCGGACGCCACCATTCCCGGAGGATATTATTACTGCCAATATGGGCGAAGAGGACCCCGGACGCCACCATTCCCGGAGGGTATTATTACTGCCAATATGGGCGAAGAGGACCCCGGACGCCACCATTCCCGGAGGGTATTATTTTATCGGAAGATGTCCAACGCCCACATAAATGGCTGACAACGGGTCACCAGAGCTTAAATGGTGACGCATCGGGCAGCCAGAGATATTAAATGAGGAGCATTGCGAGCACTCACAGGGGTTATAGTGGGCAGACCCAACAATAATGAATACATCAATGACAACATGCAAATACAACGGCAATGAACAGGCAAGTACAACGGGCGATGCGGTTTGCTTTGTGGCACCGTAGTCGCCTGCAACTTTATTAATACTAATTAGTAAGCATTAATATTAATGTCGACAACTAGTTATTAAGGGGAGCACCCCACAAAACACATGGGTGACAATGTGCAAGGGAAGTCAATAGGTAGGGGTAATTCCTCCTAGGCGCAAGGTAATTCCAAACTACTATACGTACGAGTCCAATGGAGGAGCCGTGTTGAGCACGAAACGTAGTGCCCAAACCACAATCTGCATGCGTAGTCACTCGGATTACCGACACCACACTGCAAATTTGGCGAAGGTCCCTGGTTACTATACGCATGCTCGCGTATTTCGATAGTCAAAGGCGCAGGTAAGCCCTAGGAGGCACCCGTAATCCCAATACCCCCCTATGCATTGCATGCCATCGAAATCTTAGCATGTAAGACAGTTGCATTTGACACGCAACTTAGAATTAAGCAAATTTATTAACCGCTGTTGCTAAATAATAGCACAGCATATTTCGGCAATAGACTAAGTTCAACCATCGGCTTATAAATATCAAACATTTTTTTACTTATCATAATTAAGGTAAAATCTCTCGGCACCTGATGACCAACAAACCCGCCATCAGGGTAAGCCCGATAATACATTAAGTTAGATTATACTAGGATAACTTACATTAAAGTAAAGCCGTTCGGCACCTGGCAACCAAAAACCGGTACCAGGGTAAGCCCGATAATATAACACAATAGGATACAATACGTTAGATTAACTAGGTTAACTAAGATTAAGATAAGCACTTTAAGGGTAAGGAAAAACATTACGGCACCGTCTAGGGTAAGCCCGATCATACATTAGGTAAAACAAACTTATGCAAGGAGAACATGACATTAATAGTGGACAAAGTTTAACACTAATCATGTCATTTATTCCAGAGGAAAAAGAGCTTCAGCCAGTGAACACACTGACACAGGAGCCGATATAAAGAATATACAATATTCACATGTTTTTTTAACCTCTCCATTTTTCAGGCGTCGTCACCAGACATATGTCACTGGTGACAATGATTTCACTGCCATACAGCAGCAACATGTTATTTGTGCCATGCTATTATTGTGTACCACCTTTACTCACTAATTTGTATTTGTAATTTGTATTCATTCTCACACAATCCAACACATTCACCACCATTCTTTTACAGCTACACTCCAAAAATCTGAACAGCAGGGTTGATACCTGTGGGGTATCAGGCTTGCTGACAGATCAACATAAACAAAGAAAATAAAGCGTCAAAGATGCGACGCAACATACGGCAATGAGGGCGCAACCGATTTGTGGCGGCGACTCTCACTGTCAAGTGTGAAGGCATTCGCCCACAGAGAATGATTCACAAGATAGGGGTATATATCAGCGGCACGACCACTAAACTGCACCGGGAAACGGCCGGACAGGATTAGCCGTGGGACGGCACATAAATACAAAGGGTAGCGTGCACGCAAGGTACAATAGACACGGCCGTCTAGGTATAACATAATTAATAATTAAGATAGATAGATAGATATAAGTAAATAATGTAATAGAAAATACTGTAATATTGTTAAAAGGCACCGCATACAAAATTATTACCAATGAAGCCACACATTGTGAATACTCATATTTTTATCACACACATGTACACAATGATTATGCTTTTGTCTCTTTCATTTTTCTTCCTTCTAACGTCCAAATTTGTGAAGGTGTCCCGTTTTGCCCCAGCACAATAAATTATATTTTACGTATTCCTTTAACTTATACCTTGGGACACCTATTTTTTTCTATTTCTTCCATCTTTCACATTGTAGGGAGCAAATTTTTCCCCAATACAGCGCCGGACGGCACAGTCACCCGTCCAGCCCTGGGTTTTTTCCTCCCTGCACAATACCAATATATATATAATGGCTAAACCACATATTTGTTGTTGTTGTTGTACTTTTCAATATTTCAATGTCAGCTTTTTACGAACTGTTTTAAATGATCACATGTATATGTATATATCCCAAAACCTACCCCTCTGAACACAAGCTGATCTCACATCTACACGACATCGCTACATCTACACGACATCACTACCTCTACACGACATCAACCCAGAAGAAACGAAGCAGAAGTACAAGGAGGATTCAACAACGATCCAGCACATCAACACCCCCACTCCACGTTCCGTTCCCGTTCGCGGGGACGCGAACTAATCAAAGGAGGAGACTTGTACAGGCCCGGGGGGCTGCACCCCCTGAAAGCCACCCCCCATCATCTATTAAAACCACCCCTAACTGGCAAACATCATAAGTCCAGAACAGTACCTTTTACACAGCAAGGGCGGCCAACCAGCTCGGGAGGCTAGCCAACCACTTGCAACACACTCATAAACATCTACACTATAACTAACTGGGGCAGCTATGTCAATGGAATGCTGACTGTGCAACGGCAGGACCTATAAGAAGTGAGGCCTTTTGGGAACTGTATCTGTTATACAGTGTGTTCTGCCGAAGGCCCTGCTCCAGCTACTATCATCAGGTGAGCATCAGCAAGTGTTCAGATATCCTTAATTTTGTAACACCCATCCACAAACTTGTACTCTTAACTTGTACCATTATTCACATTATTTACATTCCCCTAAAAATGGACTTACAATTTCATACCCACTGACCAATAAAAACACTTGGTCAGTAATCTACACTTTGTACTCATAATTACACGCCTCTTCACATCCTAATACCCTTCCTGACCTCCGTCACGATTGACCGTGACTAGTAGCCAGTAATCGCTTGCTCAGACTTCATTGTGTTTCCCGCGCGCGACCGCCTAGCAGCGAGATGCTGACACAAGCAGGTCTGTTATATAACTCATTCCAACCAGCTAGCAGGCTGGCATATTAGTGTGCACTCAGAGGTTCATCCCCTAGTAGGTTCTTGCATCTTAGCAAGAACACCTCCTAGCATTTGAACATCAAACAACACGCTACACTGGTAAGCTCTCCCAGCTACGGGAAGCTGCCATCATTTAGAAATCACCTTCCAAATTAGTACAATAACACTAATATTTTAGCCCTAACTACCCCCCCAACTAAGGGATCTAAAACAATAGTAACGCAAATATAACTGTACGAATGGTTGTAAAACATAAACTATGTAAATTTAATGAAAATTGTGAACTCGGATCTATGGTAGTATTAGGATTTTCTTTTAAATGGAATTTGATCTTGTTTCACTAATGTAAATGAATTAACAATTAATAATTACTGTAAATCTTTTTTTAATTATCAAGTAAAGTTAACCATGTGCATGGCTGGCCACACGTCGTATGGTATCTAGCAACGTTGCATCCAACGACTTATTCGGAAGCATCCCTAAAATTGGACCTTTTAAACTCTACCTAATGCGTCTTGGACTCTGATAGCACTGGTGGTGCTGAAGTAAATCTGTTACTGAAGAACACAAGAGGAACGGTTAACTAAGGGGACTGCGAGGCGATCAATTACCCCTTCTCTGGTAATCTGTCCCTGCAGTCCTCCTAACCTAAACGATGCGGACTTCGAGTTAACTGGTGAACGTTTTCTTCGTGTAACTTTGGACTATCGTCTACCTTTTGAAATGACCTGTTAAGGAGTACAACTTATGCCTGGGCATGTTCTTGAACTTTGTTCACGCTTGAGGGCAGGAGACTGAGACATGCAGAGACCTGTCTCATATACACTATTTCTACGTCAATTACTGTATGAACCCTAATTCTGCAATTTAAATACGCGCTGTGGTTCCAGTAGTTGAACCGCTGAGCTTGAGATGGCAGTAGCCTACGGTAACTACTATAAAGGGTTTAAGACATCGCCGTCAGAGTGCAGCATGCACTATTTGTACTCTTTGAACGGCTTGAAAATGTTTGTAAAGGAAGAGTTTCTATGTGACGTTTTCCCTACGCAAATGAAAAATGAAATATGACTCTTATAACCGTCAAAATTAATATTTGTGGTGTCGTGTGAAGCCGGTTTTTTAATATGCACATTATCATTTTGGAGGCACTTATTGTTATTGGTCAATTCAAAACATTGGTGCCGTGTCCTTGTCGGCCTCTACTGGTGCTTGCTGGACTAAGCAAACGTAATCATTGATTTTGGCTTTCTGGGCCGAGGGATTATTTTATTATTTTATAATTTGATTGATGAAATGTGATTGTGAAGTGATCGAAAAGCCTAGATAGTGATATCTTCTGAGCTATATGGCATTGGAATTACCGAAAGGGATTGCGGTGAAAATGACATCTATATGTGGCCTGAAATAGTCAGCTTCGCGTGTGGTCTGTCATGTTGTGATATGTGACTGAGCTTTAAAATGTGTTTACGTCACTGGTTAGAGTATCCTGAAGGAAAATATACGGTAACTGTATTTTTTGTTAATTGGCATGTAGTTCTTAAGTGGTTCGCCTTTTGGGCACATATTTTCGCTTTATTTTTATACTACCTGCCTAGGCTATTAGGTATGGTAATTGAAATGAAAATCCACAGCCTGCTTCCAGTCTCCGACCGGGTCAGGAATTGAATGAATGAAGCCCCCATCTAGCGGCGAGGATATGAACTGTGCCGGCTGCCGAGGTCTGACGCACTCCTCCGGGGCAATGATTAAATGATTGACAGATGATATGAAATGATAGTGGAGAGTGTTGCTGGAATGAAATATTGACAGAGAAAACCGGAGTACCCGGAGAAAAACCTGTCTGCCTCCGCTTTGTCCAGCACAGATCTCACATGGAGTGACCGGGATTTGAACCACGGACCCAGCGGTGAGAGGCCGGCGTGCTGCCGCCTAAGCCACGGAGGCTTGGTATGGTAATTGATTATATATTTTTATTTATTTATATATTTCCGGGGTATCCCTTATTTTTAAATCTTGCCTGTTTTAATTGTTTTCGATAGCTACTTCGTATTTTTATCTGAGCATAAAATGAGTTTGTATGTTTCCCTGTTTTATAAGGTATCATGCGCCTAGTGCCGTGTTGTGGTTTAAATTCTTTGTTTCTCTATCTCGCTGAGGATTAAAATATATAAGTTTTTATTGTTTCTGGTAAACCATTATTTGAGGGATCTGCGACATTGGATATTCATTTGTTTTGTTTTGGAGGCCATTGTTTGATTGTCTTAATGTGATGCATTGTGGTCCTTGACCCTCTGTCTGGATTATGGCCTAGTTTTGCGTACGCTCGTGTTTGTGTTCAGTTCTTGAACAAGTTTTTATAAATTTTAAAAGTAAGTGCCCGTGTTGCTTTAAATTGTTTTGTTTGTTTTTCTTATTTTGGCTTGCAACCTTTGCAAAGACCATTTGTGTAGTTGATGTCCGATCATAGATAGGGTTCTCTTTCGTTCGTCTTTATTTATTATTGATATTTAACTTAATTTAACTTCATTTCATCCTTCGGGATTTGTTGCAAATGTCGTAGCCCTTCCGGTTAGGTATGTAGGTTGACCTGTAATTGCTATTTTGGCTTCTGCGTTATTGATGATGATGATGATAATTGTTGTTTTAAGGGGCCTAACATCTAGGTTATCGGCCCCTGATTCTGCGTTATTGTCGACCTCAGCGAGTCTAGGTAAATTCTAAAGATAGGTTATAGATGCACCTCCTTCTTCCTTTTTTATTTAATGTAATTGTTAGAGGTTGATCATTAAATTATTTTTCTTTTAAACTAACTCGTGTGTTATATTTTCAATGGTCATAGCTTCGTTGGGTTACTGGGGGCAGCTATAGTTAAGCCTGTGGGACCCCCCTCTTTTCCCTATTTACATCTATAGGTATCTTCTGTCGGAGTGTGTTCCTGTGGTGATTGCAGTACGCGGACTCTGAAGAACCATCTCAATAATGATGGTGTTGCTACTGGTGTGCCTATAGTTGAGAGCACCTAGGGTGGTGGTAATAATAATAATAATAATAACGGCGTTGCTACTGGTGTGCCTATAGTTGTGAGCACCTAGGGTTGTGGCAATAATAATAATAATGATGATGCTACTGGTGTCCCTCTAGTTGTGAGCACCTAGGGTTGTGGCAATAATAATAATGATGGTGCTGCTGGTGTCCCTCTAGTTGTGAGTACCTCGGGTGGTGGTAATAATACTAATAATGATGGTGTTGCTACTGGTGTCCCCTTAGCTGCGAGCCCTCAGGATGGTAGGTATAATCATAGTAATATTGTTGTTGCAACTTCTCGTGTACCTCTATTTGGGAGCACCCAGGTGGTAATTAACATAATAAAGACAATTAGAATATCAATATTGTTGGTGCAATTACTTGTAGATTGCCTTCTTTTCGACCCATTTGGTGAAGCAGGAAGTAAGTAACGGCGCAATTTAACGTTAATGAAGTAAAAGTCGACTATATGTAGGATTCTCATTACCTGGCTGCTTAAGCTGTCACGAGATGTTGCTACTCCACAACTTCAGACGTGCAATCAACAGGCAGGTGTCCAAAAAATTGTTCAAAATTTCTAAGTCTGGTTGCCGTTGAATTGAAATGAAAATCCACAGCCTGCTTCCAGTCTCCGACCGGGTCAGGAATGGAATGAATGAAGCCCCCATCTAGCGGCGAGGATATGAACTGTGCTGGCTGCCGAGGCCTGACGCACTCCTCTGGGGCAATGATTAAATGAATGACAGATGAAATGAAATGATAGCGGAGAGTGTTAATGGAATTATATTTTGACAGGGAAAACCGGAGTATCCGGAGAAAAACCTGTCTGCCTCCGTTTTGTCCAGCACAGATCTCACATGGAGTGACCGGGATTTGAACCATGGACCCAGCGGTGAGAGGCCGGCGTGCTGCCGCCTAAGCCACGGAGGCTTACGCTGTTGAATTAAGGATACATAACACTATATATCTATAAGAGTTATTTCATTCCCCGTCCCGCACATGCGAGAAGGGGCGGGCACCCAGCTCAACGGGGAGCTCTTATGCCAAAGTGGGAGAGAAAGTAAATATGAATTGGGAAACAGAATGAAATTATGCTAGGCATAAGAAAAAGAAAGAAAAGAGAAAAGGACTGGCACAGAGGAACACCGCCACTCCCAAGCGACCCCCCCCCCCCTCCCACCGGGACGAGACCTCCGCACGACCAGCAAGGGCATTACCCCGCTAGCCCCATTTATTGAATATAAACAACTATACAGAAAGGACATGTGATACATAACATTTAATGTTTATAAAGTTATATTATCGTTATCACTATGGACATACGAGTGTTCATGATACAATGCTACCATACGGTGTATACAGTGTAATATATGTCTAATGTTGTAATGCACACAACTGAAATAATTTATTTCGTCAAATTAATTAAGAATTATTTGCCAATCGAGAACATGATGCAGATGATTTGTATTTATATAGCTCATACAGGTGTATTGCACCTGTATTTTGTCAATCCAGCACGAGAGATGGCAGCAATACCGCCGCACATCAGCCCCAACCACTGTGTGTGAGTTATTGATCCGTACTACTCTACCCCTTCCCACTTTGCTTCTCCTTGTCGTAGGGTGCTTTTTTAAAAGCGGAATTTGCAGCGCTGTGTCAGAAGCGAAGTAAAGCGCTTCATCAAAACTAGGTGTAAATAAAAACAGCAACGGTTACCAAATGGCGCAAATTGGCGGTCGTTTAAACGTGTTTCATTATTTGTTCAAAATAAATTTAATTTAGTATATCAATGCGTACACTAGGAGACTAACCGGATTGATGATCAATGCATAGTGATGTCGCACATTGAACAATTTTGTTAATTTCACTAGGATCTCACCCTATACGTCGCTTGTAATCTTTAGGTTAGGCCTAGGCCATGCAATTTGAGTTGCCTTTTACGAAATATTGCCCTTGGTTTAGCCATTAAACGCATTAATTGTCGTTTTACGGATGAAGCAACGTATAGATAAAAATTCTTGAACTTAAAATTGCCGTACCATACCTATAATACTCTACATAACTTTTACGTTGCCAGGTCACTTGGATTTAATAAGAAGTTCCGTGAAGAGCTAAATAGCCTATCTTCATATATCATAGTGATCATTTCCATAAAAACTCCCCCTGCTATTAAAAGGATTTTCCATGTGATGTATACTAAATAGTTTTTGAAACACGACCTATGTCTCCACCAACACCACTGCATTGAGAAAGTATGTGCTAGAATATATAGCTTTCAGTGTCGGTGACTAAGACTTCTCCCGCAAGATGGCATCTTTCTACAACGCATCACGGGAGTTTAATTTAAGAAAAGTCATTGTGGGGTTTGAAGCCATTTTTCAGTGTTGCCTTAGTAAACAAAAGTTTGGTGCTTTTCAGTCGGTCAACACGAATGTACCCAAAAGAGTTGGATCATACCCTAATACTGAAAAAGATTACATGAGATTAATAGATACACTAGGATGACCAGTTTCGATCGTCAAGCGATCATCATCAGATCCATTACACTTAGGCTGTAAAATCTATGTTTGAAAATACAGATGAAAATATTTTAAATATTTACTATTATTTAGTTGCAGTATTGGTAATGCAACTTGTCAGTGTATGCTAGTTGTAGTATATATGATGTTAGGTGAAATGCTAAAATGGTGATAGAAATCCGGAATTTGTCTGTTTGGAATGACTAGCCTATATGGTTGTAAAAGTCAACTATGGTTGTACTGTATAGTGCAGGCTATTACTTATCTGGTTGGATGTCTTCCGCGCTGTAGCTGCGAGTAGTATCAACTTCCCTCTTGGAGCAGTGACGGTCGACTGAATTGGAATGTTATCTCACTGAACTGGTTTTTCACTCCCCCCGCCCCGTATTCCTATGTGCTGTCTGTAGTCAATGCATGTGTAATTGTGATGTGTTGCCAAGTCTAGATAAGATATATGTTATTGAATTCAGGAAGGTCTTCAACTATTAAAGACTGTGGAACACTCCTCGCCACGCGTAGACTATTAGCCATTCATACTAAGCGCACCCGGTCTTTGAGGACGTCCCGGCACCTTTAATACTGCCGTGAATGCCGGATTTGGTTTATTGAAGAAAAATGTACATCGTACTCCTGATCCAGATAACATTCACCTATTAAAATTCCCCCATTTCCCCCCTTTTTTATCTAGCTTGGCTATCGCTAAGTTGTGTCTTGTTTCTGACAGGTGTGTTTTTGGTAGAGTGAAGAGGGGTGAGCTCGTTATAAAAGTGTGTTCATTAAGATTGTTGGGATTGTTTCTTTTGGCTAGGTGTATCTCGATTGCTTCCTTTATGTCAAGAGCTCTGCCTTTCGATTCGTGATGAATTATTTTTAGGTCCGTTTCAGTGTTAGTGAAGCTGTGTCCCGCGTCACACATGTGTTCGCATACGGCTGAATGTGTTCCGTATTTTATCGCAATCCTATTTTCATTTTAACGTGTATCTAGTCGTCTTCCACTCTGCCCGATGTAATTAGCTTGACAACCAGTATCTTGTCACGTAATAGAATATACACCTGACTTTGAATACGGGTCATGTTTATTTAGAGTACTATTTGGCAGGTGCCTACCGGTTGTGTTGTTCGTTGTGAATGCTATTTTTATGTCTTACTTTTTGAATAGATTAGTGATTTTATGTGTGTTCGCTTTCACATAGGTGAAGCGCGCGAATTTTTTCTCATTACTGTCCGATTTTGGAATTGTTTTATCTTTATTTTTATGTTTGGCTACAATTTCGTTTATTTTGCTTGTCGGGCAATTGTTTTCCTTTGCTATTTGCTTAATGGTTCTTATTTCCTTATTATAATTGTCTTTTGACATGGGTATGTTTAAAGCCCTGTGCACCATTGAATTGAACCCCGCTAATTTATGCGTACTGGGGGCGATTAGACTGATTGTCGATTGCATGCGAGGTTTGTGTTGCTTTCCGGAATATGGAATATGATAGCTCATTGTCTTTACGTTCAATAGGGATGTCGAGATAATTTATTTTTCGGTCTGTTTCGAATTCTTTAGTGAATTTGATTGAGTGGTGTAGACTATTAATGGATTGGAGAATTGTTTCTTCGCTTGTTAATTCAGTATCGTAGATGCAAATTACATCATCTACGTATCTCTTCCATATTACTATTACCTTTGTTGAAGTCTTTTCTAAGAACGCATTTTCTAGTGCATTAATGAAGATGTCAGCGATTAGCCCGCTTAGTGGTGACCCCATCGCTAGGATTTTTGTTTGTGTGTACATTTTATTGTCGAATTGAAACACGTTTCAGCTGAGAACGACCCTCAGTAATCTCACAATCTCTTCAGTTTCTTTTGCCGAATTATTGGATTTTAAGTTATTTTCGATAGTGCTGATTGCTTCAATAATAGGAATGTTGGCGTACATGTACATGTTAGTTATATCGAAGGATACTAGCCGCAAGCTAAGTTTCATTTGTAGGGTGTTCAATGCTGTTACTAATTCCGTTGTGTTCTTTACAGAATTGTCGACCCTCCCTTCCATAACTAACTTCGCTATTCCTGGGTGTTTTAGTATGTGTCCTATCAACCTATATCTTCTCTTCATTAGCAGTTGCCACAAACATCTCTCCTCTCCCAATCGTTTAAATACCTCTTCCCCTGTAACCCTATCTACACATCTGATCTTCATCATTCTCCTGTAACACCACATTTCAAACGCTTTTATTCTCCTCTCTTTTACCGCTCCAAGAGTCCAAGTTTCACTTCCATAGAGTCCCACACTCCAAACAAATCCTCTGGTGTGTCGGCTAGAATGATGTCATCAGTAAATGTCAGAGTTGAAATTATTTCTCCTTGAATCATTACTCCCACGTTGAATTTTCCTCCAATTTCCTTCATTGATTATTCAATGTACAGATTGAAAAGTAGCCTATGGGTGATAAGGTGCAGCCTTGCCTTATACCTTTCAAAATACCAGCTTCTTTCGCATGCCCTTCGGCTTGAATAATTGCTGTCTGGTTTCAGTATAGATTGTAAAGCACCCTCCTAGCCTTGTACTTTATTCCAATCGTTTTCAAAATGTCAAACAACTTCATCCAATCAACGTCATCGAAAGCCTTTTCTAAGTCTACAAATGCCATGAAAGTTCTCTTATCCTTCCTTATTCTATCGTCCAAAAATAGTGCCCTTCATCCTTGCTCCTACATTTCTCCTGAAGCCAAACTGGTCTTGACCCAACTCTGTTTCTACCTGTCTTTTCATCCTCTTGTAAATTATTCTAGTCGGAATCTTTGAAGCATATGTGTTGAAGCTGATTGTACGGTAATAATCACATCTGTCAGCTCCTGTTTTCTTCGGCATAGGGTTGATATTATTCTTCTTTAAATCAGAGGGTACCTCACCTGTCTCATAAATCCTTCACATCAAGTGAAATAACCTGATCAGACCTTGATTACCTATGCAGCGTGGCAACTCAATCGGTATATCATCTATGCCTGATGCTTTGTTCCTGCCTGAGTCTTCTACTGTAATGGTCTGTCAATTTCTGATCTCAATATTAATTCTCCTTTGCCATCCTCTTCAATTTCCTTTTCCATTTCCGTTACATGATCCTCAATCTCCTTTCCCAAATACAAACACTCTATGTAAGCTTTCCATCTGTCAACCATTTTTCCCTACCAGTTAGAGGTCTTCCATCTGAGTCCTTAATAGTACAGCACTTACAAGGGAAGTCTCTGAACCGGGAAATCGCGGATCCTGCTGAAAGTTTGCAAATACGTTGCGTGAGCCCTACTAGGCAGACCGTGAAGAATAATTAACTTCCCCTTGTACTAGATGAAAAATTAAGATTTACACATTTAAATTGGCCCGCCAGCAGCGTGAGCTTCATTATTGGCTACGTCAGAGGTTGCTTCCCAACCGTACTGTGCTTCTCGGCCTACGGTGTACAGTCACCGAATATGAGGCGACAGACCTGGCGTACGCTTATATCCGTATACGGAGAGTGTCCCAGGCATTGCATGATGAATGTTAACATTGGGAAATGTATATGTTTTCTGGAGGAAAAATATGGAAAATTTATGGAAAGGCCTCTCAGCAATCAAGAACACGACCTGTTGGACAGTTCAGATGGTAAGTTGATGGTTTTGTGCCTATCTGACCTTCTGGCGTTCGTCTCTTGTAACAAGTGTGTTTATTTGTTGTGCTAATTGATATTTACAGTTATCATAACTGGTTGTATAACCTACTGTATTCTACTCTTACTGGGGGGCGTGGTGGCGCAGCGGTCAAGCTCTTCGCCTCTCACCAAGGTAGTCGATTACCGGTCAATGCATGTGAAATTTTCGAAGTGAAATGTCATGTCCTATGGTTCGGATTCTACGTAAAAAGGAGGTCCTGTTGATCATAATCACAAGATTAACGGTCTTGGAAAATGTTAGGTCTTAACACTCAGTGGTCAATTGCATTGAGTATATATACGTAGATCACAAGCACGTCTTGCACGTGGTCAAACTTCGCGAGATAGTCCGTTGGAACACACAAGGCACGTTATCCGATACCTAGCGGTGGATATGAGCACTCGCTAAATTACCTGAACACTCGCCAATAATGGGCGCAATTGTTCTTAGCACTAACACCTCCCCTACAATATGCCACACTTTCACTTTGGTTTAGATATAGTTGTCACCGAATTCACTTGCCGTAGTTTTGCAGGGGAAACAGTTTTCATCAAATGTGACATTGCGGCTTGTAAAGATACGGTCTGTCTTCATGTCCCACAGTTTGTATTCTTTAACACCATCGGGGTATCCTATCAGGATGCTCTCAATCGCCTTTGGGTCCAGCTTGCTTCTTCGTCGTTTTTTCGGGTTCTACGCTCCAAGTCTTGCAACCATACCCCCGAAGGTGGTCCAGCTTGACCTTGTTTACGAGCCAGAGTACCTCAGGTGTTTGACCATCTATTGCGAAGGATGGGCACTTGTTCCTGATGTGACAAGCACTATGTAGCACATCAGCCCAAAGAGACTTCGTGATCCCTGATTCGATCAATAGACATCTTGTCATGTCAAGTAGCGTCTGATTCATTCTCTCAGCAACTCCATTTTGCAGAGGCGTGTCTGGGACAGTCAGCTGTCGTTGGATACCGTGATTCTTCAGGCAATGTCAAATTCCCTGCTCAGGTATTCTCCTCCATTATCACTGCGCAGGGTTTTGACCATCGTTCCATGAAGGTTCTCAGATTTACGCCTATACTCGTCAAATTTACTAAGTACCTCATTCTTCTTCCTCATGGGATACACAGCAGTATGTCGTGAGTAGTCGTCTACAAATGTCTCAAAGGACTTGGATCCCCCTTTAGAAGTCGGTGTGATCTTGCCTACAACATCAGAATGGATCAGCTGGAGTGGAGCAGTGGCTCTGGTCGCATCATCGGTTGGAAATGCTTTGCGTCTCAAATTTCCAAGAGTACACGTGTCACAATTCTCCTGCATTCGCTCATCTATGCCCAACATCTTCACGGCCTTGTCATGGAGGTGTCCTAGTCGTCTATGCCATAAGTTGTCAGGCTTGACTATAGCCAGTATCGTTGATGGGGTAGACTCGTCCACAGCATACAGTCTTCCACTTCGCTTTGTTGTAAGGACGACTTCTCCATCCTTATTTGCTACAGTGGCCATGCCATCACCAAAGTTGACAGTGTAGCCCAAATCTTCAATTCTTCCCACGAAGAGCAAGTTACCGCTCAGGTCCGGTACACGGAGAACATCATATAAGGTGAGAAACAATTCTTTGTCCGTCTGATCTAGTTTGATTTCTACTCGTCCAGTTCCACTGACCTTGATGGTTTCCTTATTGGCCACCTCAACCCTTGTTTTACATGGTTTGAAGTTGCTCATCTTTTCTCTCGATGATGTCGTGTGGTCAGTAGCTCCACTGTCAAGATACCAAAGAGATGAAACATGATGGTCACCCACCTTCGCACACATTGCCCTATGGAATGCTGTCTTTGCTTTTAGTTTCGGCTGCTGGCTCTTCGATTCTTCATTATCTCCAGGGCAGTTCCTTACAATGTGACCAAGCTTTCCACAACAGAAGCACTTCACAGGTCGTCGTCGGCTGTCATTAACTTTATTTGGGTCTGCTCTTTTCCTGTCTTGTTTGGGAACTCCATCCGGCTCAGGTGGCCTCGCATTGTTGTGCTTCCATCTAGGTTTATCACGCTGCTTCGTGATCAGTGCCTTTGGTTCATCATCACCACTTCCTCTTTCTTCATCACGACGGATCATCCGCTTTTCTTCAACAAGCAACCTTGACTTGACTCTTTTCGTCGTGAGGTACTCTTAATCTTGTTAAAGGTTGAGGATTAGCGGTTCATACGATTCAGGAAGACCCATCAGCATCACCAACGCAACCTCTCGGTCACTGAATCCTTGGCCAGCACTTGTTAGTCTCCTGTGGGTCTCCATTAGCCTCCCAAGGTAGCTCTTCATCTCCTCACTTTTCTTCATAGTGATGTTGAAGAAGTCCCTCATCAGCTGAATTGTGTGCAGTAGACCGTACTTCGAGTTCATGTCCCATAACGTTTCACATGCCTCCTGTGCTCTGGTACACATGCCAATGTCATCTAGATAGTTGTCATCAACCACAAGAAACAGGAACGTTAGTGCCTAGTTGTTGGCCTTGTTCTGCTCATTTGTCAAATCAGCTGTGCCAAATCCAGGTTCAACGGCTTCCCAGCATCCCTTCTGCACCAGTGCTGCCCTCGCACGAGTTGACCACACGTGGTAATTGTCGGATGATAATTTAGGGATTTTATATTCGTCGGACATTGCCATGGAGCCTCTTGGTCAGAAAATCACAATAGTCACTTAGAAGTTCCGGCTCTTCTAAAGTCCGTGTCACTCGATATATCGTAGTCTTGAGCATAGTCTAGCAGAATCGATTCCTGACTGATATATCGTAGTTGTGAGCGTCGTCTAGTAGAATCGATTTCTGTTCGATATATCAAGCGACACTTTCAATTATCGAACTTACGGTCAGTTAAATGGCGCGGATGTCGTCTGTTATAATCGATTAGATATGCCGGTTGCGTCGTTTGCGTGGATTTGAATATGAAATTTGCATAGATTTAATATAGATCTGCGTGGCGTCTCACACTTCACCAATCTCTTGCAGGTTGATGTACGTCGTCTATCAACAACTAACAATTTCACGTAACAGTCTTTCCACACTCATTTTTTACATAACCTCGTTTCTGGCGTACCGCGTAGCTTGTTAGCCTTGCAGTTTTTCTCTTATTTAACCAAAGATGCAATTCAAAGTCGTCTTCTTTCGCTTGCAGTGTTTATACGTCAACAGGGCACATAACCTGTTGGATCTTAACACTCGGTGGTCAATTGCATTGAGTACATATACCTAGCTCACAAGCACGTCTTGCACGTGGTCAAACTTCGCGAGATAGTCCGTTGGAACACACAAGGCAAGTTATCCGATACCTAGCGGTGGATATGAGCACTCGCTAAATTACCTGAACACTCGCCAATAATGGGCGCAATTGTTCTTAGCACTAACACCTCCCCTACAATATGCCACACTTTCACTTTGGTTTAGATATACCCAGTCGTTCTCGGTGACGAACTGTCTCCTTCCCTGTCAATGTCTTTGTCAAGATGTCGGCCAAGTTGTCGGTGGATGGAACATAATTCAGAGATAGCAGTCCTCCTTCAATCTTCTCTCTGATGAAGAAATGACGAAGTTCTATATGCTTGCTCCTCTGCGATGTCACATGGTTGTCCGCTAGTGCGATTGCCCCTTGGTTGTCGGCCTGCAATATCCTTGGCGCAAGTTCACCCACTCCGATTTCCATCAGGAACTGTTGCAACCAGAATACCTCTTTGGTTGCCTCACACATTGTGCTGTATTCGGCTTCCACTGTGGAGAGGGCGGTTGTTCTCTGCTTTCTTGCACACCATGAGACTGCACCTCCAGCAACCATCATGACGTACCCACTGAATGATCGTCTGTCTGTCCTGTCACTTGCCCAGTCAGCATCACAGAAGGCTGTCACTCGTTCTCCTGTTTTCTTAAACGTCAGCTTAATGTCTTTAGTGGGCTTTACATAACGCAGGAGGTGACGAACTCCTGTCCAGTGTTCAGGTGTTGGCCGTTCGTTGAACTGACTGAGGTATGTCGTCGCAAAGGCTAATTCCGGTCTGGTGGCTCCAGCGAGATACAGCAGACCCCCGACTGCATGTCGATGTTTGGTGCCCTGACTTTCGTCTGCCTCCCCAGTCGCCTTTTCAAACTGCATCCCACGATCAAGCGGCGTCGATGATCTCTTAGCATTTTTTACGCCAAAAGTTGCCAAGAGCTCATCGGCATAAGCTGCTTGGCTTAGGGTGAGCGATCCATTCCCAGCATTAGCAGGTCATCTACATACTCTCCAACTATGAAGTTCCCATTCTTCTCATAGTAGACGCACGAATCAGCCCTTGATCTTTGCAGTCCGGATGTCTTCAGGAATTCGTCAATTCGCAGATTCCACTCTCGACCAGATTGTCTGAGTCCATACAAACTTTTCTTTAACAGGCAAACATCATTTGGTCCTCCTTCGTGGAATCCCACTGGCTTGTCGATGTAGATGGTCTCCTTCAAAGTTCCCTTTAGGTATGCTGCAGAGATATCCAGCTGATGAATCTTCCATACCTTCTCAACTGCAACTGCCAACAGAGTCCGAATGGATTTATTTTCACCACGGGCGAGAATGTTTCTTTGAAGTCGATACCTTCAACTTGTGAATACCCACAAGCCACCAGTCTTGCCTTGTAGCGTTCAAGTGTGCCATCCTTGTCAAACTTCTTCCGGAACACTCACTTGCACTTCACTACTCGTCTATCAGCTGGTCTCGAAACTACCGTCCATGTCTGATTTCTCTCCATGTTGTCCAGTTCATCAAGCATGGCGGCCCTCCACATGTCCGCATCAGGTCAGTTTAGCGCTTCTTCCACTGTGATTGGGTCATCTGATACATCATGCCTCTTGGCTAGGTCACAAGTGAGGCACTTGAACTGTTGTTGGCCACCTTGCTTTACTGCCAGTCGTTCTGATCTCCTTGGCACTTGTCTGATTTCAGAACATCCACGTACGCAAGCAATGTCTTC
Organism: Meconema thalassinum; assembly: GCA_946902985.2. Lineage (NCBI taxonomy): Eukaryota > Metazoa > Arthropoda > Insecta > Orthoptera > Tettigoniidae > Meconema > Meconema thalassinum. The sequence continues at coordinate 584,632,858 of OX336389.2, read as the reverse complement.
TCTGGCCGGTCTTGGCACTTCTCTCTCGGAAGGTGGAGCATTTTCATCATTGTTTCTCCTGTCGTCATTCGCTTGTATCCCTTCTTCGTGCATCTCACCAAGTTCATCGTCGAGTTCAATGGTGAGGTTATCATTAAACGTCTTTGCCACATAGTTGTCACCGAGTTCACTTGCCGTAGTTTTGCAGGGGAAACAGTTTTCATCAAATGTGACATTGCGGCTTGTAAAGATACGGTCTGTCTTCATGTCCCACAGTTTGTATCCTTTAACACCATCGGGGTATCCTATCAGGATGCTCTCAATCGCCTTTGGGTCCAGCTTGCTTCTTCGTCGTTTTTTCGGGTTCTACGCTCCAAGTCTTGCAACCATACCCCCGAAGGTGGTCCAGCTTGACCTTGTTTACGAGCCAGAGTACCTCAGGTGTTTGACCATCTATTGCGAAGGATGGGCACTTGTTCCTGATGTGACAAGCACTATGTAGCACATCAGCCCAAAGAGACTTCGTGATCCCTGATTCGATCAATAGACATCTTGTCATGTCAAGTAGCGTCTGATTCATTCTCTCAGCAACTCCATTTTGCAGAGGCGTGTCTGGGACAGTCAGCTGTCGTTGGATACGGTGATTCTTCAGGCAATGTCAAATTCCCTGCTCAGGTATTCTCCTCCATTATCACTGCGCAGGGTTTTGACCATCGTTCCATGAAGGTTCTCAGATTTACGCATATACTCGTCAAATTTACTAAGTACCTCATTCTTCTTCCTCATGGGATACACAGCAGTATGTCGTGAGTAGTCGTCTACAAATGTCTCAAAGGACTTGGATCCCCCTTTAGAAGTCGGTGTGATCTTGCCTACAACATCAGAATGGATCAGCTGGAGTGGAGCAGTGGCTCTGGTCGCATCATCGGTTGGAATTGCTTTGCGTCTCAAATTTCCAAGAGTACACGTGTCACAATTCTCCTGCATTCGCTCATCTATGCCCAACATCTTCACGGCCTTGTCATGGAGGTGTCCTAGTCGTCTATGCCATAAGTTGTCAGGCTTGACTATAGCCAGTATCGTTGATGGGGTAGACTCGTCCACAGCATACAGTCTTCCACTTCGCTTTGTTGTAAGGACGACTTCTCCATCCTTATTTGCTACAGTGGCCATGCCATCACCAAAGTTGACAGTGTAGCCCAAATCTTCAATTCTTCCCACGAAGAGCAAGTTACCGCTCAGATCCGGTACATGGAGAACATCATATAAGGTGGGAAACAATTCTTTGTCCGTCTGATCTAGTTTGATTTCTACTCGTCCAGTTCCACTGACCTTGAACGTTTCCTTATTGGCCACCTCAACCCTTGTTTTACATGGTTTGAAGTTACTCATCTTTTCTCTCGATGATGTCGTGTGGTCAGTAGCTCCACTGTCAAGATACCAAAGAGATGAAACATGATGGTCTCCCACCTTCGCACACATTGCCCTATGGAATGCTGTCTTTGCTTTTAGTTTCGGCTGCTGGCTCTTCGATTCTTCATTATCTCCAGGGCAGTTCCTTACAATGTGACCAAGCTTTCCACAACAGAAGCACTTCACAGGTCGTCGTCGGCTGTCATTAACTTTATTTGGGTCTGCTCTTTTCCTGTCATGTTTGGGAACTCCATTCTGCTCAGGTGGCCTCGCGTTGTTGTGCTTCCAGCTAGGTTTATCACGCTGCTTCGTGATCAGTGCCTTTGGTTCATCATCACCACTTCCTCTTTCTTCATCACGACGGATCTTCCGCTTTTCTTCAACAAGCAACCTTGACTTGACTCTTTTCGTCGTGAGGTACTCTTAATCTTGTTAAAGGTTGAGGATTAGCGGTTCATACGATTCAGGAAGACCCATCAGCATCACCAACGCAACCTCTCGGTCACTGAATCCATGGCCTGCACTTGTTAGTCTCCTGTGGATCTCCATTAGCCTCCCAAGGTAGCTCTTCATCTCCTCACTTTTCTTCATAGTGATGTTGAAGAAGTCCCTCATCAGCTGAATTGTGTGCAGTAGACCGTACTTCGAGTTCATGTCCCATAACGTTTCACATGCCTCCTGTGCTCTGGTACACATGCCAATGTCATCTAGGTAGTTGTCATCAACCTCAAGAAACAGGAACGTTAGTGCCTAGTTGTTGGCCTTGTTCTGCTCATTTGTCAAATCAGCTGTGCCAAATCCAGGTTCAACGGCTTCCCAGCATCCCTTCTGCACCAGTGCTGCCCTCGCACGAGTTGACCACACGTGGTAATTGTCGGATGATAATTTAGGGATTTTATATTCATCGGACATTGCCATGGTGCCTCTTGGTCAGAAAATCACAATAGTCACTTAGAAGTTCCGGCTCTTCTAAAGTCCGTGTCACTCGATATATCGTAGTCTTGAGCATAGTCTAGCAGAATCGATTCCTGATTGATATATCGTAGTTGTGGTCGTCGTCTAGTAGAATCGATTTCTGTTCGATATATCAAGCGTCACTTTCGATTATCGAACTTACGGTCAGTTAAATGGCACGGATGTCGTCTGTTATAATCGATTAGATATGCCGGTTGCGTCGTTTGCGTGGATTTGAATATGAAATTTGCATAGATTTAATATAGATCTGCGTGGAGTCTCACACTTCACCAATCTCTTGCAGGTTGATGTACGTCGTCTATCAACAACCAACAATTTCACGTAACAGTCTTTCCACACTCAATTTTTACATAACCTCGTTTCTGGCGTACCGCGTAGCTTGTTAGGCTTTCAGTTTTTCTCTTATTTAACCAAAGATGCAATTCAAAGTCGTCTTCTTTCGCTTGCAGTGTTTATACGTCAACAGGGCACATACATTCAGTCCCGACAGAGATAATGACCTTCACCTTGACAATGAGCCTCCCAGCCCTCCCCAACCCCTGTCTCCGTCTCCCCCCACCCGCAATCATCTGGAAAGAGAATTTTCCGCCTTTCCCCGTTCACTGCTGTGTGCACATGTCAATGCCCAGTCCTTAATAGCGCATCACGCTGAGCTCCAAGCTATTTTTGAAGGAAGCATAGTAAACGTTGTAGCAATTTGTGAAAGCTGGATGAAAGACTCTGTCCCTTTAAACATGATAAGTCTAGTAGGGTACAATTCGCTCTTTCACAACAGACTGAAGCGTCGAGGAGGAGGAGTAGCTTTATTCTATAAAAACAATTTGACGGCAAAGATTATAAAAACATCGAACCTATCTACTGACCCCTTGACCGAATATATGTTTGTTGAGCTCACTGTTGACGTGACCAAAGTGCTTATTGGTGTAGTATATAAACCACCTAAAGAAGGGAACTTCATGGATTTTGAAGAAACTCTACTAAGACTGTTACCTACCTACGAACACGTACTTATATTTGGTGACTTTAACACAAACATATTAACATGATGATGATGATAATTGTTGTTTTAAGGGGCCTAACATCGAGGTTATCGGCCCCACATATTAACAGACTCCACTGACGCAAATCGTTTACGGAATATGTTTACCTCTTGTAACATGACAATATTACCACTCGGTCCTACTCACCACGTACACACCCCCCAAGGGTCTTCACGCACTCTAATTGATTTAATTATCACCAATAACCCACAGAAAATACAAAAACACGGACAGATTTCAGTACCTGGCATATCTTTACACGACCTGATTTATTTAGCTTATTCTCTAAAAACTCCAAAATCTGCACCTAAATACATAACATATAGAGACATGAAAAGATTGAACCTTCAAGAACTAACACAAGACGCAATTCTCTGTCCATGGAACGATATACTACACTTGACTCACGTTGATGAAAAGGTGAGCAGATTAACTCAATACTCCTGGAACTATATGACAAACATGCACCTAAACGAACAGCTAAAATCACTCGTAAAGCTGCCCCCTGGCTATCAAGTGGCATTAAATCCGCAATGGCCGAACGTGACGCACTTCACAGACGGTATAAGCAGACCTTATCAAGTGACGATTTTGAAAAATATCGTTTGCTTAGAAATCGAGTTAAACAAATGATTCGAAATAAAACGTATGCCTACTTCCAACAGCTAGCCGGCAACTTGAATGCTAGGAGCACCTGGCAGCAACTCAGGTCGGTAGGTATTGGGAGACGCACTAAAACGCCAATAAGCAGGATATTAATCCCAATGAATTAAATGCTCACTTTGCTCGAGAAATAATTAGTACTGATCCCCAAATAATACAAACAACAATAAATTCACTGCAATGTGTCCCACTACCTCACCGACCGTTATTCAAGTTTCGTAAAATAGATGATACTGTCGTAAGAAAAAAAATAATATCTACCAAATCACAAGCAGTCGGAATAGATGACATCCCAATTTCCTTTATCGTTAACCTGATAGAAGTATTACTGCCAATTATTACGCACATTTGTAACACATGTCTTTTAGAAGGTTTCTTCCCAACAATATGGAAAGATGCTTTAGTTATTCCAGTTCCGAAAAATTCTCTTGCAAATTCTCCATCCGACTATCGACCTGTAAGCATACTTTCCTCAATTTCCAAAATACTAGAAAAACTAATGCACGAACAACTTCTTCAGTACTTGACGCAATACTCACTACTTGATCCGTTACAATCTGGATTTAAGAAAGGACACAGCACATCTACTGCACTCATTAAGATCACTGATGACGTAAGACGAGCAATGGATGAGCGTAAAGTGACTATACTCATTCTTCTAGACTTCAGCAGTGCATTCGACACCATTAACACGGACATACTTATGGCTAATTTGCAATCCTTCCATCTTAGCCCCGTTGCTCTCAAATTATTCGCCTCCTATCTTCATAACCGAAGACAACGTGTACTCCTTAATGAAAACAGAACTGAGTGGAAGTTCAAAATAAATGGAGTACCTCAGGGTTCAATTCTCGGCCCCCTTATATTCATTCTATATCTGAACGACATCTCTTCGAAACTGGAAAACTGCAACTACCATCTATATGCTGATGACCTTCAGATATATTGCCACACAAAAGTAAACGACATAGATGCGGCAATTGAAAATATGAATCTAAATCTAAAGAGGATCAGCCGCTATGCAACTGAAAATTCTCTTGCCATCAACCCAATTAAAACACAAGCTATCATAATAGGGCAGACTAAATTGCTTTTCCATTTACACAGTAGACCGCTATCTTTAATTCAACTTAATGGTGTTGCTATCCCGTACTCTAAATCGGTAAAAAGTCTTGGAGTCACACTAAATGAAACTTTGAATTGGGATGGGCACGTTACTAATACATGCAGGAAAGTTTACTCGTCACTTCATCCACTTAAGATTCACCAGTCCGTTCTATCCCGTAACTTGAAAATAAAACTCGTCCAAACCTTGATACTCCCTATATTTAACTACTGTGATGTTGTATTAGTAGATGCTACCGGTGAACAAAACAAGAAACTTCAGAGAGATTTAAATTCCTGCATTAGGTTTATTTTCTCCTTGAAATTTTCCTCACACGTGTCTCCTTTTTATGATCTACTTTCCTGGCTAAAAGTAGAACAACTAAGAAACCTGCACATATGTACCCTCATCTATCGACTTCTCAATGAAAGTACTCCTCACTATCTCTCTTGTAATTTTCGTTTTCTTTCTTCCTTTCATGATCGTCACACGCGATCTGGATCTATAATTGCAATTCCTCTACATCATTCAACTGCCTTCAGTAACTCTTTCCTCTTGTCGAGAACTAGAATTTGGAATAACTGTCCTCGTGACGTCAGAAATTGTACATCCCTAACAATTTTCAAACGTGCATGTAAAGATTTCCTCTTGAATTCGTAGGCCAACTAGAACAATTTGTGTATGAATGAGTGAGTGAATGACCATAGTATAATTTTGTTAAAAATGTATGTCAATTAAATTATATAGCTTAGTTAATATCACGCAGTCGCCAATTTAATTTAATTTAATTTAATTTTTATTTTATTTTATTCTAGTATTTAAGGGTTTCCTAGTATTTAAGTTTGGTAGGTTAAGAATAATATATGTGAGTATTCATGTAAGTTGCACTGTGTGTGGTTAAGTGAAAGAGAGGGCCAAGAACCCTAACTTCGCCACAATAAAGGCACCAATAATAATAATAATAATAACCTGTTGGTTCTTAACACTCGGTGGTCAATTGCATTGAGTACATATACCTAGCTCACAAGCACGTCTTGCACGTGGTCAAACATCGCGAGATAGTCCGTTGGAACACACAAGGCAAGTTATCCGATACCTAGCGGTGGATATGAGCACTCGCTAAATTACCTGAACACTCGCCAATAATGGGCGCAATTGTTCTTAGCACTAACACCTCCCCCACAATATGCCACACTTTCACTTTGGTTTAGATATACCCAGTCGTTCTCGGTGACGAGCTGTCTCCTTCCCTGTCAATGCCTTTGTCAAGATGTCGGCCAAGTTGTCCGTGGATGGAACATAATTCAGAGATAGCAGTCCTCCTTCAATCTTCTCTCTGATGAAGAAATGACGAAGTTCTATATGCTTGCTCCTCTGCGATGTCACATGGTTGTCCGCTAGTGCGATTGCCCCTTGGTTGTCGGCCTGCAATATCCTTGGCGCAAGTTCACCCACTCCGATTTCCGTCAGGAACTGTTGCAACCACAAGACCTCTTTGGATGCCTCACACATTGCCCTGTATTCGGCTTCCACTGTGGAGAGGGCGGTTGTTCTCTGCTTTCTTGCACACCATGAGACTGCACCTCCAGCAACCATCATGACGTACCCACTGAATGATCGTCTGTCTGTCCTGTCACTTGCCCAGTCAGCATCACAGAAGGCTGTCACTCGTTCTCCTGTTTTCTTAAACGTCAGCTTAATGTCTTTAGTGGGCTTTACATAACGCAGGAGGTGACGAACTCCTGTCCAGTGTTCAGCTGTTGGTCGTTCGTTGAACTGACTGAGGTATGTCGTCGCAAAGGCTAATTCCGGTCTGGTGGCTCCAGCGAGATACAGCAGACCCCCGACTGCATGTCGATGTATGGTGCCCTGACTTTGGTCTGCCTCCCCAGTCGCCTTTTCAAACTGCATCCCACGATCAAGCGGCGTCGATGCTCCCTTAGCATTTTTTACGCCAAAAGTTGCCAAGAGCTCATCGGCATAAGCTGCTTGGCTTAGGGTGAGCGATCCATTCCCAGCATTAGCAGGTCATCTACATTCTCTCCAACTATGAAGTTCCCATTCTTCTCATAGTAGACGCACGAATCAGCCCTTGATCTTTGCAGTCCGGATGTCTTCAGGAATTCGTCAATTCGCAGATTTTACTCTCGACCAGATTGTCTGAGTCCATACAAACTTTTCTTTAACAGGCAAACATCATTTGGTCCTCCTTCGTGGAATCCCACTGGCTTGTCGATGTAGATGGTCTCCTTCAAAGTTCCCTTTAGGTATGCTGCAGAGATATCCAGCTGATGAATCTTCCATACCTTCTCAACTGCAACTGCCAACAGAGTCCGAATGGATTTATTTTCACCACGGGCGAGAATGTTTCTTTGAAGTCGATACCTTCAACTTGTGAATACCCACAAGCCACCAGTCTTGCCTTGTAGCGTTCAAGTGTGCCATCCTTGTCAAACTTCTTCCGGAACACTCACTTGCACTTCACTGCTCGTCTATCAGCTGGTCTCGAAACTACCGTCCATGTCTGATTTCTCTCCATGTTGTCCAGTTCATCAAGCATGGCGGCCCTCCACATGTCCGCATCAGGTGAGTTTAGCGCTTCTTCCACTGTGATTGGGTCATCTGATACATCATGCCTCTTGGCTAGGTCACAAGTGAGGCACTTGAACTGTTGTTGGCCACCTTGCTTTACTGCCAGTCGTTCTGATCTCCTTGGCACTTGTCTGATTTCAGAACATCCACGTACGCAAGCAATGTCTTCTCTGGCCGGTCTTGGCACTTCTCTCTCGGAAGGTGGAGCATTTTCATCATTGTTTCTCCTGTCGTCATTCGCTTGTATCCCTTCTTCGTGCATCTAACCAAGTTCATCGTCGAGTTCAATGGTGAGGTTATCATTAAACGTCTTTGCCACATAGTTGTCACCGAGTTCACTTGCCGTAGTTTTGCAGGGGAAACAGTTTTCATCAAATGTGACATTGCGGCTTGTAAAGATACGGTCTGTCTTCATGTCCCACAGTTTGTATCCTTTAACACCATCGGGGTATCCTATCAGGATGCTCTCAATCGCCTTTGGGTCCAGCTTGCTTCTTCGTCGTTTTTTCGGGTTCTACGCTCCAAGTCTTGCAACCATACCCCCGAAGGTGGTCCAGCTTGACCTTGTTTACGAGCCAGAGTACCTCAGGTGTTTGACCATCTATTGCGAAGGATGGGCACTTGTTCCTGATGTGACAAGCACTATGTAGCACATCAGCCCAAAGAGACTTCGTGATCCCTGATTCGATCAATAGACATCTTGTCATGTCAAGTAGCGTCTGATTCATTCTCTCAGCAACTCCATTTTGCAGAGGCGTGTCTGGGACAGTCAGCTGTCGTTGGATACCGTGATTCTTCAGGCAATGTCAAATTCCCTGCTCAGGTATTCTCCTCCATTATCACTGCGCAGGGTTTTGACCATCGTTCCATGAAGGTTCTCAGATTTACGCCTATACTCGTCAAATTTACTAAGTACCTCATTCTTCTTCCTCATGGGATACACAGCAGTATGTCGTGAGTAGTCGTCTACAAATGTCTCAAAGGACTTGGATCCCCCTTTAGAAGTCGGTGTGATCTTGCCTACAATATCAGAATGGATCAGCTGGAGTGGCGCAGTGGCTCTGGTCGCATCATCGGTTGGAAATGCTTTGCGTCTCAAATTTCCAAGAGTACACGTGTCACAATTCTCCTGCATTCGCTCATCTATGCCCAACATCTTCACGGCCTTGTCATGGAGGTGTCCTAGTCGTCTATGCCATAAGTTGTCAGGCTTGACTATAGCCAGTATCGTTGATGGGGTAGACTCGTCCACAGCATACAGTCTTCCACTTCGCTTTGTTGTAAGGACGACTTCTCCATCCTTATTTGCTACAGTGGCCATGCCATCACCAAAGTTGACAGTGTAGCCCAAATCTTCAATTCTTCCCACGAAGAGCAAGTTACCGCTCAGGTCCGGTACATGGAGAACATCATATAAGGTGAGAAACAATTCTTTGTCCGTCTGATCTAGTTTGATTTCTACTCGTCCAGTTCCACTGACCTTGATGGTTTCCTTATTGGCCACCTCAACCCTTGTTTTACATGGTTTGAAGTTGCTCATCTTTTCTCTCGATGATGTCGTGTGGTCAGTAGCTCCACTGTCAAGATACCAAACAGATGAAACATGATGGTCACCCACCTTCGAACACATTGCCTTATGGAATGCTGTCTTTGCTTGTAGTTTCGGCTGCTGGCTCTTCGATTCTTCATTATCTCCAGGGCAGTTCCTTACAATGTGACCAAGCTTTCCACAACAGAAGCACTTCACAGGTCGTCGTCGGCTGTCATTAACTTTATTTGGGTCTACTCTTTTCCTGTCTTGTTTGGGAACTCCATCCTGCTCAGGTGGCCTCGCATTGTTGTGCTTCCAGCTAGGAATATCACGCTGCTTCGTGATCAGTGCCTTTGGTTCATCATCACCACTTCCTCTTTCTTCATCACGACGGATCTTCCGCTTTTCTTCAACAAGCAACCTTGACTTGACTCTTTTCGTCGTGAGGTACTCTTAATCTTGTTAAAGGTTGAGGATTAGCGGTTCATACGATTCAGGAAGACCCATCAGCATCACCAACGCAACCTCTCGGTCACTGAATCCATGGCCTGCACTTGTTAGTCTCCTGTGGATCTCCATTAGCCTCCCAAGGTAGCTCTTCATCTCCTCACTTTTCTTCATAGTGATGTTGAAGAAGTCCCTCATCAGCTGAATTGTGTGCAGTAGACCGTACTTCGAGTTCATGTCCCATAACGTTTCACATGCCTCCTGTGCTCTGGTACACATGCCAATGTCATCTAGGTAGTTGTCATCAACCACAAGAAACAAGAACGTTAGTGCCTAGTTGTTGGCCTTGTTCTGCTCATTTGTCAAATCAGCTGTGCCAAATCCAGGTTCAACGGCTTCCCAGCATCCTTTCTGCACCAGTGCTGCCCTCGCACGAGTTGACCACACACGTGGTAATTGTCGGATGATAATTTAGGGATTTTATATTCGTCGGACATTGCCATGGTGCCTCTTGATCAGAAAATCACAATAGTCACTTAGAAGTTCTGGCTCTTCTAAAGTCCGTGTCACTCGATATATCGTAGTCTTGAGCATAGTCTAGCAGAATCGATTCCTGATTGATATATCGTAGTTGTGAGCGTCGTCTAGTAGAATCGATTTCTGTTCGATATATCAAGCGACACTTTCAATTATCGAACTTACGGTCAGTTAAATGGCGCGGATGTCGTCTGTTATCATCGATTAGATATGCCGGTTGCGTCGTTTGCGTGGATTTGAATATGAAATTTGCATAGATTTAATATAGATCTGCGTGGCGTCTCACACTTCACCAATCTCTTGCAGGTTGATGTACGTCGTCTATCAACAACTAACAATTTCACGTAACAGTTTTTTCCACACTCATTTTTTACATAACCTCGTTTCTGGCGTACCGCGTAGCTTGTTAGCCTTGCAGTTTTTCTCTTATTTAACCAAAGATGCAATTCAAAGTCGTCTTCTTTCGCTTGCAGTGTTTATACGTCAACAGGGCACATAACCTGTTGGATCTTAACACTCGGTGGTCAATTGCATTGAGTACATATACCTAGCTCACAAGCACGTCTTGCACGTGGTCAAACTTCGCGAGATAGTCCGTTGGAACACACAAGGCAAGTTATCCGATACCTAGCGGTGGATATGAGCACTCGCTAAATTACCTGAACACTCGCCAATAATGGGCGCAATTGTTCTTAGCACTAACACCTCCCCTACAATATGCCACACTTTCACTTTGGTTTAGATATACCCAGTCGTTCTCGGTGACGAGCTGTCTCCTTCCCTGTCAATGTCTTTGTCAAGATGTGGGTAAGTTGTCGGTGGATGGAACATAATTCAGAGATAGCAGTCCTCCTTCAATCTTCTCTCTGATGAAGAAATGACGAAGTTCTATATGCTTGCTCCTCTGCGATGTCACATGGTTGTCCGCTAGTGCGATTGCCCCTTGGTTGTCGGCCTGCAATATCCTTGGCGCAAGTTCACCCACTCCGATTTCCGTCAGGAACTGTTGCAACCACAAGACCTCTTTGGTTGCCTCACACATTGCCCTGTATTCGGATTCCACTGTGGAGAGGGCGGTTGTTCTCTGCTTTCTTGCACACCATGAGACTGCACCTCCAGCAACCATCATGACGTACCCACTGAATGATCGTCTGTCTGTCCTGTCACTTGCCCAGTCAGCATCACAGAAGGCTGTCACTCGTTCTCCTGTTTTCTTAAACGTCAGCTTAATGTCTTTAGTGGGCTTTACATAACGCAGGAGGTGACGAACTCCTGTCCAGTGTTCAGGTGTTGGCCGTTCGTTGAACTGACTGAGGTATGTCGTCGCAAAGGCTAATTCCGGTCTGGTGGCTCCAGCGAGATACAGCAGACCCCCGACTACATGTCGATGTTTGGTGCCCTGACTTTCGTCTGCCTCCCCAGTCGCCTTTTCAAACTGCATCCCACGATCAAGCGGCGTCGATGCTCTCTTAGCATTTTTTACGCCAAAAGTTGCCAAGAGCTCATCGGCATAAGCTGCTTGGCTTAGGGTGAGCGATCCATTCCCAGCATTAGCAGGTCATCTACATACTCTCCAACTATGAAGTTCCCATTCTTCTCATAGTAGACGCACGAATCAGCCCTTGATCTTTGCAGTCCGGATGTCTTCAGGAATTCGTCAATTCGCAGATTCCACTCTCGACCAGATTAGCTGAGTCCATACAAACTTTTCTTTAACAGGCAAACATCATTTGGTCCTCCTTCGTGGAATCCCACTGGCTTGTCGATGTAGATGGTCTCCTTCAAAGTTCCCTTTAGGTATGCTGCAGAGATATCCAGCTGATGAATCTTCCATACCTTCTCAACTGCAACTGCCAACAGAGTCCGAATGGATTTATTTTCACCACGGGCGAGAATGTTTCTTTGAAGTCGATACCTTCAACTTGTGAATACCCACAAGCCACCAGTCTTGCCTTGTAGCGTTCAAGTGTGCCATCCTTGTCAAACTTCTTCCGGAACACTCACTTGCACTTCACTACTCGTCTATCAGCTGGTCTCGAAACTACCGTCCATGTCTGATTTCTCTCCATGTTGTCCAGTTCATCAAGCATGGCGGCCCTCCACATGTCCGCATCAGGTCAGTTTAGCGCTTCTTCCACTGTGATTGGGTCATCTGATACATCATGCCTCTTGGCTAGGTCACAAGTGAGGCACTTGAACTGTTGTTGGCCACCTTGCTTTACTGCCAGTCGTTCTGATCTCCTTGGCACTTGTCTGATTTCAGAACATCCACGTACGCAAGCAATGTCTTCTCTGGCCGGTCTTGGCACTTCTCTCTCGGAAGGTGGAGCATTTTCATCATTGTTTCTCCTGTCGTCATTCGCTTGTATCCCTTCTTCGTGCATCTCACCAAGTTCATCGTCGAGTTCAATGGTGAGGTTATCATTAAACGTCTTTGCCACATAGTTGTCACCGAGTTCACTTGCCGTAGTTTTGCAGGGGAAACAGTTTTCATCAAATGTGACATTGCGGCTTGTAAAGATACGGTCTGTCTTCATGTCCCACAGTTTGTATCCTTTAACACCATCGGGGTATCCTATCAGGATGCTCTCAATCGCCTTTGGGTCCAGCTTGCTTCTTCGTCGTTTTTTCGGGTTCTACGCTCCAAGTCTTGCAACCATACCCCCGAAGGTGGTCCAGCTTGACCTTGTTTACGAGCCAGAGTACCTCAGGTGTTTGACCATCTATTGCGAAGGATGGGCACTTGTTCCTGATGTGACAAGCACTATGTAGCACATCAGCCCAAAGAGACTTCGTGATCCCTGATTCGATCAATAGACATCTTGTCATGTCAAGTAGCGTCTGATTCATTCTCTCAGCAACTCCATTTTGCAGAGGCGTGTCTGGGACAGTCAGCTGTCGTTGGATACCGTGATTCTTCAGGCAATGTCAAATTCCCTGCTCAGGTATTCTCCTCCATTATCACTGCGCAGGGTTTTGACCATCGTTCCATGAAGGTTCTCAGATTTACGCCTATACTCGTCAAATTTACTAAGTACCTCATTCTTCTTCCTCATGGGATACACAGCAGTATGTCGTGAGTAGTCGTCTACAAATGTCTCAAAGGACTTGGATCCCCCTTTAGAAGTCGGTGTGATCTTGCCTACAATATCAGAATGGATCAGCTGGAGTGGCGCAGTGGCTCTGGTCGCATCATCGGTTGGAAATGCTTTGCGTCTCAAATTTCCAAGAGTACACGTGTCACAATTCTCCTGCATTCGCTCATCTATACCCAACATCTTCACGGCCTTGTCATGGAGGTGTCCTAGTCGTCTATGCCATAAGTTGTCAGGCTTGACTATAGCCAGTATCGTTGATGGGGTAGACTCGTCCACAGCATACAGTCTTCCACTTCGCTTTGTTGTAAGGACGACTTCTCCATCCTTATTTGCTACAGTGGCCATGCCATCACCAAAGTTGACAGTGTAGCCCAAATCTTCAATTCTTCCCACGAAGAGCAAGTTACCGCTCAGATCCGGTACATGGAGAACATCATATAAGGTGAGAAACAATTCTTTGTCCGTCTGATCTAGTTTGATTTCTACTCGTCCAGTTCCACTGACCTTGATGGTTTCCTTATTGGCCACCTCAACCCTTGTTTTACATGGTTTGAAGTTGCTCATCTTTTCTCTCGATGATGTCGTGTGGTCAGTAGCTCCACTGTCAAGATACCAAAGAGATGAAACATGATGGTCACCCACCTTCGCACACATTGCCCTATGGAATGCTGTCTTTGCTTTTAGTTTCGGCTGCTGGCTCTTCGATTCTTCATTATCTCCAGGGCAGTTCCTTACAATGTGACCAAGCTTTCCACAACAGAAGCACTTCACAGGTCGTCGTCGGCTGTCATTAACTTTATTTGGGTCTGCTCTTTTCCTGTCATGTTTGGGAACTCCATTCTGCTCAGGTGGCCTCGCATTGTTGTGCTTCCAGCTAGGTTTATCACGCTGCTTCGTGATCAGTGCCTTTGGTTCATCATCACCACTTCCTCTTTCTTCATCACGACGGATCTTCCGCTTTTCTTCAACAAGCAACCTTGACTTGACTCTTTTCGTCGTGAGGTACTCTTAATCTTGTTAAAGGTTGAGGATTAGCGGTTCATACGATTCAGGAAGACCCATCAGCATCACCAACGTAACCTCTCGGTCACTGAATCCATGGCCTGCACTTCTTAGTCTCCTGTGGATCTCCATTAGCCTCCCAAGGTAGCTCTTCATCTCCTCACTTTTCTTCATAGTGATGTTGAAGAAGTCCCTCATCAGCTGAATTGTGTGCAGTAGACCGTACTTCGAGTTCATGTCCCATAACGTTTCACATGCCTCCTGTGCTCTGGTACACATGCCAATGTCATCTAGGTAGTTGTCATCAACCTCAAGAAACAGGAACGTTAGTGCCTAGTTGTTGGCCTTGTTCTGCTCATTTGTCAAATCAGCTGTGCCAAATCCAGGTTCAACGGCTTCCCAGCATCCCTTCTGCACCAGTGCTGCCCTCGCACGAGTTGACCACACGTGGTAATTGTCGGATGATAATTTAGGGATTTTATATTCGTCGGACATTGCCATGGTGCCTCTTGGTCAGAAAATCACAATAGTCACTTAGAAGTTCCGGCTCTTCTAAAGTCCGTGTCACTCGATATATCGTATCTTGAGCATAGTCTAGCAGAATCGATTCCTGATTGATATATCGTAGTTGTGGTCGTCGTCTAGTAGAATCGATTTCTGTTCGATATATCAAGCGTCACTTTCGATTATCAAACTTACGGTCAGTTAAATGGCACGGATGTCGTCTGTTATAATCGATTAGATATGCCGGTTGCGTCGTTTGCGTGGATTTGAATATGAAATTTGCATAGATTTAATATAGATCTGCGTGGAGTCTCACACTTCACCAATCTCTTGCAGGTTGATGTACGTCGTCTATCAACAACCAACAATTTCACGTAACAGTCTTTCCACACTCAATTTTTACATAACCTTGTTTCTGGCGTACCGCGTAGCTTGTTAGGCTTGCAGTTTTTCTCTTATTTAACCAAAGATGCAATTCAAAGTCGTCTTCTTTCGCTTGCAGTGTTTATACGTCAACAGGGCACATACATTCAGTCCCGACAGAGATAATGACCTTCACCTTGACAATGAGCCTCCCAGCCCTCCCCAACCCCTGTCTCCGTCTCCCCCCCACCCGCAATCATCTGGAAAAAGAATTTTCCGCCTTTCCCCGTTCACTGCTGTGTGCACATGTCAATGCCCAGTCCTTAATAGCGCATCACGCTGAGCTCCAAGCTATTTTTGAAGGAAGCTTAGTAAACGTTGTAGCAATTTGTGAAAGCTGGATGAAAGACTCTGTCCCTTTAAACATGATAAGTCTAGTAGGGTACAATTCGCTCTTTCACAACAGACTGAAGCGTCGAGGAGGAGGAGTAGCTTTATTCTATAAAAACAATTTGACGGCAAAGATTATAAAAACATCGAACCTATCTACTGACCCCTTGACCGAATATATGTTTGTTGAGCTCACTGTTGACGTGACTAAAGTGCTTATTGGTGTAGTATATAAACCACCTAAAGAAGGGAACTTCATGGATTTTGAAGAAACTCTACTAAGACTGTTACCTACCTACGAACACGTACTTATATTTGGTGACTTTAACACAAACATATTAATAGACTCCACTGACGCAAATCGTTTACGGAATATGTTTACCTCTTGTAACATGACAATATTACCACTCGGTCCTACTCACCACGTACACACCCCCCAAGGGTCTTCACGCACTCTAATTGATTTAATTATCACAAATAACCCACAGAAAATACTAAAACACGGACAGATTTCAGTACCTGGCATATCTTTACACGACCTGATTTATTTAGCTTATTCTCTAAAAACTCCAAAATCTGCACCTAAATACATAACATATAGAGACATGAAAAGATTGAACCTTCAAGAACTAACACAAGTCGCAATTCTCTGTCCATGGAACGATATACTACACTTGACTCACGTTGATGAAAAGGTGAGCAGATTTAACTCAATACTCCTGGAACTATATGACAAACATGCACCTAAACGAACAGCTAAAATCACTCGTAAAGCTGCCCCCTGGCTATCAAGTGGCATTAAATCCGCAATGGCCGAACGTGACGCACTTCACAGACGGTATAAGCAGACCTTATCGAGTGACGATTTTGAAAAATATCGTTTGCTTAGAAATCGAGTTAAACAAATGATTCGAAATAAAAAGTATGCCTACTTCCAACAGCTAGCCGGCAACTTGAATGCTAGGAGCACCTGGCAGCAACTCAGGTCGGTAGGTATTGGGAGACGCACTAAAACGCCAATAAGCAGGATATTAATCCCAATGAATTAAATGCTCACTTTGCTCGAGAAATAATTAGTACTGATCCCCAAATAATACAAACAACAATAAATTCACTGCAATGTGTCCCACTACCTCACCGACCGTTATTCAAGTTTCGTAAAATAGATGATACTGTCGTAAGAAAAAAAAATATCTACCAAATCACAAGCAGTCGGAATAGGTGACATCCCAATTTCCTTTATCGTTAACCTGATAGAAGTATTACTGCCAATTATTACGCACATTTGTAACACATGTCTTTTAGAAGGTTTCTTCCCAACAATATGGAAAGATGATTTAGTTATTCCAGTTCCGAAAAATTCTCTTGCAAATTCTCCATCCGACTATCGACCTGTAAGCATACTTTCCTCAATTTCCAAAATACTAGAAAAACTAATGCACGAACAACTTCTTCAGTACTTGACGCAATACTCACTACTTGATCCGTTACAATCTGGATTTAAGAAAGGACACAGCACATCTACTGCACTCATTAAGATCACTGATGACGTAAGACGAGCAATGGATGAGCGTAAAGTGACTATACTCATTCTTCTAGACTTCAGCATTGCATTCGACACCATTAACACGGACATACTTATGGCTAAATTGCAATCCTTCCATCTTAGCCCCGTTGCTCTCAAATTATTCGCCTCCTATCTTCATAACCGAAGACAACGTGTACTCCTTAATGAAAACAGAACTGAGTGGAAGTTCAAAATAAATGGAGTACCTCAGGGTTCAATTCTCGGCCCCCTTATATTCATTCTATATCTGAACGACATCTCTTCGAAACTGGAAAACTGCAACTACCATCTATATGCTGATGACCTTCAGATATATTGCCACACAAAAGTAAACGACATAGATGCGGCAATTGAAAATATGAATCTAAATCTAAAGAGGATCAGCCGCTATGCAACTGAAAATTCTCTTGCCATCAACCCAATTAAAACACAAGCTATCATAATAGGGCAGACTAAATTGCTTTTCCATTTACACAGTAGACCGCTATCTTTAATTCAACTTAATGGTGTTGCTATCCCGTACTCTAAATCGGTAAAAAGTCTTGGAGTCACACTAAATGAAACTTTGAATTGGGATGGGCACGTTACTAATACATGCAGGAAAGTTTACTCGTCACTTCATCCACTTAAGATTCACCAGTCCGTTCTACCCCGTAACTTGAAAATAAAACTCGTCCAAACCTTGATACTCCCTATATTTAACTACTGTGATGTTGTATTAGTAGATGCTACCGGTGAACAAAACAAGAAACTTCAGAGAGATTTAAATTCCTGCATTAGGTTTATTTTCTCCTTGAAATTTTCCTCACACGTGTCTCCTTTTTATGATCTACTTTCCTGGCTAAAAGTAGAACAACTAAGAAACCTGCACATATGTACCCTCATCTATCGACTTCTCAATGAAAGTACTCCTCACTATCTCTCTTGTAATTTTCGTTTTCTTTCTTCCTTTCATGATCGTCACACGCGATCTGGATCTATAATTGCAATTCCTCTACATCATTCAACTGCCTTCAGTAACTCTTTCCTCTTGTCGAGAACTAGAATTTGGAATAACTGTCCTCGTGACGTCAGAAATTGTACATCCCTAACAATTTTCAAACGTGCATGTAAAGATTTCCTCTTGAATTCGTAGGCCAACTAAAACAATTTGTGTATGAATGAGTGAGTGAATGACCATAGTATAATTTTGTTAAAAATGTATGTCAATTAAATTATATAGCTTAGTTAATATCACGCAGTCGCCAATTTAATTTAATTTAATTTAATTTTTATTTTATTTTATTCTAGTATTTAAGGTTTTCCTAGTATTTAAGTTTGGTAGGTTAAGAATAATATATGTGAGTATTCATGTAAGTTGCACTGTGTGTGGTTAAGTGAAAGAGAGGGCCTAGAACCCTAACTTCGCCACAATAAAGGCACCAATAATAATAATAATAATAACCTGTTGGTTCTTAACACTCGGTGGTCAATTGCATTGAGTACATATACCTAGCTCACAAGCACGTCTTGCACGTGGTCAAACTTCGCGAGATAGTCCGTTGGAACACACAAGGCAAGTTATCCGATACCTAGCGGTGGATATGAGCACTCGCTAAATTACCTGAACACTCGCCAATAATGGGCGCAATTGTTCTTAGCACTAACACCTCCCCCACAATAAGCCACACTTTCACTTTGGCTTGGATATACCCAGTCGTTCTCGGTGACGAGCTGTCTCCTTCCCTGTCAATGTCTTTGTCAAGATGTCGGCCAAGTTGTCGGTGGATGGAACATAATTCAGAGATAGCAGTCCTCCTTCAATCTTCTCTCTGATGAAGAAATGACGAAGTTCTATATGCTTGCTCCTCTGCGATGTCACATGGTTGTCCGCTAGTGCGATTGCCCCTTGGTTGTCGGCCTGCAATATCCTTGGCGCAACTTCACCCACTCCGATTTCCGTCAGGAACTGTTGCAACCACAAGACCTCTTTGGTTGCCTCACACATTGCCCTGTATTCGGCTTCCACTGTGGAGAGGGCGGTTGTTCTCTGCTTTCTTGCACACCATGAGACTGCACCTCCAGCAACCATCATGACGTACCCACTGAATGATCGTCTGTCTGTCCTGTCACTTGCCCAGTCAGCATCACAGAAGGCTGTCACTCGTTCTCCTGTTTTCTTAAACGTCAGCTTAATGTCTTTAGTGGGCTTTACATAACGCAGGAGGTGACGAACTCCTGTCCAGTGTTCAGCTGTTGGTCGTTCGTTGAACTGACTGAGGTATGTCGTCGCAAAGGCTAATTCCGGTCTGGTGGCTCCAGCGAGATACAGCAGACCCCCGACTGCATGTCGATGTATGGTGCCCTGACTTTGGTCTGCCTCCCCAGTCGCCTTTTCAAACTGCATCCCACGATCAAGCGGCGTCGATGCTCCCTTAGCATTTTTTTACGCCAAAAGTTGCCAAGAGCTCATCGGCATAAGCTGCTTGGCTTAGGGTGAGCGATCCATTCCCAGCATTAGCAGGTCATCTACATTCTCTCCAACTATGAAGTTCCCATTCTTCTCATAGTAGACGCACGAATCAGCCCTTGATCTTTGCAGTCCGGATGTCTTCAGGAATTCGTCAATTCGCAGATTTTACTCTCGACCAGATTGTCTGAGTCCATACAAACTTTTCTTTAACAGGCAAACATCATTTGGTCCTCCTTCGTGGAATCCCACTGGCTTGTCGATGTAGATGGTCTCCTTCAAAGTTCCCTTTAGGTATGCTGCAGAGATATCCAGCTGATGAATCTTCCATACCTTCTCAACTGCAACTGCCAACAGAGTCCGAATGGATTTATTTTCACCACGGGCGAGAATGTTTCTTTGAAGTCGATACCTCAACTTGTGAATACCCACAAGCCACCAGTCTTGCCTTGTAGCGTTCAAGTGTGCCATCCTTGTCAAACTTCTTCCGGAACACTCACTTGCACTTCACTGCTCGTCTATCAGCTGGTCTCGAAACTACCGTCCATGTCTGATTTCTCTCCATGTTGTCCAGTTCATCAAGCATGGCGGCCCTCCACATGTCCGCATCAGGTGAGTTTAGCGCTTCTTCCACTGTGATTGGGTCATCTGATACATCATGCCTCTTGGCTAGGTCACAAGTGAGGCACTTGAACTGTTGTTGGCCACCTTGCTTTACTGCCAGTCGTTCTGATCTCCTTGGCACTTGTCTCATTTCAGAACATCCACGTACGCAAGCAATGTCTTCTCTGGCCGGTCTTGGCACTTCTCTCTCGGAAGGTGGAGCATTTTCATCATTGTTTCTCCTGTCGTCATTCGCTTGTATCCCTTCTTCGTGCATCTCACCAAGTTCATCGTCGAGTTCAATGGTGAGGTTATCATTAAACGTATTTGCCACGTAGTTGTCACCGAGTTCACTTGCCGTAGTTTTGCAGGGGAAACAGTTTTCATCAAATGTGACTTTGCGGCTTGTAAAGATACGGTCTGTCTTCATGTCCCACAGTTTGTATTCTTTAACACCATCGGGGTATCCTATCAGGATGCTCTCAATCGCCTTTGGGTCCAGCTTGCTTCTTCGTCGTTTTTTGGGTTCTACGCTCCAAGTCTTGCAACCATACCCCGAAGGTAGTCCAGCTTGACCTTGTTTACGAGCCAGAGTACCTCAGGTGTTTGACCATCTATTGCGCTGGATGGGCACTTGTTCCTGATGTGACAAGCACTATGTAGCACATCAGCCCAAAGAGACTTCGTGATCCCTGATTCGATCAATAGACATCTTGTCATGTCAAGTAGCGTCTGATTCATTCTCTCAGCAACTCCAATTTGCAGAGGCGTGTCTGGGACAGTCAGCTGTCGTTGGATATTCTTCAGGCAATGTCAAATTCCCTGCTCAGGTATTCTCCTCCATTATCACTGCGCAGGGTTTTGACCATCGTTCCATGAAGATTCTCAGATTTACGCCTATACTCGTCAAATTTACTAAGTACCTCATTCTTCTTCCTCATGGGATACACAGCAGTATGTCGTGAGTAGTCGTCTACAAATGTCTCAAAGGACTTGGATCCCCCTTTAGAAGTCAGTGTGATCTTGCCTACAATATCAGAATGGATCAGCTGGAGTGGCGCAGTGGCTCTGGTCGCATCATCGGTTGGAAATGCTTTGCGTCTCAAATTTCCAAGAGTACACGTGTCACAATTCTCCTGCATTCGCTCATCTACGCCCAACATCTTCACGGCCTTGTCATGGAGGTGTCCTAGTCGTCTATGCCATAAGTTGTCAGGCTTGACTATAGCCAGTATCGTTGATGGGGTAGACTCGTCCACAGCATACAGTCTTCCACTTCGCTTTGTTGTAAGGACGACTTCTCCATCCTTATTTGCTACAGTGGCCATGCCATCACCAAAGTTGACAGTGTAGCCCAAATCTTCAATTCTTCCCACGAAGAGCAAGTTACCGCTCAGGTCCGGTACATGGAGAACATCATATAAGGTGAGAAACAATTCTTTGTCCGTCTGATCTAGTTTGATTTCTACTCGTCCAGTTCCACTGACCTTGATGGTTTCCTTATTGGCCACCTCAACCCTTGTTTTACATGGTTTGAAGTTGCTCATCTTTTCTCTCGATGATGTCGTGTAGTCAGTAGCTCCACTGTCAAGATACCATACAGATGAAACATGATGGTCACCCACCTTCGAACACATTGCCTTATGGAATGCTGCCTTTGCTTGTAGTTTCGGCTGCTGGCTCTTCGATTCTTCATTATCTCCAGGGCAGTTCCTTACAATGTGACCAAGCTTTCCACAACAGAAGCACTTCACAGGTCGTCGTCGGCTGTCATTAACTTTATTTGGGTCTACTCTTTTCCTGTCTTGTTTGGGAACTCCATCCTGCTCAGGTGGCCTCGCATTGTTGTGCTTCCAGCTAGGATTATCACGCTGCTTCGTGATCAGTGCCTTTGGTTCATCATCACCACTTCCTCTTTCTTCATCACGACGGATCTTCCGCTTTTCTTCAACAAGCAACCTTGACTTGACTCTTTTCGTCGTGAGGTACTCTTAATCTTGTTAAAGGTTGAGGATTAGCGGTTCATACGATTCAGGAAGACCCATCAGCATCACCAACGCAACCTCTCGGTCACTGAATCCATGGCCTGCACTTGTTAGTCTCCTGTGGATCTCCATTAGCCTCCCAAGGTAGCTCTTCATCTCCTCACTTTTCTTCATAGTGATGTTGAAGAAGTCCCTCATCAGCTGAATTGTGTGCAGTAGACCGTACTTCGAGTTCATGTCCCATAACGTTTCACATGCCTCCTGTGCTCTGGTACACATGCCAATGTCATCTAGGTAGTTGTCATCAACCACAAGAAACAAGAACGTTAGTGCCTAGTTGTTGGCCTTGTTCTGCTCATTTGTCAAATCAGCTGTGCCAAATCCAGGTTCAACGGCTTCCCAGCATCCCTTCTGCACCAGTGCTGCCCTCGCACGAGTTGACCACACGTGGTAATTGTCGGATGATAATTTAGGGATTTTATATTCGTCGGACATTGCCATGGTGCCTCTTGATCAGAAAATCACAATAGTCACTTAGAAGTTCTGGCTCTTCTAAAGTCCGTGTCACTCGATATATCGTAGTCTTGAGCATAGTCTAGCAGAATCGATTCCTGATTGATATATCGTAGTTGTGAGCGTCGTCTAGTAGAATCGATTTCTGTTCGATATATCAAGCGTCACTTTCGATTATCGAACTTACGGTCAGTTAAATGGCACGGATGTCGTCTGTTATAATCGATTAGATATGCCGGTTGCGTCGTTTGCGTGGATTTGAATATGAAATTTGCATAGATTTAATTTAGATCTGCGTGGCGTCTCACACTTCACCAATCTCTTGCAGGTTGATGTACGTCGTCTATCAACAACCAACAATTTCACGTAACAGTCTTCCCACACTCAATTTTTACATAACCTCGTTTCTGGCGTACCGCGTAGCTTGTTAGGCTTGCAGTTTTTCTCTTATTTAACCAAAGATGCAATTCAAAGTCGTCTTCTTTCGCTTGCAGTGTTTATACGTCAACAGGGCACATAACCAGTTGGTTCTTAACACTCGGTGGTCAATTGCAATGAGTACATATACCTAGCTCACAAGCACGTCTTGCACGCGGTCAAACTTCGCGAGATATTCCGTTGGAACACAAGGTAAATTATCCGCTACCTAGCGGTGGATATGAGCACTCACTGAATTACGTGAAGAGTCGTCAATAATAGTTTACATAACATAACGAGAGGTTTATCCCAGTTTCTTTATTGACCGCCCATCAAATGTATAAGGCTAGTTATTCATGTTATTGTTGTGTCTGTGGAGACACGTTGAAGAGTGGTTGAATTCCCTCAACCATTGTATCCCGTTAGTACTGAGCCCTTTTGACAGACTCAACCCATGTAATTTTTCTATTTGATGTTAGTCGCAGTTATTACTGCGCTATTCGCAACCTAATTACATGCTTGAGATACTGAATAAGGGCAAAGAGCATCTTGATCAGCGTATGCAGGTTTTATAAATATTAAGATTTGAGTGCTTTATTTATTTTATGTGATTTACTTGATTGTCCTGTACCAGGTGTGGAATTATCGAGTGTTGTTTTTTATACATCAGTTAGGATGGTTGCTATCCTAGACTTGTATTAATTGTTTGTTTACGGACGTTTCTCGTCGTAATTTGCTGTAAATTCAGTATTTAGCTAGATGACTTAAATCTGAATGATTAAATACGGAAGTGGTACCAACATAACTTAGAATATACGTATTGTGCTGTTAAATGTAAATACCATTTTTGTTACATGTCGACGTTTAAATACCATTGTTTTGCCCTAGATTCCGCCCCTATACGTATAATTAACCAATTCTCCTAACTTTGAGTAGGGAATCCTTTACGTGCCACGTCCCAAGCTTTGTTGCATTTGTTTCGATTTCTGTATAAAGGACTTTCGAGAGGGTCAACTTAGCTTCAGATAGGGCATGATTCATTTATTTATTTTATTTTTATTAGCTTTGCCGACGAGCCGATTTCAAACCCTCCGAATTAGGCCAGGGGTTTGATCTTATTTAATAAATTATTTACGAATTTTACTTAAGTCTGGATCTTGTTCTTTATTAGCTTTGTGTGTTGAGGGTGTATTTCTTTAGGCGTCTATGACATTACCCCCTTGTTACAGGCCGATCCCCCGGGTGATTGATCTCGTGCCAGTGCTAGCCTAAATATGTGCATCTGATCCTCTCAGGTTGTGTGTTCGATGGATGGGGTTGTCTGGAATACCATTTACGGTTGTGGAACCCCGGCAATCTCCTCTAACGGGCACA
Organism: Meconema thalassinum; assembly: GCA_946902985.2. NCBI lineage: Eukaryota > Metazoa > Arthropoda > Insecta > Orthoptera > Tettigoniidae > Meconema > Meconema thalassinum. The sequence continues at coordinate 584,608,311 of OX336389.2, read as the reverse complement.
TACCCCCTATATTCTTTTTGTCGCCCATCTATGGGGGCATATTCGATACACGGGGGATTTCTACTTCACGTTGTTTCTGAGACGATCAAATATATGATATTTAAAGGCAAATTGACCAGACTGATACGAACTCAGAGGTCGTACTGCCGCTGAATTAGCCACATGGCATTCCTAAGATGTAAGACCATGGGGTGAAGCATAATTACTTGAACATTCATGTGAGGACATTGATTTTGCCTATGCTTCACCGGAAGTAAATGTGACTTGTTGCTTTTGCTTGTTGTTGTGATTTGTATTGTAAGATCGCTTTGATCAGTTAAATCCAGCAGTATTCGTAACATTTATTCATAGGACAACAAACTTTCTACCGAAGCAAATTCCTCTTCATAGTGTTAAGCTATTTTTAGGCATCTCTTTCTTTTCTCAAATTGTGGACTGTTATGAATGAGGAGACATTGAGGAGAGTGTTGGATGGCATGATGGCCAACATTAATGCCACGCTGGAAGCGAATACCGCTACTTTAAACCAGGTTAGGGGTGGCCTGGAAACGAACAATGCCACACTGAATCAGGTTAGGGGTGACCTAGACCATGTCGCTTTACGGGCAAATAACTAAGCTTTGAACCAAGTCACGGATGATATTAATGATATCCGAAGTGACGTCTTCGCAGTCCGGGGCGATGTTGCCACGATTAGGGCAGATGTTAACCACGTCAGAGGCTAAATTGAAACTAACAGAGCAGAGGCTAATGGCAATTTACTTGCGGGCTTAGCTGCAGTTAGAGTAGATCTGCTTAGGCACCAACAGGAGGTAAATGTTAGGGTAGACAATTTAGCAGGTGAACTAACCACTGGACGTAACGAAGTATAGGGCCGATTGGGCGCATTGGATGCCAATATTGGTTTCATTAATGACTGACTCCAGGAGAGTGCGAACGAAATTCAACTGACGGTTGAAAAGGTTAAAACAGACATGAGGGCGGACTTAAATATCAGTCGAGTGGAAGTAAACGCTTGTCTATATGAACTTAGGGACACCATAGACCAAGCGAAAGCTCAACTAGGAAATCGTGTGGCAGCCGTTGAGGGCAAGATCAAGGAAACAAACGAGTACGTTGAAACGGAAGGAGGTTGTTACCGTTAACACTGGACTGCGACTCATGCGAGGAGTAGCAGTGGCTGTGAAAAACACCTTAAAGGGATCGCAGGAGATGTGGAAATGTTCAGGAATGAACAGGCGGCCAATTCTAGGGACGTGGACGATCTAATGCTAACCGTTGAAGATCTCTGAGCCCAGAAACACTCGAACAAGGAAGAACTCACAATAGACATTGATATCATTAAAGGAGATATTAACGAACACAAGACCACTGTTGAAGGGCACATAAAAACATCAAAGGCGATATGGATTTTCGTAGGAAGAGAATCGAGGAAGTGGCCATAGCCGAGAGACTCCAAGCCACCCAGAACGTGAGGAAGACTGTGGAAGACAGGTGTCGTGGGAAAATCGAGCGTCTTGAATTACAAGTGAATAGCCTTACTACTCAGACGAATCCATTAACAACTCTGGATAGACAACAGCTGGAACAAAGGTTGTTGAAGCGAATCGAAGCTCAACCGAAGATTATACCGACTGTGACACCACCTAGCAAAGCCAGTAACAAAGCACTTACGGAACAACCCGTCAAGCTTAATTATTAAGCACCCGTGTTCATGCCCATGCGCACACATCAAAACAGCAACGTCGTCATCATTCGGTCACGAGAAGAGCAACCTGCTCATTTCTCAGGCACTGGAGGGGTTATTACTCCAGTGGAGTTCCTGAGGACTGTCGAATGATATCTTCGCGACACTATGGTGACGCCCGAAAGGGAACTAAGGGTCATTGAACGTCTTCTAGATGGCCAAGCAAGTACCTGGTTCCACGCATTCCGGTACTCATATACCGGGTACCAGGACTTTAAAGAGGCACTGCTCCGTACATACTGGTCCAGCGGCATACAACAAGGTATAAGGGCTGAGATGTATACCAAACGTTACAGCTCAAACCAGCCTACTCGTTATGCAAATTATTTTGCTACCCAACTAGCGAAATTGAGGTGTTTGCAACTCCCATTGTCAGAGCAGGAGCTCTTACAAAATATCATGCGGCAGTATCCAGCAGACGTGCAACGCATCTTAATCGCCGCAAGCGTAACCACTTTTCTCGAGTGTGACCAACGATTGTAACACCTGGACTCGAGCAACGAGCAGTTTGTTATATATAGGCCGAGGGGCGAGGCGAGAGACATACACCTTACGACTGTTGACAAGGTATGTCCGACGCCGAAACCCGCACCTTATGTCAATACGCCTTACCAGAGAGGTAATGTTGGGCCAGACCGTAGGCGTTGGAATCGCACGCCGTACGAGCCACCAAGGCAGCCCGACAATCGAAGCCATTGGGGACGTCGCTTCGATAACCATGTCAACGATGACCACAGACGAGAAAATGACAGAAGCAGAGGTACTGGTGGACATCATGCGCAACCTTCTGAGCAGATCAGAAGGGATCACAGATATAGCGGAGGTTATCGCAGAGACCGCAATCCTCGATATCAGGTTGACAGAGATTGGCAGGGTAGAACCCGTGAGAGCCAAGAATATACTAGGCAATTGAGAGGTCGACAGGAAGAGAGGGACCAAATTCGAACGCTGAGGGAGAATGCGAAGAGCACCTTCAAATACTTTGTTATTTACCAGAGGGTCAGAGACGCGATGAGGAACTCAGGAGGATTATACGATTCCTAGAGAACCGAATGGAAGCTCAGGATGTACACTATGCCGAGACAGCTGCTGTAGCTGCCGATTATGTTCTGTATCGGAGGATATTACATAAATGTGTAGACCCGAACCACACCCAGCTTCGTGCTGTGATTCCGAGGCGATATCAGAACACGATTATGATGATGGTTCATTTATCCACTGGACATGGAGGTAGTGAAAAAAAAAAACGATCGCTACGATTCGTGAGTCATTTATCTGGAAGGGGCTAGGAACCTTTGTGAGACAGTGCTCACGTGCTTGCGACGCATGCCAGCGTAACAAATACACGTTGCACATACTACGAGAACCGCCTAGGCCTATATTACCAACGCAGCCTAGGGAACTTTATGCCCAGTATATCTACGGACCAATCCCGTAAGCTAGGCGCGGTAACAGATATGTCGTCGTGACAATTGACGTGTTCACGAAATATACCATGCTCCATCCATCCAGAAAGCTACCGCACATCAAGTGATTCAGAGAATCAGACGACACGTGATACCAGAGGCAGGAAAGGCACAGTTCTTGTTGACTGACCACGGTTCACAGTTTACCTCTGCTGAATTTGCTGATGCTACGAGTGAGCTACAGATATCATCGATAAGGCACCCTCAAAGTAACCCAGCAAATGTGTTATGTCAACCTTGGAAACTTTTGCCGCTCCTATTGCCAAGAAGAGCACTGGAGAAGGACCGAAATCCTAGTAGTCTAGCCAGATGTGTGAACTCAACTGTTCATGAGAGCACAGGCCAATTACTGATCGTGCTACACCTGAATCACGCTTCTATTCGTGTCTGGAACAAAGTGCTAGTAACTCCTGCATGCTTACAACCATCTCACGCCAGCAGTATTATAGCTGCAAGGAATAAGTTGAACCGCTAAGCGGAGAAACGTTTACGGAGAACGCGGCACAAGAAATTCAGGAATACACTCATCGTGAGAGATGTTGTCTTGATCCAGAGACCTGGAATTTCTAGTTCCATGGACCGCATATATGGTAAATTCGTTTCTCTCTACTACGGACCTCACCGAGTAACATAAACCCTGAATAAAGGAAACTACGTAATTGGTGATCTACGTATTGATGAACGCCTGGGCACGTTTAATGCTACAAACTTAAATACAGTAAATATCACCAGAATTGAACTGAAAGAGCATGTGCGAATGAAAATGCAGTCCCTACATTTTTATTTGGACCGACGAGGGAGCATATGAGCCCGTATGCGCTCATGCTGGTGATGATTTCTTAAAAAGAATGTTAATTACACCGATAATGTGTAGAACGCACTCCGGAAACCAGCTCAAACTTCAGATACTATTTTAAATTTTGGTACTGTATTCCAATATTATTCCTGGATGCATACATTTATATCTTCGTTTCGTACATTATATAAAATATTTATTAGTCATTCTGGTTAATTTACCACATTATAGTGGCCTTTTATGAGACTTGAAATTTTTGGTTAAGGTATTTTCCTCGCAGATATGCGAAGCGGATTTAAATAGTCGCTGCACGACTTGGGAAGTTCTTCTAGAACCCGGAACTCTGTTCCATGTGACGACACACCATTTGAGACTATCAAGTCGCATTGACGTGATTTTATGGGGAGAGTCCCCGAAACTCAAGCGATTGCTAAAATCAGTGAGCATCGTATCTACAGCACACTATAAAGTGCATAACAATTAGTAAGAAGCCGTGTCGGGCGCGTATAAGTGAAGCAAGTGTTCAAATTGCGAACAATTCGTGAAATATCCATTTTTCGTGCACGTGGTCAACCAACGCGATACCACATTGTATGATTTTTTTTATTCCACGAGGTGTGGAGACCTGCGAACGAAAGCTGTAAGTACTTTATAACCAGTGAAAAAACACAATTGATGAAATATTCATCAGTGTTAATTTTTGCCACAATTTTCGTGCCACGATTGCCACGATTCCAGATGATAGTGTTGAAAGTAGTCGATTCTGTGAGAAGGACACCATCCGCAGAGTCCATAGAATCTGTTACAGACGCCAAAGACCATTTTTGTACCAGTCAGCACACAAGTGTAAAGCCAGTGTTTGGAAGTAAACCAGTATAAGATCCCGTAAATTCTGTGAAATCATCTAATCAGAATGAATCTCTTCATAAACCACGTGGGCCACAGGTTTAACCTCTTCTACAAGATGTCCATGATGGCTTAAGCTATTCCCATCAAGAGAATGTCCAAGAAATAACCCAACTATGAAAAGGAAGAGGCAGAATTTCGACGAAGGATGGACCAGGAAAGCCCTCCTACTGATTGGAGATGATAAACCCTCAATCTCCAGGGTAACACGAGGTCAAAAATAAGTTCCATAGTGAGTACTGTTCTTTCTATTTTGTAAAGGTAATGTTTCGGTAGATTAGTGTAAAAACCATACTCTGATAGCATCCATACAGGTAGATTTATGTAATAAAGGGTGATTACAAATGATTCATCGATTTTTGGGTGAATGTATTTCACAAACTATTACATACAAAATAGTGAATGATACATTGTATGAAAAAGCACATTTGCAAGTTTCTTACACATAATTACAAATGTTCTATGTGCTCTCTTGAAGCCTCCGTGGCTTAGGCGGCAGCACGCCGGCCTCTCACCGCTGGGTCCGTGGTTCAAATCCCGGTCACTCCATGTGACAAAACGGAGGCAGACAGGTTTTTCTCCGGGTACTCCGGTTTTCCCTGTCAAAATTTCATTCCAGCAACACTCTCCACTATCATTTCATTTCATCTGTCATTCATTTAATCATTGCCCCAGAGGAGTGCGTCAGGCCTCGGCAGCCGGCACAGTTCATATCCTCGCCGCTAGACGGGGGCTTCATTCATTCCATTCCTGACCCGGTCGGAGACTGGAAGCGGGCTGTGGATTTCTTTTCTATGTGCTCTCTTCGTGTTACACGATACACATCTATGCGGTAGTCAGGCTCAGCCCATATACGTTTGAGCATGTCCTTGTCAATTTTCACTAGCGCAGCAGTGATGTGATCCTGGAGTTCAGCGAATGTTGCTGGCATAGGTGGTACGCATTGCCTTTCATGTATCCCCAAAGAAAAGTTAAAAACGTAAGGTCAGGAGACCTTGGGGGCCACCTGAAGAGTGCCAACTCATCTTGAGCACATCGCCCAAACCACCTGTTTGGATGTTCCTCGTTTATATGGCGACACACATCTCGATACAATGAGGTGGAGCTCCGTTTGGTTGGAATATGAAGTGTGGGTTATCAGCTAAGTCTCGGAAACAGTAAAGTCTTGTAAAATGTGTAGGTACTGTGCCCATTTGTCCGAAGACCAATGCCCACATATGTGAGAATCTCGAAAACAGTTGAGCACGAGACTCGGAAAACTCAGGGAAACGGGGTTTGGGCAAAGGTGCTAACTGAATTCGAGATCCCCGCCTGAATATAAGTAGGATGAAAAATAACACACAAAAATACATAAAACCTTTCCACTTTTATTAAAATATTTAAAAGCGAAAACACTAAACACTCCTGCCTAGTATCTCCAGGGTAGCTAAAATTGCTAGTCTCTTACCCCGAGATCCTACAAAATTATTTAAATGTATGTTATTTTATAATATGAAAGTCCTATACACTAATCAGTGTCCAATCCTGTCCATAATCACATTGTAAATTTTAATCACTTACAAAAAACATCACTTTCTGAAATTTTCACACGGATGAACTCGTTGCAATTTTGCTGAATAATTCACTTTATCACGTATCACATTAGGTTGTCAAAATTGAGTAGAATCAAAATTTACACTTAGTAAATGATGCATTAAAAATCATTCTCAATTTGATTCAGAATTGTTATCACATATTAGTTAACCTTGAAATGATTATAGAAAATTAAGCTCATATGAACAATATGACTCTTTACAACACATATGAGAAGCTAATAATCGAGACCTAATTATTACACCAGGCCATTATAATATGCGCTCCGGCTCCTTCAACAAGCATCTCATTATAAATGCTACAATAATTCCATTTGCCTGACCTATGCGGTAATACTACACCAAACACTCAAGTCATCCATGCTTGAGGCCAATAAATATTCATATCACTGAACCATGTCTTCGACATGTTCATATTCAACCTGGCGGCCTATACCTGCCTTTACCAGTGCGGGACGTACCTGCAATCCACTGGCTTTGTCTGGGCGACCTCTCTAGACTTAACACATCATTGCAAATCCGAAATACGTTCATATGAACGCTCATATAACTCCATTCAATTTCTGTGATGATTAGATATTTTAAATTCATAACTGAAAATCAACTTGAGATTCTTCTTCTTATTATTATTATTATCATCATAGGCTGATATGATCTTGATCCTATTATTTAAACAATTTAATTTATTTAATCTTCTTCCATTATTTCATGACCAAAATATGTCAAATCTTCTCTTAAATCTTCTCACATTTTAAATATTGTGGCATATTATCTTGACCAAATACATGTCAAAATCTCACTTAAATATGTTGGCATTTCACTCTTTGCCATTCCTTAAAGCATCTATCCACAAAATGTTATTTGAAAAATCATTCAAAAATTAACCACATTTATTATTATTATTATCCAACTGGATTATTATTTTATTATTACGAACCATCATGATTATTATCATTATTAACTGTAAAGAATCACGAGTCGCATTTAACCTTGAAAATGCACAAGTTGCACTCGGGAAAAAATCTAGAATATCTATCAGATTGTTAACATTACCAAAAAAAGAAAAATTTGGGCTTCTCAAGTCACTGGCTAATAACACGTAGAAAAATACGGTAAATGAAACACAATAATTACGCCAGTAAGCATGACCTAAACTAGACATGACTCAAAGGTTGGGAGATACACATGACTCTACTAAAAACTTGACTACCAATAAAAGATATGGTCTTACTTCATTCTGATATGATGGTCTTGGACCGGCCTCTTGTGTGGCGGTGAAAATCCATGTTCCTGTTCCTTCCCATGTGGCGTGGCTCCAATACTGCCTAGATCGAATGGCGCTGGTATCCACTGGTGTGCCACCACGTGGTTCCTGTCCTCCAGGAATGGGCGTCGGGTCATCTTCTTCCTCTCTCCCCTCTTCTTTCTTCTAACCCATAGCTAGTATTTAGTGCATGATACTTCTCAATGTTCCCAAGAAAATCGGCAATGTTCATTCGATGATCAAATTGTTCCGCATCCATGTTCAAATTCGTAGTTAACTGGCACACATTATTCCCTTCGAATAGACTGGACGACATTTCCGTAGGCTAAATATTCATCCGATGTTCACAGCTACGAGAACAGTACTAATTATTTCAGGGATCGAAACCTCATCCCACGGTGCTTCTCCCTTCGTAAAACACTTTGAACATTACGTGCAAGTCTCCTATCATAAGCTCGTTCTCAAATATGACCATTGTCAAACTGTACTTATCAAAATATTGGATTCGTCCAATGGTCATCAGTTCACTACACCTTGATAATAATAGTAACTCCACTTGCGAAACACTTCGAGTTTATGCGAAAGCCTATTACTATAATCTCATCCTCAAGAATAATCGTTGTCAGACTGTCACAACATAAAATATACTCAAGGGTCATCAGTCAACTGCACATCAAAAGTTATAACAACTTCACTTGGAACATAGTGGAAATAATCAACAACTCGTTGAAAAATAATCTATCACTCAAATGCATGGCGAAAATAAATAGAGTTCCACACTCATTTCTTCATTCTGCATGAACACAATGTTCTCTAAAAGTCTAAGTCTACGGCCCGACAACACTTCGCGCAGCGTAACGCTCCACTCGGCGTTTTGCAGACTATCTGTTCACGGTGTACTGGAGCAGGGTAACACTCCCTTCGTAGAATGAGCACCGCTGTCCTTGCAGTCCGGCGTGTGGCTTAAATACCGTTCGGCTGCCCGCCTGTGACATCCATGACGTAATGTTCTTCAACTTAAAACATTCATATCTCTTCAATGCGTAGCTCGATTTCGATGCTTCTTTTCCCAGAATGAATTAAAAATCAAAAGCAACAATATGGCCCAGTTCTCTTTCTTGATAAACAAGTATCTCAGAAACTTCAATCCTTCTCGAAACATCGATGTTTTGCCATTCGTCACAACTCCACGCGGAAGCGAGGCACTGGCTGGCTTCCCAGCGGCGCTCGTTTCAAACTCTGCGCTTGGCGCTCCGTTCAAACTCGATGAAATTACATGGCGGTACCGGGGCCAAGGGCACAGTACGTCATACCCATCACAGTTTTCGCAGGAAGAAAAGTAGATCCCGTAAACGTTGCTACGTGACACAGCACAGAAGAAATGGAGAATCTCCTTCAATCTCTTTTCTTTACAGAGGCAGCCTGTGTCCTTGAACTGTGTATACCATCGCAGAATGCTTTAGTGGGTTGGTAACTGTATGTTAGGGTACTGTCTTCGGAACGCACGCTACGCGGTAGTGACGGATTCCTCTTCTCATATTGCAACACAAAATGCTTTCTGTTAATTAGTCGCCATTTTGCAAACTGTTATCACCATGCCACCTGGTGAGTCATAATGAAACATGCAGTGACATAAACAAAACTTTAAACTATGCTCTTTCGATTGTTTATTAGTACATATGGGTGAGCATTATGTATTTGAAGCTATAAGACGTCAAAACCCGATGAATCATTTGTAATCACTCTGAATTGTATTTAATGATGTATTTTCTTCTATTTAGCTTTGTCAAGCTGGTCAATTTATTTGTGATACACCCAATGGCAATAGTATGCCGGTGCACCTACGCAAACTTTGAATCTACTAATGAAGTCTTACTCATTAATTTGTCTCAGCTCTGAGAGATGATTTCCATTCAGCATGTGCTGATTATAACTTTGGTAGGATGATTATCGTCCCGGTGTTAACTTGTTAGGCAACTTGTTTAATTTTTGCTCTATCTACACCACATCTTTGAGCGTATCATTTGGTGGAGTGTAGTCACAACCACCGCCTTTTAGGAGGGTTTTATTCCCTATTTTATTGTGAAGCTCCGACGCGACTAATTCCGGGTAGGAATATTCTACTTGTATAATATCAGTGGATAACTAACCCTGTTATGAACCCAAGTACACCAGCGTATCATTTCATACAGCACGAGGAGTGTAAGTGCTGTCAGATTATCTTTTAGTTGTGTCAAGAGGTGACACGTATATTTTTCCCAGAACTTGTACATATGATGAAAGTTGTAGGAAAATCTTCGCAGAAGCAAAGCAGTCAGAGTGAGAGTGAAGACTCTGTTATATTGTATTCCTTGGTTTCGTTAACTATTTGTATTTTTACGCATATTATTTCATGGTACGAATCAGTGTGATGGACACGTAAACTTCATTACTTGTATTAGAGGGTCACATTCAGGACTTTATTATGTGGACCCAGTATTGTTCAAACATTTATTTAAATTTGCTGAAGCAAAGTATTTCACGTGCCCCGTGATGCACGCTTACTGCAGTCGTAGGCCGACCCATCCAAGGTCACGCCTTCCCCGACCTTACGATTACCCAGAATCCCAGTGCATTCTCATATGCGAGACTCGACAGCCAACGACAATTTAGACGTTGCAATTTCAAGAGGAATGTTTTGACCAATGTAGAATTAATGCTACGGAATGTAAGTCACAGCTGTTTAGCTGTATTTGATAGGATGACGATGAAGTCATATTTTGAAAGTCTGCTATGTGTAAGCGACTGTTTTGAATTATATTTTCAAGGTTTATATAACTTAACGGGAGGTTTATCGCAGTTTCTTTATTGACCAGACATTAAGTTATTCATGTGATTGTTCTGTCCGTTGAAATACGTTGAAGGGTGGATGAATACCCTCAACCATTGTATCCCGGCAGTACTGAGCCCTTTTGACAGACTCAACCCATGTAATGTTTCGCTCGCTTGGAGAGTCGGTGAGTATTTTGTTGTTGTTGGAGCTTATAGTTACCTCATGGTGTTATGGTGACTGCTAGAGTTACGTGCATTGTAAGCATCTCTTTAGTTGAGCCTTACGGTTATTATTCAGCCTGTGCCATGATGGTCATCTACGAATCTACTTTAAATAATAAACCGACGAATTAAACATGCATTAAATCATGAAAACTAATTGTTTTAAACCAACGTTATTAATATGATTGATTAATTGATTATCACCATAAATTTGGACCTATCTTCTGCTTGCTGACCGACGCATTGAGCTGAGCATTTCCTGTTGGGAATGAACCTATAACAGCTGACATTATTTGGACCGACGAGGTTCACTGGCACCAATAGTTCGTAACGTGTGGGCCGCTGTGATTCTATGTGATGTTAGTCGCAGTTATTACTGCGCTATTCGCAACCTAATTACATGCTTGAGATGACGATTAAGGGCAAAGAGCTTCTTGATCAGCGCATGCATATTTTGTAAATAATACGATTTGAGTGTTTTATTTATTTCATGTGATTTACCTGATTGTCCTGTACCATGTGTGTAATTATTGAGTGTTGTTTTTATATGCATCAGTTAGGATGGTTGCTATCCTAGACTTGTAATAATTATTTGTTTACGGATGCTTCTCCCCGTAATTTGCTGTAAATTCAGTATTTAGCTAAATGACTCAAATTTAAATGATTAAATACGGAAGTGGTACCAACATAACTTAGAATATACGTATTGTGTTGTTAAATTTCAATACTATTTTTGTTACATGTTGACGTTTGAATACCATTGTTTTGCCGTAGATTCCGCCGATGTCACTATTCGTATAATTAACCATTTCTCCTGTATTTGAGTAGGGAATTCTTTACGTGCCACGTTCCAAGCTTTGTTGCAGTTATTTCGATTTCTGTATAAAGGACTTTCGAGAGGGTCAACATAGCTTCAGATAGGGCATGATTCATTTATTCATTTTATTTTTATTAGCCGACTTCAAACCCTCCTAAGTAGGACAGGGGTTTGATCTTATTGAATAAATTATTTACGAATGCTACTTAAGCCTGGATCTGGTTATTTATTAGCAATGTGTGTTGAGGGTGTACTTCTTTATACGTCTATGACATTACCCCCTTGTTACAGGCCGATCCCCCAGGTGATTGATCTCGTGCCGGCGCTAGCCTAAAGGAAGTGCATCCGATCCTCTCAGGTTGTGTGTTCGAGGGATGGGGTCTTTGCGACGGTAGAGGAATGATCCCTCGCAGAGTCCGTGTGGGAGGATAAGTGATTTAAATAATAATAATAAAATTAGTAATAATGATAATAATAATAATAGAGTGAAAATACAGGGACAAACTAATTCTAAGTCCACTGTAAATCTGAATCCCTCATGTTGGCGAGACTTGCACTCTGTTGGTGGTTGGTATATCACTTCGATTGAGACACATGCATGTCAGCATAATTTGCTTCTTGCTTCATCGCGGAAGCAATGATTGATTTGCAGCCGTCTCGAACGCATTCCATGAAATGATAACTGAGCCTACAACTGCAAGTCAAGAGATGGATATGAATACAGGTAGCTCATTTACCTTACCGGTACTGGCAGTATTGAGGCTTTCTATTAACCCCGTCACCCCTTTGCATTACAGTAAGTTACATTAATAATTTGTAGCCAAGTTTCATTTCAAATACAAATGTTCATGCCATTTTCTCGAATAGTTTCGACGCCGTGGCTGTCACCATGGAAGCCCGGGTTCGATTCTGAACTCTGCCAAGAAATTTAATTCAGGTCTGAGGGCTAGAACAGGGTAGCCTACAGTCAGCCTCGTGAGGCAAAGCTGAGAAGAGGCGGGTTTTATTCCTACCTCAGCCATCCTGGAAGAGTTATATCCGTGGTTTCCCAACTTCTACTTCAGGCAAATGCCAGGATGCTTCCTTTCAACAGGTCCACGGCCGACTTCTTTTCAAACTGCCTTTCCTGACTCTTCCTTAATCAGACCCAAGTTAGCGGTCGCCTGGGGGATATGCTTGTCACCTTCCCCAGTTGTATCTGCTGACAGGGTGTGTTCAGCCTTCGAACACCGTCTTTGCGACGGTAGAGGAATGATCCCTCGCAGAGTCCGTGTGGGAGGATAAGTGATTTAAATAATAATAATAATAAAATTAGTAATAATGATAATAATAATAATAGAGTGAAAATACAGGGAAAAACTAATTCTAAGTCCACTGTAAATCTGAATCCCTCATGTTGGCGAGACTTGCACTCTGTTGGTGGTCAATTAGCCTATTCATTTCTAGGTGTGTGCCTTATTTATCGACTAGGCCTACCTGGTATTTGTGGCATTGTATTGCTGTAATTAGGTCAAAGTCCTAATTGATTAATTGATGATTGTTTTCATTTCAGTACAGACTGACTGTAGCCTATACTGAATTTGCACCGCCTCCCACTCACTCTAGTCATGATGACAGGTATTAGAATACTCATAAATCAACACTGTACAATTTTAGACTTATGCTACAGAAGGGGTAAGTAAGTGTGAGCGGTTAACACTATTCAATATGATTTAATGAAAAATATGTGAAACTGATGGCAGAGGAAAAATATTAGAATATTTAAGGAAGTATTTCAAACGTTAAAGCTCATGCAAGATCTGTATTTCTCATTCCATACCTGTTATACTGAATACGTGAAATGGAAAGTTGGCTCACCTGGACAGGAATTTCCTTCTTGTCTGAAACCATCCTTGCAGGCACACTTGAATGATCCTGGTATGTTCTGACAGACAGCATTACTTGAGCAAATCTAATTGAATACATACATTACTTCATTAGTTCTACAGCTTAAAATAAATGTATTTGTCGTAGGCTGATAGTGAAATCAGTCACATCATGAAAATCATTGTCATTTCATGAAAAGTTAGAGTTAGTTGTACATATGACGCGTTTTGTCATGAAATGACGGGGCCATTTAGGCAGATGGTATAAAAGATTATTTTACATTATCAGCGTTAGTCACTTCATGGAGCTCCAGTGATTGATGTTGCAGTGCTTCGTGAAATGACTAAATGGAGTCACAGTCGGTATACACAAGGTAAGTTATTGCAAGAAATAATATACTGTAATACTTGTCTGTTCGAAATTAATTTTCGAGGACAACTTTAAGCCAGGCATGCATCTATTTAACCTAAGCCTAATATTGTAATAATATTTATTTATTGTGTTGATTACAGCATTTGCCCACTGCAAGAAAGAGAAATCCTACGACGCAACACCGTTCTTACTTACGAACTTGAGCAAGAGAAATTTACATCATAATTGTTACATTAAAAAAGAAGCAAGCTTAATAATAATAATAATAATAATAATAATAATAATAATAAAAATAATAAATCAAATAAATAAAATAAATAAATAAAATCAAGCAATCGAAAGCGTTCAAATATTTGGGTGAGTGGATAGACCCCAATCTCTCCGAAAAGGCAGCTTTCGAGTCACGAATCAGGAAAATGGAAATGGCATATAATCTAACAAAGACCATTTACAACAAGAAATCCATATCAACAAATGCCAAGTTAAGACACTACCAAACACTCATCCGTCCAGAGACTTTGTATGCAATGCATCGCAAGGGACTAACAGAGACTCTGGAAGTGAAAGAAAGAAAGAAAAATTTTAAGAAAAATCTTGGGTCCGATAAAAGAAAATGGGGTATATAGGAGACGGCACAACCACGAACTTTAAACCATGAGGAAAAAATAACTGATACCATGAGGAAACGGAGAATTGCCTTTTACTGTCATATAACAAGAATGAACCCAGCACGATTGGCAAATAGAATTTTCACCTACTTCCTCAAAAAGAAAACCAAGGGAGCTTGGTTCAATGAGTTGGACAGTAGGTTAGTAGTGGGGGTTCTATTGCACTTGGCGTGGATGTGCCCAAAAAACCAACATGGCGGCCAAGCGAATGTTAAATAATTCATATCTCGCGAACCGATGGTCGGATTTTGACAAATGAGGTGTCGTTGGACTCGGGCAGAGACCCCCTTTCCAATGGATAGCATATTTATACCTCAAAATAAAACCTACCCCTACTAGGGGGTGAAATTGTAATTTTTTAGTAAAAGTCGCTTTCCAAATGCGACATGTATGACGTCCATTGGTAATATGAAATGAAACATTGTTGCTCATAAAGCGCATGCGTACTGCAGGATGCCGCTATGAATTAACATTTTGTTTTTGTTTTTGACGCATACGCACTTGGGGATTTTGTAAGAGGGCGGGCTTTTAAATCATGAATTATGGATGAGTTCATTTTTTAAATTTACCATAACCAAAAGATCGAAAACTAATAGGTCATGTGCTTTTAAATATTTCGAGAACTAAGAAGGCTATGGACTTGTATGAGGGGTCGTTGGATTTGGGATGACGCCCCGTTTTTGAATGAAGTTTTGATTTTTTCCAAAAGGGCCTAAGTGCACTTTTGTTAATATTTTAAGAACCAAGAAGGCTACGGACTTGTATGAGGGGTCGCTGGACTTGGTGTGACGCTCTGTTTTTGAATGTAGTTTTGACTTTTGTCAAAAGGGCCTAAGTGCACTTTTATTAATATTTCACGAACCAATAAGGCTAGGGACTTGTATGAGGGGTCGTAGCACTTGGGATGACATTGCCTTTTTTAATGTATTTTTGAAAATTTGACAAAGGGCCTAACTACACGTTTGTTAATATCTCGCGAACCAATAAGGCTAGAGGTGTGTACAAGGCGTCCAAAGAATTGGAGTGACATTCCCCTTTTGAATGCAATATTTATTTTTCAAAAAAAATATAAAGGACTTAAGGTCTTACATGTTGAAAGAATTGTTAAAACTTTTTTAAACTGTTTAAAATTTTAAAGAAGAGTGGTTGTAGAGAGAGAGACGGGAACGCTGGCGTGTGTTTTAACGAGCCTGTTGTCGGCCACGGTGGTGGTATCCCAATAGAACAATCACTATTTCGATGGGACAGCAGAACGGCAGGGCGAGGGTTCTTTTTTTTATTTTTTTCCTAAGGCGGATGGATGGAGGTTAATATTTGAAAATGTGTGAAGCGAGCTAAGAATTTTTTACCCCTGATGGGGATCTTTAACGTGTTAGTAAACGGTTATCGGAGACACAACTCTGTGGCATTGATGCATGTTCATAGACCAGCAGACGGTTGTAGGATATGAAGCTATAACATTTTGATTGAATAAGCGATGTCGATGAAAGCAAGACATGAGTTGCTGACAACGGTGGCCATGCCCTAATGGAGCAATTGATATTTAGTGAACCATTGATCGCAGAGGCATATACAACGCTTTTTAAGAGTATTAATTTTTCTGATCTTTCCTATGATAGTCTCAATGATTGAAATAATCTAAAACTGCTACGTCATGGACCTTAGATATTATAAACTGATAATTGGATTTGGACACACAAGGTCCCCCAGGAATCAACATGACGTCCCCTTTTTAACAGCTCACTCATTTTCCCTAAGAGACCCAAAAACAACAAGGTCATGGATCTTGGTTTCCCCTAATATATTGCAAACCCATAATGTTAGATGATTATGGTGTGTGATGAAAACTAGCTAGGTAGAGAAACAAGTATTGTAGGCTACACGTATGGTGACTGACGTGTTGTTGACCATTGGAACTTGTTTCCAGCTCTGACTGCACTACAGAGGGAGTATAGGTTGCAGGCATGGGTTAATACATGACAAACGGTGTACACAAAGTATGATTTATCGATCTAAGAATTAAGAGCAGACTATCTTTAATTTGATCGGTTAAAGAGGGTAGCTGAAAGAACAAAATGGTGACTATACCAAACTAAACGAAACCAAATCCAAACCCAACCGAACTAAAGCGAATAAAACCGAACGAATCCAAAATAAACTGAACCAAACCTAATCGAGAAGAAGTCAAGGGTTTAAGTGTAAAATGTGTGGGCGGATTCTGTCATTGGTGATGTCCAAAGGAAAGGGATAACCCGGATAACGCTCTACCTTATTGGGCAAGATGGTCGCTACTCACAACAAGCTTAAAATACTCGAGGATAATAATTTATACATGCGCCTGCAACAAATTAAACTAAACTGTCTTGCTGGCTGCGCTCAGACAGTACGCAGATGACAGAAATACTTGGCTAGCAGAAATACAATCATTTTCGGTTGTCTAATGTTACCAGCTAACCATTTTGTGCTGCAGTGGTAAGCACTCTTGGCTCTTGCACTGGTGGCCTTAACTCGTTTTCCAGCTCTGAGGCCTAGAAAGAGTCAAAATAAGAAACAAGGGCATGATGGCGCAGTGGATAAGCTGTTAGCATTTTCACTAAGCTACACTAGGGTTCGATTTCTAGTTAATACGCATGTCATAAACATATAAAAAGCAGGGATAATGTATAAAACCGATTGCACTTATCTCTTTTCAAATTATTACTTGGATTACAAATACAAAGGCAGGCTGGGATTATACAGTTAACGCATGTAAAATTTGTTTTATTATTTTAAACTTTAGATTTTAGAATTTACATTTTAGATTTTAGATTTTGCGAAAAGACCAAACCATAATGTCCTGACTTTAAATTTTCGGTAACTAATTATTAAAGAAAGACATAAGGATTTGTATTACTTGAAATTACATTTCCTTTACAATGAATTATTTATTTTTAGATTTTATGTGTTAAATTTTACATTTTAGATTTAATAATTTACATTTGATATTTTTGATTTTAGGTTTTGTGTGTAGACCAAACCATAAAGTCATTAACTATACATGTTTGGTAACTAATTATTAAAGAAAGACATATAAGGATCTGTATTACTTGAAATTATGTTTTATATACTATATTTTTTTAGATTTTTGTTATTGGATTTTAGATTTTAGTTAAAGACCATACTAATATTGACTATTTATTATTCACTGGTATGTAGATAGAAAGATGAATAGACTATATGTTAAGATGAATATTTAGGTCTTGACCGGCCTTACAATAAGAATTGACTAACCAGACATGAGTTAGCTACCAGGGAGACTATGCTTGTTATTGACCAGTGAGTAGGGTTTTAGAAAACTGTTCGATATTTTGGGTTATATACAACAAATGCTTAAACCTACTGAGCGACTATGTTTGCTTAACAAGACATTATACCAGAGACGATTAGGATACTTATGTAGCTCAGGCAAGGAAAGCATTTCGACAGAAAAGGGATCTGTTGACATTGAATATAGATTTAGGTATTAGGAAGTCATTTTTGAAGGCTTTTTTCTGGAGCGTGGCATTGTATGAAAGTGAAACTTGGACTATTGATGTAGCAGAAAATGTAGAGAATTGAAGTGTTTGTAATGTGGTGTTACAGGAGAATGATATAGATGAGATGGGTAAATAGGGATACAAACAAAGAGGTATTAAGACTAGTGGGAGAGGAGAGATATTTCTGACGACTGCTAATAAAGACAAGAGATAGGTTTGTAGGACACTTACTAAGACAACCAGGAATAGCAAGCTTAGTTATGGATGAAGGTTTGAGGACAAGAACTATAGGGGCAGACCAAGTTTAGAATATGTTAAGCAGATAGCCTTGGATGTTGGATATGGTAGCTATATAGAGATTAAATGATTAGCTCAGGACAGGGAGGCATGGAGTGCTGCATAAAGCCAGTTAAAAGACTGAAGACCCAAACAACAACATGTAGAGCTTACCAAAATAATGTTGTGTAATGGTAAATGTTAGTTGACGAACAGTAATGCATTACTAAAACCTATGACACAATACCTGAGAGCTTTTCTAAAGTTATTTTAAAATACTTTCAACCCTATATTAAACACCCAGTTCTCATGACCCATAACTGCAATGTTATGGAAAAACAAAAATTCTACATTTAAAGATAAGCAAGTGCTTGAGTCAATGTATACTGAATTTTTTTGTAAACACTCAAGTGCACAGAACAAATTACCTTATTAACTGTCAGGTTGGCCGAGTGGTTAAGGCGTTTGAATTAAGTTCAAATTTCCAGTATAGGGAAGCAAGGGTTTGAATCCATTACCTGACATAACTATTGCCTGAACATGGCTTGGCTACAATGTATTATTATGATAGTCGGCACACAAACCATAGATAGAGAAACTGTTGATGGTTAACAATTGCATTAATAGTACGACGTTGGGAATAGCAATTAAGAAAAACAGACAAATACCATACAATATTTTTATTTATTTAATGTAAGTACTTGTACGATAGTTACATACAAAATACGTTTTTCTCTTCTCTATTACTATCTAATTATTTTTGATCCTCTTGCAATACTACCTTTTGCATAACAATGGCAGATGACCTCGTAGTTCAACCCCTTAATGCAACAACAACGCCTTTTACATAGTCTGTGATGTTGATGACTGTTATGACGTGGAAGATGGATTAAACATAACTTTTACAACAGGGTTTAAACGTTTCTTGATAAACAATGCACTATTTTGAGTAGCAACATTTTTTACTTGTACTAGATTTTTAGCATTGTCATGATTTTTTGTTGACACCAACAGTCTTTTAATTAAAACACGACATTGATGATCACTCACTCTTAAAACCTCACTATTTCTTCTTCTTAGATTGGCTCACATTTTTTTGACCTCTGTTTTGAACATTGCCAAAATATTATTCCTTTTACATCTTGTTGTTTATAGTTATAAGAGTAGTCTTTATAGAGTACACGTTGTTTATCTCGGTTAGTTGTAGTAAGTTCCATAGTAGCAACTAACCTGTTAGTATTATTTTCACACTACAAGGGTTATAACTGATCTGGTAATAGAATGATTTAGCGTTGGCTTTTATATTTAATATGTACAGTTTAAAGTGACAGCAAAAGTGAGAGAAACGTGGTAGAAAAGTGGTAGCAAAGTGGTAGAAAATATTACATGTATTATTAAGAAATATTTTAAGTGGTAACAAGTATCTGTTACATAATAAATTTGGCACGACGAATCTCATTTTCTATATCCAATAGTTCTTCCTTATATTCAGTATAACCAGCCTGTTTCAATCATGCAAGTGCTGAAGTCGCTGGATTAGCTTACTGGCATTGTTCCAGTAAACGAATTTAACAAATGATTTTTAGGGGTAAACAGTGCATTACCATTATCATTGTTATCATTATCATCATCATTCTCATCATCATTATCTTTATCACTATCATTATAATCACGATCATTGTAATCAACATTATCCTTAACATCACAAAAACTATTGAATTCCTCTAGTTCCTTTTCCACAGAGACCTCTTCCATAGTCTGTGTTGACTTTGATAGTGTTGAGGGTTTCCTAGACGTTGACAACTGTCCTAACATGACTTTTTGAGGACATGATAAGTGCTTTTGAACAAACACTGCACTATCTTTAGCCACAAATCGTTTTCTTGAACTTGCTTTATAGCATTTTGATGATTTTTTGTAAACAGCAACCGTGGTTCATTTGGAGCACTACATTGATGAACACTCACACTTAAAACCTTTCCATTTTTACTTTTCAGATTGCCTCGACATTTTGTTGACCTCTCTTTTGAGCATCGCCAGAATATTATTCCATTCAAATTCTGACAATTATAGTTATAAGAGTAGCCTTGATAGAGTGCACGTTGCCTAACTTTGTTGGTTGTAGTAAGTTCCATAGTAATAACTGACCTGTCAGTACGATGTTCACACTACAAAGGTTGCAACTGTTTTGGTGATGGAGAGACTCACCATAAGCTTATATATTGGCTTTTGTGTTGGCTTTTGTATTGGATTATTTGACAAGTTATTTTTTTCAATGTATTTAGTGGATTTTTCTTGGTCTTGGAAAGTACTGAAAGAGAGGGAATATTTAAAGACTTAACCTCAGCTCACCTAACATAACCTAACTTCACCTAACCTAACCTAACCTAACTTTACCTAACCTAACCTAACATTACCTAAACCCACATAACCTAACCTAACTTCACCTAACTAAAATAAATTTACCTAACCTTACCTTACCTAACTTTTCAACTCTCAGATGATAATTATATTCTGTTCATAGTCGAGTTGGAACCCAAGACCTCATGGGTAAAAACCAATTATTTTTGGTGGCTTATTTTGGTAGCTAATTTTGATGGCTAAACTAACTTTACCTAACCTAACCTAACCGAACCTCAGCTCACCTCGGATATCACTAGTAAGTGTCATATCCTCCGATGGAAGCATGCTAGTAGTTCAGGTAGTGCTCATATTTACCGCCAGGTAGCGGAAACATACTTTGCGTGTTGCATGTGACTCTTGTGAAGTTTGACTGCGTGCAAGACGTGCTTGTATAAGCTCTGTATATAAACTCAATATACAAATAACCACTAAATATTCTGGACTAGCATGTATAGCCATGTCTAGGGTATATAGAAGGCCCTTAGCAAGAAAGGTTGTCTAACCCACTAGTGTACAGCCTTGTCATACGCAGTAAGCACCTCTTGGCAGAAAACAACAATTTGAGAAAGCCAACAACATATCCATTAATGGATTTGGATTGAAAGAAGACAACAAACTGTTTCTTTTAAATACATTATTGGATTTGTTGTTGGCTTTCTCAAATTGTAGTTTTCTGCCAACAGGTGCTTACTGCATATGACAAGGCTGTACACTAGTGGGTTAGACAGCCTTTCTTGCTAAGGGTCTCCTATATACCCTATGCATGGCTACACATGTTAGTTCTGAACATTTAGTGGTTATTTGTATATTGAGTTTATATACAGAGCATATACAAGCACGTCTTGCACGAGGTCAAACTTCACGAGAGTCGCATGTGACACGCAAAGTATGTTTCCGCTACCTAGCGGTAAATAAGAGCACTACCTGAACTACTAGCATGCTTCCATCGGAGGATATGACACTTACTAGTGATATCCGAGGTGAGCTGAGGTTAGGTTAGGTTAGGTTAGGTAAAGTTAGTTTAGCCATCAAAATAAGCTACCAAAATAAGCCACCAAAAGTAATTGTTTTTTACCCATGAGGTCTTGGGTTCCAACTCGACTATGAACAGAATTTAATTATCATCTGAGAGTTGAAAAGTTAGGTAAGGTAAGGTTAGGTAAATTTAGGTTAGTTAGGTGAAGTTAGGTTAGGTTATGTGGGTTTAGGTAATGTTAGGTTAGGTTAGGTAAAGTTAGGTTAGGTTAGGTTAGGTAAAGTTAGGTTATGTTACGTGAGCTGAGGTCAAGTCTTTAAATATTCCCTCTCTTTCAGTACTTTCCAAGCCCAAGAAAAACAATCCACTAAATACATTGACAAAAATAACTTGTCGAATAAACCAATACAAAAGTCAATACAAAAGCAACACAAAAACCAACACAAAAACCAACACAAAAGCCAATATATAAGCTTACGGTAAGTCACTCCATCACCAAAACAGTTGTAACCATTGTAGTGTGAACATCGTACTGACAGGTCAGTTACTACTATGGAACTTACTACAACCAAACAAGGTTGGCAACGTGCATTCTATCAAGGCTACTCTTATAACTATAATCGTCAGAATTTGAATGGAATAATATTCTGGAGATGCTCAAAAGAGAGGCCAATAAAATGTCGAGGCAATCTGAAAAGTAAAAATGAAAAGGTTTTAAGTGTGAGTGTTCATCAATGTAGTGCTCCAAACGAACCACGGTTGCTGTTTACAAAAAAAAATCATCAAAATGCTAAAAAGCAAGTTCAAGAAAACGATTTGCGGCTAAAGATAGTGCAGTGTTTGTTCATAAGCACGTATCCTGTCCTCAAAAAGTCATGTTAGGACAGTTGTCAACGTCTAAGAAACCCTCAACACTATCAAAGTCAACACAGACTATGGAAGAGGTCTCTGTGGAAAAGGAACAAGAGGAATTCAATAGTTTTAGTGATGTTAAGGGTAATGTTGATTACAATGATGGTGATTATAATGATAATGAAAAAGATGATGATGATGATGATGATATTGATAATGATAATGTTAATTCTCTGTTTACCCCTAAAAATCATTTGTTAAATATGTTTACTGGAACAATCCCGGTAAGCTAATCCAGCAACTTCAGCACTTGCATGCCTGTAAACAGGCTAGTTATACAGAATATGAGGAAGAACTATATGATATAGAAAATGAGCTTCGTCGTGTCAAATTTATTATGTAACGGATACGTGTAACCACTTAAACTATTTCTTAACAGTACATGTAATATTTCCTACCACTTTGCTGCCACTTTTCTACCACGTTGCTCTCACTTTTGCTGTCACTTTAAACTGTACATATTAAATATAAAAGCCAACGCTAATTCATTCTATTACCAGAACAGTTATAACCATTGTAGTGAGAAAATCATACTAACGGGTTAGCTGCTACTATGGAACTTACTACAACTAACCGAGGTAAACAACATGTACTCTATAAAGGCTACTCTTATAACTATAAACATCAAAATGTAAAAGGAATAATATTTTGTCAATGCTCAAAACAGAGGTCAAAAAATGTGAGCCAATCTAAAAAGTAGAAATAGTGAGGATTTAAGTGTGAGTGATCATCAATGTCGTGCTCCAATTGAAAGACTCTTAGTGTCAACAAAATATCATGACTATGCTAAAAATCTAGTACAAGTAAAAAATGTTGCTACTCAAAATAGTGCATTGTTTATCAAGAAACGTTTAAATCCTGTTGTAACAGTTATGTTTAATCCATTTTCCACGTCTCAACAGTCATCATTATCACAGACTATGCAAAAGGTGTTGCTGTTGTTGCTTTAAGGGGTTGAACTACGAGGTCATCTGCCATTGATATGCAAAAGGTAGTATTGCAAGAGGATCAAAAATAGTTAGATAGTAATAGAGAAAATAAAAATGTATCTTGTATGTAACTATCGTACAAGTATTTACATTAAATAAATAAAAATATTTTATGGTTATCTGTCTGTTTTGCTTAATTGCTATCCCCAACGTCGTAGTATTAATGTAATTGTTAACCATCAACAGTTTCTAGCTATGTTTAGAAAGAGAGCGGTCTTAAACAATACACTCTATCTATGGTTTGTGTGCCGAGTATCATAATAATACAGTGTAGTCAAGCCATATTCAGGCAATAGTTATGTCAGGTAAGGGGTTCGAACCCTTGCTTCCTTGTACTGGAAATTTGAACTTAAGTCAAACGCCTTAACCACTCGGCCAACCTGACAATTAATAATTTAATTTGTTCTGTGCACTTGAGTGTTAACGAAATTTTTCAGTATACATTGACTCAACCACCTGCTTGTTTTTAAATGTAGAATTTTTGTTTTTCAATAACATTGCAGTTATGAGTCATGAGAACTGGGTGTTTAATATATGGTTAAAGGTATTTTAAAATAACGTTAGAAAAGCTCTCAGGTATTGTGCCATAGGTTTTAGTAATGCATTACTGTTCGTTAACTAACTTTTACCATTACACAACATTATTTTGGTAAGCTCTGCATGTTGTTGTTTGAGTCTTCAGTGTTTTAACAGGCTTCATGCAGCACTCCATGCCTCCCTGTCCTGAGCTAATCATTTCATCTCTATATACCTACCATATCCTACATCCAAGGCTATCTGCTTAACATATTCTAAACTTGGTCTACCCCTATAGTTCTTGTCCTCAACCTTTCATCCATAACTAAGCTTGCTATTCCTGGGTGTCTTAGTAAGTGTCCTACAAACCTATCTCTTGTCTTTATTAGCAGTCATCAGAAACATCTCTCCTCTCCCACTAGTTTTAAGACTACCTCTTTGTTTGTAACCCTATTTACCCATCTCATCTTTATCATTCTCCTGTAACACCACGTTACAATCATTTCAATTCTCTACTTTTTCTGCTACATCCATAGTCCAAGTTTCACTTTCATACAATGCCACGCTCCAGACAAAAGCCTTATAAATGACTTCCTAATACCCAAATCTATATTCAATGTCAACAGATCCCTTTTCTGTAGAAATGCTTTCCTTGTCTGAGCTACATAAGTATCCTAATCGTCTCTGGTATAATGTCTTCTTAAGCAAACATAGTCGCTCAGTAGGTCTAAGCATTTGTTGTATATAACCCAAAATATCGAACAGTTTGCTAAAACCCTTCTCACTGGTCAATAACAAGCATGGTCTCCCCGTTAGCTAACTCATGTCTGGTTAGTCAACTCTTATTGTAAGGCCGGTTAAGACCTAAAAATTCATCTTAACATATAGTCTATTCATCTTTCTATCAACATACCAATGAATAATAAATAGTCAATATTAGTATGGACTTTAACTAAAATCTGAAATCCAATAACTAAAATCTAAAAAAAATACAGTACATAAAACATAATTTCAAGTAATACAAATCCTTATATGTCTTTCTTTAATAATTAGTTACCAAACATGTTTAGTTAATGACGTTATGGTTTGGTCTATTCCCAAAATCTAAAATCAAAAATATCAAATGTAAATTATTAAATCTAAAATGTAAAATTTAACACATAAAATCTAAAAATAAATAATTTATAGTAAAGGAAATGTAATTCCAAGTAATACAAATCCTTATTTCTTTCTTTAATAATTAGTTACCGAAAATTTAAAGTCATGACATTATGGTTTGGTCTTTTTGCAAAATCTAAAATCTAAAATATAAATTCTAAAATCTAAAGTTTAAAATAATAAAACAAATCTTACATGCGTTAACTGTATAATCCCAGTCTGCCTTTGTATTTGTAATCCAAGTAATAATTTGAAAAGAGATAAGTGTAATCGGTTTTATACATTATACCTGCTTTTTTATATGTTTATGACATGCGTATTAACTAGAAATCGAACCCTGGTGTACCTTTGTGAAAAGGCTAACAGCTTAACCACAGCGCCATCGTGCCCTTGTTTCGTAGTTTGACTCTTTCTAGGCCTCAGAGCTGGAAATCGAGTTAAGACCATCAGTGCTATTGCCAAGAGTGCTTACCACTGCAGCACAAAATGGTTAGCTGGTAACATTAGACAACCAAAAATGATTGCATTTCTGCTAGCCAAGTATTTCTGTCATATGCCTACTGTCTGAGCACTGCCAGCAAAGCAGTTTAGTTTAATTTGTTGCAAGCGCATGTATAAATCATTAGCTTTGAGTACTTTTGGCTTGTTTTGAGTAGCGACCATCTTGTCCAATAAGGTAGAGCGTTATCCCTTTCCTTTGGACATCACCAATGACAGCATCCACCCACACATTTTACACTTAAACCCTTGAGTTCTTCTCGATTAGGTATGGTTCAGTTTAGTTTGGTTTAGTTCGGTTTGATTCGGTTTGGTTCGGTTGGGTTTGGATTTGGATTTGTTTAGTTTGGTATTGTCAAAACTTTGTTCTTTCAGCTACCCTCTTTAACCGATCAAAATAAAGATAGTCTGCTCTTAATTTTTAGATCGATAAATCAACCTTTGTGTAC
Organism: Meconema thalassinum; assembly: GCA_946902985.2. Lineage (NCBI taxonomy): Eukaryota > Metazoa > Arthropoda > Insecta > Orthoptera > Tettigoniidae > Meconema > Meconema thalassinum. The sequence continues at coordinate 584,582,092 of OX336389.2, read as the reverse complement.
ACCGTTTGTCATGTGTTAACCCATGCCTACAACCTATACTCCCTCTTTACTGCAGTCTGGTCTGGAAAGAAGTTCCAATGGTCAACAACATGTCAGTCACCATACGTGTAGCCTACAATACTTGTTTCTCTACCTAGCTAGGTTTCATCACACACCATAATCATCTAACATTATGGGTTTGAAATATATTAGGGGAAACCAAGTTCCATGACCTTGTTGTTTTGTGGTCTCTTAGGGAAAATGAGTGAGCTGTGAAAGAGGGGACATCATGTTGATTCCTGGGGGACCTTGTGTGTCCAAATCGAAATATATAAAATATATAAAATCTCAGGTCCATGACATAGCAGTTTTAGATTATTTCAATCAATGAGACTATCATAGGATAGATCAGAAAAATTAATATTCTTAAAAAAAACGTTGTATATGCCTCTGCGATCAATGGTTCACAAAATATCAATTGCTCCATTGGGCCATTCCCACCGTTTAAGCAACTCATGTCTTGCTTTCATTGACATCGCATAGTCAATCAAAATGTTATAGCTTCATATCCTACAACCGTCTGCTGGTCTATGAACATGCATCAATGCCACAGAGTCTTGTCTCTGATAACCGTTTACTTACACGTTAAAGAGCCCCTTCAGGGGTAATAATTCTTAGCTCGCTTCACACATTTTCAAATATGAACCTTCATCCATCCACCATAGGAAAAAAATCAAAAAACGAACCTTCGCCCTGCCGTTCTGCGGTCCCATCAAAATAGTGATTGTTCTTTTGGGATACCATTACCGTGGCTGACAACAGGCTCGTTAAAACACACGCCAGCGTTCCCGTCTCTCTTTCTACAACCACTCTTCTTTAAAATTTTAAACAATAAAAAAAGTTTTAACAATTCTTTCAACATGTAAGACGTTGGGCCATTTATATTTTTTTTTTGGAAAAATTAATATTAAATTCAAAAGGGGAATGTCACTCCAAGTCTTTAGACACCTTGTACACACCTCTAGCTTTATTGGTTCGCGAGATATTAACAAACGTGTAGTTAGGACCTTTGTCAAATTTTGAAAAATACATTAGAAAGGCAATGTCATCCCAAGTGCTACGACCCCTCATACAAGTCCCTAGCCTTATTGGTTCGTAAAATATTAATAAAAGTGCACTTAGGCCCTTTTGACAAAAAATCTACATTCAAAACAGAGCGTCACACCAAGTCCAACGACCCCTCATACAAATCCATAGCCTTCTTGGTTCTTAAAATATTAACAAAAGTGCACTTAGGTCCTTTTGCCAAAAATCAAAACAACATTCAAAAAACGGGGTGTTATCCCAAATCCAATGACCCCTCATACTAGTCCGTAGCATTATTGGTTCTCAAAATATTAGCAAAAGTGCACTTAGGCCCTTTTGTCAAAAATCAAAACTACATTCAAAAACGGGGCGTCATCCCAAATCTAGCGACCCCTCATACAAGTCCATAGCCTTCTTGGTTCTCAAAATATTAACAAAAGCGCACTTAGGCCCTTTTGACAAAAATCAAAACTACATTAAAAAACGGGGCGACATCCCAAATCCAACGACCCCTCCTACGAGTCCATAGCCTTCTTGGTTCGCAACATATTAACAAAAGTGCACTTAGGCCCTTTTGAGAAAAATCAAAACTACATTAAAAACGGGGCGTCATCCCAAATCCAACGACCCCTCATACATGACCTATTAGTTTTCGATTTTTTGGTTAAATTTATAAAAGTAACTCATCCACCAATAATTATTTGAAAAGCCCGCCCTTTTACAAAATCCCCAAGTGCGCATGTGTCAAAAACAAAAATATTAATTCATAGCTTCCAACTGACTAGAAGTGGACTGCAGAAAGGGAACAACAGCATCGAGAACTAATTCAAAAGTACTGGGAGGATGTTCAAGCTCGATGCAACATGAAACAGTTGAAATGACGTGGTCCTTAGATGGCCGAATCGAAAGAATAATAATAATAATAATAATAATAATAATAATAATAATAATAATAATAATAATAATAATAACGATTCTGAAGCCAGTAGTTATGAATACAGCCGAAACCCTTTCCCTAAATGCTGATAAAGGGCTCCTCGAAGAACTGGAGAAGAAAGAGCGCAGAATCATTAGAGGAATCATGGGATCCAATTACAAGAATGGCATCCAACAAAACAGATCCAACAAGGAAGTCTATAGTAAAATAGAGAAGCTTTCAGACACAATCCGTAAAAGACGGGCCCGATTTGATGGCCATCTCAGACGAATGGACAGCAACAAGTTGACAAAGAAGATCTTTATTTTTTTTATTCCAATCCTCAAACCACGATGCCCTGATTTAGAAACACCAAAGAAGACCTCCAAATGCTCCTAATCAATCCCGATGACTCATTGGACTGGGATCTCTTTCACAAAGAGATAGTGACGAACGGGCTCAACCGAGTATTGCCTCCAAAAAGAAGTTATGGTGCCCCTTAGACAGAGGAATGCAAGCAAGCTCATTTCCAAAGGATGAGTGAATTCTGGGCGCGAATGAAAGCCAAATGCGACAAGATTTAACGTGGTCCTAGTGAATTATATATAATGATATTAATTGGGCCCGAGTCTGATAAACCTCTGTCACTGTGATTTCTGTAGTAGTGTTTGGCCACGGCCGCATCCTTTCCTCTCGTTGCCCAGTTTAATTCATTTTCATTCACTTAATCTTATTAACTCCTCTGACCGGTTGGTCTCAGGAAGGATATTCCTAGGGGCTCACAACTAGTTGAATGGTGACCACAAGACCCCATCTGAGTATGGTGTTGCATCGAATCAGAAAATCTAGTTGACTAACTGAAATTCGTCTTAAATTAGCAGTTATTTCTGTCTAGACAAGGTTTGCTACATATTACATGTCCATCATGTTCATTGAAGCACACACTTCCCGCAATGACAAAATGACTAACGTGAAATATGAAATTTAGTGGGTGATTTCCCAACGTAACACTGTTTCTTCTTACGCCTACTTGCGCGATTCGCCTCCTTGCGTAGCGGCTAGCATTCTCGGCTGTCAGCGTGGTGGCTCGGGTTAGATTCCTGGCTCTGCCAAGATATTACATTCTAGTCTGAGGGCTAGAACGTTGTATACTCAGCCTAGTGAGGAAAAACTAAGAAGAGGCGGATTCGACTCCTACCTCAGCCACCTTGGAAATGGTTTTCCGTAATTTCCCCACTTCTACCCCAGGCAAATGCCGCGATGGTACGTAACATAAGGCCACGGCCGCATCCTACCAATATCCTACCTCAATCACAAATACACACACTAGTACAGATATCACAGTGACAGAGGTTATCAGACAAATTCTACACACGCACAAGCAGGACACAGTGTTTTATCAAACGTCGGTGGGATGAGTGCCTATGCTCATGGCGTATTTTGCCTGATTGACATACCGATTATGGACTGGCCGTCTTGATAATGCCTTATAATATGAGCGCCCCTAACACAATACGTCCAACCGCCATTTCCCATCCTCTATCCCATTTTAGATCACGACTTATAGGATAGTAAAATTCCAGCTGTTATACGCGTGACCCATGGAAAAATAGTCATCTTGAAACAAGAAAATGCGGGTTTTGCTTAGACCAATAATTACTTGGTAGCGGCTGAGTTTTGTTACGTACAGTGGGACTATATTGTTTTTTTTTGTCGTGTGGCCACCTGAGGGGCCGAGTGCAGGCCTTCCTAGTCGACGCATAAGCTTAATAATCTTTATCCAGAGCAATTGTTTTACCAATTAATGCTTTTTCACATAATTACAATATTAAACGGCCCATAGACGTTCAATAATATTGTGGAATAATTTTGTGTGCGCAATAACTTGAATCGCGTGAAGGCAATATTGAAGGTTGTGCAATATTTTGCGCAAACACGAGCACAGACGTACAACCTCAATGGCAGTATATTGTGCAACCTCCACACAACGGCAAAATCAGTCTCCGCCAGAGTTTCATGTTGATGATGTAGATACTGCACTGTGTTGTGTTTTAATTGCTGTGGGTGTAAGTGCGGAAAAGAAAAAGAAGTCAGGAAGGAAAGGAAGGAACGGAAGGAACGGAAGGAAATGGGCCAAACTATGGTTTATTGATCGGGAGAAGTATACCCACGAAACATTACTCAATGAACTGAGAATCATTGAACCTAATGATTTTCGCAACTTTTTACGGATGGACGGAGAATTATTCGATGAACTCCTCGCATTGGTTACTCCTCAGCATCACGAATACGTTTCAATTCTTTGAGGAAGTTGGTGCGCAAAGAATTTATATTTTTTAACCACAAGTTGTTTGTCCGTGTCTGGGTATTGTTTGCGGTATTTTTCTGGAAGAACACATCATACAGCTCCCCCTTTTTGGCACGATTACTGTAATCCTTGCACTTCACATCCCAAAGAGCCGGAAGGTCATGATACACTTCAATAAATTCTAAAATGAATTGTTTTTCTGCATTCTTGTCACCCATGACGACCCGAACTCGACCACTTTTGGATAACAACTGGCGGGATATTGCGCAATACTGCCAACAGACGACACAATATTTTCCCGTTTGCACAATATATTTTCAGCTTTTTGAAAATCACTCAAAATATTGCACAACCTTTCAATATCGTCTACACACGGTGAATTAGGCTATAATGCACAACCCGAAAAATTGCGCAATAATATTGACCGTCTATGGGCCGCTTTATTACGGATGTCTGTGTAGTCGCCGTACTTCACGGGCAGTGTCAGTGATGCAAGTCGTACATTTATTTAATGATAGAACAGTAATACCTCTTGGAATGCCGCAACAATTTCACTTGATTTCGCCTTAAATACCTGTTTTCTTCATATTCTGTGCAATGATTGGCGCATTTGCTTGGATGTACCCTGCCTTTCATACGTGCTTGACTAATGAGGTAGAATCAACGTTGATTCCATACCTACTTTACATGTAAGGCAGCAGCAGTCTTTTCTGAACTGCATTCTATACTCGAAACTCTCCTTTAAATCATACACTGATTGACTTCAAAACATTTTTTAAAGAAGTTCATTGAATATGGACAGCCTGAACGACAAGAAGTCAATTGGCAAATCTGCTGTGGAGTTGATTCTTCGTAAGACTAATATTACGGTATATTTTATTTTATGTAACAGGATATTTTTATCAAAATATATGTGGGCTATTTCATGCAATGTCGTGTCTTGACACGCCTTCAATATGGTCACAACATTATTCCTTCCACAAGACCTCACGAACGGAAAATAAAAAAACCGTCGCAATAAGTTGTCCATGCATTGTGTTCTAATGCCATGATCACATCCCGGACACCACTACTTCATGAAGTGACGCAATGATCTAAGTGGCAGTTGATATGTGACGGCGAGAGTAAGTCGTTCTATGAAGCCACGAGGCTTGTACTGAATTTTACAATTGTTCACTAAAATTACTGGTTTCAACAAAAGACATGGTTCACCAGCTAGACGCTCCGGGAAATGCTGTACAGCGTTGCTGATATGGAGCCCATCACTTCCGAGCGAGGCGCGCCATGACGCGTGGAGGAGCCCATCTTGGCAACGTAGAACAGCTTTCACGGAAGCGGCTAACTGGTGAACCATGTCTTAATTCTCCGTACAAATACAAACCGATATAAAATAAGTGAATTAATTTACGTATTTCACAATCATACAGCATAACGTTTTGATGTATAAGGATTACAACGCAACCAAGAACTACATTTTTCAACCACCACGAGCCGAGAAAAAGTTACCTTACAAAAATGATAACAACTTTGATTCTTGGATACACAAAATTTTGAAATTAATAAACCAGTTATACAACATTCCAATGTATATTTTTTTTAATTTGGATTCGATCTGATGACGGGTTTGTGAGATAATAATTCTTAAATATGACGCATGGTTGAAACACGCTTAAAAACGAACATTTTTTGTGTTCCAACTGCGATAAAAAACATTGAAATATAAATTAAAAATTCCAAACCTACATGAACTAACGTAAAATAGAACGACGAAAATGATGATGTTATTGGATTTTATGTAGGTCTATTGGTTACTTCACAAACAACCTTCAATCTCGAGTACACATAATATTTTGGTCGACAGTACGTGTTGGTTCAGATACGGATATTCTTGCAACGTGAATATTTCTAAATATTCACGGGCACGAGCTCGCATATTTTATCACGCACATGTTAATAATGTGTCAGGCTAGAGGCACGTCAGTTATAATAATGATAGTGTAGTTTATCGAGCCTTAGCCAACCGCAATATAACACGCGTACAGGTTCCAGGCTGGCTGGCTGGACATGCCAAATGTTTAGTCAGTACTGCTACAATAACACACCGAAAATTAAGTAGGGTTGGCCGGATTACAGCTGGAAACACTGATAATTTTGATCAGCTGTTAAATTTGTATTGTGATTTAAATTCATTGCCATTAATGTTTGTTTGCATTTGACAATGTAAAGTTGTTTTGTTGTGAATTCAGTTCATTTTTATTCCGATCTTTTAAGATCGTGGTGTTCATTTTAAACGTCTGTGTAATTTTTATGTCCAATCCCGAGTTTGAGGGTTATTTTTATTTAATCATTTTATTTGTTGTATTGTATTAGTGAATGTGTAGTCAGCACCTATGATATCAGAAACGTTTTAAATGTTAAGTAGTGGACTGAGCGCGACCTCAGGAATGAGTCCTGTCCTAGAATGCCCCCATGGTAAACGGGTGCAGTAGTGATGGCAATTATCGTCAAGGGCCAATTGCCTTTCCAACAGGGAGAGATTATCACTATGAGCGCATGGAGTGAGGGATAGGGCTGTTTATTTCACTAGGTCACTACCTACTTTACTGTGCATTTCCTCAGAAAGTATAAGCTGTTTCAAACTATTCAATAGTTGACTTAACATTAGTCACTTTGAAAAGCAAAATGATGTAGTCATACATTTTCCCAAGAGAGACCCCATTCGGGTTTTGTATATATTCTGATTTGGTCACATTTCACTGTTTGCATTTACAGCTAAAAATTTGATTATAAACCTGTACATTTCTCTGCAGTTTCTCCTTCAAACCCTAATTTGATTTTAAACTCAATATGGGCTAGGAAGGAGATCAGTTAGGAATAAAAACCGTACAAACACACACAATCAACTAATTTCCCGTTCTCTATCGTACCTACCCCTTCACCATACCGGGCACATTCATTAATGTCTTGGCATTCCTTTGCTTGGGTCAAGTAGAAGCCTGTCGGGCAGTCACAAAGGTAACTTCCATATATATTCTGGCATATTTGACCCGGACCGCAGTCATGAGTTTCTCGAGCACATTCATCAACATCTGAAATCAAACAATTCATATGAAACTTGTAGAATCTATTTTATATTAATTTTAATTTAATTTATTCTGTAAGTACATTGAATTCAATGGCAATATATCCCACGAATCGGCGAAGGATCCATTCCAATTAACTGTGGGATATATGTAGTCAACTGTATTATATTTTTGCTCGCAAAAATTGTATAAACACCACACATTAAATTTAGCGACGACTCACTCATCAATGCCATTATTTATTTGTAGTCCAATTTAGAAACAGCCCGCTTTACTACACGATCGAAAAGATATTCTACACACTCTTGATATAGAGAACAGTAGTAGGCCAATTTGCTAGAATTCTAAACATGATCAATCATACCCTTGGAAAATAGCATGTAGACAAGATTCAAAATTTCGGGGTCGTAATGGATTCTTGTGAATGTGATTTAGAGATTTTATGCTATCAATATAACTTCCAGGGTTCATAAGGTTAACTAATTATTACAAAGCCAAGAAAACAACAGGATCTACTAACAAATGAAATTTAATAACTGAATCAAACATAAAACACTTAACAATAAACCACCCTTAAATTAGTTCACTCGCACGTGAACAGATCTGACACTGACCAGTCTGACGTACCATGATAACACGGCATGACAGCTGTCAAACAAGCGTTGTGACTGCAATGTCACTTAATTCAAAGTAACAAAAGAAAAACGGATCACAAGATCCAAAAATAACAAACAAATCAAATAGTACAAGAATTTAATATTTATGAGCGACACGCGTTTTAAGACTAGTTCAAGTAATGAGCACTTTGACGGGCGCTCGTTTCCGACCAAAACAGTCGGTTCGGGAACGAACTCCGTACTGCGAAGACGAATTACGGAAATGTGGGAACAACAATTACATATTTAAATACATTACTGACATGCTCTAACCTTAGCTTACCACAACCAAATACACGTGTGTATTATTTAAATAAGGGCTGCGGAATTTCCGTCTTATACCTCAAACACTAGGAAAGCATAACATGACATGAACAAGTTTGGCCGGTTGCCAAATTATATTTTTAATGAATACAATGGCCTTGGAAATAAGAGCCAACAACAACAAAATACAGAATTTTTGGCGTTTTAAACAATGAACAAATAAGTCGTAGTCATGATAAACCCTCGGATCGACAACATGGCAACTCCCCAAATTAAACCAAATAAAATAACCTTAACTCATTAGGCTTTAAAGCAAACATTTACGTGTCATAACAGAGCTGGGGACAGCCGGGTCTGTTATCGCATATCTGAGTAAGTGTCTGATTCCTTCCCCAAACGTAGTAATGAGTGCCACGCTAAATATAGATTCTGGCCCATAGCCAGCGTCCAGCAACCTTTGCTAATCGCCACCTGTTAAACGCGTAAAAACAAAATATCACATTATCTCAAAACATCCTCTCAGGGATTTTTAAGAACACATCTCCAGGTCAAACTTACCCCCAAGGGTAACTAATTTGCCGGAATGATGTCGCAGTCAAGGACAGGCTTTACCTTTCCTCATCAACACACTTACACCCAAAAACACGTGGCACTTTCTCGAAGATCTTGTCGCAGCATATGAACCAGCACACCCCTCAGATAGATGACACACAACTTGTCCAAATGACAATAAAGAATAAATAACTGGAATCAGAATTAGCCCGAGTTATCAAAGCAACTAAAACACTAATTTTTCCCCCACGTCTAGTTTTAGTTTTACATATCATTAATTCAGTCCATTTATCATTGTCGTTCCTAGGTTCTCATTCATGGCTACACTTTTTATTGCTACGTTAATCATATGCGGCCATTTCGCTATAAGAATTACGTATACATAAAGACGACATTTAAGTTACAAAATTATTGTACAACATAAATATCACGCAATGCCAAAATTTACTACACGCATGTCAGTTAAGAAATCAAACCCTAAATTTAAATTAAACCACACAAATACAATCTGTACAAAGTTTCACACATCTCTCGCGATTCCCCTCGTCCAAAATCAATAAATCATTTTTTTAATACTCATCACTTAAACCGCTTTCCAGAGGCCTCCCGCCTCGTCATCGCCCATCATTAGGCCTTTTAGCCCATAACACTCATGGTAATGGAGGATGAAACTTGTTGTCTTCTTTCCATGGTCGTCATCTTGCTGCTGTTAAAACACAATTAAATTAAAGTTTTGAAACTGTTCTATCTGCTCTATGAGTATTTTATTTCCTCATATAGTCCTATGCAGAATCGTAGACTTTCCCTATTCTATGGCTAATTGCCATCTCACAATTTATGAAATTTATAATTTCGTTGTCGACACACAACTAGAATTTTAAAACCATACCGTCTTAAGGACGTCTTAAATTGACTATCGAAGAATAATCAGGAGTGCCCCGGTTCATCTCAGACATTTGTTTATATACAGAAAGCCTAAAAGTTCCCATGGAGGGAGAAAACAGCTCCTCAATATTTTAAATAATGGGCCTATAATTATGTGTGACCTCTCAAAAATCTTGTAATTTCTCACAGGTCGCGAATCTGCCGCCGTACACGCAAACCGATCGCTAGATCTTTTATAACCAATTTGCGCGCAAAAACACACTGATGCTATGTTCTGGCGTCCTATCCTCTTATTGGTCAGTTAAGTTGGCGTCGGAGTTCTGACCTTACAAATCCCGCCCTTATTTTGATGTCACGACACTTCTCCTCTCTCTCACTCCTTGCCGTGGACCCATCATCGTGGCCTGTCGATGGTCACGTACGCCTCAGCGTCATACCTGATTTTCTCAGAAGAATAAGAATAGCATTGGTTGTGAAACTGTCGGTAGCTCCCAGCCAGCACGTAGCCCGTCTTACCAAGTCCAGTTTGCTTGCTACATCAATTTTACTCAAATATCCAGCATATCATGTATTTAGTATTTCCAGCGTTTTTAATAAATATGAAACATTATTATTGGACACAATGATAAGGGGTCATCTGACCCCTAGTTGATGAAATTCGAACTCAATATGAAGTCGAATTTCACACCCTTTACTTTTCTGGCTAAATTTGAAGTTGCTGGTCACCCTCAAAACATAATGACTGTCCGCCTCTGTCTGTTTCAGTAGCCGTCTCGCTCCAAACTCATTAGGAAATTCCTGTACGCTTGTGCCCTCAGGCCTCTTTCCTCGCTACTCGTCTCCCCTCTCACTCTTTCAAAACATCAACATTGCTCATTTACAACTTCCGCCTGAATTTGTAAACACGCCAGGGCCGTCTTTGGAGCGCATTCACCACTAGAGTACCCCCGTATCTTTTGTTGTATGTTATCACGCGAATGTTTAATTTGCTGCAGTAACATTATTTCTCGGTTCGTATGGCTCTCTCTGATGATACAATTTTAAATTTGAAATATTATACACTGCCATGTTTCCTGTGCTCACCTCCCGGACTCTGTAGGCGTTGTTACCTAAATTCGTAACCCCTAGTTGAACTTCCTTAAGTCGCTCCTGTCTTTTCTCCATTCTCCCGTGTTGTCATCTCCTTCTTCTCCCCCGCGTTGCCATCTTCTTCCTTCTCCCTTCTTCTTCTCCGATTCCTGTACGATACATTTCTTCACCATATTTCGAGACCCTTGCCTGTCACGGCCTGCGAATCTCTCCTGTTATTCCTCTGTTTCCTATTGTCGGCTGCTCTATTTTCTTCTTCTCCATGCTGCTCCTCCAAATATCTCTGGGTTTCTACATGCATGGCCTCCAACATTTGATGTGTTCCGTTTTCCTCCTCGTGGGTGTCGGGATTCTTCCGCCGATCTATTGCTCTTTCCCATTTATCCTTATTGTTTCCCTCTATGTTACGTGGCTACTCCAGGTACTATTGCGGGTCAGCGTGTCTCTCGTTCCAATTTCTTCGGTCCTCCCTTGGATCCGATTGCTCGTTAAACCGCTGGTTATCTTGTGCGTTATGTTGCTGGTTGTAACGCCTATTGTCCCTGGGCCTGTATTGTTGATTATAGTGTCCTCCACGCCATCCCCGATTATAAGGTGCGTTATTATTATTATCCCTATTGTATGACGTTTGGTATCTCCTATTATCTCGCCACAGCTGATTGTTTGTGTTCCGGTAGCAGTTAGTTTCTTCCTGATTGCAATGGTTTTTGTCCCTATTTTCATATCTCGGTTGAGATCTCGGCTCATATTCTTCTGTGTTCTGCCGTCTTTGATTATCCCCAGTGTTTGTAGCTTGCGACCTCGTGTTTTTGTTCGGTGTCTTGACTACTTCGACTGCATTAACTAACTCTATCTGTCTCTTCTCTCTCGGGTTGATGTAATTAGTGGTTTCATCTATCCTCCTCAATATTTCTTCTGCCTGGACCACGGTCGTAATATTTGCCGCCACCAAGAATTGCTGAACGCTAATAGGCATCTGTTTTCCTATAGTAGATATTAGCTCCATTTCGCTCGGGGGATTATCAAGATCCTGCAATTTGACAAGTTGCATGTTGAAAAAATCTGCATATTTCGTCGGATGCGTGGAATGGTATTTGCGCGAGTATAAGTCCATTCGCAAGCTTTGTTGATATGACACACTCCAATATTTGCTTAGGAAGGCCTTCTGGAACCCTTCCATTGATTTGAATGTGTTCTTAAATCCAAGATACCACGTAAGTGCTGAGCCCGCCAAAAATTTTTCAACCATTCTTAATTGTCGCGTTGAGCTAACATTTTGATCCGAAAAATATTCTGTCAGTTCTCTTAAGAAAGCTTTAGGTGTCCCTCCGCTCTCTGGTAAAAACTTATTCGGTTTAAATTCGTTTCCACGGATGACTTGTATAACTTGCGTGGGAAGTTGTGTGTTTTGAGGTGTCGAGCTACGACCCTCATAATTCTGGAATGATTGCGTATCTATCGTTCTTGGACTTTGCCCAAGCTCGTGGCTGTCTACTGTGTGCTCTCTTTTCGCATTCTCCCCTTTCCCCTTTTCCATTAGTGTCGCAAACATCGTATTATGTCCAAGTGACTGCAATTCCGATTTTATCATGCAGTCATCTTGAATTTGAAATCTTAACTTCATATTTTCTTCTAACGCCTGTATTTTCGCGTTATTTTCCCCTAGCTTCTTGCTTACTGCAAGCCGTTAATCTTTCGAATCAGCGCTCATCTTGGTCCAATCTTTTCTAATAGTATCCTTCAATTTAACAATGTGCTTTTCGACTTCCTGTTGATTAGCCTCCTGATTATCTTCGAGTTTATCTATCCTTTCTCCCAGAGAAATGTTGTTCTGCTCTAATATTTATATAATTTCTTCCTGGTCAATTTCTAACTTTTTCCATTTCTCAATTGATTGTATTTCTAATTTGTTGAGTTCCGTCACTAAGCCAGTGATATTGTTATCTACTGTAATTATCTGATCTTGCATACCCTGTGTCCCTCGTTCGATCTTCTCAAACCTTTTTTCTAAGTTCGTGTGTGCTTCTTTAATCTCCGACGAGTTGGTCAAACACGCTTGCTCGATTTGTGCTAGTTTTGCCATAACAGTCTCATCCATTCCTTTTATTTCCTTTTTAAACGAATCTTCGATACCTTTTATTATTCCTAATTGTTTGGTATTGTTAGTGCTAACGTCCTTTGCTAATTGGATTAGCTGTTCTTTTGTGTGCTCTTTGATTTCTACCGTTAGCGCAGCTAAATTTTGAGTGTTCCTTTCGTCTTGTGCGTTTAACATTTCATTGTTTTTCTCAGACTGCCTATGTAGTTGTTCACTAACCAGAATGTTTTGTGTAGCGATTTTCTGATTTATATTCTCGTTAACTTCAGATAGTTTTGTGTTTAACTGTGTCTGTATTTCTTCCGATTGTTTATTATTAGCCGCTAACTGTGTCTGCATTTCTTCACTATTTGCCGCTAACTGTGTCTGCATTTCTACACTATTTGCCGCTAACTGTGTCTGTATTTCATTGGTTATGTCCTTTCTCACCTAAGTTGTTCTCGCGTACGAGCGGATGCTTATTCAATCACTTCGCGGATTTCTCCCAGAGTTGCCATCACAACAATAATATATTTGAGACATAGGGAAATGACATAAGGGCGGAGCCCTGGATACGTGCGCTCACATATATTAAATATACACACATTAACCCTTTACATACTCAGTTCATTTACTTTAAATTACTCCCCCAAACTATAGCATCACTGAGTATAATTTACTTATTATTCCATTTAATTTTTAACCCTTTGATTCAGTTATAATCTTCCTGACCTTACTTCAATTACAAATTTTAACCAATTAATAGAGTATTAATTAGTTTTTAAGGTCTAACCTTCCTGTCAAATAATTCTTTGAGTTAGGCTTTTCTACACAAAGCTAATTTAATTTTATTGGGCGCCTGGAACAGTTTGTTCTAATTTTAATCAAAGTGCAAACACTTAACTTGTTCCAAATTTACTTTATTGCAAACTCCATGACTTTATATTTCCAAACATTTGGCGGTACTATCTACGCCTAACTTACGTTAATAAACTTATCACATGCCGGTGATCTATTTTTTTACTCTAAAACACAAATGCCACACGTTCGGAAGCCAAAGTAACTCTTATATACCCTTGGAAAATAGCATGTAGACAAGATTCAACATTTCGGGGTCGTAATGGATTCTTGTGAATGTGATTTAGAGATTTTATGCTATCAATATAACTTCCAGGGTTCATAAGGTTAACTAATTATTACAAAGCCAAGAAAACAACAGGATCTACTAACAAATGAAATTTAATAACTGAATCAAACATAAAACACTTAACAATAAACCACCCTTAAATTAGTTCACTCGCACGTGAACAGATCTGACACTGACCAGTCTGACGTACCATGATAACACGGCATGACAGCTGTCAAACAAGCTTTGTGACTGCAATGTCACTTAATTCAAAGTAACAAAAGAAAAACGGATCACAAGATCCAAAAATAACAAACAAATCAAATAGTACAAGAATTTAATATTTATGAGCGACACGCGTTTTAAGACTAGTTCAAGTAATGAGCACTTTGACGGGCGCTCGTTTCCGACCAAAACAGTCGGTTCGGGAACGAACTCCGTACTGCGAAGACGAATTACGGAAATGTGGGAACAACAATTACATATTTAAATACATTACTGACATGCTCTAACCTTAGCTTACCACAACCAAATACACGTGTGTATTATTTAAATAAGGGCTGCGGAATTTCCGTCTTATACCTCAAACACTAGGAAAGCATAACATGACATGAACAAGTTTGGCCGGTTGCCAAATTATATTTTTAATGAATACAATGGCCTTGGAAATAAGAGCCAACAACAACAAAATACAGAATTTTTGGCATTTTAAACAATGAACAAATAAGTCGTAGTCATGATAAACCCTCGGATCGACAACATGGCAACTCCCCAAATTAAACCAAATAAAATAACCTTAACTCATTAGGCTTTAAAGCAAACATTTACGTGTCATAACAGAGCTGGGGACAGCCGGGTCTGTTATCGCATATCTGAGTAAGTGTCTGATTCCTTCCCCAAACGTAGTAATGAGTGCCACGCTAAATATAGATTCTGGCCCATAGCCAGCGTCCAGCAACCTTTGCTAATCGCCACCTGTTAAACGCGTAAAAACAAAATATCACATTATCTCAAAACATCCTCTCAGGGATTTTTAAGAACACATCTCCAGGTCAAACTTACCCCCAAGGGTAACTAATTTGCCGGAATGATGTCGCAGTCAAGGACAGGCTTTACCTTTCCTCATCAACACACTTACACCCAAAAACACGTGGCACTTTCTCGAAGATCTCGTCGCAGCATATGAACCAGCACACCCTCAGATAAATGACACACAACTTGTCCAAATGACAATAAAGAATAAATAACTGGAATCAGAATTAGCCCGAGTTATCAAAGCAACTATAACACTAATTTTCCCCCCACGTCTTGTTTTAGTTTTACATATCATTAATTTAGTCCATTTATCATTGTCGTTCCTAGGTTCTCATTCATGGCTACACTTTTTATTGCTACGTTAATCATATGTGGCCATTTCGCTATAAGAATTACGTATACATTATGACAACATTTAAGTTACAATATTATTGTACAACATAATTGTCACGCAATGCCAAAATTTACTATACGCATGTCAGTTAAGAAATCAAACCCTAAATTTAAATTAAACCACACAAATAAAATCTGTACAAAGTTTCACACATCTCTCGCGATTCCCCTCGTCCAAAATCAATAAATCAATTTTTTAATACTCATCACTTAAACCGCTTTCCAGAGGCCTCCCGCCTCGTCATCTCCCATCATTAGGCCTTTTAGCCCATAACACTCATGGTAATGGAGGATGAAACTTGTTGTCTTCTTTCCATGGTCGCCATCTTGCTGCTGTTAAAACACAATTAAATTAAAGTTTTAAAACTGTTCTATCTGCTCTATGAGTATTTTATTTCCTCATATAGTCCTATGCAGAATCGTAGACTGTCCCTATTCTATGGCTAATTGCCATCTCACAATTTATGAAATTTATAACTTCGTTGTCGACACACAACTAGAATTTTAAAACCATACCGTCTTAAGGACGTCTTAAATCGACTGTCGAAGAATAATTAGGAGTGCCGCGGTTCATCTCATATATTTGTTTATATACAGAAAGCCTAAAAGTTCCCATGGAGGGAGAAAACAGCTCCTCAATATTTTAAATAATGGGCCTATAATTATGTGTGACCTCTCAAAAATCTTGTAATTTCTCACAGGTCGCGAATCTGCCGCCGTACACGCAAACCGATCGCTAGATCTTTTATAACCGATTTGCGCGCAAAAACACACTGATGCTATGTTCTGGCGTCCTATCCTCTTATTGGTCAGTTAAGTTGGCGTCGGAGTTCTGACCTTACAAATCCCGCCCTTATTTTGACGTCACGACACTTTTCCTCTCTCTCACTCCTTGCCGTGGACCCATCATCGTGGCCTGTCGATGGTCACGTACGCCTCAGCGTCATACCTGATTTTCTCAGAAGAATAAGAATAGCATTGGTTGTGAAACTGTCGGTAGCTCCCAGCCAGCACGTAGCCCGTCTTACCAAGTCCAGTTAGCTCAATTTTACTCAAATATCCAGCATATCATGTATTTAGTATTTCCAGCGTTTTTAATAAATATGAAACATTATTATTGGACACAATGATAAGGGTTCACAATATAGAAAATATTATTTTATTCTCGTAGAATAGTGCTGTAATGCCTTATGTGAAATATTCGTCACGTGAACGTGTATATATGCACAATACGCACATACAACAATTTTGTTCTGTGAAAGTAATACATTCCTTATCGCCATAGGCTAACATCAATGATCAGCTACAGCATATTACGACTACCACTGAGTAGCTCATGCTCCTGCTTTCACATTGCCTCAACGTCAAACACCAATAAGATATGTAAAAAGGCACAAACTTAGTGGCTAGAGAGAAAGAAAGAAAACTCGAAAAGCCGTTCCCCATGAACGTCGCGTCACTATTAAAGTATGTTAGTTTCGTAATCTGTTGGTAGATCTATCAATTTATCCGCAGCAATAGCGCGCCTATTCCAATGTATTTTGGTGAAACGACTGGCGTGCCAACAATAATACAGGTTCTTTATTTTTGCTCGGCAAGGTGATTCCGCTCGACCGTGGCCGCCGGTCCCCAGCCAATAGCCGGCTCTTACAGGTTGGCGCGCGCGGTTCCCGGCCGTATTCCCACGCTCTTGCTGCGGTAGACGTGTGAACTCCGAGCTAATTGGGCGTTCTATAAAGCTACTGTGCTGTGTATATCGTATGTAGTCTATAGTGTTTTATTGTGATTTTGCATAATGCTGTAATGCCTTATGTGAAATATTCGTTACGTGAACTTGTATATATGCACAATACGCACACAAAGTGCAGGAAATCGTGCGCTAGAACAAGACAAAAGTTTCGAGTGAAATTTCCAGGGAGACCCAATCCTATAAATAAGACAATAAAACAACTAGCTAAAAGAGATTCAAACGTATAGGTTCAGTAAACAATCAAAATATACCTAAATGTCATTATTTCCTTACTGAAGCTAAATTAACTGGAGAAACCTGAAACTTCATAGGGAGATGCCGATTTGGTTTGGCAGCGGACGGGGATCATTTTCAGCATCTACTGTAAACATGGCGAGTAAAAATGCATGATATTGAGTTTAAGCACCGTATTCTGCCTTACATATGCGCGCGCGGTCGCCCGCAACAGGGCCGTCACTGGCGGAGCACGTGATAGAGAATGTCCTTGCCAAGCAAATATAAAGACCCCGTACATAAAAAATGGCGCATTTTTTGCCTATGCCCACACAGTAGCGTCAATCAGCCATCTGGTGACGAACTGAGGAACTTCTCTGTTTTTCTTATAAGGCCATTGACTCACATTTTTGGCCACATTGTTTCGTTCTAAAACTAATTCAGAAACCTGCTGCGAGTGTGCTCATGTCACCAAAATTTCATCGTAATCGGATGAATGGTATAGGAACGCATACGGGACAATCATACAATGAGCCCACAGAAAATGCCGTAAACGGGATGGAATACACTCATTTGTTGAAATGATTTGCACGACAACACTCATGAAAAAAATCGCGCGCCATTTATTGTAAAATGGAGTCACATACAAAGAAGACCGCGCGTGCTTGCGCACAACTCACCAAAGTTAATTTGTTGAAATAATTTGCATGACAATACGCTTTTGTTGAAACGACTCATGCGTCACCTATTGAAAATTGGATTCACTAACTCACAAACCTTCGTGGGCATGCAAATAACAATTCGCCAAAGTGGCAATCGGAGAAATGGTACGTGAACGCATTGAGACAATCATACAACAATAACACAGAAATTGCCGATAATCTGTGTGAAATACTCTCATTTATTAAAACGATCCGCGTGCCATCTATTGTGAAATGGAGTTACTAAATTAGAAACCTTCGCGGGCGTGCGCACAGCAACTCGCAAAAGATCATTTGTTGAAACGACTCGCATGCCATCCTCTGTAAAGTGTATTTACTTATTCACGGGAGTGTGCAAAACATTTCACCAAAGTTGCACCACAATGGGATAAATGGTATACGATCGCATACAGATTGTGTAGAAACATTTCGCGCGTTGATACATGTTTGTTGAATCTAATAATGTGCCACCTATTGTAAAATGTATTTACTAAATCAGAAATCTTTGCTGGAGTGGGAAGCAACTCACCTAAGTTTTATCGTAATCGGATGAATGGTACTGTATATGAACGCTTAAGGGACTTTATTGAAACGATTCGTAAGCCAACCCTCATTTGTTGACACTACTCGCGCACAATCTATTCTAAAATGGATTTACTAATTCTATAGCCCTCCCAGGATTGGCCACAACAACACACCAACGTTTCATCGCAATCGGATGAATGATATATGAACACATAAAAGACAAACAAACAAATACACAGACATTCATTTTTAGCCCATTTTCATTTAGGAAAACATAGGCTTATGAAATCACCTTTTCTCCGTGAGTGTGTGTATGGCACTCTTTTGGCCGACCCCGACCGTGCTCTTAAAATTTTATTACATCTCACACACCCAACATGGCGGCTGTCTAAATATTTCACCTTCATTCTATATCCCCGCAACTATTACTGATACCTCCCTGATTTTTTTTTTTACGGTGATAAAGGTCACTACTAGACGTTCACCTATGTGACCTTCAAAAACCAGTTAACTACAAAAACGAACATGGCGGCCAAGCGAAGTTGAAACATTTAAATAAACTTTCCTCGCGATTTAACCATCCGAACGCAGTGAAACTTGGTACAGAAAATGACTATACAAATTGCAATGCACTGACATCTAATTTAGTTCAATTGTTTACATAACCTCAAGATAGCGGCTGTGCGAAATTTTAAAATTAAGTCCTTATTTCTGGTGTTATAATCATGCGATCGAAATCAACGTTCGAATCCTTATCTAATAGTACTTAACTCTAAGGCCTCCATGTATTAAAATCCAACATGGCGACCATCCGAAATATTTAGACGGTTCTCAATATCTATTAATCTATGACAGCAATCAAACTGAAATTTTGTATGTGTATACAGGCTATAAACATAAGTTCACCTATGGGACGTTCTATATCCTGGTGGGCACTAATCCAACATGGCGGCAACGCGAAATTTAAATATTCTAATGGACGTTTCTCGTGATTTAACCGTCCGAGCGCAGTGAAACTTTGTTCGGTATATGGTTACATAAATTTTAATCCACTGGCATCTAATTCATTAAAATTATTTTCATAACCACAAGATGGCGGCTGAACAAAATTTTTAAATCTCTTTTGTATTTCTCGTGTCTTAATCATGCGATTGAAGTTTGAATAAAACACTTACACAATAATCTTCACGTAATAGTACAGTAACTCTAAGGCCTATATATAAAAATCCAACATGATGACCATCCGAAATTTTTGGACGGTTCTCAAAATCTATGAATCTATTAAGTTATAGCAATCAAACTGAAAAATTGTATGTTCATAGAGGCAATTAATATAAGTGGGATATGTGAAAATGGTTTGTATAGTTCTTCACGGAACTACTTGTTATATACGATATAATAGATAACATATGCAGGTGCTACATATTGAATTTAAACAAAAAGAAGCCATGAACATTATTGAAAATTTTAAATAAGATACATTTAAATTAAAATAATAATACGTAAATTATATGATTGTATCCCCATATTTTTAGCTTATTTTCATTTATGAAAAAGTAGGCTTATGAGATCACCTTTTGTCCGTGTGTGTGTGTGTGTGTGTGTGTGTGTGTGTGTGTGTCCCCTCCCCGAATAACGTCTAAACGCTTGAGCAATTTCCATGAAACTTGGTAAGGTCATAGTACTATTTTGCGATCGAAATGAACATTCGAATCCTCAACTAATAGTACTTAACTCTAAGGCCTACTTGTATTGAAATCAAACATGGCGACCATCCGAAATATTTAGACGGTTCTCAGTAGCTATTAATCTATGACAGCAATCAAACTGAAACTTTGTATTTGTATAAACATAAGTTCACCTATGGGACGTTAAATAAACTCGTGAACACAAATCCAACATGGCGTTTACGCAAAATTTTAATATTCAAACTTACATTTCTCGCAATTTAACCATCCGAGCCCAGTGAAACTTGTTACTGTACCCGTAAAAATCCAGAAGTTACTCGTTGGTCAATCCAAATCAAAGCTGAATTATAAAAAGTGAAAGTCCGGCTAATGAACTATCGCAATCACGCCAACGAGTTCATCAGGATTATACACAGTAGGCTTGGAACATATTATGGATAAAAACAAACTTGCTTTATACGGTAGAGTGCAAACTTACCTTAATATCTCAGGGCTATGTTGGAAAGAAATAGATATCCTATCTATTTTAGGCAGTTCCATAACACGTCTCAATTTATAGAATAATCAAGGTACACGAGACAAGGCGTGTAAAAATATACATTTACTAGCAGAAGTACCCATTCTTCGAACGGTCTTCGGTATTAATAACCAGATGATACCAATTGATCTACTGTTGCAATGTTTAGGGGCTTGGAACCTGTTTGTTGGCAAAGAAAAATGATTAGTTAAAATGTGCTCTCAAACTAAATTTACCTAACGTGTTCTTCCTGGCGTGAAAATAAAATTGAAAACCTCGTAGACGAATCGCAATACACGTCACATACGAACTGACCCTAACCGTTGTGTCAAGTGCCCAACTACAGGAAGACCCCTTTTATAAATTATAAAGGCTTGTGGTGCATGAAAATTCAGTTTTCTTTAGCCTCCAATGGCCCAAATTCCTAAAATCAGCAAAAAACAGTCTACTATTTCAAATCAGGAATTTTTGAAAATAATGTTGCTGTTTGGAGATATAATAGTCCTTCTGTACGACATATCGCACGTGTAAGTCGTGTGAAAAAAAATCTAGGGTACTCCTTGAACCCCTTAAGCGCATTGATGAATTTTACAGTTTTAGTTGGTTCCGTGATAACCTTATAGCCATTTGCAACCTTTCACAGAAATGTAATAAATGGAGTGGCATTACTTATTACAGAAATAGATGGAAAGTTGGATGCCACCTCTTGAGATACTTTTGTCATGGTTAGTGGCTTGCATTCCTTCTTTAGTTTATTAAATGAAATTAGTTTTCTGTGAATATCTAAGAAACTGTTGGGTTTAGAGCCTTAAAATATAGTTTTCGGGGACCCTTTACGGCTCTTGAGGGGCCCCGAGTTTTGTTTCTGACACCAAGGGTTTGAAAATGAGTTTGTCTCGTCGTTGTACGCCATAATAAGGATAATAATTAAAATAATAGTATTAATAATAATATAACAATATAGGGATAGGGATATAATAGACCTTCCGTGCCATACCCGCACGAGTAAATCGCGTTAAAAATTCTAGAGTCCCCTTGACCCCTTAAGCGCATTATATGTATTGATGAATATTTCAGCTTAATTTGGATCCGTTATAACCTTATTGTCGTTTGAAAACATTCACAGTAATATTATAAATGGAATTGCATTTCGTCTTACAGAAATAGATGGACCTCTGAGATTCAGTTGCCATGGTTACCGGCATGCATTCTTTCATTACTTTATTAAGTGAAATTAGTTTTCTGGGAATATCTCAAAAACTGTTGGTTTTAGGGCCTTAAAATGTGGTTTTCGTTTCTCACATTGAGGGGCTGAAAATGAGCTTTGTTTCACCCTTCTACGCCTATTTCAGCATGTATTTTAAGGCGGTAGGGCCCCTTTTATGAGAGGTACGGAGAAGAGTTACATCAATGATTGGTGTCGTGCCTCTGAAGGATATCTGTATGAAATTTTACGTTGATCCACTCAGCCGTTCTCGAGTTATAAGGACACAAAAAATTGTCCACAGACAAACAAACAAACAGACAGACAGACAGACAGACAGACAAAAATATTATTTTTGCGCGCATCCATCATAAAACAGTCTGAAACGCGCAAATATCGCAAATTTCCATAGAAATTCAGAAAAAACAGAAAAACTTTCATTTTTATATATAGAGAGATCAATAAAAACTAAATAACACTTACTAATAAAATAACACCCTAATATAATCATTCATTCACGCCACTGCTGTTGGCAAAACTCCTTACACACATGCTAACATAACTGGTTAAAAATAAAAAGATTCAGTCTCCTAAAAAATTATGAAATAATCTAAACATTCTACTGGCTCAAACATCCATATACGGCAAGAAACCTTCGTATATCACAATTCATAACTTAAATGACGTCATCACAATTGTTCTCAACAATTGTTCCACAGTTCTGGCATAACTTCCTCCTAGCATTGATATTATAGATGTTACAATCCATTGCTTACACATGAACAGCAATATCTGTTCTACTACTTCAACGTATCGTTCTAAAACGATTATATTATTATTAGATCTCTGAGGTTTACTAAACGAAGTTACTACGGTATAAAATACCACGTCTTTACACATTTAATAACAATAATTACATGTTTCTTCATACTGGTCATTTCTAAAAATATACACGGCTGCAATACTACATTGAGAAATAACGTAGTGTTACATTTGTGTGTTTATAACAACTCGCGTTATTTCATCTTTCAATAAGGATCAATCACTACCGGATGAGATTTTATCAAACTTTCCTATAGTCGGATGAATTATCTTTCAAAATATATGTCTCAAATAATTTACATTTAATGAAGGGCGAAGCCATTCTTCAACTCAAATTCGGTTTGTAGTCGACAGAATGTAAATTCATTCTACACAAAGAATGTTCATAGATGTTTAACTTCCCGTCGCAATCATAACGAATATAACTTGCTAGATTGACTAATTATTTATGGTAGTATTTGTTGACATTTCACAATATATCACGCGTAGATCTCTTCGCTTAACTATATATTCTTCTTAAGGAAAGATTGCCCAATTCATTTAAAACAAATGAATTTACCAAAAACATCAAAGACAAAATGTCTGGAATCTTGATTAAAAAATCGAAAATCGTCGAATAAAAACTTCATTAAAGATTTTCCAGATGGGAAATAAATTTCTCAAACAGCTGACTTCAGTTCAGAAACTGAATCATTAAATATTCCAAGTATAGATGACCAATAACCATCATCTTATACGATCTTGTAGAATAAAACTCAATAAACATCGAAGTGAAAATACATGAATTAAATATGGAGAATTGTTGTTCACAAATGCTGTCATAAATACTCAAACTAATAAATAATGCAAAACATTTCTACCTTAATATTGTAGACAACTGAAGTTCCTCGTCAGGTATTCGACAATACCTGACTGGATCATCTCCCAGGCATGAATTGTTGAAACCGAATCCGCTCAACGCCAGTGGATAAGAACTGCGACTTGGGGAACAGAAAGATTTCCTTCCCGGCATACTTGTCTCTTCCGGACGTCGAACCTTGTTCCTCGAACATGGATTCCATCTCAAACAATCATCGGGCCTAGTATCTTCTGTCTTCTGCCTTCCCGTTAATAATTCTTCAATCGCCGACATCTCTCGAAAGTCCTCCATCATTATCGAGCAATATATTCGTAATAGTTCCATCGTCACAAATAAATTTGTAAGTTGTACATCGAATCACTATCGTAGATGTTAATGTTCATTTGGTTGGTCAATGAAAGGTTATATCTGCTCATAGAGGAGAATTAATTAACATGAATATACATTAAATGTACTGGATGGAAGTGTACATAATGCATCATGTTGTCTCGGCATTATATAATTCTAGATGTTATACATATTCTCGTTGTTCTTTAACGTTGTTCCATGTTGTTAATCACAACTATGAATCGACATATCCCAATTGCGTTATAGTTTTAATCCATCATCTCACTCATACTCAAAATATTATAAACCAATTCCACTTTATAAATGTTTGTAGCCATCATAATGTTCCAATAAACCAAAGTCTCAATGTTCATACAATATCACTTTACTCACTTATTTCTGCAGCGTGGACTGGACTATGTTGAAGTCTCGCTGCACTAAAGTTTCTCTCTCTGCGTTGAGATAAGTATTTTTCTTTTGCAATACAATTTGTCCTATAACTGTCGAATTTCTCGATGAATTTTCCTAAAATCTTCTGATATTGAAGCCTTATAACTGAATGAATATACTCTAAAAAAATTCTTTTAGAAAAGTCGAACACTTGTTCGCTATTGACTTGTAGTCCTTCGCTAAACTTCACCTAGTTTCAGCGAGGCTCTGACTAACTATTGGCCGCTCTCGGCACCGTCTCTCGAGTAGCGTAAGACCGCACTGGGTATCGTGTCTACGGGAATGAACTACCCCGGATAACACGTCTTGTACCTTCAAAGTCAGTCGAGAGAAGCACGCTTCTACAAGCCGTCCCCTCTCTTCCTTGCCTGAAATTCGGCGCCATTGTTGGTCGCGCGTAATTATTGGCGCGCATTTGTAATAAAGCTTATTACAGTGAATGTCTTCCCTTTTGCGACATTTAAAGTAGTACTAATATCTTCTTTTAATTTTCTTGATAATTTCAATGGAATAAAATTGTTACGTAGGGCTTAAATGGAATAGTTAATCACATTAACTAGGTAAAAATCCATATCTGCTTCCATAAACCCTCCATTCATTGGCTGTGGGCATATGTCCAATGATATATTTATAACAATTAACTGATAATATTGCGCGGTAATGCCTTGTTGCTAGGCACTTTCCAATGATCAAGAATATTCTGGGGCTTGTCTGATCACGTGACTGGTTTCTCCCACTGCCTGCGTTCGCTAACAAAGCTCTCTTGAGCCAACTTCCAGGATTTATATTGCCATGTTAAATTTTGTCATAGGGCTCAAAAAATATCATCATTTTCATCATGAAACATTCAAATTTCGGGTGCATTCTCCCCTCAGCTGAGGTTAAAAACAGTTCTCAAATTGTTTTTAATCACTTGAATTCAGGACGTTAGATATATCAGTGAACTGAAATTTAGGATGCTAATTTAGCCTACTTTCTTAAGATATTTCCTCAACATTTTCGCGTTGTCTTTCCCAATATAACATTGTTTTCTTCGTCGAATAGTTCATAACAATTATCTCCAAAGGCATTCTGTCTCTTCGATTCCTTCGTGGTGTTTTATGGACTCTTTCGGTAGGTCATTCAACCTTTCTTTCCTCTTCATCTCCTTCTGGTATCATGGTATAGCATTGTCTTCTTACCTCCTCCTAAATTCTTTTAATTATTGGAGTTCTTCCATGTCGTCTGTGAGAATCATTCCCACTATTTCCCTGCTGACTCGTACTCGGCTTGGGATCGACACTCAGGTTTTTCTCCACTCCTTTTCCATTCTCTTCATTTTGTCTTAAGTCCTTTAAGTATTCTTTTCCTTATTTGTGTCTTTCCTCATATTGTTCCTTTGTGAACACCTTTTCTCTATAATCCCTGTTTCGGTTATACCCCTGGTTATATCTGTTATTCCGGTTATAATTATTGTAGTTGTTGTTATTGTACCGGTAATTATAATTGTTATGATAATAACCGTTTCTGCGAGTATTATCATTGTTTCTTCCCTGATGTTGCTGGTAAGGTCTTCCTCCAAGGAATCTACGATACCTTGGTTCGGTTCTCCTGTCTCTAAAATAGTTGTTCCTTTCCGGACCAATACTATTTTTTATCTCGCACTTTAGGGCTCTCTGTCTGTTGCGTTTGGTCAATATAAATGGTGTTAATGTCCCTATGATCTTGTGTATTGCTCCTGGACATTACATTAGGCATTGGACTAGTGTAGTCTAATTTTCTCAGAATTTCATTCAAGCTAGCCAAATCTTTGATATGAGACGAGATAATTAGTCTCATCACTTCCACTGGAAGCTGTCTCGATATAGCTTCGATCAGTTCTCCTGTTGATAACTGGGGCTGAAGGAACCTCAGTTGAGCTAATTGACTCGTGAAGAAGTCCGCGTCGCGTGTTGGCACAGTACTCGAATACTTCCTCGAGTATACGTCTGCGCGTAAACTGTTCTGCGCTTCAATTGACCAAAATCTCTTGATTAAGGACTCAGCGAATTCTTCAAAATCAATGAACGTATACCTGAAAGCACTGAACCACTCTAACGGACCTAATGCCAAATAGCGTCCCACTATTTTCATCTCCCTATCCCTCGGAACCTGAGCTTCGATAAAGTAGTCTCTCAGATATCGAATGAAATCGATCGGAGTGAGTCCGCCCTGGTTATTAAACTCACGAGGTTTATCTTCAAAGTTGCGTATTACCGTTATATTCCACGGTTGGGTATTATGACTACTGGTTCTGTGATCCCTAGTTTCTCTTTCGGACTCCTGATTCCTGAAATCGGGTCTTTCTATCGATCGGAGTACCCTTACTTCTGGTCTGGCTTCTCTTTCTTCGTGATCTATACTATTTCTCCTAGTATGACATTCCCATTCACCTATCTCCTCTTTTTCTTTCTCTTCCAAGTCGCTAGTAATATCTTTCAACTGCTTCCCCACTTCTTTGTTCAGGTCTTCTTGATAAGTTTCCAAAAACAGTGGTGTCTCCTATGTTCAAACTCTGAAGTTTCCTGGTAACGTACTCCTCCAGTTCGGTAGACTTTCCCTCAGTAATTTCATTAATTTTATTCACGTCAGTGACAACCTTACTAATTTGATCTTTTAGTGACTTATTTTCCTGCGTTAATTGATCCTTATTGTCGACCTGAGTGTGCTGAAGCTGATCCAACCGTTTATTGAGATCAGTTCACAAGATTGTTACCTCTTTATTAGTTCTAATTGTGTACTATCAAATTTATTTTCTATGTTCTCTTGAATCTCCTTAATGTGTTCCTTACTGGACTTATTCCACTCCTCTTTCCACACTACAACATGAGCTTTTAACATTTCACTTATATCTAGCTCTATATCGTCCTTCAAAATCTTTTTATGATCTATTACTTGGGACCGCAAAGAATCCACATTCACCTTATGATCTCCTAATTGTGACTGTACCGCATCTATGTTCTCCTTGCACTGTGTCTTAGACACCTCTCTAACTCTCTCCTAATATCGGTTTGAAACGTGACATTACTAGTTTCGATATTATTGAGTTTCGACTGGGTGCCATTAACATTAACTTTGTCAATACCTCCCATAACACTATTTACATCTATACACAGATTATTGACTTCCGTTTGCATTTTGTTAACGTGTGTTTGAATACCATTTACATCGGTCTGTACATTGTTAACATCGGTTTGAATATTATCAACCCTATTTCTAACATCACACTCATCACCCTGTACAGTGTCAACTTTTGTCTGGATCTCCTTGGAACTGACCTTCAATCGCGTCATATTATCATTTCTTGCAGTAGCACTTGTCTGCAATCCTTCTAAGGATGATTGTACACCCTGTATTTCCTCTTTGACACTTTCTTTCTCACTCTCTATAACACGACCTATTGTATTTTCTACAATATTCTCCACATATTTTTTAACTACTGTGTCAATATCTTCCTATCTCTCTTAACCTGCTCCAGATCCTGCTTTGTTTCCTGAAATTTGCGATTCAAACTCTGAAAATTTACCTTTAAATTCTCGGTCATCTCCTGCTTCAAATTTTCCTGTAAATTACATTGTACAGTTTCTAATCTCTCCTGCAAATTCTGCTTCAGATTTTCCTGTAAATTACATTGTACAGATTTTAAATTCTCCTTCATATTTTCCTGAAAACTCTTCTACATCTCGTTCAGTATTTTCTGAACCTCCTCTTTTCCCATCGTTAACATTGCAAAGACACTAATACACACACCGCTGCAGGGACATGTCAAAACAGAGTATGGTAACAACATTTGGAACAACAATTTCAACGATGTAATTGGGCATTCTTAATGTCTATCTAAAGTCCTTAAAATGAACAAGTCAAGTACACTCTTAAATTAATAAATCATAGTTTCTTTCCGCTTGATCGTTTCCTAAAATATCTATACTACCATATTAACATTTAAATTCACCAACGTTAAAACGAGTTAACTTTACACTGAACATGGCTCTCAAAGGCCATGAGCCGGTCTGAAATAAAAATAATTCAGATCGTAAATTATTTTCATAGAATTTTAACCTATTTATACCTATCTCAGGTTTTCCATAAAATTTGATCTGTAATCGAGTGCAACATTATTAAATACAACTTAAAACCACCTATGTTATCGCACTCAATTATTACCTCAATTGGGCTGGCTCTATTTCCCTTCATATAGGCTCTACATACACCTTTCCACACGTTTTTCGAAGCTAACACGTAGGGTTACCAATTTCTTGCCTAAGAATGGTTCATCGAATGCCCTTTCACAGGTATTTCGATGCCTAATCGTTGGCCAGCCATTTTCTACTACTGTACCCGTAAAAATCGAGAAGGTTCTCGTTGGTCAATCCAAAAAAAGCTGGATTATAAAAAGTGAAAGTCCCGGCTAATGAACTATCGCAATCACGCCAACGAGTTCTTCAGGATTATACACAGTAGGCATGGAACATGTCATGGATAAAAACAAACTAGCTTTATCCGTTAGAGTTCAAACTTACCTTAATATCTCAGGGCTATGTTGGAATGAAATAGAGCATCCTATCTATTTTAAGCTGTTCCATAACACGTCTCCATTTATAGAATAATCAAGGTACACGAGACAAGGCGTATAAAATATAAATTTATTAATAAAAACTAAATAACACTTACTAACAAAATAACACCCTAATATAATCATTCATTCACGCCACTGCTGCTGGAAAAACTCCTTACACACATGCTAACATAACTGGTTAAAAATAAAAAGATTCTGTCTCCTACAAAATGATAAAATGATCTAAACCAGGCATGTCCAACCTTTTTTGGAAAAGGGCCACTGTCGTTAAGCTGAATTGGTTTGCGGGCCACATGATTCGATTGTTCTACCGTAATAAATAGGATAAACCAATTAATTTTAAAAATAGCTAATATATTGATAAGTTATTTTAATTAAAATATTAATCATATATTACTTATAGTTAAGTTATTTATAAAATTAAATAAAATATGTATTAATGCTATATTAAAATAATAGAATTAATATTTTACCTGTCAATGCGACACCTGGCACTGTTTCTCACGAACAAGGCATCCAATATCTGGTTTGATTGATGTTGTAGCAACTCGAATTGAAGTCTCCAAATTATTGTCGGTGATTTGCGTTCTCGTTGCGCATTTCACATGTTTCATACTGGAGAACACTTGTTCACATACTGAATGTTTATGCTACCGAAAAGTTATGCAAAACGAAGTGCATGCCTATTAATGACAGGATATTTTTCTTTGGGAAAGTAGTCGCGATCGAATTGTAGTAAGGGGACATTGTTAAACTTATTCTTTAGGTCTGAAGCACATTGAAAATCAAGCACTCCATTTGCAGATCCTCAGGGACATCGTCTATGTTAATGGAGAAAGGGGAAGAAAACATGTTAACTTATAACATTCTCCTTGAAGTCTTGAAATCTAACGCGGAATTTGGTTCTTAATTCTGATATGATTTCTGCGTACTTTTGAGAGTTTTGATTATTACAGTTTTGTAGGGCTGGGAAATGCACAAAGTTGTTGTTTTTCATTTGTGATTCCCAAAGTCGCAATTTTGTTTCAAAGGCTTTCAAGTGATCAAACATAGTAGTGATCAATTGGTCCTTACCTTGGAGACGTGAATTAAGTTCGTTCAGTTGTGTTGTTATATCTACCAGAAAGGCAAAATCACACATCCATTCTGAGTCTTTAAATTCAACGATAGGTTCGCCCTTCTCCTCCATAAATGTTTGTATTTCTTGTTTTAGGTCAAACACTGGCTTCAAAATTTTGCCACGGCTCTGCCTTCTTATTTCAGTATAATAAACAAAATTTTCAAATTCTGAATCGAGATTTTGTAAGAAATTTTGAAATTCAGTCTGTCGCAAACGATGTGAACGAATGAAATTCACTACTTTCACAACGACTTCCAAAACACTATCTATATTTAGGGATTTAGCACAAAGATTTTCTTGGTGTATTAAACAGTGATATTGCATTACAGAAATGTTTCCTACTTTAGCTGCCTCTGCTTGCAGTAATTTAACTAACCCTTCTCGTTTTCCTGCAAATGCAGAAGCTCCGTCTGTTGTTACACCAGATAGATTTGTATATTTCAAGCCAAGCCGGTTCAAGGTTTCAGTGACACCCCCACCCCCATTAAATCATTGGCTTTAGTGGTGCCTTTGATAGGGACAAGAGCAGCTAATTCTTCTGTAATATTGAAATCTTTATCAACTCCCCATAAGAAAATTGCTAATTGGGCAATATCGCTAGCACCACTACTCTCATCAAGTGCCAGAGAATAGAACTGGAAATATGTGGCTTGGTATTTTAGAGCTCTCTATATATTGGACAATAATTCGTCAATACCGCGAGCTACAGTCTGTCGCGACAAGCTTAATTTTGCAAACTGCGCTTTCTTGTCAGGACATATAATATGAGCAACAGTCTCAATGCATTCTTTAACAAACTCGCCATCTGAAAATGGTTTAGATTTATTTGCAATAATTTCTGCTAATGCGTAACTCGCTTTTACCAGAGATTTGGTTTGAAGTGACACATTATTAAAGAATAACTGCTGTCCCGAAAGTTTAATTTTAAGTTCAGATACCTTGTGTTTACGAAATTGCCCCTCAAATTTATCATATGAAGACGCATGTTTCGTGTCGTAATGTCGCTTTATGTTATACTCCTTAAACACTGAAACAGCAAATTAAACACACTGCTTTCTTGTTTACTTCATTAAAAAAGTACTGATTTGGCCACTTTATTTGAAATCATCTACCTTCGCCGGAAACTATTCTTTTCATGCCGCTAAACTTCGAATCAATAATTATGACTTATAAAAATAAAAAATCACAGAATTAATGATATTCTTCAAACCTCTCACTAGCACTGACAATACAACGTGAGCGAACAACTCCAAACAGTAAACTAACTTGAAAAGTTCCACAATGCAACGACAATTTAACATCTGGCACACACTCACCTGTGAAAGTAGTAACGTTACCGTGCGGTCAACAATGCACGGAGACTTCAAAGCGATGCGCGGTAGGTAGGATCATTAATATAAATCTATATAAACGACTGTATTTCTCCATGTTATGAGTAAGATGAACTTTCATAAACACATGTATTGTGAACGGAGAAAGTCTTGCTCTTTCAAGTTTATCTTATTCCAAATAGAATTACTTATTTCATAAATAATATTATAACTTACAAATATCACTGCGGGACGAACATGATGTGATAGGCCTAGAGCAAATATCACTGCGGGCCACATGCGATGGGATCGAGGGCCGCGGGTTGGACACACCTGATCTAAACATTCTACTGGCTCTGCATTGTGACAGGCATTCAGTTTCAAACATTTACATTTCTCAGGCGCGTGCCTTCCGCATATCTGAACTGGTTATTAAATAATGGCTGTGACTCAGCTGTCAGATTCCACTACACACACACCTGCAATATCTCGGCTCACTTGTTTCTCGGCCTTGCTTATAACGGGGCGAGCTTGTCTGCCACCTGGCATGGACTACCCTCTTAACTCGCAGAATACGTAAAAATGAAAAGCATTAAAGCATCTCGTATTTCAAACAATAACATTTACAAAACTTCCTCTATTAAGGCCATTTCTCGTTTAAACACATCCATACTTCAAAACATTCTTGCTAACACTTGCTTCTGTCGTTCATGACCGACGAAGCTTCCATACATACAGCAATCATAGCTAACTTCAAACACTCACATCAAAAACATTCGCTCTTTCAAACTATTATCTATCTCAACAACATTTAAAATATTAAATATTATAAATAATGAAAACCCACAATTTAAACAAATTGAAATATTTATATACACTATTTACACGTCTATCGTTTCAAAATTATCATTCCTTAACGATATGGCTTCGTTAATAAAATTATTAACGCTTTCTCCAGTATAGTTCTCTTCTGCTATACTTTTTCATTTTCAAATGCTATACCAATTAATGTCATAATCATGTTAATAGTCATCATCGGTATAAATATGACCGATCAGCAAAGATTAGTTCATATTGTTGTTACAATTCCAGGTTTAATAGAAATTTAATAGTGGTATAGTTGACAATGGTAGTATATCTTTTCCCAACGAATTTCCGCCTTCTAACGACTTTCGTGTCGCAGATCTAATCACATTAGGAGCCTTCCAAAACTCTACTAATATGCAACAATGCATTCATTACTCCTACTGCAGTACTTCAATACAATTAATACGGAATGACCCTCGTATTTCACAAACATCCATATACGGCAAGAAACCTTCGTATATCCCAATTCATAACTTAAATGACGTCATCACAATTGTTCTCAACAATTGTTCCACAGTTCTGGCATAACTTCCTCCTAGCATTGATATTATAGATGTTACAATCCATTGCTTACACATGAACAGCAATATCTGTTCTACTAGTTCAACTTATCGTTCTCAAACGATTATATTATTATTAGATCTCTGAGGTTTACTAAGCGAAGTTATTACGGTATAAAATACCATGTATTTATACATTTAATAAAAATAATTACATGTTTCATCATTCTGGTCATTTCTATAAATATACACGGCTGCAATACTACATTGAGAAATAACGTAGTGTTACATTTGTGTGTTTATAACAACTCGCGTTATTTCATCTTTCAATAAGGATCAATCACTACCGGATGAGATTTTATCAAACTTTCCTATAGTCGGATGAATTATCTTTCAAAAGATATGTCTTAAATAATTTACATTTAATGAAGGGCGAAGCCTTCCTTCAACTCAAATTCGGTTTGTCATCGACAGAATATAACTTTATTCTACACAAAGTATGTTCATAAATGTTTAACTTCACGTCGTAAGCATAACGAATATAACTTGCTAGATCGACGAATTGTTTATAGAATTTGTTGATATTTCACAATAAATCACGCGTAGATCTCTTCTCCTAACTATATATTCTTCTTACAAAAATATTGCCCAATTCATTTTAAACAAAATGAATTTACCAAAAATATCAAAGACAAAATGTCTGGAATCTTGATTAAAAAATCGAAAATCGTCGAATAAAAACTTCTTTAAAGATTTTCCCAATGGAAAATAAATTTCTCAAACAGTTGACTTCAGTTCAGAAACTGAATCATTAAATATTCCAAGTATAGATGATCAATGACCATCATCTTATACGATCTTGTAGAATAAAACTCAATAAACATCGAAGTGAAAATACATGAATTAAATATGGAGAATTGTTGTTCCCAAATGCCGTCATAAATACTCAAACTAATAAATAATGCAAAACATTTCTACCTTAGTATTGTAGACAACTGAAGTTCATCATCAAGTATTCGATAATACCTGGCTTGATCATCTCCCAGGCATGAATTTTTGAAACCAAATCCGTCAAAGCCATTGTATAAGAACTGCGACCTCGGGAACAGAAGGATTTCCTTTCCGGCATACTCGTCTCCTCCGGACGTCGAACCTCGTTCCTCGAACATGGATTCCATCTCGAACAATCATCGGGCCTAGTATCTTCTGTCTTCTGCCTTCCCGTTGATGATTCTTCAATCGCCGACATCTCTCGAAAATCCTCCATCATTATCGAGCAATATATTCGTAATAGTTCCATCGTTACAAATAATTGTTTAAGTTGTACATAGAATCACTATCGTAGATGTTAATGTTCATTTGGTTGGTCAATGAAAGATTATATCTGCTCA
This sequence comes from Meconema thalassinum, assembly GCA_946902985.2. NCBI lineage: Eukaryota > Metazoa > Arthropoda > Insecta > Orthoptera > Tettigoniidae > Meconema > Meconema thalassinum. The sequence goes on along the minus strand of OX336389.2, from coordinate 584,547,805 downwards.
TAGTGGAGAATTAATGTACATGAATGTACATTAAATGTACTGGTTGGAAGTGTACATAATGCATCATGTTGTCTCGGCATTATATAATTCTAGATGTTATACATATTCTCGTTGTTCTTTAACGTTGTTCCATGTTGCTAATCACAACTCTGAATCGACATATCCCAATCGCGTAATAGTTTTAATCCATCATCTCACTCATACTCAAAGTATTATAAAGCAATTCCACTTTATAAAAGGTTGTTTCCATCATAGTGTTCCAATAAAACAAAGTCTCAATGTTCATACAAAATCACTTTACTCACTTATTTCTGCAGCGTGGACTGGACTATGTTGAAGTCTCGCTGCACTAAAGTTTCTCTCTCTGCGTTGAGATAAGTATTTTTCTTTTGCAATACAATTTGTCCTATAACTGTCGAATTTCTCGATGAATTTTCCTAAAATCTTCTTATATTGAAGCCTTATAACTGAATGAATATACTCTAAAAAAAATCTTTTAGAAAAGTCGAACACTTGTTCGCTATTGACTTGTAGTCCTTCGCTAAACTTCACCTAGTTTCAGCGAGGCTCTGACTAACTATTGGCCGCTCTCGGCACCGTCTCTCGAGTAGCGTAAGACCGCACTCGGTATCGTGTCTACGGGAATGAACTACCCCGGGTAACACGTCTTGTACCTTCAAAGTCAGTCGAGAGAAGCACGCTTCTACAAGCCGTCCCCTCTCTTCCTTGCCTGAAATTCGGTGCCATTGTTGGTCGCGCGTAATTATTGGCGCGCATTTGTAATAAAGCTTATTACAGTGAATTTCTTCCCTTTTGCGACATTTAAAGTAGTACTAATATCTTCTTTTAATTTTCTTGATAATTTCAATGGAATAAAATTGTTACATTGGGCTTAAATGGAATAGTTAATCACATTAACTAGGTAAAAATCCATATCTGCTTACATAAACTCTCCTCGCATTGGCTGTGGGCATATGTCCAATGATATATTGTATAACAATTAACTGATAATATTGCGTGGTAATACCTTGTTGCTAGGCACTTTCCAATGATCGAGAATATTCTGGGGCTTGTCTGATCACGTGACTGGTTTCTCCCACTGCCTGCGTTCGCTAACAAAACTCTCCTGAGCCAACTTCCAGGATTTATATTGCCATGTTAAATGTTATCATGGGACTCGAAAAATATCATCATTTTCATCATGAAACATTCAAATTTCGGGTGCAGTACGGTATGTTGTTAAAGCCCAGCCCTTGACCGGGCCTAACTACAGCTTTTCCCAAATCCCAGGTTATAGGAATGCCAGGAACAGATTACAGACAGCGTAATTATTAGATTACACACAGGTGAAGCAACGATTGCCTCACAGGCATAAAACTGTGACTGCAAGTTTGCAATACTACAGAAACAATAAGCAAATTTCTGCTGACGACGGACGATCCAGATGAGCCTTGAAATAAGGAGAGGACCCACGGGCCCAGGACAGTTTGGGACACGGACAGACTAACCGGGGAGACAGTGCGACGGACGTACAGTACGGAGGCGAGCGCCTCTCGGTCAGGCGATGCTACCCCCAACATGGACGACGGCTCGACGACAGGACTCCAGACCAGCTTTTCCCTCTTTCCCTCTGCCCTTTTGACATTACTTTCCCCAGACGTTAACGCAATACACCCCAGATTATAAACAAGGAATCTTTTTTTCATTGCCCCGCTGTCACAGATCCTGGTTTTCCCGCAACTTACCACCGCAAAATACCTGACCGTGTGGCTATTCCCACTGCCAGCGCAGGCCGGGACCTTGCCCTGACTCAGCACGCGACTAACAATTGCGGCAAGGTCACCTACGCGTGCCATTGTCCAAGCAGATGGCCCGCATACAAACCTATAGGGAATACCCATCCTGAGTCCACCTCCGCTCCCTCTGCACTCGTTCATCCCTACATCCCCCAACATTCACACTCCCTCCCACAGACACATCCCGTTCTAGGAAGTTTCCCTCTCGTAAGCCTATAACCCCATCACACTATTACCCCTTCGCCAGGCACCGCCTGTCTACCAGGGAGGATGGCGACCTGAACAACATGTTTATATAAATTTTAATCCATTGGCATCTAATTCAATTAAATTATTTTCATAACCACAACAAGGCAGCTGAGTGAAATTTTAACATCTCGCTTTTATTTCTTGTGTACTAATCATGCGATAGAAGTTTGAATAAGACACCTACACAATAATCTTCAGGTAATAGTACATAACTCTAAGGCCTGTAGATAAAAATCCAACATGGTAACCACCCAAAATATTAAGACGGTTCTCAATATCTACGAATCTACTACAGCAAACTAACTGAAAATGTGTATGTTGATAGAGACAATAAATATAAGTAGGATATATGAAAATAGGCTATTTAGTTATTCACAGAACTACTTGTTATTTATTTAGTTTCCTTTTTTAATTTATTTTTAATATTAATAACATTGTAGAAGTGTTACAAAACGACTACAAACATTCTATAGATAAGCATGCACAAGAGTAAGCTAAATCAACTAATAAAGGGAATTTTGAAAAATGATAAAGAAATACATTGTCTATTCATAGCACAACAGACACTTTAAGTATTAGTAACCATGTCATTTAATTAGAATGTCATGGAGGTGCAATTAGTGTATGTAATTCAGTTTTACTGGAGTAATGAATTTATATTATAAATTTGTCATGTAGGATATAATTTAATTAGTTATTACTGACATTTTTTATCGTGTTTTGATAAATAGTATTTCTTATATTATGAACTGCCCATGATTCATTTGAGCTATTTCTTATTTCAGAGGGAAGTTCGTTTAAGATTGAAGGATCTGCGTAATTCAATCTCTTGTATCCATAGCTGTTTATGCAAATAGGGATTATATATTTTGCTTCTCCTTTTAAATCTTGTATGTTGTTTGTATGCGACAAGTTCCTTTTCGAAGCGTTTATCACGAAAGGACATTGTTAGGATTGATATATTATAATGTTCCTTAATATTCAAATATGGAATGGTTGTATTATGTTTGAAAAATTTATTTTGAGTCTCTTGGTGGTGTTTTATGAGTGTCGAGTGTTGACTTCCCCAAGCGAGTAAGCGCTTGGTAGACTGTTAGGTAAGTTTTATCGACAACATAAAATTTAAAGTTACAGAAGGTTCTTAAATTTCTTATTTATAATATGCGAGTTCATTTTAAAGTGTTCATCTATAGTTAGTCCTAAATTTTTCTGTGTAGAAGTGCACATTATAAAGTTTATAAAATTGCAGTTGTCAGGGAGTTTTTGATGAAGACATGTATCCTTGTGGTATAATAATTTGAAGATTTTTGGTGTAGCCAATAACGCATGACTCTGGTGTGCATAATTCAGATGTTTTCTATTAATGTAGAGGTTATTATCATGACACCATTTAGTTATGTTACTGAAGTCTTGTTGTAGTCTCTCGAAGGCTATTTTAGGAATATTATGTATGGTAAGTATTGTGGTGTCGTCTGCATAGATTAGAATCTTGCTTTGTTCTAAAGTTTCATCCATGTCATTAACAAATAACTTGTAGAGAATAGGTGACAAAATACTATACTCTGAATGACCAAAATTGGTCACTGACAGCTGCCAAAGCTAACACGTGGGGAAATGCTGCGTTGCCACGGAGGCAGATCATGACTCATAACATTCCAAGAGGCTTGCAGGAAGACGCAAATACCAGGGAAGTTAGCCCCCCTGCCTGACGGTCTAATGACCGTGACGTGTGAAGACACAGTAGAACACTGAGTCAAACCATGTGCTCACTGCTGTGCCGGCATACATTGCAACATTGCTCGCTGTTGCTATGGAGACCGTTAACACTCTCGTCTCCAGTCCTCACCTCACCCTTCAAGTGGATGACAGCTTTCACCGTTCATCTTTAGTAAATCAGAGTATAGATTGTGGAATTACTTGAGTTACCTCTATAGATTCGCTAATTGCATTGTTTATATTTACCGATATCTGTCTGTTTCTAAAGTAACTTTCAAAGAGTTTATGTGTGTTGCCTCTTATACCAATATCTAGTAGTTTGTTTAATAGTCCATCATGATTTATTGTGTCAAATGCCTTAGAAAAACCAGGAATAATACCATAATGTGCTTGTTGTAATTTAAGGCAACATTAACAATATAAGCAAACTCAGTTAACAATAATTGTGTGTTTTATTCTTTCATAAAACCATACTGATGTTCTTTATATTGTATTTATTTAAGTAACTGTTTAATCTATTGTGTATGCATTTTTCCATGATTTTGTGTAGAAAGGGTAATATGTGCTTACCATGCTTATGTATTGATTTGATGATGGAATATTTTAAGTAGTTCGGAATTATTCATTTCTCGACGATTTTGTTGATAAGGTGTGTTATAATTGGTACTGTGTTCTGTATATTTGTTTTGATATATTTTATGCGAATTTCTGCTGTATCTGTTTCTAGTAAAATTAAAAATTCGTTGGGTTATTTCTTTTAACTTGACATGTTTTAATATAACATTTATGATTTAAGCTTCCTATTTTTTTCATTGTAACGAATTTGTTCGCTATGTATTCATTAGTATTATTATTATGAGTCTTAATATTTACGTATGACTCCATTGACTGTTTTCTATTTATTATTTAGTTAAACATTTTCCACATGCTTTTAATATATATATTTTGCATATATCAATATTTTGTATATAATACTGTTGTTTAGTTTTGAATATGGTCTTGCTACGTTTATTTCTAAATGCTTTGTTATCATCTTTATTATCAGTGTTATTTTTATTTCTTAGTCATTTTTATACAAACTACCTCTTTCTCTACACAGAAGTCTGAGTTCCTCTGTGAACCGTTCTTTGTTTTTCCTTTGTTTCTGTACAATGTTGTAAGTTGCATTGCTGTACGGTATATTTCATTGTGTTTGTTGTTAGTTAAGTCATTAGGGTTTTCCATAATAAGGCCAGTCTTCCTAATCTAATTCCTTTCAAGACGTGCGTTATTGTTAGAGTTGTTTGTAATATAAGTTAACTATTTTGTGTGTTTACATGTACTGTATATATTTGCGAATTAGGCAATAGCCCCACTTGTAATACATTATTTTGATCTTGGTGGGTTGTAAGGCCCAACTTCAATAGCCTACCAACTCAACTCCAAGCTACAGTAGTGATAGCCTACTTCTTCTAATGCAGGAGCATTGTAGATTAAAAGTCTCAAATAACTGTGGGAACCTTAAATTACAAATGTCTAACTTTCTGCAGAATATTTTAAAAACCTGTAAAGTCAAGAGATTTCCTGGCTCTTTTGTCGAGAAACTACACAATCGATGTTGGTGATTCATGTAGGGCCTTTGCGACAACTTGGGCGTGTAGTCCAGTTTGCTTTAGTGTGTGTGTGGGTTCTGTCTGATAACTGGTGTCGTTGCGATGGCTATGGTAGTGAATTTCGTAATTGAGGGTACAATTTGGAAGGAGGCGGCCGTGGCCTTAAGTTAAAGAACCATCCCAACATTAGCCTGGAGTAGAAATGGGAAACCACGGAAAACACTTCCTCTCAGTTGTGCCTCACGAGGCTGAGTGTACCCCTGTTCCAGCCCTCAGACCAGATTTAAATTTCTTGGCGGAGCCAGGAATCGAACCCGGACCTCCACAGTGACAGCAAAGAATGCTAGCCACTACGCTACGAGGCGGTCTGTTTTTTATGCGACAGTGTCTTGCGGTAAATCAAGTGTATTGTATACGAGTATTAAAACACACACTATCCAAGAGCTCTTTGGGCAACAAAATAGGTTTGTAATGCAACTTAAAGAAGTTTAAACGAACACGATCCATTCTTTAAAAATGAAGGATGGACCTGAAATGGGTCCTGGCGAACTGAACACTTCAAGGAATTAAAGAACAGTAGGCTATAATGATACGAGCCCAAGAAAAGGCACGTGCCTGAATGTAATGGCAATGTTTGTGAAAGATTTGTCGTGAGAAGACTGGCAACAAAGTGTCAATGGATAATAAATTGAATTCGTTTCGAACTGGCTGAGCGCTCCAACTTTTGTGAGTATCCATTGCCTTTGGGGCGGGCACTCTCCTTTTTCCCTTTCCTATCTGCCTTTCCTGGCTCTCGTTCTTTCTAAGTCCCTCAATCCTTATTCTTCGAGGGTTGAGGGTATTTATTTCCCCTTTCTATTATTTCCCTTACTCTTCTTTTGTTTTCCTTTTTCTTCTTACAGTGTATAAGCTGTAGTTAGTTTTAGTTGTAAGTGTGTAGTTCGATCTACTTACAGGTCATTTTAATTCTTCACTATCATCCAAACCATTAGAGGCCGATAACCTAGATGTTAGGCCCCTTTAAACAACAATTATCATCATCATATTGTTGCATACAGGGGCGGAACTACGAGGTCATCTGCCCCTAATACCGTACATTGTAAAAATGAGATTGATTATTATATAATTTATTGTAATCGCAAAGTTTGTCCATTTCAGTATTTTTCTTCTCGTTATACCTAGGTGGCGTTGTTTACGCAGGTAACTAGAACCGACTTCCAAGTGTTCCAACAAACAAAATCAGGATGTAGTAACGTTCTGAAATGGCGATTGCGAAATAAACGAATTTGGTATCGGTTCGGAACGCGTTCAGAACATCGTGTAGGAACAAACCTTATATCCGCTAATTTACGCTACACGAATAATATTGTTACGGCTGTGAGTTTGTTTCATCGCTCGCCGCATGAGTTCAACTGCCCCCGGGCTGGGCTGTGCTCTGCCTCAGTGTATTACGTGCGCCTTATGCAACAGGACTACTAGGACAAAGGGATGGTCCAGAATATTCGTGACTCAGCCAGTGATGGAAACCTCGAGAAGCCGTGAACCCTGGATGGGTCTAGAAGCATTTATTGAGTCACCGGCCTGCTATATAAGAGCGACCTGTCAAGCAGTGTGTGTGTGTTTTTCGAGCTAGTGCGAGCGTTTATCCTGAGCGACAGAAGTGTGGTGACGTGACTTGCGAAACCCCTAGTGAAGCCGATTCTCTTGACAGCGAGGGAGTGAGAAGCATACAGGGGACTGCCTGTGTTTTGAGCGAGTGTGATTTCACTGAGCGACAGAGGTATTGTGGCGAAATGCCGCGCGAGTTACGAAATCCAGTGACATTGTTTCCCAGCTTGTGGAGAGCGAAGCAGCGTGTAGCAGGTTATCGTAAGTAACTGTAGTTTGTGTACATAAGGAAGAGGTGCAGGTATTCCACGGGTCTCATTAGTGGAGGATTAGCTGCATGACTAAGTGAAAGGGGCAAGAGCTCTCCATAAGGAAGAGACTTGAGGAAACTGGAGTAAGGTTCTAATTGCTTGTATTTGCTGTTGAGTGGTGTATCTTTCTGGCCGCAATAAAGTTAATTATTTCTTTAAAGGAACAATCTGTGTTGTGCTTCATCCAACCGTAATCCTGTTAACAAAAGTGCCACTAGGGGGGTGGCACGCAACAACTGGTGTCAGAAGTGGGATTACGAACTCAAACACAAGCACAACACCTGACGGTCCTGGTTTCAAAACCCGAGCAGGTCATTTTTTTAAATTTTCCTATGAGTGCATGCCCTTTACAAGACAAACATCTAAAATGGAAGCGCAATTTGCAGCATTGCTAGAAAAGTTAAGTGGCATGGAAGCCAAGATGGAAGACGGCCAGAAGAAGATGGAGGACGGCCAGAAGAAGATGGAGGACGGCCAGAAGAAGTTAGCCGAGGACCTAACTGCCAAACTAGAAGACGGCCAGAAGAAGTTAGACGAGGACCTAACTGCCACACTAGAAGACGGCCAGAAGAAGTTAGCCGAGGACCTAACTGCCAAACTAGAAGACGGCCAGAAGAAGATGGAAGACGGTCAAAATAAGCTAGCGGAGGACCTGAAGAGGATAGAGGACGGCCAGAAGAAGATGGAAGGCGGTCAGAATAAGTTGACACAGGACCTGAAGAAATTAGAACTGGGTCTGCGTGAGGAAGTCACGGCAGTGGAAAAGAAGTTCGACGCCTTACAAGTGGAAGTTGCCGAGCTGCGCCAACGCCCGCTGATGGGGGTGGAGGAGAAATTCAACGCCTTACAAAAGGAAGTTGCCGAGCTGCGCCAACGCCTTCTGACGGGGGTGGAAGAGAAATTCAACGCTTTACAAAAGGAAATTGCTGAGCTGAGCCAACGCCCGCCGACGGGGATGGAAGCGAGATTCAACGCTCTACAAGAGGAAGAGGGCCTGTGTCCCCAGACCCGGGTGGAACATTGTGAGCGACTGCAGTCCAAAGTTCAAGTCCTACTGGGCGCAGTGGGACTCGCTGATTGCAAGGGATGGCCTCATCTGCCGTACCTGGGAGAGCACCGACGGGAAGACATCTCGGGAACAAGTCGTCGTTCCAAAGGCTATGACGGAGGAAGTCCTGAAGGAAGTCCATGGAGGACCATCTGGTGGACACCTAGGGATAAAGAAGACCCTAGGGAAGCTGAGAGAGCGGTTCTACTGGATCGGATGCCGAACTGACGTGGAGAACCACTGCGCGAGGTGCCACGATTGCGCAGCCAGCAAGGGCCCAGGACGATGACGACGGGGTCCACTGAAGACCTACAACGTGGGCGGCCCCATGGAGAGAGTGGCCATCGATGTTGCTGGGCCATTCCCGTTAAGCAAGGCAGGGAACCGCTACATATTGGTCGTCAGCGACTACTTCACCAAATGGCCGGAGGCGTATGCGCTCCCTAACCAAGAGACCCTGGTGAAGGAATTCGTCAGCCGGTACGGAGTACCCCTGGAGCTGCACTCCGACCAAGGGAGGAACTTCGAGTCGCAGGTGTTCCAGAACCTATGCCAGCTGCTGGGAATCCGGAAGACAAGGACAACGCCGCTACACCCTCAGTCCGACGGGATGGTAGAGCGATTCAATCGCACCATCGAGAACCATCTCCGAATAGTCGTCAGCGAGCACCAGAGGGATTGGGACAAACAACTTCCAATATTTCTCCTGGCCTACCGCGCCGCCGTGCATGAAGCCACCGGGTGCACACCAGCCCGGGCCATGTTCGGGAGGGAGCTCCGTCTACCTGTCGATCTTGCCTTCGGCCGACCTGGGAATGATCCGGTCCCGGTAAGCCAGTATTGTCAAGAACTGGTCGACCAACTGGAGGACGTGCACACGTTCGCGAGGAGGAAACTGCGGATCGAGACCGACCGAATGAAGACCCGATACGACCGTCAGACGGATGCCGGCGGATTCCACGAGGACGACCTAGTCTGGCTCTTCAACCCATTACGGAAGAAAGACCTGTCACCCAAACTGCAGAAGTCCTGGGAGGGCCCGTACCGAGTCGTGAAACGGATCAACGATGTCGTCTACAGGATCCAGCGGAGCCCGAGGGCGAAGATGAAGATCGTGCATCAAGATCGCCTGGCAGCCTACGGAGGGACACAGACGGACCAATGATTGATCGGGACGATCAGCCTTTTAAGAAGGGAGTGGTGTTACGGCTGTGAGTTTGTTTCATCGCTCGCCGCATGAGTCACAACTGCCCCCGGGCTGGGCTGTGCTCTGCCACTGTGTATTGCGTGCGCCTTATGCAACAGGACTACTAGGACAAAGGGATGGTCCAGAATATTCGTGACTCAGCCAATGATGGAAACCTCAAGAAGCCGTGAACCCTGGATGGGTCTAGAAGCATTTATTGAGTCACCGGCCTGCTATATAAGAGCGACCTGTCAAGCAGTGTGTGTGTGTTTTTCGAGCTAGTGTGAGCGTTCATCCTGAGTGACAGAAGTGTGGTGACGTGACTTGCGAAACCCCTAGTGAAGCCGATTCTCTTGACAGCGAGGGAATGAGAAGCATACAGGGGACTGCCTGTGTTTTGAGCGAGTGTGATTTCACTGAGCGACAGAGGTATTGTGGCGAAGTGCCGTGCGAGTTACGAAATCCAGTGACATTGTTTCCCAGCTTGTGGACAGCGAAGCAGCGTGTAGCAGGTTATCGTAAGTAACTGTAGTTTGTGTACATAAGGAAGAGGTGCAGGTATTCCACGGGTCTCATTAGTGGAGGATTAGCTGCATGACTATGTGAAAGGGGAAAGAGCGCTACATAAGGAAGAGACTTGAGGAAACTGGAGTAAGGTTCTAATTGCTTGTATTTGCTGTTGAGTGGTGTATCTTTCTGGCCGCAATAAAGTTAATTATTTATTTAAAGGAACAATCTGTGTTGTGCTTCAACCCACCGTAATTATGTTAACAAAAGTGCCACTAGGGGGGTGGCACGCAACAATATTCTATGAGAATTAGTTATAAACCGAAGTTAATTTCAGTATCAGTGTGGAAACGCTGTTATGTATGGAAAGCACCCCATGCAATATTTGTTACAAGGCTTCTTAGAGTTGAAATAAAGCGAGATTCAGGTGAACCCAAATTTCGAGATAATCAGAATTTTTCAAATGGAAACGTCTAAACCGTTCTAGTAAATCAGTCCGTTCCATTGATATGAAACACAATTTAAGTGGCGAGGTAAATCGATCTCCGTGTAACAGTTTTGCGGAGTGTGGTTTCACCATGACACACCGAGCCCAAGTGTAATAGGTTAATACTGGAGACGGAGAAGTACAATATTAGTCAGTGCTTCTGCGCTTCAGCGTTTATTCAACTTGCTTGAACCGTTGAATCCGAGCGATACAGTGAAGTTTACATCTTAATTGGACCTGTTTGAAGAGTTTTCCATGATGGACAGCATTCCCTCAGAACCCCTCGATGATTTACGCCGCATTCGTCGAGAAAAGAACCAAAGGCGAGCATTATTTCTGTCGTTCCAGAGCCAGTAGTTTTCGATCTAATCGATAAAATAAAAAGAGAAGGTAACCATCCTCAAGCAACGTTTTGAGACGCCTGAACGAATTGCTTCAAATCGACTCCGTTTTAACAATAGAATGCAAATAATAATAATGTTATTTGTGTTACGTCCCTTTTAACTGCTGCGGATTTTAGAGACGCCGGGGTGCCGGAATTTTGCCCCCAAGGGGATCTTTAACGTACCAGTAAATCTACTTACACGGCTCCCTCACATTTGCGCACCCCCAAATGCCAGCTGTCTGCGCCAGGATTCGATCTTGCAATCTTGGGCACAACAAGCGAGAACGTTACCGTTGAGCCACGCAGCCAGCCCAATAGAGTGCAGATTCAATATGAGATTTCATCACTGCTCTTAAATCCCTAGCAGCTTCTTTTAATTTTGGGTAATATTTTTAAGAGTCCCCTATGACAGTTTGCAGTAGGCTATTGGTATTATTAACTTCTTTTTATAAATTTTATATCAATATTTTGTCGTGTTGGCAACGTGACCAGTTATTATTTTTATTATTGTAATAATTATATTTATTTAAGGTCATATATCAATCCGGGACAATGTGTAATTGTGTTTGACGATATTCTGAAGCTTGGTAAAATTCTGTGTTGTATATTCTATATTCAATTTGTACAGAATCAGAATATGATCTGGTGCACTTAAGCACTGGAAATACAGAAGATAGAAAAATATGGTAGACTTGAATGTGCGAGTGTCCATGTGTGTGTGCCTAATGACAGACTGATTTAGTGGTAGTATTTTGTTGTTGGTAGAACTTAAATATTTTTTTCGTTGGTAGAATTTTGGTATTTAGTTGTTAGTAGAAGCTTAGTATTTTGTTAGTAGAGTTGCTCAATTACTTTATTCTGAAAGGGAGTAGCAGCCTTTCAGAAATAATCAATTCTATACTTGTCATATAGACTGTTAAGATATTGATAACATTAGATACACTGAGTTCTGCTGGACGGCTGAAAGCAACGGGAAACTACAGCCGTAATGCTATTCCCGAGGATATGCACCTCTATATGCATAATTACATGTGATGATGGCCTCCTCCTTTGTGGAATTCCAATCCGGAGGTAAACTAGTCCCCCGTTCGGATCTCCAGCTGGGGACTACTCGAAAGGGCTTAACATCACAGAAGTGACAAAGAGGAAATCTGACATTCTACGGATCGGAGCGTGGAATGATAGAAGACTGCTAGGCAGTGGAAGGTTAGAAAACTTAGAAAGGGAAATGGATAGGTTGTGGTTGGATTTGGTTGGGATTAGTGAATTGCGCAGGCATGAAGAGCAGGACTTATGGTCAGGAGACTATAGGGTGATTAGCACTAAATCAAATGAAACTTGGACAGCGGGTGGAATATTATGAGCAATATAGTGAACGGATTATTGCAGCTAAATTCAATACAAAACCTACGTGCACCACAGTGATACAAGTCAAGCCTACCAGTCAAGCTGATGATGATGTTGAAAAGGTCTAAGAAGAAATAGATGAAATTCCGAGGTATGTCGAGGGTGATGAAAATGTTATGGCAATGGGAGATTGGAATGCTGTGTTAGGAAAAGGAAGAGAAGGGAAGATAGTGGGAGATTTCGGATTAGGTGAAAGGAATGATCGAGGAAGCAGGCTGATGGAATTCTGCACCGAGCATGAGTTGGTCATAGCTAACACCTCATCCAATAACCACAATAGAAGAATATACACATGAGACCAGGAGATACAGGGCGTTGCCAAATCGACTTCATTAGGGTCAAGCAGAGATTCAAAACCATATTTTGGATTGTAAAACATATCCCGGTGCTGACATAAACTCTGACCACAATCTGGTTGTTATGAAATGCAGATTTAAGATGAAGAAACTGAAGGAAAAGTCATAAGCCAAAAAGGTGGACAATAGACAGACAGACAGAACGAAAGATTCAAGAAGAGTATAAAGGAAGAACAAATGAAAATCCCTAAACACACTTCAATTGCAGATGAATGGGCACTTTTGAAGAATGAAATAACAAAATCCGCAGAAGAAACCATTGGTAGGAAAGAAAGAATACGTAGAAAACTGGGGATCACTCAGGATATACTAGAATTAATGGGTGGGAGGCGGAAACACAAGAATGTAAGAGATGAAAAGGGGAAAGTAGAATACAGACGTCAGAGAAATGAGGTTAAAAATAAGTGCAAGGAAGCGAGAGAAGGATGGATGAAAGAGAAATGTGCAGGTATAGAAAATTGTCTGAAATTAGGAAAAGTAGACACAGCTTATCGAAGGATTAAGAATACTTTTCGGGAAAAGAAGACTAAGTGCTGTAATATTAAGGACACAGATGGAAAGTCTCTAACAAGTATGGAAGAGAAGGTTGAGAGATGGAAACCTTACATAGAGTGTTTGCATAAGGGAAAGGAGATTGAGAATCATATAATGGAAAGGGAAGAGGAAATTGATGAGGGTGCGAAAGGAGATTTAATATTGAGATCAGAATTTGACAGAGCATTGGAAGATTTAAGCAGGAACAAAGCACCAGGGATAGATGATAACCGATTGAGTTGCTACGCAGCATAGGTGAAGATGGTCTGATCAGGTTATTTCACTTGGTGTGTATGATTTATGAGGAAGGTGAGGTACCCTCTGATTTCAAGAAGAAAGTTATCATCCCTATACCGAAGAAAGTAGGAGTTTACAGATGTGAAAATTACCGTACAATCTTCTTGATTACTCATGCTTCAAAAAAGCTGTTTAGAATAATTTACACGAGGATTGAAAGCCAGATAAAAACGGAGTTGGGTGAAGACCAGTTTGGTTTCATGAAAAATAAAGGAACAAGGGAGGCTGTACTAAGTCTTAGGCTGATTTTGGAAGGCAGAATAAGAAAAGATAAGGGAACGTTCATGGCATTTGTGGACTTAGAAAAGGCGTTTGATAACTTTGATTGGGCTAAATTGTTTGACATTTTGAAAACGATTGTAATAATGTAGAGGGATAGGAGGGTGATCTACAATCTATACAGAAACCAGACAGTAGTCATTCGAGCTGAAGGGCATGAGAGAGAAGATGTATTAAGACGAGTGGAAGAGGAGAGATATCTCTGGCGACTGGTAGGAAAGGTGTAAGGCAGGGCCGTAACTTATCACCCATACTATTCAATCTTTACATTGAACAAGCAATTAAGAAAATTGGAGAAAAAATTACACTGAGAGTGAAGATGCAAGGAGAAATAATTTCAACTCTGAGATTTGTTGATGACCTCGTTATCTTGGCTGACACGCATGAGGATTTGAATGAGTTTTTGAATGGTATGGACTCCGTCTTGAGGAAAGAATTCATGATGAAAATTAATAAATATAAAACAAAAATATTGGAATGCAGCCGAAATAAATCAGAAACCTCCATGTACATCAAATTGGCAGGATAAAAGCTATAGGAAGTAGGAGACTTCTGTTACTCAGGAAGCAAAATAACCAGTGATGGCCGATGCAAAGAGGATATAATAAGTGGGTTAGCTCCGGCAAGGAAAGCATTTCTACAAGAAAGGATTCTGTTGACACCGAATATAGATTTAGGTGTTAGGAAGTCATTTTTGAAAGCCTTTGTCTGGAGCGTGGCACTCTATGGAAGTGGAACTTGGACTATTGGTGCAGCAGAAAAGAGGAGAATTCTAGCATTTGAAATGTGGTGTTACATGAGAATAATGATGATCAGATGGGTAGATAGGGTTACAAACGAAGATGTATTAAGACGAGTGGGAGAAGAGAGATGTCTCTGGTGACTGCTAATGAAGAGAAGAGATAGGTTGGTAGGACACATACTTAGACACCCAGGAATAGCAAGCTTAGTTATGGAAGGAAGGGTCGAGGACAAGAACTGTAGGAGTAGACCAAGGTTAGAATATATTAAACAGATTGCCTCGGATGTAGGGTGTGGTAGCTATGTACAGCTCAGGACAGGGAGACATGGAGGGCTGTATCAAACCAGTCAAAAGACTGAAGACTCAAACAACAGAACTGTGAAACTCTTCTTTTCACAAGCTTGGTTCCATCTACAGGAAGTGGCAATACACTACAATAGGTCAGAATTCACGATGTATGTCCTACTGTATATTTAAAAATCTAGATTCTTATGATTAGGGGGCAGTATTTAGGTCTTTTTCAGCCTGTGGTTTTCTCTACGTGTTTCGAATGGGGTTAATCCCTTCCAATAAAATCATATTAATGTTTAATCAGTTTATTTAATTTTGTATTAATTAGACATTCATATAGCAGCCATACTCGGTAAATTAAGATTACCCGACCCCCTCAGAAAGTGTAACTTACCTACACACTGTGTCCCTTCCTCATTGAGTTCATAGCCTCGAGCACAGTTGCTGTAGTTAATGCAGAGGTGGGCACCTCTGGTATTCTGGCATCGTTGGTTGCGTTTACAGGGATTGTCCCGTTCACATTCATTAATATCTGCAAACAAGAATAAGAGACACTGTTATGGCAACTTAATCACCCAATCGATTATTGTGTTTAAAGATATTGACGATTTAATGCCGAAAATATAATTTTCATCAGCATAGGTCAAGTTTGCCAGGGGCCTGCGTAACGGAATCAGTAGATGTGCTGAGATTCTGAAAGGGAGTGAGTTCGATCCCCACCCAGGTAGTGGGTTTTAGAAACAAAATTACCACTTTTAGAAACGCGAACGGCCCTGTGTTTCACTCAGACTACCAGGGCACCTCCTGTGAGCTGACAACTCCATTCCTTCTAGTGCCGATGTTACGAACGGTGGAAGCCTCTACCTTCCACTACTCCAAGGGTCTGCATGGCCTGTACGGAATTGGCTTTGCTTTTTGTTATTTAGGTTAACACATGGAAGGTGGGTTCCAAGGTGTAAACTGCAACCACTACTGTAGGCCCATCTCACCTCTGTAGAGTTTTATGTTATGGAGGGGCTTCAGTCGACTCACTGTGAATCCCGATAACACTGACCTCGCCAAACACAAGAAGAGCTGTAGTAACATGCCTTGACCGACAGTTCACTAAGGCTGATCAAGGTCATGGTGCTCGACTGTGAAGGGCGAGGGATGGTGATATTACGTCACCAAGGTGTTAGGAAGTCATTTTTGAAAGCCTTTGTCTGGAGCGTGGCACTCTATGTAAGTGAAACTTGGACTATTGGATGAATGAACGTTCAAGTCTAGTCACCATCTTAAATAACATGCCAATAAGAAAACGGAAAAGAAATGACTATCGCAGGATTCTCTGGAATAAATTGGCATTTTCAATAATTACGAACAATTGCCGCCTTTTAAACCTCAAGTACAATGTAGAAATTAAGCAGACAACCGCAATAATGTTAAAAAGCCTCAGTTTGGCATGAAATAGCCTAGAATTATGCATTAAACAAATGGAATAGGGGAAAAGTAAGATGTCACAATGCCACCCCACCAGGCACGAGGCAAGTTGGGAGCTGCTAACCGCAACGAGGTTTATTACAGTGTTGTTGCAGTGTTGTGTATTCTGATTGTGAATGTCTTGTGCGTTGAATATTTGAATCGAGCATACGAGTCTATAATCATTACAATAATTTAGTATAATTCATTAATTGAATGGAATGCGGAATTTCGGCACCAGATCGAAAACAATATCCACCCCCTAGAAAGCCATTGCATTGAAACGGGTAGCCATACAATACATTCATTATTCATTATCAACTCGACTGAAGATACGATTGTATTAAAAGAAACGATAGTAGTACATTACATTTCATTCTGGCTGGTGCATACTGTGCAGTGCAAAAAGTGATAAAATGTAGGTTTGTGTGGTTATTTTACTGGGTTCTTGTGCACTATGAGCGTTAAATTTTTGCTAAAAACATTTTGGCAAATGTACTAGTGTGCAGGTGAGGCAAGGTCCCGGGTTCTGTTAGCGTGAGGGCTGGAACGGTGTGCCTTGTTCTTTTTGGGGGCATGCTGGCAGTTTGTTTTGCAGATTGCAACAGCGTCGCTTGGCTCAGAGGCCTCGGGTTCTATTGCTGGCTCTGTGAGCTATTTTAGCGTACTTTGTACTTTATTGGGGGGGGGGGGCAAGATAGCCATTTTACTTAGTCGATTGGCTACAGTGCAACTTGGTTCAGAGGCCCCGGCTTTGAGAGGCAGCGCCCCCGGTCAAGAAAACTGCAGCTTGTGTTCGGTAAAAAATACAAGGGGCAAATTGTTAGTGTACATAGAGTGAAAATAACTCAAACATTAAGGGTGATAGTACTTTTATTACTAAAGTAGCTATTTTTAGCTATTTTCATTTTATGAAAAAATAAGCTTATGACATCACCTTTTGTCCGTGTGTGCATATGTGTGTGTGTGTGTGGGTGCGGGTGTGTCCCTAATAACTTCTAAACGGCAGGAGCGATTTCAATGAAACACGGTAAGGTCATACAACTATCTCGGCTGACCCCGACCGAGCCCTTCAAATTTTATTACGTCTCACCAATCCAACATGGCGGCTGTGCGAAGTATTTCACCGGCATTCTATATCTCCGAAACTATTACCGATATCACGCTGAAATTGTGTACGGTGATAAAGGTCACCACTAGCAGTACACCGATGAGATTTTTAAAACCCTGTCAACTACAAAACCAACATGGCGGCCAAGCGAAGTTGAAACTTGAAATAGATTTTTTCGCGATTTAACCATCCAAACACAATGAAACTTGGTATATCAAATGTGTATACATATTGTAATGCACTGGCATCTAATTTAGTTCAATTGTTTACATAACCTCAAAATGGCGGCTGTGCGAAATATTTCACCGGCATTCTATATCTCCGACCCTATTACTGATATCACCCTGAAAGTTTGCACGGTGATAAAGGGCACCACTAAAAGTTTATCTATGTAACTTTCAAAAACCTGTAAAGTACAAAACGAACATGGTGGCCAAGCGAAGTTGAAACATTTTAATAGACATTTCTCGCGATTTAACCATCTGACCGCAGTAAAATATGGTACAGTAAATGTTTATACACATTTCAATGCACTGGCATCAAATTTAGTTCAATTGTTTACATAACCTCAAGAAAGAGGCTGTGCGAAATTTTAAATTAAGTTTTTATTTCTTGTGTAGTTATAATGCGATCGAAGTGAAAGTTTGAATAATGAACCCACGCAATAATCTTCATTTAATGGTACATAACTCTATGGCCTATACATAAAACAATCCAACATGGCGGCCAACCAAAGTATTTAGACGGATCTCAATATCTACGAATCTATTACAGCAATCAAACTGAAATGTTTTAATGTTCATAGAGGCTATGAACAAATGTTCCCCTATGGGTCTTTCAATAACCAGGTGAGCAAAATCCAACATGGCGGCGACGCGAAGTATAAATATTTAAAAGGACGTTGCACGCGATTTAACCACCCGAATGCAGTGAAACTTGGTACGGTAAATGCTTATACAAGTCTAAATCCACTGGCATCGAATTTATTTCAATTGTTTTCATAACCACAAGATGGCAGCTTTGCGAAATTTTAAAATTTCGATTTTATTTCTTGTGTCCTATTCATGCGATTGAAGTTTGAATACTACACCTACACAATAATTCTCATGTAACAGTATATTACTCTAAGACCTATATTTATAAAAATGCAACATGGCGACCATCCGAAATATTTAGCCGGTTCTCAATATCTACGAATCTGCTACAGCAATCAAACTGAAATTTTGTATGTTGATAGAGGTAATTAACATAAGTAGGATATATGAAAATAGGCTATAGTTCTTCACGGAACTACTTGTTTTAAGTTGAAATTTGGTTGTTTTTTCCTAGGCTCTCTTTACACTATTACTGAGCGGATGATAGACGACTTGCGTGTCGTGGATGATTAAACAATAAGCACTTGTATTAGCCGGCACATTTTCTATTGTTTCAAAATCCAAACGAATGTCGAAGGTGACCTCTTTTCTCGATTCCTCCAAATGAGAGCAGTCTAAGATGGTTAAAGGAGCTTTTGTTTTGAAGTCCTCAGGTGACAAAAGTGGACGACAAACCGTTTGGTAATAGCCTAATATGACTGAAATTTTACAAACATTTCCTACAGAGCTCCGAATTTATTCTTTTCAAAGTTCAAATCTAGAGCTTCATAGGGAAATGAGACGCCATTCAGGTAAAGACGCATGTTTCGCTGCTTTATGTGATCGAACTGCGAAGCTTCTTTAACCTGCTGGTACTTGCGATCGGTCTGAAACCCCACAATCACATACAGCGGTCGCTCTGCATTGCGAGTAGGCTTAACAGACCAGCTGTGCTTGCCGAATACGCTCAAGACGAGGAATTCATGTAGTTCCCAGCTCCTGAACTGAATGGGCAGGGGTGTGTCTTTTTCTACTAGTTTGAGCAGCATTAGCTTCCGCTGATCGGAGGGTGTTACGAGAGGCACCTTCCATAAGACGCGGTGCAGTCGGTCCTTGGAATCAACAACAGTGTCTGCTCCTTTTAGAGCGTTGTAGTCGCTTCTATCACAAATGAGGACGAGTTCCTGTCTGACATTGACAATGATATGTTTATGGTCCTCGGCAAAGCCCAGTACCGGTACGGACTTAAGTGGCAGAATCCCTGTGAAGGTGCCGTCTGTATTTACTATCCAGGCATTGATCTCACTACCAGGACATCAGGCAGATATGCGAAGCGCCTTAGTTTCCTCACTGTCAAACGACGGATAGAGGTTCATGCAAGACGTTGTGCCCACGTTTCTAACGCTGCCCACTTCGACACCATTGATTAAGTACCGAATCTCTGAAAATAAAAAGGCTAATGCATTGTGAGCTAGCTTTGATATTGTGGGTGTACTACCATCAGCTTTCATGAGCAGGCCCTCGATATGAAGGTAGCTCTCGTGTGGTAGGGTGTAAAAGTCTTGTTGGTTGATATCGATGTGGATTTCATCATTTTTATTATAATTTCGTGCTGAAGCCTGATAAGAATGAAGCTCAATCCATACAACACCCTCAGAGGTTTCGATGGGACTCGTTACGTTCAGAATCGAGTTCATTTTCTAGTATAATGTAGCCACATTGGTTTAAGGTTTTCTTACTTTTCGACCTTAGCTTAGGCTTGCAAGACTTTAAAAACGGTTTCACTCTATGTATAGTGCGTTTTATTATGCACAAACGCTTCATGTGGGTTTCAAGTAGGCTTGCAAGACTTTCAAACGGTTTCACTGTATATATAGTACAAACGCTTCATGATGGTTTCAAGTAGAGCTTGAAAGTTACAGGTGTGTGTTTGAGAAAGGGAATGAGCTGATTGTTCTTGTTGACCAGACTTAGAGTTATTTCGCGAATGCAGTTCACGCTTACAGGATGGTAAAGAACCGAGGAGGGTGTTTCTCGAATGTTAAAACCACTGGGCGCTGTAACGATAAAGTCGTGCAGCTAGTGCGAAGCTTGCTGATTATAGACACGTTGGTGATAATGTTGCAGTTTATGAAAACGTAGCGATCTTCCACCAATTTTATTGGCAAGTCAAAGTGATGGGTTTTGTTTGACTCAAGTTCACGTGGTGTGAAACCTAACAGTGAGCCAATAGGGCCTGTCGGTTCGAAATTCATTTTGAATGGAGCTCGGCATCGGCCAAAAAATCGCGTCGATTTGTAAGCTTCTCAAGCTTGAAAACGATGTCATCGATGTGATCGAAAATGTCGTCCGCGCTATAACAGCCGGTTGGAAAAGTCTGTTACGGCTGCGGGATTGCTTCACCACCTCGCCGCGTGATTCACAGTCCGCCCCGGGCCACCCCCTGCCTCTGTGTTAACCAGCGGTTTGCGCAACAAACAGCGGTGACAAAGAAACCGTCTCGAACCTTTGCAGCCCACCCGGTAATGGAACTCTCGAGTAACCGTGAACCCTGGTCTGCTCTGGAAACATCCGTTGAGTCATCAGCCCCGATATATAAAGAGCGACCCTGGCCGGTGACCACTGACTGTGTTTTGAGCGAGTGTGTTTTCACTGAGTGACGGAGGTATTCTGGCGAAGTGCCGTGCGAGTTACGAAACCCAGTGAGATTGTTTCCCAGCTAGCGGACAGCGGAGCAGTGTGTAGCAGACTATCGAAATTAACTGTAGTTTGTGTACATAAGGAAGAGTTGCAGGTATTTCTAGCGAGGACACGGGCCTAATTAGTGAAGGATTAACTGAATGAGTAAGAGGAAGGGGTGAGAGAGCTCCAAGAGAGTAAGACTACTAATGGTCTCCAAGTGCTTATTGGGCGGTGTATATTTCTGACCTGCAATAAAACTAATATTTCTTTAAAGGACAATTTGTGTTGTGCTTTACCTACTGTGATCCAATAAACGAACGTGTTACAGGGGGGTAGTACGTAACAACTGGTGTCAGAAGTGGGATTACGAACCCAAGCACAAACACAACACCTGAAAGTCCTGGGTCAAAATTCGTGCAGGTCATTTTACCACAGTTCACTATTTCTCCTCTGAGTGCATGCCACTCACAAGACAAAAAACTAAAATGGAAGCGCAAATACAACTACTGCTAGAAAAGTTAAGTGGCATGGAAACCAAGATGGAGGACGGCCATAAGATGATGGAAGACGGCCAGAAGAATTTAGCCGAGGACTCAACTTCCAAATTAGAGCACAGCCAGAATAAGTTAGCAGAGGACCTGACTACCAAATTTCTGGATGGCCAGAAACATCTGGCAGAGTGTCTGCTGACTAAATTAGAGGAAAGTCAAAATAAATTAGAACTGGGTCTGCGTGAGGATGTCACGACAGTGGAAAAGAAGTTCGATGCCTTACAAGAGGAAGTTGCCGAGCTGAGCCAATGCCCGCCGACGGGGGTGGAAGAGAGATTCAACGCTCTACAAGAGGAAGTTGCCGAGCTACGCCAACGCCCGCCGACGTGGGTGGAAGAGAGATTCAACGCTCTACAAGAGGAAGTTGCCTAGGTGCGCCGACGCCCGCCCGCAGTTACACCGGGAACTTCAGGTATGGGCCAGAGCAGAGTGACGCCCCCAACCTTCGACGTAAAGGTCCCGTGAAGCACTTACTTACGGCAGTTCGAGGCGGCCTGTTCCATAAACAACTGGAACAACACAGAAAAGGCTACAGCTCTCATTGTAGCGCTGAGAGGGGACGCCCTTAACGTCCTTCAGGCCATCCCAACTGCATCTCAGGACTACGCTTCACTAATCGCTCATATGGAGCCCCGATATGGAGATAGCCATCTTCAGCTGGCCTACCAGATGCAGCTCTGGACCAGGGTACAAAAGAACGCGGAAACCCTGCAGGAGTTCGAGACGGACATCGCACGCCTCGTAAGGCTCTCCTACACTACAGCGCCGGCCGACTTTCTGGAGCAGATTGCGACACAGACCTTCACCGACAGGCTACGGGACTCGGACACCCAACAGGCACAGCGACTCGCGCGCAATAAGACACTTGCAGATGCGCCGAGCCACGCACTTGAGTTCGAGACGGCAAAGCAGGCATCTAGAATGCACGCGCGGGTGCGTCGAGTGGACGTCGACGATCCAGCCAAGGCCAACGAGACCAAGCCCCTGGCTGATGAATTGATGGAGGCGCTAGGCCGGTTTTTCAATAATCGCAGCACCACCAACAACGACGCACCTGAAAGACTCCCGGAGAGGCAGCCCGAAAGAGGACTACCGACCTGCTGGGCCTGCGGTAAGAGAGGCCTCCTGAGCAAGGACTGCGGTGATCGCCGCCGCCGTGGGTATCCGTCGGGAAATCAGTCGTCTGAAAACCGCGAGGCCCAGGGAAACGAGTATTAGCCAGCCTTGGGGGGCAAGGGTTGGCTTATGACAGTTGTCAAGCCCCGGCAGTTCAAGTCCGTGTGACGAAGTTACGGAGGGACAAAGCAGCCTGATGGTCGACGGAGTCGTCAATGGAGTGAGCTGGCCCATGCTGATTGACACGGGAGCAACGAGGACCATCGTCAATCCCACCATGATCCCGATGTGCAGAGTGCAACCCACACAAAGGAACCTCCAGCTAGTAACCACGACTGGAGAGACCGCTCCGGTACATGGCGAGGCATCACTGGAGTTCGTCATTGGTCGATGGGCGGTGAAGCATCCAGTGCTCGTGGCTGATGTAACAAACGAAGCAATCATCGGACGGGACTTTCTGGACCAGAACAACATAATCTTGGACCTGAGTACCAACACTCTCCACTACCGAGGTGAGGAACTTGCTTTGAACCAGCACACGAGGCCATCACCGCACGACGAGTAAGGCTGAGAGGGGACGTCATCGTTCCCGCCAGGACGGAGCTCAGCGTTACCGTAATTGTCGACGGAACTGCTGAAGGAGTGGCGGCTGTCATCGAGCCAAAATATGATGACGTCCAGACAAAAGGATTGTTAATTGCCAAGACCCTCATCAACACGATGTCTCGGCCGTACGTCCGCTTTCCAACCTGAATGAGTACGATATTACGGTTCACCGCGACACCACCCTAGGAGTCTGCAAGCCCGTTACCTGGATTGCCCGCATCACAGGCACGACGGACAGACCCCTGCAGACAGACGTCCGAAAAAGACGCACCCTGACAGAAGAACTACGGAAGCTGTACCAAGGATCCCAGGGCCATATAGACGAGAAGCAATCACGCAAACTCCAGGACCTGCTACACGAATGCAAGGACGTCTTCTCCTTAGGGAGCAAAGACTTCGGCAAGACAAGCCTGGTCCAGCACAGAATCGACGTTGGGGACAGCGCACCGATTAGGGCCCCATTCCGACGTGTCCCACACGCCAAGCAAGCCGATGTCGACCGGATGGTAGAAGAGATGAAGGAGCTGGGGGTGATCGAGCCATCACATAGCCTTTGGAGTTCTCCGGACGTGCTAGTGAAAAAGAAGGACGGATCCACCAGGTTCTGCGTGGATTACAGGTGGGTGAATGACGTCACGAAGAAGGACAGCTACCCTCTACCCCGGATCGACGACACGCTGGACACCATATCAGGGTCAAGATGATTCTCCATCTTAGATTTGAAAAGTGGCTACTGGCAGGTGGAGGTCCACCCTAAGGACCGCGAGAAAACAGCGTTCTCTGTGGGCAGCGGACTCTGGCAATTCACCGTCATGCCATTCGGTCTGTGCAACGCTCCTGCGACCTTCGAAAGGCTAATGGAGTCCATTTTGAGGGGACTACACTGGAAGACCTGCCTGGTCTACCTAGACGACGTTATCGTTCTGGGAAGGAGCTTCAAGGAGCACTACAGCAACCTGAAGGAGATCATGAAGAAACTACAGGCTGCCCAGCTGAAGTTGAGCCCCAAGAAGTGTCAGCTCTTCCAGAAACAGGTCCAGTACCACGGCCATATCGTCTCCGAGGAGGGGGTGCGCACCGACCCAGAGAAGGCCGCAGCTGTGAGGGAGTGGCCAGTTCCGGAGGACAAGTCCCAACTACGAAGCTTCCTAGGGCTCTGCGCATATTACCGTCGCTTCATGAGGGGATTCGCCGACATCGCCAAACCACTGCATCGGCTGACCGAGAAGGACCAACTCTTCACGTGGACAGCGGAATGCCACAAAGCCTTCGAACAACTCAAACAGGGTCTCTGCACCGCACCTATTCTGGGCTACCCCAGACCTGGAACAAGGTTCATCGTCGATACCGATGCCAGCGACTTTGGTATAGGGGGAGTCCTGTCGCAAGAAGTGGACGGCAAGAAGAGAGCAGTGGCATATTTCAGCAAGGCCTTGTCAAAGCCAGAGAGAAACTACTGCGTCACCAGGAAGGAACTGCTCGCCATCGTGAAGACCATTGAACACTTCCTCAAGTACCTGTATGGGCAAGAATTTCTCATCAGGACCGACCATGCATCCCTGCGGTGGCTCCTGAACTTCAAGCAGCCCGAGGGTCAACTCGCGCGTTGGTTAGAGAGGCTCCAACAGTACAACTTTGAGATCGAACACAGGAAAGGTCAACTGCATTCTAACGCCGACGCCCTATCGCAAGACCCTGCCCCGAAGTCTGCACCTTGTGTGCCAGACGGGATGAAAACAACGGGATACAGTGCCGAAGGATTACCGTGGAGCTTCAAGGGAGCTGGAGCCGCGAATCTTTCACGCGGGCACAAGCGGGAGATGATGACCTGGGACTGATAGCCGAATAGAAGAGGGCCTATGTTACCAGACCCGGGTGGAAAATTGTGAGCGACTGCAGTCCAAAGTTTAAATCCTATTGGGTGCAGTGGGACTCGCTGGTTGTAAGGGATGGCCTAATCTGCTTACCTGGGAGGCAACGACGGGAAGACATCTCGGGAACAAGTCGTCTTTCCAAGGGCTATGACGGAGGAAGTCCTGAAAGATGTCCATGGAGGATCAACTGGTGAACATCTAGGGATAAAGAAGACCCTGGAGAAGCTGAGAGAGCGGTTATACTGGATCGGATGCCGAGCATACGTGCTAAACCACTGCGCGAGGTGCCACGATTGCGCAGCCAGCAAGGGCCCAGGACGAAGACGAAGGGGCCCACTGAATTCTTACAACGTCGGCGGCGCCTTGGAGAGAGTGGCCATCGATGTTGCTGGGCCATTCCCGTTGAGCGAGGTAGGGAGCCGCTACATATTGGTTGTCAGTGACTACTTCACCAAATGGCCAGAGGCGTATGCACTTCCTAACTAAGAAGTCGCGACGATCGCAGAGACCCTGTTGAAGGAATTCATCAGCCGGTACGGAATACCCCTGGAGCTGCACTCCGACCGAGTGAGGAATTTCGAGTCACAGGTGTTCCAGAACCTATGCCAGCTGCTCGGAATCCACTAGACAAGGACGACGCCGCTACACCCTCGGTTCGACGGGATGGTAGAGCGATTCAATCGCACCATCGAGAACCATCTCCGGATAGTCGTCAGCGAGCACCAGAGTGGTTGGGACATACATCTCCCGCTGTTTCTCCTGGCCTACCGCACCGCCGTGCATGAAAACACCAGGTGCACACCAGCCCGGGCCATGTTTGGGAGAGAACTCCGTCTACCTGTCGACCTTGCCTTCGGCCGACCTGGGGACGATCCGGTCCGGGTTAGCCAGTATTGTCATGAACTGGTCGACCGACTGTAGGGCGTGCACGCGTTCGCAAGGAGGAGACTGCGGATCGAGATCGACCTAATGAAGACCCAATACGACCAGCAGACGGATGCCGACGGATCCACGAGGACGACCTGGTCTGGCTCTTCAACCCATTACGGAAGAAAGGCTTGTCACCGAAACTGCAGAAGTCCTGGGAGGGCCAGTATTGAGTCGTGAAACGGATCAACGATGCCGTCTACAGGATCCAGCGGAGCCCGTGGGCGAAGATGAAGATCGTGCATCGAGATCGCCGCGCAGCCTACGGAGGGACACAGACGGACCAATGACTGATCGGGGCGATCAGCTTTTTAGGAGGGGGTGGTGTTACGGCTGCGGGGATGCTTCATCACCACGCTGCGTGATTCACAGCCCGCCCCGGGCTACCCCTTGCCTCTGCTATAACCAGCGGTTTGCGCAACAAGACAGCGGTGACAAAGGAACTGTCTCGAACCTTTGCGGCTCACCCGCTAATGGATCCAGAGCGAGCACCAGAGGGGTTGGGTCAAACATCTCCCGCTGTTTCTCCGTGAACCCTGGTCTGCTCTGGAAACATCCGTCGAGTCATCAGCCCCGATATATAATGAGCGACCCTGGCCGGTGACCACTGACTGTGTTTTGAGCAAGTGTTTTTTCACTGAGCGACAGAGGTATTGTGGCGAAGTGCCGTGCGAGTTACGAAACCCAGTGAGATTGTTTCCCAGCTTTCGGATAGCGAAGCAGTGTGTAGCAGACTATCGTAAGTAACTGTAGTTTGTGTACATAAGGAAGAGTTGCGGGTATTTCTAGCGAGGACACCGGTCTAATTAGTGAAGGATTAACTGAATGAGTAAGAGGAAGGGGCGAGAGTGCTCCAAGAGAGTATGACTGCTAATGGTCTCCAAGTGCTTATTGTGTGGTGCAGGGGTAGGCAACCACAAAGCCTT
Source organism: Meconema thalassinum (assembly GCA_946902985.2). NCBI lineage: Eukaryota > Metazoa > Arthropoda > Insecta > Orthoptera > Tettigoniidae > Meconema > Meconema thalassinum. The sequence continues at coordinate 584,520,909 of OX336389.2, read as the reverse complement.
CGCGATCTACTGTTTCATACCACCGTAACAAAGTGATCTACGTCTTTTAAAAATATAGTAATTGCTACATTTTTAATTTTTTAATTCTGTGAAACAACTATATTTAACAATGAAACTATTCCATCTTCACTATTAGCTGAAAATACATAAATTTACTTTCAATGTGAAACTTGAGTAGATGTTCTTTTAACAATGTCTTTGATGTTAGGTGTATAACTTGTTACACTTAGTCGAATACACGAGTCAAGGTGTTAGTCAACCTTGTTCTGTGTTTATTTTTAATAAAATTCATAATAAAAAAAATGATTCACACAGGTAAGTAGAAGCAAACAAGGCCTTTATTTTAAGTGCAACATCAACTAACACAGGATATTTCTCCTGAGGAATTAAAGACCAACAGTTTTTAGGTTCCGCAATAGTTTAGAGATACAAATAATTTTTTAATGATATGATTTCAAGTTCAAGAGCTGCCCCATCTACGTCAAAAACATTTTCAATGGAAGAAGATACATTCAATAGTTCAATCTTAGCCCAAGGGAAAGATACAAACTGGGTTACCACGGAAATCTTTTGAAAATCTGAAAACCGATTTTTGAAATCATCCCTCAAGGTGGAGATCATGTTTACATATCATTCTCTATCATAGGGTATGTCACATTCTTCTACTTGGGTCTTCAAAGTTGGAAAGTGTCTTAACTCACCTCTCTTAAGGCAGGACTCCCAAAAACACAATTTTTCAGTAAAATAATTTACTTCAGATATCATTTCAGCAATATATTTGTCCTTGCCCTAAAACTTCAAATTTAGTTCGTTAAGCTTTTCTGTTCAGTCAATTAAAATAGCAAAATGCATAAGTCAGAGAGAATCTTCAATATAAGCTAAGAGGCTATTCTCTTCTATTTCCTGCAGAAACAGTTTGACAGGTGGTAAAACGTTGTGGAAACGTTCAAGTACTTTTCCCTTACTAAGCCAGCGTACTTCAGTATGGAGAAGTAAATCTCCATATTGCAGTTCCAATTCGTCTGCCAAATCTTTGAAAAGTCTTCTTTGAAGAGAATGAGACCTAATTTTGTTCACTATCTTTACAACAGTTTTCATGGATTCATTTAAATTTAAAAACTTTCCACACAGAGACTGCTGGTGTAAAATACAGTGATAAATTAAAAACTGTGGAAAACTTTCATCTCTTTGGCACAGAGCAAGAAAACCATTTTTAGAACCTCTTAAAACTGGGGCTCCATCTGTGGTAATGCTTACAAGCTTTTGGACAGGTATTTTCTCTGACAAGATGAGTTGTTTCACAGCAAAAAATACATCTTCTCCTCTTGTATGGCCTTTCAAAGACATTATTTTCAAAAGTTCTTCTTTGACAGTAAAGTTATTAAAAATCATCCTTACAAATACTGCCAACTGTGTAGTACCTGTTGCATCAATGGATTCGTCTAACTGCAATGAAAATTAACAACACTCCTCCAAGTCTGTTTTCAATTGAGAGAAAACATCACGAGACATTGTTTCAACTCTTCTTGTGACCGTTCTTGACGAAAGTTGAAGCGATTCGATGGCAGCCACTATTTCACACTTGTTCTTGAAATTATTAAACAACTCAGCAGCAGCTTCTCGAAATGCATCTTTTCTGAATTCGCCGTTTTCAAAGGGTTTCCTCCGTTTCGCCAATACATTCGAAACACGATACGAAGCAAGGGTGGCAGCAACAATTCTATCCACTGGTTTAGTGAACATATTTTGCTGAACACTTAACTGATTTTTAAGTTTCTTTATTTTTACTTTCCTCATTTCACTGCTTAAAGGAAACTCTGCATTCACACATGGGTGAATAGTTTTGAAGTGTCTCTCGATGTTTGTCTTTTTCTCGAATGCAATTGTAGCTTGACACAACAAACAAATACATGTGCCATTTCTTTCCGCTACGAAAAACTCGTGTTCCCATTCGGAATGAAAATTATAAACTTTACGTTATTTTTAATACGCTACTCATTATGCGTAAAGTGTCGTTGCACTACGTACGCAATTATGTTCTTGATACAAGATCACGTTCGAATATAGTCACAAGCTATCTCGTCCACACACTGTAAAAACATGAAAGTTAGCAGTTCACAGTAACGACAACAACGAAGTTAATATTGTAGCCACAATAAACAGCACGAGGCATGAGACTCACCGCCTGTTAATTTGGAAGAAGCTTTCTTTCAAATTACACACCGCCTTTTCCAGACACGTACCGAAGCAATACAACACATTGCACAAAGATAAATGAAACAGTGTAGAGACAAGTGGCGCGCAAGTAGCGGCTGTTTGAACTAATGCGAGAAAAACAATCTGAGGTTCAAGGTAGATGTTGCTACTAGTTCTACAAACTTGTTTAGAACGAAAACGCATTTTCTCTGCTACGAAAAACAATTGTCCATTTCATTCAATAATTTTTCTCCTGCACTCTCAGAACTCACGCGATCTACTAAATAAGCACTCGCGATCTACCGGTAGATCACGATCGACGTGTTGCCGACCCGTGGTGTGGTGTATATTTCTGACCTGCAATAAAACTAATATTTCTTTATAGGACCATTTGTGATGTGCTTTACCTACTGTGATCCAATTAACGAACGTGCTACAGGGGGGTAGTACGTAACAACTCAATACTTCATCGTTGTAGTAAAATGTATCGTTGATGCCTTCTTGTATGTTAATTATTCTGTTGAAGCTTTCAAACGAGATGAGCCCCAACACTAAAGGCTTGTGCCTCAGCTGAATGTACTGTGAGCTCGGGGGCTTCTCCGCGCAATGTGAGTGTTCGTGTTTGCATACTGTCTATAATACAGCAAAATGTGACTCAGCGCCGGCCACAGTCCTGACTGTTATACGTTTGTTCACGTTTAAAGCTATAATACGTTTTAGAAGTCCCAAAGTAACGTGCGAGCTTCATGGGAGGTGCTAAATTGCCGAAACTGTCAAAATAATACACCTGAGTGCTTTGCTTGGCATAGGCTACGAAATGAGACCCAGGTCCGTGGCTGTCGTCTAAATTAACTATAGCGGACTCATTGCTTCGAGACCTAGTGGTAAGCAATCGAGCATGAAACCACCACGAAAATAAGGTATTTGTAGACGTTTGGCATGATGCTTGACTTCTTCATGGTTCATAACTCTAGACGGCAGATTTGGACTTTTTTAGGCGCTAAGTAGATGCCCAGTCCTTGTTTGTAGGGAGCAAGTCGCATGTTGGAGTTTCTATTGCCTATGGCTATGGCCTCCGTGGTCTAGTTATGGCGTTTCCCTTCCTCCCATAGTCGTTTTTCCTCTTGGGTGGACTTGACGGCTCTTGTAACTCCACTCGCACCGCCGAGCAGCGAACCCAATGCGGCAAGTCCTGCAAATAAAATTGGTAAAACGCCACCTCGTTTGGGTATGGGAATATCTCGCGAACGTTTTTGAAACGCTAATCTTGTTTGCGGGTCCACCTATGTTCGAGCAGCGCGCACGGCTTCTAGGAACGCCAATCGTGGGTTCTTTTCACTCTTATAGGTTTGACGAGCTACTATTAAAACATGCTGCAGCCCTCTCTTTTTCTTAGGATAACGTTGGTTTATCATTGTATCATTGTATTTTTTCCTATAGTCTATATAAGGCAGTGGCGTAGCCGGGCAGGGGTTACTGGCAGTTAAAATCCCCCCATTGGAAAATCGGCAGGTTGTGTTTTGTGTCTGTTTCACCGCCACGCCGGCTACTTGGTGATGTACTGTTGTCGCCTTTCGGCCTGGGTCCCCATTGGAGGTTGCATACGTCTTTATGACAACGTATAACCACAGTCTACCTACAGATCGCGAAGCTTGGCTCATATTTTTCTACCGCGCGACAATAATGCTCTCACGCATTCAGCAAGCATGTGTCAACTGCGCTGTGTTGGTATATGTTACTGTTGCTGGATTTACTGTAGGTTAGCATTGTGTAACCGTTATATCTTTAACTTAACATGTGTTTTACAAGAGGAGATGTGCATTTCAATAAACAGATCACATATTAGAAGCAATATTTCAGTGTTGCAAAGTAACCTATATGATCGCTTTTCAGTCGGTCAACACGAGTGTACGGTGCCCAATTAGATTGAGCGGGGAGTGACAATTTATCTCCTAGTGCCTGAAATGAAAATACATGAATCGTTTATACACTTAATAATCACTTCTCACATTAAGGGGGTTTGTATGAGAAGCGTTTTATTAAGTGAATAAATAGTTATTGTACCGGTAGGCCTAGTATGAATTACACTATTACTCAGGGAAATTAATTGTTACTCCTCGCTCAATCTAATTGGGTGTATTCGTGATGACCGACTGAGAAGTCATTCTATTACTGTAGACTGTTCAAACAACAAGAAGACACTCGAGTTTCCAAAGGACCCTAAAAGGTAAGATTTCAGCTATGGATTTTAGGCTAGTATTATACAGCTTTTCAAGGGGAGCGTGATGGCACAGTGGCTTAGCTGCTCGTCAATCACCCGGACCACCGGAGTTCCAATCCCGAAGACAGCGGGGTGGAATTTTCTCCTGAAAAATTACGTGGCGTAAAGAAGGGCATCCGGCCATAAATACCCGGCAAAAACCAAAATGAGTCTGGTTAGCTCCGGTGACCCCAATTAATTGTGATAAGCAGTAGAAAGTATTATAAAACTCTTCAATAAAACAACAGAACTACTGTAGGTCTTTAACTGGTTATAAATCAATAATAATGTTATTGGTATTGGGTCCCTTTTAACTACTGAGGTTTTTAGTGACGCCGGGGTGCCGGAATTTCGCCCTGAAGGGGATTTTTAACGTGCCAGTATATCCACAGATACGGCTCCCTTGCATTTACACCACCTTAAATGCCAGCTGACTGCGCCAGGATTACAACCTGCAACCATGGGAACAGCAGGCAAGAACGTTACCGCAGAGCCACGCAGCCAGTCGTTATAAATCAGAAGCATGTCTCTGTAGGATATCTAAGCAAAAGGCTTCGGTGGCGTAGTCGGTAGCATGCTGAACTCCTATGCCCAAGATCGCGGGTTCAAACCCAGTCGAAATCGTCGGTTCCATGTCGTAGAATTATGGCATGTAAAAGAACCTACAACTACAATTGGTAGTAGAGCCGAAATTTGTAGGCTACTGGGTTAGAAACACTCTATAAAGTTCCAATGTTCGCCACTGGGTGTCAGTGATAGTGGCGTCTGGTAGCTAAAGCTGGAACTACTTGACATTGAAATTGGTGAACCTACGGGCGTTCATTTGAAATGCTCTGCTATGACCATTGGCTGTAATTCAAATATAGCCTAAATATCTATGCATTTTGAAAATTAAGACATAAGTAAACGTAAATGGTCATCTCAAACACGTGCCGTTATTTTAATTATCAGATGTAGTGCACCCGTGGCCCTGGTGCAGTCGTGTCATTTGGAAGTTTGAATGTAGCGCCAGGCGCAGGCTTTCTTAACAAGCGCCGCTTGGAAGCGAGCCAATACACTGCTTGCGCGCGGAGGTGCAGCGAATAATGATAGAACAATCCAGAAAGATTAACGATTCTTAAATAAATACTTAGCAGAGAAGAGAGCTACACTATAAAATAGCCACTAATTTTATAACTACTATTAAAAAAAAAGCACGTAAATCGCACAGCGCGTTGAGGAGATATTAATGATTGAAGCAGAAGCGTATTACGTCATGGAGGTCACACGTCATGCCGCTGGACGATATATAAGCAGCGTGTGGAATCGCTGTAGTCAACTTACTTTTGGGAGCGTTACCCTGCCCAAGTGTGCCGTGTATGATACCGTCCGCCAAACGCCGAGAGTCGAGAATATTCTATTACTGTACGGTGTGTTGCCAGACTATGCACGCCTCAATCTGGAACTTCGAATGTTCGAGAACTTTGTGATTGTGCGTAACATCGAATGAATGTGGGACTTTGAATATTTCACAGTACAAGTGAGTGACATAATAATTTTTTCCAAGTTGCTTGGACTTTTTCACAGTGCTCAAAGTGACATTATTATTATTAGTGACCAGTGGACTTGTGAACAGTGACCATATTCCTTGCTGTGAAGGCTTAAAGACGATAAACCATTATAATGGGCTTATAGTAAGAGACTCTCACATGATATTTGAAGGGTTTTCACGAAGTGAAGAGTGCCGTGAAATAAGGTTTCGGTCCAAGAAATAGACTGTACTGTTTAGTTACTGAGGACACTTATAGTGATATCTCACGCATTCTTGGCCTACGATTGATGTAACCCAGCATGTACAAGGACAGTAAAGTGCACCACTCCACTACAAACTCTAGTATGTGTGCAGAATATCTTGATCATCAAATGAAAATTGCTAACATTTTCGACAAAATGCACTAAACACCAGCGATGGGTTAGACGGAAGGAAGAAGGAAGAGAGCAAGAATATGGCGGCCGGAGACCGTTCCAGGAGACCAGGAACCACGTGGTGGAATACCAACGGAGACCACCGCAATTCGATCCAGTCAGTCAGGCAGTCGTGGAACCACACCTTATGGAAAGGAACATGGACGAGGAATTTCATCGCCGTACAAGAGGCCGGTTTAAGATCTTCAGATACCATAAAGTAAGACCAGATCACATCTTGGTAGTCTAGTGTATAGCGTAGTCATGTGTATTCCAAACCCTTAGTCATGCTTAGTTTAAGTATTCCGGAACGTTAATCATGCTTACTGGCGTAATTCTCTAGCTCCAGTTAATTATTTTCTACGTATTTATGGCCAGTGACTTGAAGCTCTAGATCATTCTATTTGACTAGATAGTTTGATTTTTGATAAATATGAGGATTTTTTCGGAGATCTTCGCAAGGTTATATGCACCTCATGATTCATTACGATGTCTGTGCATAATAATAATTAACATGAAAAATAATAATAATTTTGGGATATTCTAAGTGATTTTTCGAATATGATTTTCCATTCCACTTAGGCCTGAGTGGAATGTAAACTATAGCTGAGTTGATGATGATAAAATCGTGAAGAATTTGACTTATTTGTCCATGACCATGAATGATGAAATAATTTGAATCAGTAACATACAAGTCAATACTAATGATGATAATAATAATAGTCTCAATATGATTTCTTTTCATGAGTTGATGAATTAATCCAGTATCACATAACTGAATGACTTATGAGTGCTCAAGATATACCATGTCTGTGCATAATAATAATTAACATTAAAAAAATCGGGATATTCTAAGTGATTTTTCGGATAGGATTTTTAATGAAATAATTTGAATCACTCTTATACCAGCCATTAATAATGATGATAATAATAATAGTCTCAATGTGATTTCTTTTCATGAGTTGATGAATTAATCCAGTAACACATAACTGAATTACTTATGAGTGCTCAAGATATAGTCAATTCTTACATGTAGTGAAAGTGGTAAATAATAATTTGGGGGCAATATTATTGAGCGGTCGTGATATTTATTCAGTGGAGACAGGTATTAGCCTCAAGTTGAAGCGAACATGTCGGGGACATGGCTCCGTAATATGGGATTATAGCGGACCCGTGCGAGAAATCTCGCATGTTCATAAGTAGTACTTTCCCCAATAGGTTTATAATGAGTGACTTAAGGAGAAAGGTTGTTATGTTATTATTTTAACCAAATGATTATAGAACACCATTTGCATTTCAGTTAGAATTCCAAGCTGTACGTTCTCTAACTTATGAAGGCAATTACTGAAAATTCTATCATCATTACACTCACCAGTTATTCGATATTTATGAAAGTATCTTGGTCAAGATTTCCTGCTTTATCTAGTTGGCTGGGAAGCCTCCTTCTCCCTTATGAGGACAGCCCTCGTTGGAATACTTCTTCTCGCCCCGCTTACACTGAGGCTTCCTTGTTCCTAAGAGCAACGAACAGCGCTCAACTCCTTTGCACGTTACCTACAGAGGTGCTTTCCTTGTCCTGTGTGTAGCGCTCAATGCTAAAATCCTTTGCACGTTACCTACAGGGCTGCTTTCGCTTTCCCGAGTGGAGCGTCAGCATGAGAGCGTGCTGTAGCTGGTTTCTTTCCTGGATATTTATGAAATTAAAATGCAATTCGTCACCGTTGATTCCATTTCTGTGCTGAGTCTAATGATTGAGAGCTTAGCCGTAACACTCACAGGTTATTCGATATATTTCAGTCAGAATTGCAATTGAAATTATACGATTTGAGTACCCAATCCATTGATTTAGTAATTCTGAAAATCATGTGAAATGCTAGAAGAAAAACCTGTAAAAGAATTAATGTTTAATAGTTCTAAGGTTTTAGACGCCGGTTATACGATTTAGACTACTCAATCCATTGATTTACTGTTTCTGAAAACCATGCGAAATGATCGATATTTATGAAATTAGAATGCAGAAGAAAAACCTGTAAAATAAATTATCGTTTAACAGTTTTAAGGGTATAGACGACAACTCATAATTGCAGCATGCTAGAGCTTCAGTATCTGCGAATTGCACACTTCTTACAAAAATTGGTATTTATGCAATTCGAATGCAATTCATCACCGCTAATTTATGAAATTATACGATTTGAGTACACATTCCTTTGATTTACTGTTTCTGAAATCCTTGCAGAATGATAAAGGAAAGATCTCAGAATATTAAAATGACACTAAACAGGCGTCACGTCGGCTAAGATGTGAAGTGGACAGCAATTATGGAGCGTATTTTCCTACAGCAACAGTATATGAAAATCGCATACTTCGTATAAATTATAGACTTTTATGAAATTAGAAAATCTCGCTTGTTCATAAACCACACATTTCCCAATATGTTTATATTGAGAGTCTTAAGGAGAAAGGTTGTTATATTTTCATTTCATCCAAATGATTATAGAACACTGTTTACATTTCAGTTAGAATTGCAAGTTCTACGTTCTCTAACTTAAAGGCAATCACTGAAAATTGGATCATCATAACACACACCAGTTATTCGATATTTATGAAAGCATCTTGGTCAAGATTTCCAGCTTTAACTTCTTGGCTGAGGAGCGTCCTTCTCCCTTATCAGGACAGCCCTCGTTGGAAAACTTCTTCACGCCCCGCTCACAGTGAGGCTTTCTTGTTCCTAAGTGCAACGATCAGCGTTAAGCACCTTCACACACTGCCTGCAGGGCAGCTTTCCCGATCCTGTGTGAGGCGCTCAGCGCTAAACTCCTTTGGACGTTACCTACAGGTGTGCTTTCCTTGTTCTGTGTGTAGCGCTCAACACTAAACTCCTTTGCACGTTACCTACAGGGGTGCTTTCCTTGTTCTGTGTGTAGCAATCAACGCTAAACTCCTTTGCTCGTTACCTACAGGAGAGCTTTCGCTTTCCCGAGTGGAGCGTCAGCATGAGAGCGTGCTGTGGCTGGTTTCTTTCTTTGATATTTATGAAATTAAAATGCAATTAGTCACTGTTGATTCCATTTCTGTGCTGAGTCCATTGATTGAGAGCTTAGCCGTAACACTCACCGGTTATTCGATACATTTCAGTCAGAATTACAAGTTGTACGTTCCGTAACTTAAGAAGGCAATCACTGAAAATTGGATCATCATAACACTCATCAGTTATTCGATATTTATGAAATTATACGATTTGAGTACCCAATCCATTGATTTAGTAATTCTGAAAACCATGGGAAATGATAGAAGAAAAACCTGTAAAAGAATGAATGTTTAATAGTTCTAAGGTTTCAGACGCCGTAACACACGCCGGTTATACGATTTAGAGCACTCAATCCATTGATTTACTGTTTCTGAAAACCATGCGAAATGATCGATATTTATGAAATTAGAATGCAGAAGATAAACCTGTAAAATAATTAACGTTTAATAGTTTTAAGGGTTTAGACGACAACTCATAATTGCAGCATGTTAGAGCATCAGTATTTGCAAATCGCACACTTCTTACAAAAATTTATATTTATGAAATTAGAATGCAATTCTTCACTGCTAATTTATGAGGCCTATATGATGATGATGATGATGATGACGATGATAGTTTCATGGCTGTAGACGACAACTCTAGCATGATACAGCAACAGTATTTGCAAAAAGCCCACTTCTTACAAAAATCGATATTTATAGAATTAGAATGCAGAAGAAAAACCTGTACCCAATCCATTGATTTGCTGATTCTGAAAATCAGATAGAAGAAAAACTGTTAGAGAATTAACGTTCAATGTTTTATGGATTTAGACGACAACTAAGAATTGCAGCATGTTAGAGCAACAGTATTTGCAAAAAGCACAATTCTTACAAAAATCGATATTTATGGAATTAGAATGCAGAAGAAAATCCTGTATCGCGGCATATTTTAACAATCCTGGAATATAATAAATCCATTCTTTAGACGGATGAGCTTAAATCATGTTTGTGCTGAGTCCATTGATTGAAAGTTTAGCAGTAACACTCGCCGGTTATACGATTTGAGTACCCAATCCAATGATTTAGCCTACTGATTCTGAAAACGAACACATTCCTTTCATTTACTGTTTCCGAAATCGATGCAAAATGATAAAGGAAAGACCTCAGAATGTTAAAATGACATAAAAAGAAGGCGACACAGCGGCCAAAGTGTGAAGTGGACAGCAATTATGGAGCGTATCTTCCTGCAGCAAGAGTAACTGCAAATCGCACACGTCGTACAGTTTTTTAAAAGTCATTTTTTAAAGAAATTATAGATATTTATGAAATTAGAGTGCAATGAATCACTGGTAATGTATATTTTCTTTCATTTGAATGCTCATTTTTCACGATCGGTCTCTTGTGAGCGCCGCAGGAGGGATGCATACTACTGAAATAATATATATATATATATGATTATTAGGCCTCAAGCATGATGGCTTGAGTGTGTTGTGGTAAAATAAGAGGTGTTTTTGAAAGAGATGAAAAGTTGTGGTATTTGTGAGAACTATACATTCCTAGTATTTTGGAAAATTTAGTTTTATGTCACGATCAAGTTACTCATGCTATCCAGGTAACATCAAATCGCTATACTTTGCGAGGAGTATTTCCTTTTCAATGAGTTTAAAGTTCTATAGTCAAATCGGTATTTAAACAAACATGTGGTCACTAAACATAAAATCAACGAGATTATTTATTTATTTATTTTTATATCAATTTGTTGATTGAAATCTGATTCTGCTTAATATTTGACAACATAAAATGATCAGTGAGAGATGTGATCAAATCATAACAGTGCTACGAGATAAATCCGTGTGATGATATTCAAAAAGTGATAAATTTATGTGATGTGTGATATGGACACGATTGAACACTAATTATAGTGCATAATACTTTATTTATCTTAAGTGATATTCCATTGAATAGATTATAGGATCTCAGGGTAAGGGACTCTATTTCTAGCTACTGTAGAGATATTAGGTAGGAGTGCCTTGATAATTTTCTTTTAGATTAATAAAAGTGGAAAGGTTTTCATCCTTCTTATATTCAGGCGGGGATCTCAAATTCAGTTCGCACCATTTGCCCATACCCCGTTTTCCCTGAGATTTTCCGAGTCTCGTGCTTAACTGTTTTCGAGATTCTCGCATATGTGGGCGTTGATCTCCGGAATAACGGGCACAGTAGAAAATGGATTTTTAATAGTCAGAGAGCTGATTTAATGAATAAAGATGTAGAATATTGTGTACAATAATATAAACTTATCCTCGAATCATTTTGAAGCAAGCCAAATTATGTCGTCAGAATTAGATGTTTGTTAATTCTCTTATGAAATACCTGGTCTCCCAAATAGCTGCTGTGAAGGTACGGTACAGAATTGTTATTGCCGAAATTATTTGTAAAATTGGCATTGCATTATTTTGTCAAATTCAGGAATGAAAGGTTTCAAACCCACTGATAGAATACGATGTACATACAATTGAGCCATTTAAGACCTTAAGATCTTTTATGCTTTTCGTTTCACAAATCACACTGGCATTTTTACTAATTAACTATATTAAATATATTATGGAATATCTAACTCTGATATGGTTAAGAATTTGATATTATATTATACCGATACTTGCAACTCGCCCCGGCTTCGCCTGGTATCTTAAAGGGTTTACCGAGCCTAAAAGGCGCACGGGCGGCAGATCCCAGACGTAATTCAGAAAAGCTGAGGTGAACCGCGAAACTCCAAACACATTTTGTTGCAACCCTAGCTTTATCAAGCTGCAGCACCCCTAACCTCCCCCCCCCCCCTTCGAATTGCATGAAAAGCTCACGTACCGAGCAGAACGAGTAACCAGGAACATACCACAATATTATAAACACCAGCCATGGACACACACATCAACACGCAACCAGGAACTCAAAACAGCTACATCGGCAGTAATATCGCTGACACATACAGCAAAAGGAAGTGATCACTTAAATTGGGAGGACACGGAAGGCTCCGGGTCGGTTGCCTACAGAAATTGCTGCTGGCAGTCACACCAGTTACACTGAATACGACGTCTCATCTCTACACTCCAGATACAATCCAGAAGTGGTTGTATACTCACTCAATTTTCACCTTACATTTAGTGGATCGAACACATCATAGTAAACCCTACATTCATTCTCAATTGCCTGCTTGTCAGTTGACATTTCCAGCAACGTAATCATTTCCTCGCCTCTCGTCTCTCGCCACGCGCTCACAATCCTCGTCGTCAGCGTTTAGCCACGCACGACAAGGTTGGCTACTTCCCGTCCCGCTCCCCACCAGCGACCTGTGTTCTCAACGCTCAGCCGTACACGATAGGATCGCTCGCCGGGATTCCCGTAATCGATACGACCCCTCGGAACCCTCATTTCCCCAGATAGTACGCACCCCGTTACACTCGTCCACTTCCCTTCAAACTCCCCTTCAAGCCAAGCGAGTCAATCCTCGGGAGGTACACGAAGGAGGCGCAACAAGTGGTGGAGTGCGCCGTGTCGCATCCCCGGACGATTACCTCTCGCATACACAATTACACACTATCGCTCACATATTATTCCTCTATACACTACATACACCATTATTCACTACTCTATAAAATCAAACGTCACTAGATACAAGCGTGTTCACACTATTCACTATAGACAGGGACACATGAATGGGTACACAAATTGACATACATCAACCCTCATTTACAGTCAAACATTATTGCACACACAAATTGCAACACATTATCATATACACAGCCATAAATTACCCTTAACACAGTGCAACACATCACCTCACACAAATGCAAATACGTATATTATCGTTGCACACAGATTCTCACACATTGCTATTCATGCATAGCATCACATTATTCTAACTCACAGTCACACATTATCGCACATACAGCCACGCACCATTCTTAACATTCTTAACCCAGGGTCACACATTAATGCTTATATAACAGCCATACATTTAGTACACATCACTGTCATAAGTGACCACATATTATAATTAACACACAGGAACACATACAATTCACACAATGGTATCACACAACGCATGGACAGTCTGAGACACACTGTTCGAGACTGGGTACACGCACTATCTAACCCTAAACCACTACGCCCTAAGATCAAGATCAAGAACGCCAACTTAATCGACGAGGCGAACGTGGGTCGACTTATCTCCGAATTCGACGACGCAGCTCTAGAACTTAGGTTGCGATACCCAACTGCTATTATACGGTACACATTCCTCCTATCACACGATCACAAACACAGAACAACACTTCAAGACACTCACTTTCATCTACCTCTAGCTCCGACGCAGAGAACACTACCACCTATTTTACTTCAACAGCTCCTTGACACACAGCAAGTATACAATAACTTACATACACTTATACAACAGTTGGATAATCCAGCCAACAACTCAGAAAACAAAGCAATCATCACTGACATCAGAACCACTGCCGAAACACTAAAACAGGGCATTAACGACACACTAGACACAGTACCTTCGGTATAATTTGAACACAACATCTCACTAGACAACATAGAAACAGCTGAACGATCAGACACACAAAACATATCACATTCAACACAGCTCTAACCCGGAACTTCACACGTTAACTCCATAACACCCGCCAAAACGGACTCTGACACTTCCCTTCAATACAACATAGAAACATCCACAGAAAACGACATGACCACACACGTCAAATACCCACTCATCCTCCCCACAAAGTACTCAGGGGCTTCTCAGGACCCTGAGGAGTACATCAAAACATTCGAGAGGGTTGACAGCATAAACGGCTCGAGAGATGCGGACAATGTGCGACTTTTTCCCGCATACTTATCCGACACCGCCCTAACTTGTTTCGAATTACAAGAGCAAAATCTACACGACATAACATGGGCTGCACTCTGCGACATCTTCATACACGAATTCAAACACACCACGGATGTGGAGGACATCTACGTCCTGATACGGGAAAAACACAGGGACCCACAGAACAAACAAACGCATACATGAACACTAAGCTCCTGATCTGCGCCAAATACGACCAAAACACGCTGGCAAAGCAGAAAATACGGTTAATCATGAAAGGTCTGAGGCCCGCGCTGGTCGACAAACTATGCACTATGCCTAACACAACATTACAACAGCTCAGACAGAACACCAAAACCATAGTCTGGCAAAAAATAACCGGAAAAGCCATAGACTCTCACCTCAAAACGGACGCACACGAACTACAACAACAGGTAAACGATCTCACTAAAAAGTACACGAGATGAAGATCTCCACAGTTGAAACACGCACACAGGGGAGGGACACATGGCACAACAGAGGGAACACTCGACGGCCACAATTCAGTAGAACGCAATCGCCTCCACAACATGCCAGGGCAAACCACAACCAATACAGGATATAGGGTGACAACACGTATAGGGAAGAGAGGATATACAATCCTCACCCCAATACTCCACCCCCATTGAGACAAGAAAATACATTACAATACAGGCAACACAGGCAGCTCCCTGTACATTACAAACCGCCCTGCAGATACACAGATCATGTCGTACAATGCAAACACGCTCCCCCATATGACAGACCACACTTGCTGCCCAGTCCTGAAAACCACCCTAACCACCGGCATAATCACTCGTGACAGGAGCACACAAAATAAACAAACAGATACAACAACACGAACTCGGAAAACGGATGAAGGTGGGGACGCAATTAACGCCACCAGTGGTTACCGATCCTCTCCGCCAGAAATTCGAACGACACAAGGTACAGGGTGACGGGAACTGTTTGTTCAGGTCAACCAGCTTTCTCACAAACAACACAGAAAACTAGCACACGAAACTTAGAACACAAAGAGTCAAATACATCACGGACCTCTGGGATGAATAAATGTATTTCGTTACGGATGGTCACGGGCAAACCAATACGAATACGAGGAACACATGAGTAGGGACGGGACCTACACAGGGGCTCTGGAGGTCACCGGGCTGGCGAAAACCATAAAAAACAACATACATGTCCACACAGTAAACAACACGAACCCCATGCTCTCTACCACAGGGATCTACATATCCTACTCACGGGAAGCCCGATCTCGGGACATTACAGTCCACTAGTACCAATTAAACACAAAACTGTAACCTCAAACACTAAACAGAAAACACTAGACACTCCCTGCACACTGAAACTGAAAACAATAATTCCAAACTCGAAACAGAAAACACCAGACACTCCCTGCACACGTAAACAAAAAGCACTAATTCCAAGCTCTAAACAGAAAACACCAGACACTCCCTGCACGCTTAAACAGAACACACTAACTCCTAACACTAAACAGGAAACACCAGACACCTCAAGCACAATTAAACACAAAACTCTAGATTCAAACATTAAACACAAAAAACCAGCTCTGAAGACATCACAGATAACACTAAACACGACATACACGAATGAAACTCAGAAACAAGTCAGTACGGTCTCCACAAATACTGGAAACACACAAAAACAACTCCAGATACTTCCCAAAATCTCAGAGGCCATGCAAACTGATGAAGTCACACCAATACATACAGTACTCACACCATTCCCGAAAACATGAATTCTAAGCCCACGGAGGTACCACAAAACCATACACACATACTCTCGGAAAGCTCTATACCCACGAAGACAGAAGTGACACAAGATCACATCCATACACCCTCGACGCACTCAAAATCCATAAATACAGGAAACTCACTGACACAGATTCACACAATTCCTAAAAACAAGGAGATCAAAAGCACAGATGCAGCAGAGAAACAGGACACAAAAAACAAGAGCACAGAGCACACCATAAAAAGGGTCACAAAAACAAAAATCAACTACCCCATTACCAGCCAGGATAAGAGGTTGCTCAATCGAGGCACGAATACAAACAGAATTACGCCATATCATTACAAAACAAGCGCCACGCAATGACATTGAGGCACAGCGCAAAACACTCATGGCACGGAAGTCGCAAAATACGCATACACAGCATTACACCTCCTTCAGACACGCACGCGCTACAGATAATAAACAAAACAAACACTGACTCACACGGCTTGCGTACAAGACACGGAAGCAGCACTTGGGGGCCAAACTATTTACATACACTTTACACAATACACAAATCACTCAAAATAACACCACATGTCAACCATTACACATCTTTACAATGCCAAATGGACACGATACAAAGGCTTTGGTCGATACAAGAGCTGCGCTCAGCTGCATCGACAGCAAATACATTACACAGCAAGACAACAGCGCAAACACTCACAACATACGGCTAATAGCGGCCAACTCCCAAACCTTACACACGCTGGGAATAGCCAACATCAACATAAGTACACAAGGCTTTAATACACACTACCCTATGTATGTCGTGAAACATCTGTCCACGTGCATTCTGGGAACAGATTTCCTGGCAATACACCAAGCCAACATCAACTTCTCACGCAAACAGCTAGAACTCACATACAAAAATCACACAACCATCCATCCATTACACTATGACTCATACAAGGAACAAACAAACGAGCTCACGAACACAGACACCAACCAAGAATACACGAGATTAACCACCATAGTTACAGACGAGAGCTACTCTAGTCCCATCATGGTAACACTCAAACACACTACATGCATTAAACCCATGGACACAATCTTAGCACAAACACAACATTCATACCACCATGAGGACACATTACACTACTCCATCGAACCGAAGACCTCAGGGATAACCTCACGAAATATAACAGTCACCACACACGACTAAGATAGGGACTTTTCCCTGTTTCACATAACAAACAATGACACTCGCTCTATTACAATACCCGAAGGCACCACCCTAGGTCGGCTCACTCACACCAAAGCACACGGAGACACAGTCACAAAGCAAATTACACCACACACACAGAGCAATACAGACCAGTGTACAGACAGGGAAGACATTAGAGAAACACAAAAACACAACTCTCTGAGCTGCTGGAAAAACATAAGGACATCTACGCCACGTCCCTCGGAGATCTACACCAAACAGACCTCATAAAACAACATATGCATTTAACACATATCAATCCCATCCATCAAGCGCCTTACAAGGTCAGCAAGAAGGAGAGGGATATCATCGACAAACAGATACAGGAGATGCTGGACGCAGACATAATCTATCCCACCAACTATAGTGCGCCCGTTATACTAAACTAGAAAAAAGATGGGACACATAGATTCTGCACAGACTTCAGACGGCTCATCAAACTAAAAGAATCCGACCACTATCCTCTCCCCAGAACTGATATCTACTTGGACACCCTTAGTGGAGCTAAGTGGTTTAGTACTATGGACTGTTTCAGGGGGTTTTACACGATACACATATACGAACCAGACAGACATAAATTAGCTTTTATAACGGAGAACGGACTTTACCACTACTGTGCCCAACATATTCCCCTAATATAAGCACGGATGGGCAACCCCGGGTGAATGCTAGCGCAAGGCACGGCATGTCAACGCTGTGTGTGAGATGGCAGGGTCTAGTGACGTCACGCGTACCTGAATATTATCGCCACGTGTTCAGCCGAGGTGGTGCATGTGAAAGTAGTCCGTCGTGATGAATGCGACGGGGCTTTATATCCGGTCATGATTGCGAAGGTCCGTGAATTCTATATCGCCGTGTATCGGGAGTGGATTGTATTAGAGTCTATGAAACACCTTAATTACGTATTGCCTAAGTTACCGTGCGCAATCGAAACATTAGACGGCCGAGTTTTTGTGCATAATTGTAAAAATGCTTTTGGCTTGAAAACGAAAGAACTAACTTTACTTGCGGGCTACATTACGGCATCTTGTATGAACGAACGTTCGGGAACAATCGAGCACTTGCCATCGTAGGAGGACTCGCTAATGCAATTTGTGATTTGAGGATGCAAATGAATTTCATGAATGGCTGTGAATGCTTTCAACTGACTGCCAATATAAAGCTTGTGAATACTAGATGATAGAAAGAGTCGTGTTCCAATATGAACTGTGCGTGGTGGTGTATTCTTTGGAATACACGGTAAGACAGAGTAAGCTTTTGCTTCTCTTTGCTTTATTTCATTTCTTCCTTTTTTCGCAAACACCAACAGTGATCTTCTGGTTTCTCTTTGTTGGTATACTTTGCTTATACTACCTGTGAGTCTGTTCTAGATATATATCTTCCATGACCCACCTAGCGTCATCTAGCAGCGAATCTCTGAAGTTCCTCAATTTTTCCCGGTACAAGAGGATTTCCTTACCAATCTGGCCACCAGATCTCGTCACTATCGCCAGCTATCATCTCTGGGATCAAGAGGACTTCGTCTACTTTTTCATCCACCAGGCTTCGCTAGTGACGCCTGCTATCAACTCTTTGAAGACCATTTCATCAAGAGAATTAATTTTTACAATGTTGGTTATTCTTATGTATATTCCTTTGTCTCCTACACCACTCTTTTCCCTTCCCTGGTCTCTCCGCGCTTCGTTGAGCTGGCCTCACTTGTGCTACAGTCGTCAAGACTTCCAGTCGGAGCTTACCTAGAGCTCCTCTCCTCTCCTCGAGAGACAAACTTTTAAATTTGGACGCCATGTCCAGATCGTAACTAACGGTCAACTAGGAGAATCGCCGTTTATCAGAAGTACTACGTCAACGTTCTTCAACTCTTTTTAATTGCTTTTATATAGCTACATGCTTTTTAACCATCATTTACAGACAGTGTGAAATTGCTAAATGTGGGGCAATAACCATCTTCGCGGGATTTTCGAGGTTGGGCTTTGACTATCTAAGCTAACTTTAACATGAAGCAGCATTTATTATGCATATTAACTGAGATAATTTCTCACAACGTGGGACATCTTTAAATAACCCACTGTCTGTAGAAAACTTAGCTCGTTCCACCACTGGACTTTTTCTATCAATTTCAACCGTTATGAATGTTCTGGAATTTTCCATGCCAAACAATTCAACCACAAGTTAAACCTTCTAGTATTTTCCACTCACATATGGGACTACTTTTTCTAACCAAGGAATCTTCCTTATGAACAGGTAATCAACACCTAATTTTTCTTCTACCGTTGGATTTTTTCTGCTGCATTCAAATATAATCTACACATTTTCAACGCAATAGACTCTTGCAAATCTAGTGCAACTAGTTATTTTTCACCATTGCAATAACTTTCCTTGCTATAAACTTTCTGTGCTACAATAGTGAACTTTTCAACCACGTCAATAGACTATAGTGAAACAGTGCTCGTTCGATTTCTCATCCGCGTCGCACTCGTCCGAAATAAATAAAATAGGCCAAGAACTTTCTCTACAAAGTTCCTATTTCCTCTTCCTCAACCCCTCTTTACTAACAAATTAGGTTAATCTTTAAATTTATGTATTTTGCAACGAGGCTTCGCCAAACCATAGGCACCCTCCCAACTATCTCCACTTACCATTTATTCACTCTGTATAAATATCAGCGGTTAGAAACTGCTTATTAATCTATTTCTTTTCTTGCTAGCACATTAATTGGTTATTGTCTACCAAACCTTTCATTAATCTCTTTAATCCAGGCTTCACGAAAGGGTACTGGCCCCATTTTCCCCCTCGTGATCCTGTTTAAATATAGAAGTTCTAGAAACTTCCTTTTAATTTTTCTCTTCAGGTTTCACAATAAGTGACCTGCCCTATTTGTATAACCTCTAAAAGTAATTCTGTATTAATATAAGAAGTTATAGATACTTCTATTTCATTTCTCCCTGATTTTTGTTGTTACTTTCGAAGTTGTTATTTGTTCATATTTCTAAGATACCCATCTAGAAATCCTTAAAGTACACATCTTGTACTTGATTTATTATTTAATTTAATTACGTTAATTATCTTTAAATTTTCTATTTATTAATCTTAGCACCATTTCAAAATCTCATGAAGATTTTAGTGCTTATAAAAGGTTCCAAACCAGCAAATTGTCAATTGCCTGGTGCAAGCTTTAAATGATTTAGGAGGTCTGCGACCCCAATGGTTTATAAAATTAAATTACATATGTGTCAAATTGATTACACTTTTTGCATTGTTAAATAAATCCAAATTTATCCTTTTGCTTTATCATTTCTCTAAAATAACGATTAGGCAAATTCCGGTCTTCCCCTACTCTTCCTATGGGCTTAACTTTAAAAACCTCACAAATAAAATAAATAACGGTTCCACTTTTTGTTGCATTTGAGCAAGAACTCTTAGTCACAAACTTATTTAAGCCTCACTTAGCTTTGATAGCTAATTCTAACTGGCCAGTAAGGCAAGCATAGCTCGCTACGCCAGCTTCCAGCTTGATGAGATTTTCTCTACAACTTATGGTTGGTTTTCCAAATTTAAGTTTTTCTCATTGTCTAAACTTTTAGTCGGCACTTTGCTGGGTAAAAGCTTAGTCATTCCTAAATGCAAATATTGGTGCTCTTACCAAAATTATTCCCAAGGGTATAATTGCTTTATCCCTACCCTTCTTGGAAACATTCGGTCGTTTTTTAGAAATTCTACAATTTCAAGAATTAAAACATCACGGCCAAATCAAACTATTTGTATTCTGCAAAATATTTGTTTAAAACAAACTCCTTTGAAAAGATACATAGGAAACTTATCATTTCTTTCTTTGCCAGACCACCACCCTTCCCCATAGTAGCCGAATCTTGGCTTGGAAGGGAAGGTACCACTTCCTCTCGCCCGCAAATAGCCCAAGCTCTAGCTGCGTTTCCTGTTAGCTGTGTTCAGGTCCCCACTCACTTTAGTGATTTCACGGGCTTTGCGGTGATACTTTTCTCCAAAAATTATTGGTATTTGATGTTGGACTTTCGTCCTATTATCCACACTTGTTCCTCTGTCCGAAACCCACTTCCCTTTACTTCCCACGTGGCACAGAAACTTGTAATTTCCAGAATGGAATTAGGGCATTTTGAAACTTGAGCTATTGGAGTGTCTGTGAAAAATTTGGAAATGGAAATATTTATTGAAAATATGGAGCACTAAGCCGGTACATGAGGGAACGAGATGGAGTGATAGCCACGCCAGAATGAAGCCATGAGACCACCATGATGACCACATCGAGGGAGATGGAGATAGCCACCATGGGGCTGGAAGGTCCCGGGTTCGGTCCTTGCAAGAAATTTGGAAGAAGACAGAAGATGGATTCCTGCAGCTTTGGATTTGGGAGCAGATGGTACTGGATGAAGATGGGGATTTCCTCATTGGATCCGTAGATTCTTTACACCAGGAACATACTAAGCTTGTACCATTCTTTCCTATTTCTTCGAGTTGGTGAGCCAGAATATTTCTTCATTTTGTAGTTGAGTGGTTTGACTACTCAGTATTACTCTATATCATGGAATTGAGCTAATATTGAACTAAAGCTGAATTGGAAGTAGAATTGAATTTAGATAAGATGGTGAAGGAACTGGATTAAACAAATTACTGGTGAATTAATTAATTGATGATTATTATTATTATTATTATTATTATTATTATTATTTGGAGAAAAGATCTGCCCTAATCTTTCCCATAAAGGGAGAACGCGAATCAGGCGTAAGCCTGACCAAAATAGCTACTGTGAATCAGAAAATAGACTGACGCGGTGCGGTACAGTGGGCATAATGGTGCATAAATATGTTTATTGAAATAACAAGATTTTAAATATTAACTTCAAAAATGCACATTAAATGCACACAAAGGTAAAGCAGGAATGACTATAAGCTTAACAAATTGGAAGGGTCATTTTACAGAACCGAGTAAGTGAAACCAATGATGAGGCTTGCCTTAATTTAAGAAGAATAAGATTGAAGTATAATATACCGTGATAAAAGAATTACAAAATAATTTAGCTTCTTAATATAACTTGATCTTATCTTCCAAAGAGCCCGCTCCATAAAATCTCAGCTGACATAATGTTGTTTAAGAAGTCCTTTTCAATTTCTTCCGCAGAAGGCGTTCATGGCCTCGAGATACATGAATGTTCATTTCTTCTTATCTTGAATGAGATGACAACTGCAGTGTCTAGGTGATGACTCAGTAAAACAATGAACTAGTTAGCAGCCAGGAAACTGCTGTTGCCGTGAATACCGTCTGAGGTGTGCCTGGTAGAGTACTGCGGGTTGCAAACATTCCAGCCTTCTAGAGCGAGGTGTTCAGCGTGAAGCCTCGTAACATAGTAGCGAGGTGACGTAGCGCCAAGAGGAGTGGCAGCGTGCGAAGTGATCCGAAGAGAATGCAGCGTTTATCAGGAGTTCGGTGATGAAGAATGATGCGTTCATCTGAATGATGCGTTGATCTGAATGATGAAGAATTCCAACAGGCAGTGTCTCTTATATACGGGGACGATAGAACAATCTCGAACAAGAAGGCCACCTGACCACAGAGTCCTGCCATTGGCTGAAAGAAGGTCAAGCTGACGTCAGTCAACACCGGCACGCAGCAAGCCCAAAGCACAATAGTAGACGCTCTGAATGCCAAGGGTGTGGATGGCTGAGAATGTGAGCACTGGAACACTTGAGGTAAGATCTTAGAAAACGAAGCTTACATATATCTATACTTAGTATAAAACAAAGTCCCCGATTTGTGTCTGTTACGGGTAAACTCAAGAACCACTGGATGGATTTTGATGCGGTGCCCACCATTCTGTAAAGGATATCTTGCGGATTATTTCTGTAGAAAATAATTTATTTATGATCAAAGGAAGCCGACCAGAAACGATTTTAGTGGAAAGGTCGAAAAAACTGGCGTCCAAGCGCTTTGTAAGCTTACGCTGGGCAAATCGTTAAAAATATCTCAATACTAGGAGTGTAAGAATTGTTCAGCATTAAAAATTCTACAAAAAAAAAGTCCGCAAGAGCATATGTCTATTTTCAATACATCGCCCACTATAAGTGTTTTTACGTTTTAATTTCTTCCAAACTTGTCCATTCAACTTCTGAGGCGACAGAGTACGAGCTAGCTAAGGGCGAGTCTATCATCTCTGTTACAGCCTAGCTAGCGGGCGAACCTATTGCCCCAGATAGAAGCCAGCAGCAAACCGTCCAGTCGTGTTGAGTTAATACTCCTGAGAAGGGTGGTTGTGTTTGGAGTTTCCCTGGAAGTGTAACTCGGGTTTTCTTCATTTCGCCTGTGAAACACAGTCAAGTTAAGATTGGACGGAAGGGGGATTGGAGTTTCATTCACCTCGCCATTCCCTGGAAGTGCAACTCTCATTTCGCCTGTGACCTTTTCGTTCCGCAAAATTCACAGTCAATTTAGATTGGACTGAAGGAGAATTATATTATATTAAATTATACTGATGGGCGTATAATCTCTACTTAGTATAAAACAAAGTCCCCGATTCCTGGATGTTACGGGTAAACTAGAGAACCACTGGATGGATGGATTTTCATGCGGTTTTCACCATTCTGTAAAGGATATCTCGCGGATGATTTCTGTAGAAAATAATTTATTAATGATCAAAGGAAGCAGAGCAGTAACGATTTCGGTGGAAAAGTAAAAAAAAAACCGGCGTCCGAGCGCTTTATAAGCTTACGCTGGGCAAACTGATAAAAATATCTAAATACTATGAGTGTAAGAATTGTTCAGCATGAAAAGTTCTACAAAAAAGCCCGCGAGAGCATATGTCTATCTTCAATACATCGCCCTCTATGAGTGTTTTTACGTTTTAATTTCTTCCAACCATGTCCATTCAAATACTGAGGCAACAGTTTACTAGCTATCTAAGGGCGAATCTATCATCCCTGTTACAGCCTAGCTAGCGGGCGAACCTATTGCCCCAGATACAGCCACCAGCAAACCGTTTAATCGTGTTGAGTTGAGACTTCTAAGCAGGGTGGTTGGGTTTGGAGTTTCCCTGGAAGTGCAACTCGCGTTTTCTTCATTTCGCCTGTGAACTTTTCGTTCCGCAAAATTCACAGTCAAGTTAAGATTGGACGGAAGGGGGATTTGTGTTTCATGCACGTCGCCATTCTCAAATTACGTCTGACAAGAATTTGTTGCACATGCATCTCCATGATAAAATAACTAATAGTCCAGTCAGTGATTTTAACCCATCATGCCGAGACGTAAAACGGATATTGGTCGTTGTTCATTGACACTGGATAAAAAAGCGCTTATCACGTAATGCATTCTCCCGGGCGAAGTCGGGTCGGGTTGCTAGTATATAAATAAATTAATAAATTAATTAAAATACAATAAAGTGTTTAACATATTAATTTCTTTTGAAGTTTTCGGGAAGAGAAAAAGCGAACAGTAAAACAGGGCTGTCGCGAATAACAAATATAAACGTATACTGTCACGAAAGTGACCATTATTATTAATAGCCAGATTTATTCAACGTCTACGAAGGAAATATATGATGCAGTATTTCCCATTGATGGGCTATTGGATGTGGAAGGACATAGCCCACATTGCCTTATTCTACAATCCAGTTAATAATATTTTGCGGATATTCTATAAATCCATCTCAAATTCTGATGATAGGATTTTGCTGCTTCTGGACGTTGGAACTTAATAGGAGCATGGCTATATTTTTGGTCTAAAACATGATAATCTATTCGACTGAATTTTCGATGGAATAGATGCCTGTAACTAATTTGATATTGAGAACTATAGTGAAATTCAGGTTTAAATTCTTGGATCTTAACTTCAGATATTGGCGGATATTATTATGATTTGCTAAGTATGATTATCAGTTTAATACTTTCATATTTTCTTCTCCCATACTCTTTGATTTGGGAATTTGAATTATTTCAAGCACGTTTTGCCATTTTTGCTTGAACGTTTATACATTTGACATTGTTACTAGTCAGGCCTACATTATATCATAATTTATACATGCAAATTATGTGATCGAAGGGAGGCTATAATGATTATAGGTTAATAATTATACTCTTTACTTCACTAAAACCGTGAAGTTGGTGTGTTTAAAAAAGAAAAGAGATTAAAAAAATAAAAAAGAATAATTTAAGGTGATAATTCACATATGCTGTGAACAATTCAAGACAATGGTTTGAGGATTAATCATGGTGTAAAAGAGAGATAGTAGAATAATGAAACACTTGGTGAATAAAAAATATATTACTTATAATAATGATTATTGGTGTGAGGTCATTCAAAACGGCATGACTACGTAAAGTAAAGGAAAATGATTGTAAATTAAGCATTAATATCAGCAAATAAATGATAGTCTAATCACTTTGCATTTAGGGCAAACTAACCATCGAATGGGAAGAAATAGAATCACTTAGTTGTCATATTATATTGAAACATAAAATTTGAATTTTGTACAAAAAGATAATGGGGTTGCACATTTGTTGCAACATTATGAGTAATAAGAGTAATGAGACTCTGAAATAACTTGTAAAATAACTTGGAAATCATAATATTTGAGACATAGACCTGAGATGAGTGTCTGACAGATTTGGAAAGCATGGATATTCTACTAATGAAATTTATTCTTCTATTTGAAAGAATATAGTTAACAAGTCGTATAATAATTGCAAATAGTGAATTTAATCTTGATTTGGTGGTCAAGCTAGACCAATATTGCTGCGGCAATAATTGCTGTTAATAATTGGTGAATGATATAGTTAATTATTTTATTTTCTCATTGGTTGGACTAGTTAGAATGGAGATCTATACTTTTATTCCAAGGCAAGATACATCTTTTCTATAGATTTTTCTTTAAATATAATCTCAAGTGAGTGTGTTTGAGATAGACTGAAAACACCACCTGACGGACATTCAGGGTGTTTAATGGATTATATAGTCAAATATGACCGAATCTAACCTGTTTTTATTTAATTTAATTTTCTTCGAGTATCTCCTAATTTTATTTATATCAAAGGATAGGACCGAGGGGATTCGTTGACCATTTAAACCTTAATTTTTTTATTTGGACTATAAATATTTTTCTTTTGCATCGATCCACATCAAGCTTTAATTTAGACCGAATCTTCGAGGCAAGATAGGCTTTTGGGAGTTCAATTTTCATGTGTTGGTCGATGAGTTGCCCAATAAATGGATACCTATTTTATCTTATTAATTGTGTTTATCTTCTGATTTCTGTAGTGCTATTGCTTTGATTTAGGTTTGGGAGTGGGTTGATTTAACCTGTTACACCTGTATCCTGTTAACCACCCCTCAGACTACTTGAGCTCTCGTATCCACCGGCATATTTTTTATTTTTTTAAATATTCAAACCCAGACCTCAATCATCTTTGTTCTTTATCTGATATATGTCTTGTGTTATCGGCATGAATTGCGATCTTTTCGCCGGGTCGTACAATTCACTGCCACTTAACGGGGACACTATAAAGTCCTACTAATGTGTGTCAAAAATGCTAGCCAGACATTCCAATAACTTATTGACAAACCCTTCGCAGGGCTTTAGTGGAAGTCCGCGCTGACTTACATAGACGACATTACAGTCCTTTCACAGACATTCGAGGAACACATGATACACCTTAACACCTGCTTCGACAGGATCAAACAAGCCAAACTTGATTTAAAACCCATGAAATGGCAATTCTCAAAACAACACATACATATACTAGGACACGTAGTGAACAGGGAAGGCATCTTGCCGGACCCCAAATAAAATCACATGCATTACACAAATACAACAGCCCTCAAACATCAAACAACTCCGCGTAGTTTCCTCGGCTTAGCCAGTTACAATCGGGAATACATACCCCATTTTTCACAGACAGCCAAACCGCTCACAGACCTAACACAGACCAAAATATTACAGTCAGTCTGAAAGACTAGACGTTATATCATTTCAAATGGCGCATGGTACAAATGCTACAAATGTTAGAAAGGCTCAAGAGGGCTTCTCGCTTCGCTCGAAGCCCCATGACTCTTTCAACAGACCCCATTACCCATTAACTTAGGCTTCCCGCGCAGGCACCTCTTTAAGGGCCACCCTGTATTTGAGTCTGACATCTTTTACAACTCTTTAAGGGTCACCCATTATTTGAATCTGATATCTTGCAAACCTCTTTAAGGGTCACCCTGTATTTGATTTGAATCTAACATACTGTACACCTCGTTAAGTGTCACCCTGTATTTTGCTCTGACATCCTGCACACCTCTTTAGGAGGCACCCTGTATTCTTATCTGGCATCTTGTATATCTCTTTAGAAGTCAACCTGTATTCTTTTGTGACATCTTGTACACCTCTTTTGGAGTCACCCTGTATTCTTGTCTGACATCTTGTGCACCTCTTTAGGAGTCACCCTGTATTCTTCTCTGCCATCTTGTACACCTCTTTAAGAGTCACCTTGTATTATTATCTGGCATCTTGTATATCTCTTTAGGAGTCACCCTGTATTCTAATCTGGCATCTTGTACTGTATTTTGCTCTGACATCCTGCACACCTCTTTAGGAGGTCTTGTCTGACATCTTGTGCACCTCTTTAGGAGTCACCCTGTATTCTTCTCTGCCATTTTGTACAACTCTTTAAGAGTCACCTTGTATTCTTATCTGACATCTTGTATATCTCTTTAGGAGTCACCCTGTATTGTTATCTGGCATATTGTACTGTATTTTGCTCTGACATCCTGCACACCTCTTTAGGAGGCACCCTGTATTCTTATATGGCATCTTGTATATATCTTTAGAAGTCACCCTGTATTCTTGTGTGACATCTTGTACACCTCTTCAGGAGTCACCCTGTATTCTTGTCTGACATCTTGTGCACCTCTTTAGGAGGCACCCTGTATTCTTCTCTGCCATCTTGTACACCTCTTTAAGAGTCACCTTGTACTCTTAGCTGGCATCTTGTATATCTCTTTAGGAGTCACCCTGTATTCTTATCTGGCATCTTGTACTGTATTTTGCTCTGACATCCTGCACACCTCTTTAGGAGGCACCCTGTATTCTTATATGGCATCTTGCATATCTCTTGAGAAGTCACCCTGTATTCTAGTGTGACACCTTGTACACCTCTTCAGGAGTCACCCTGTATTCTTGTCTGACATCTTGTGCACCTCTTTAGGAGTCACCCTGTATTCTTCTCTGCCATCTTGTACACCTCTTTAAGAGTCACCTTGTATTCTTATCTGGCGTCTTGTATATCTCCTTAGGAGTCACCCTGTATTTTTTCTGGCATCTTGTACACCTCTTTAGGAGTCACCATGTATTATTTTTGCTTCGCTCATAGCCCCAGGTCGCTCGACGACCCAGGACTCTTTCAACAGACTCCATTAACAATTAACTTCGGCTTCCCGTGTGGCTGCATGATGTCACGCACTCGCCGTCCTTTACCCATTAACTTAGGATTCCCGCGAGGCTGCATGCCGTCACTTCCGTCTCCGTAACGCAACCGTCTCCGTCCCACATAACTTTAGACTCAAGCATAACGACGAAGTCGACAAGATCATTTGAAATGATAAAACACCTTTCACATTCACACAAAAACTCACAGACGCATTCAATACACTGAAACATAAACTCACTTCTCCACCCCTATTACACCACTTCGACGACACAAAGCCTACATTCATACACGTAGATGCCAGCCAATATGGCTTTGGAGCGTCACTATTACAAGAACGCACAGACAAACACAGACACCCTGTAGCTTATTCCAGCAGGAAACTCACCCAAATCGAATCTAGGTAATCCGCCACGGAACGGGTGGGGAACTATTTTCGCACATACATATACGGCATACATTCCACTGTCATCACAGACCACGCTAGTCTTGTACAATGGGACAAATTTAAGAACCCCAATTCAGGACTCAACTGATTTATCTTTGAACTGTTCGACTATGACTTCGACGTCAAACACAGAAAGGGAGCCACACAAACAGACGTTGACGGACTATCTCGTCTTCGCGTCCTCGACGCCCATAACAATGACGAAGACAACGCTTGCGACAGCATCTTCACATATTCCATTACACAACAGAACCTCACACAAGCACTGACAGAAGATCAACACCTCAGACAGATCAGAGAGGCAGACAGTAAATACGCATGGTTGGCACGCAGGTTCTTCCTAGCAGACTCAGATTTTGAAATGCAGACCAACCAGTACACACGAAAATGCACCCATCGCGGTACCAGAGTCACTCAAAACTCAATTCATTACAGACTATCACAACCCACACCTTGGCGGTTCTCACCAAGGCGCATTCACAACTTACCATAAACTCCGATCAAAATACTACTGGAATAACATGAAAGCTGACATTCAACAATTTATCAGGGCATGCAACACTTGCCAGCAAAAAAAAAACAGGGTGAGAAAACTACAGGGTATTTTACAGCCGATACCAGTGGGAGACATTTTCCACAGAGTAGGGATCGACATCAAGGGACCTATTTGCAAATCTAAACAGGGAAACAAGTACATTTTAGTAGCCACAGAATACCTCACCAAGTACATTATTACTCAAGCCGTACCAACTGCAAACACACCACACGTAGTACAATTTCTCATGGACATAATCACACGGTACGGTATCTTTCATGCACTACTTTCAGACAGAGGCACTGCATTCACAGCTAAGGTCATACAACAGTTACTCAAACTACCACACATTAAATCACATACAACCACAGGCTATGAACCACAAACAAACGATCTCACTGAGGCAATGAACAAAATTGTCGCTAAAGCGCTTGCCATGTTCACGAATGACATGGGAGACGATTGGGACCTATACTTACCCCACATCATATTTGCATACAATACTTCCAGATCAGCAGCAACGGGGTACTCCCCCACTACCTTTTATACGGATACCACCCCAAAATCCCTATAGCCATCATTTATATACCAGAGGAGACGCTCACAGACAACAAAAACAGAATCGAACACTTGAACACAGCGAGATTATTAGCCAAGCAAAACTCAGACAGAAAAGTCTCACGATAAAACACCCACGAACACAGAACACAGGGCAGGGCAACTGGTGATGGTGTTGTTTCCTAACAGAAAGAAGAAAATCTCAGAATTTTTACTCCCTAGATGGCGCGGACCATACCTCATACACAGAAAGATATTAGACTTAAATTACATCGTTAACTTCCGTAAACATAGGAAGATTATACGCGACAAGATACACATTCGTCGAATAAAGGAATATCATTCACGTACACAGGAAGTAAACATACACACACGCCAAACATGGAAGAGAGCCACGCAGATACTACAAAAGCACAGCTCGCCAAATAGGGACACCACAATAACACAGTGTACCTGACAGCCATACGCAAGAACACAGGTTATCAGACAGCAACACGCAAATAAACTGAATATCAGAACCTCACAACGCGGCCATGCAATAACATAAGTTACCACACAGATAGCTACGAACACAGTACAGCTGCCAATGTAAACAACCCGTCAGCACCACAGTAGATACGTCATCCCCCGAGGTCACAATACATACGTCACAGCGTGACATACAATAAACATGGCTGCCATTGACGTCACATAGACAGCATGACATCAATGATAACACAAGCCACAGCCAGGCATATACGCGTCACAATCTAGCCCATCCCACGAGTGTTATCGGAAACACGGCACAAAGCAAGCAGGTGCTACATACGCACGTGAGGCCAATCACAGCGGCAGGCACCATCCACGAAACTAACCGTTATCACACGCGTAGAAGCAATTAGCACGCAGAGTACTTCACGCCAGTCATCACACTTTACCCAACCAGGAACCAGAGCGCAATCAACCACACCCACAAGCCACCACATACCAAAACAACAAGTCACGTACACATACAGCGCATACGTCAGCCATTAAAACAAATCAGCCTTCACCTGGCGGACTACAGAACAAACTCTGGCGCGTCACTTAAACAGACGCAACGCAGAACACCGATACACATAAACCAATTCCCAACCCACTAATAAACCAACTAACTAAACTAACTAACTAACTAACTAACCGACTAACAACAGATCTTAAATATATCGCCCCCAACCAATTATCAAACTAACTAACGAACTAACTAACCTATTAACAGTAGATCATAAGTATGCCGCCCCAGCCGAATAATCACTGAACCTATCAATGAAATCACCCTATACCCACTAGGCAGAAAACCGTTACATATAGCATTGTTACATAACGTACGTAACACACAATGCTCTGAAGCCGACGACTACTTATGAAATCACATGCACACAAGGAGTCAACAAACCACCCCTTAATAATAAGCACCTCAAACTACAGATACTACCCCTAAAACCAGCCAGGTCACCAAAACTACCCCCCCCCCCAAACCATTCAATACACCCCGCCTTACCCTAGTACCCACAAATAATGTCAACGATGCAACGCTCCAAGTATGCTGCATTAAATCAAATTACCTACCCCTAAAACATTCATATACCTCTACAAGATTTCACACCCCCATTATATTATCACATAATCACCACAGCACTGTCCATAGGTTAAGTATACTCTTTTATGCTAGCATTAATATTAGGAAAGAAAATGAAACGATAAGCGCTCTAAACAACACTCGTAAACAGACGTAATTACGCCCTGTGACACGAACAAATACACTGCGAAAGAGCCAGAAGAAAATACCTCGCAAAGAGATGCCCAAAAAGGATGCTTAGAAAAGAAATGCCTCAAAAGAGATGCCTCGTGAGAGAAGAATTACACTACAACATTCGTACACTGTCATAATACGCCTGCGTATACAAATCATACAATTACCGGGATGCCGCAAAGCGATGAACCTCATGAAGATTAATTCAAAACAACACTCGTACGGACAAGTCATTAGCGCAGCTCCCAACTACCCGTAACTTACTTCAAGCAGAGAAGATAAGTATATGAAAAAAGACTCGCCAACACGCTAGTCTAGAGGCTAAATGCACTCACTCGTACAATAAACACAGCACTTAGTGCAGAAGATCGAATAGCGTGACAACACGCGTAAACAATACGTATTATGAAAAAATGTCAATCACACTTCCGTCATCGAGGATCGATCTTATATTTAACACACGATTTTATCACGCACGCACGAAAATACACGGATTGTTGTACAACGAAGAAAGAAGAGGAACATACGGCTAGCAAGTGCAAACATTCACATTACCTATGTCACTAACATGTTAACTTTCATTACAGGAACGTAATGGTGAACACACGCAACATGATCCTCGCAGACATGCTCCTCACCTTACTCACAGGAACCACAGCCATCATACACCAAGGACCACGGATCAATGTAACCATTGGCGTACATTGGAAGCCTATCCCAAGGCAAACTATATACCAGGCCAACATACCACTCACGTACAATACGCCAACACTACAGAACTACATCCCTCTCCCACCCTCTACGCAACACGACAAATACCAATCCACACTTCACGAAATATGGAACACTATTTCATACACATTCAAGCTACAGGACCACGACAGACAATTCCCAACACAACGCGACGGTGTGCAGCAGATCCAGAACCGACACAGGATGGAACTTAGGTTCATTGGTAACTTTCTCCAGTGCTACTGAGGGGTAGCCACCACCGAAGACGCGAAAATACTACATATGATAGCACAACAAATCACGGAATATACAAACAACCTTAACACAATGATACATGCAAATCACAAAGACCTTACGCAAACAACATACAAGCTTAACAAATTGACAGATACCATTCAATTCACAATCACTACAATCACAGACCAACTGAAAATACTTGTCAACACCACACAGAATTACACGGACAGCCAAGCCATAATACACGCATCAATCAAGCAAATTATCATTGGAAACGCAATCAACACATACAACACGCAAATATAAGTACAGAGACAACATGACCGCACACTATGCAAACGGAACTATATACCAGAGAACATTATACCCTCAGATACTCTCGCTACGGACCTCACACGATTAAACGAGGAACTCCACAAATACGGCTATCAAATAGCAACGCCCATACAACACATTACGTGGTACTACACAAAACCTATATACGCAGGCATATACCACGAGAACAACATACATATTAAAATCAGGATACCCATCATTCAACTACACGTAACATGGAAACTATACGAATACATTCCCATCCCATACAACTGGTACAACCATACATGCACGCTCATACATGAGCCAACATTATTGGCAGTTAACAAACGCGATATTCGCGTAATAACCTTCATAGCTGCCTGTCACAAATCAATGCGCTCTGTTATGTCCCGAGATTCCAGGGATATACAATCACCCAACCCGCCTGCGCCATCAATTTTTACAATAACGCCCCCACAAGTAAAATCCTAGAATCCTGTTCATACAGCTGCGACCAGAGTTCGCAACGCGCATTGATAACACAAATTGGTCTCGACACATTCATTATAACTAACCCTACACCCGACATGCATATCTCATGCACAAGCACATCGGAACACCAACCGCAACCATTTAATAAAACACTACCAGGAGCTATGGAAATACGGATACCCTGCAACTGCCAACTCACAATCAACACAGACATTGTTATACCCACTATATTGCCATGCGACACCAAAATCACGAACGAACTTCAAATTATTTACACATTACCAGCCACATGGACCAAACATATCGAACTAGGTATACATGGCCTAGCCTACACATGACAACAACTTATCCATCTATCTACGTTGTAATACAATCACCATCTCATCCCTAGTTATAAGACACCCACAACTTAGCATAGAACGGTACCAAAAGCATCGAAAATAACAGGACAGGAAGACTACACACGGAAGAAGGCAAAGAAGAAGAACACCATACCATGACTCTTATTTACGACAACAACTCCGCCATACTCAACCACAACTGGTCTGCAACAATACCCACATTTAAAGTCACATTTACACCATTCCTCGACCACAAACAACCCTTGAAACTCACACCTCCGCCGCTCTACTGGTATAACACAAATACCCTTCTCACAGCCACTATGGCGTGGAACGCCACAATGACGATCCTCGTCATATATATCCTCATCCGCCAAATGACACTCGCCCGTACACTACGACAACTAAATACACAAAGGATGGACACCAACCCCACTTAATTCGATGCATAAACACCCACGCCCATTACATTAAAATTCGCAGACACGCCCAGGCAACAATGTACGCAGATCCAAACACAGCACATAAACATTAGCAGAAGCTAATACAATTTTTATTTTGCAGAAGAGAGCAGAATGTTCACCCAATAACACCCTTTCTACAGGATGACAGCACATCAAGGAAACACCGACACCACGATTTTCGATAACTGTGGGATATCGAACATCGAACACGCAACTACACAACCTTATCTCACATTAACACATAAACATTACACAAAATCAACGCCATCACTGTGGTGCTGAAACAAAGGTAAGGGATGGCATACCATTGTCAATGACATCTCTCACCATTAATCTTCACAACACAGGGAGTAATTCCACATTCTCATCCATCTATCTACATTGTATGATGATCACCATCTCATTCCTAGTTATAAGACGGCTACAATTTAGCATAGAACGGTACCATAAACATAAGTTAAACATAAGTACACACGGGCC
This sequence comes from Meconema thalassinum, assembly GCA_946902985.2. Lineage (NCBI taxonomy): Eukaryota > Metazoa > Arthropoda > Insecta > Orthoptera > Tettigoniidae > Meconema > Meconema thalassinum. The sequence goes on along the minus strand of OX336389.2, from coordinate 584,485,803 downwards.
AATAAATCGGTACCAATCATAATGGACTTGGTTACCGCATTTCAAAACATCGTTTCTTTTCTCATTTATTTCCCAAATTCACGCTAAAAACAACAAGCTCTCCAAAATACAACTTAATATCACGACTCAATCAATAAACAATATAATTCCACACACATCGCACCCACGCTCACCCAATTCATAGCATGGAGAATGGTTCCTCCCCCCAGGAAGCAATCCCCATCGTGAAAGGGAATGGCCCACGTAGGAAAGGTAAATTCGATCTTAACCAAAACAAAATAAGCAACAATATTGGAAGGCGGTAACACAATCCAAAAGTCGGACACAAGAGGGCAAAAACATGACGCAGGGAGTACTACCTACTTCATGAATAAGCCAACCATGTCAGAGCAAACAATCAAATATAACTAAATCATTAGAACATAAGCATAGGATAAGATAACCAAGTGCAATAAAATTACCTCACCTGACATGTACAATAAAGAACATTACTGAAAACTCATATCAACCACAATGACCTTAAATGTAACCACTGTAAAATTATAAATTGTTAACCTCTCCAAAAAGGAAATGTAACCAATGTAGAAAATGTTTTAAACCATGAGCACACAGAAGGGAAACCATAAAACACATGCACAGCATCATCATATACCATCCTACCCCATCCTTACCCGGGGGGGGGGGGAGGAGGGAATTGTTGCAACCCTAGCTTTATCAAGCTGCAACACCCCTAAAAAACCTACGAATTACATGAAAAGCTCAAGTACCAAGCAGAACGAGTAACCAGGAACATGGCGCAATATTATGAACACCAGCCATGGACAGACACATCAACACACAACGAGGAACTCAAAACAGCTACATCGGCAGTAATATCGCTGACACATACAGCAAACAAGATTGATCACTTAAATTGGGAGGACACGGAAGGCTCCGGGTCAGTTGCCTACAGAAATTGCTGCCGGCAGTCACACCAGTTACACCGAATACGACGTCTCATCTCTAAACTCCAGATACAATCCAGAATCTCCTCAGTGCTAGCCACACCTAATTGCTTGTATACTCACTCAATATTCACCTCACATTTGTTTGATCGAACACATAATAATAAACCCTACATTCATTCTCAATTGCCTGCTTGTCAGCTGACATTTCCAGCTGCGTAATCATTTCCTCGCCTCCCGTCTCTCGCCACGTGCTCACAATCCTCGTCGTCAGCGTTTAGCCGTGCACGACAAGGTCGGCCACTTCCCGTCCCGCTCCCCGCCTGCGACCTGTGTTCTCAACGCTCAGGCGTACACGATAGGATCGCTCGCCGGGATTCCCGTAATCGATACGACCCCTCGGAATACTCATTTCACCAGATTGTACGCACCCCGTTACAATTCTTCACTTCCCTTCAAACTCCCCTTCAAGCCAAGCGAGTCAATCCTCGGGAGGTACACGAAGGAGGCGCAACAATATAGTCTACTCTTCTCTGAAGTCTTAACTCGACATGACTCGACAAGTTAATGCTGGCCGAAGCTGCGGTGATAGGCTCACTTGCTAGCACGTAAACTCGCTTCGAAGCTAGTAATCTAAATCTCCACTGAATGGAGATTGTTGGAAGAAATGAAAACGTGTAAATCACCTTTAGTGCGCGATTTATTAAAGATAGAGATATGCTGCCAGTGACGTTTTTGTAGAACTTTTCATGCTGACCAATTCTTACACTCGTAGTTTATAGATATTTTTAAAGGTTTTCCCAGCGTAAGCTTAAAAGGCGCACGGACGGCAGGTTTTTCTTCGACTCAATTCACTGAAATCGTTACTGCTCGGCTTCCTTTGGTCATAAATGAATGTTTTCTAACAGAAACCTTCCTAGAGTAATCCTTTACAGAATGGTGAATACCGCATCAAAATCCATTCAGTGGATTTTGAGATTATCCGTTACATCCAAGAATCGGGGACTTTGTTTTATACTCTGTAGAGATGCCCGCGACTAACATTGAAACAAATACATGAATTTTTAACTAGTATGGGCTATTAATTCTACGTGAGACTCATTAAATATGTCATAAAACTGTACATAGGGATACTTGTAGAGGACTGAACTAATAAAAACAGAGTATTTTTAATGTTCCTATGAATTAAAAGTGTACAGTATATCAACATTGTGGCTTTTCTGTTCTGTAGTACCGGTAGTTAGTGAATTAACATGACTTACGTTTACAAGGGAAATAATCACCCAGGTGAGTTAAAATTCATAAAACCCCTGCAAAAGTGAAATCATCTGTCGCTTCACCTACCAAGAGGATGATATTTCGTAACGCAGCAAGCTTCGCGACTGTGTATTTTAGACTGTGGTAATACAACTCTGTCCTCACAGGGTTGCCAATCTCACTTTTCCCCCGCGAAATATAGCTTATTTCAAACTGAGGCTAGCGCCAAATAATTTTGAATCCCACATAGCGGGACAATATTAGAGAAGTTATATGTAAATTAATCTAGCTTTTATTAAAAATAACGCGTTTTAATGAGGACTTAGAAAATTCTATCGGTATATTAACACTAATTTTGGGATCGTTATTAACTTCTTGAGCATGAGATAACCGTCAGCCGAGTTGCTTCATATTACGTAAAGATATGTCTAGCAATTCCCCGAATTATGGGTATCTCCCAGTTACGAATGAGTGAATTTTGTCGCATGTGTAGAGTAAGCAAATGAACCTTTTTCCGGCTGCATGTAGCATTTGTAAGGTAAGAAGAACCTTGGTAGGTGATAAGAATCTTCGAAAAGGATAATTTAGGCATTAAGGGCTAATTGCAATATAAAGCACAGGATCTTGATGAAATAACTGAATAAACATGAAAATGAGTATTGAATAACTCATAAATCAACATGATACATCGTGAGAGGACATGCCCACTTTTGCTGAGACATCTGTAAATGTTTTCTCTTGTTGAGAGATACGCAGTCTTTATGTTGGTAGCACAGATAGATTTGAGTTTATTTTGTTCCTGTCATGGGAACAGCAATGTTCTAGATTTACCATTGAGGTGAGACATTTTTGTTGAAAATTAACTTATATTTTTAAAGAACTGTTTTTGTTTTGTTTTTTTGTTTTTTTTGTTTCTGTTTCTTGTCTTTTGTGCATATTGCAATACTCGAAAACGTCGGGATCAAAATACATGTAACTTTCCTTGTGTATTACTATCTCACTGAGAAATGGAAGTACTTGTAGATTGTTAATTCATTTGAGGGGCTTGTGACATGTTGGTCATTAGCCCCGTGTAGCTGGGAGAGTGTTGAAGCTGTCTGGCAACCTGTATTGCTGTGATGATTGTAGTTGTGTGTGTAAATGCATCTGGGACAGGGATGGGGTAGACGCTTCGGGACTTGAACTAAGGGACTATCCCGGCAATTTCCCTTGGGGAGTGTGGCTAAACCCGGGGAAAACCACACTTACAAGGGAACTGTCCATAAGGGCATATCGAAACCCTCAATGAAATTTCGTAGAGATGATCAGGAAACCATAAATTGGCGATGTAAAAAAAAATTAGCTGCCATTGCGAACTGGAAGGTATCGAAATCTTGATACAAAATCCGCGTGACAACGCAACTACTGGACAACCCTTGCATCTTGCTGGCTCGTGCGGCTCACAGCGGAGGGGAGTTGCAGTTGTGCTGGAGAGAGAGAGAGAGAGAGAGAGAGAACGAACTGGCAGGCTAACACGCGCCAAGGATACTTCATTGTTAGGGAACGAATGTGAAACATAAATGAGGTTCGTTAATCGCAAGATGAAAACAGAAATATTATTGGCTCCATGCACAACGAATATGCACTTTGAGGCCACATTGTTCTTCACAGTTTTCCTTACTTATTTGAAGACAAAATTTCGCAGGCACTTCGAACTCGGAAGGTCTCTCCCGGTAAGTAATTGTTTGCGAACCACGAATATTTAACCATGTCCTTGAACCGTGGGGAAGAAAATTGAAAATGAAGGAAGGATTGCATTTTCAGTACGCTGTTTCTATGATATACAACAAACTGAACGTCTTCACAAGCCGACACAATGTCTGTTAAACGGCGATACAAAGCTTTCCATTGCCGGGAGAAAAAACTTATCCAAGGGTTGTATTTTCCCTGTAGTGCCGGGAGGAATCTGGAGAATTTCTATACGGTTGCCTGGAGGAATGTACTCAAGACATTTTTTATCACTATAAGTAGTCCAGCAATCTAACAGTAGTAAACACTTTTCTTCCGCAAATGGGAAAAAGGATTCCTTAAACCAACATTTTAATTATTTTTTCCACATTTTTCCTGATTTTGTGGCTGTTACAATAATTGTATTTCTGGCATGAAACATTTCTTTGGAAACTCTCGGACCGAAAGTTCCAGTTGCCTCCTGTAGTACAGTGAATAATTTTGGGGAAAAGTGTATCGGGAATACTAATTGTAGGCATAATTGTGAACGAATGGGTGAGTGGAGGAACTGATTGAGCAACTGTTTCTGTATGTTTCTCTCCAACAAACGATAGAGTCCTTTTCGCTTTCATTTCGCGCACGAAACCACTCTGATCTGTGTTGTATATTGAAGAAGGGGTGTAGTCTAAAACTCGCTCTGTAGCTACTTCTACACATTTCTTTGCGACTTGATCTTTTTCGTCTTCTTCTTGCAGATACGTACGGGATATATATATATATATATGACCACGATGTCGCAGCACCTAAAATAAGCAACAACAACAACAACAACAACAACAACAACAACAACAACATAGTTTCTTCCTCATTGTCACCATACACTATCACATCGCTACCATTGAGCTATCTGAATAAAATGTACTGTATTAACCCTTTATAGGGTAGAACTATTATTAATATATTTTATTTGTATTTATTTAATTATTTTATCCTAATTTTAATTTATAAATTTTATTTGTGTTATCTTTTTAATTTTTATATTTATATGTTACTAGCAGTAGTACCCGGCTTCGCCCGGTGGAAAGATGATAATATTTTTAAAATCACAGGCTAGGTAGACTCTGGTGTTGCTTAGTAGTATAATGGACGTAACATCTAGGTCATTTGCCCCTTTGATGAGGATGATAATGAAGACGACTACTACTGAACGGATATATCAAACTTACAAACTAATGGAAATACACATTTTAAAAATCACAGGCGATGAAGACTGTGGTGTTACTTAGTAGTATAATGGACGTAACATCTAGGTCATTTGCCCTTTTGATGAGGATGGTAATGAAAACTACTGTTGAATTGACACGACAAACTTACAAACTACCGTGATAGAAAGAAATATTTCAAAATTCACAGGCGATGAAGACTTATTGTGTGTGGTGATTAGTGGTATAAAGGGTGTAACATCTAGGTCATTTGCCCTTATGATAATAATAAGGTAATGAAAAATGACTACTAAACGAACATGGTGTAATTTTAAATCTGATATAGGTAATTCAGATTACTACCTTCGATGTCTTCCAAAGTCTGAACGTTATATTCTGGCTTAGGCCTATACTCGATGCGTGTAGTGAAAGAGCTTATCGAGTACTGCTCGGGTCCAAGCTGCACGTAGCTGAGAATATCGCAGAGGATGACGATATATGATGACAGACGTTCGGGGGGGTTCCCGGTCCTATTCACATTGACCGGTGAATCACTCATTCTTTCGTAACACTACAGCGGTTTGAGCAAAGACCCTGTATGAACATCAGCATAGTCAGCAATAACAGGTAACACGGCGGGGTCTGGACATTTTTCTCATGTCACCTCGCGATGAATGAGCAAGCTATTCTCACCCCTGCCCCCTCTTCCCCCCTCCACCCACCAGGGTCACAACTTGTGGGACGTGGGTTTGCGACCACGGGACCCCAGCTGAGTCCGGCATTGCTTCTACTTACTGGTGCCGGGCACCTTTCAATTCTCTTTCCTGTCAGCCTCCCTTGGTCAAACTCTTGTTCTCTTCCGACCCCGATGGTATCAGGTTATCCGAGGCCTAGCGACTCTTTCACTTTCCCGCCTTAATTGGCCCTTGTCTAATCATTCTTTTCTTAATATCTCATATCTTCTGCTCAAGACCCTCAAGGAGGCAGGGTGTGTGTAGCCCTGGTGCACCCTGGATAGTGCTACAACCTCAAGGGCTCATGGCTGGTGAGTTCAGGAGCTGGCAACCCTGAAGGTTTCCTGAGCTGGTCCGGTTTTACCCCTTTTTTCCATTGCCTTTGGGACGGACCCTGTCCACTTTCCGGGAATGGAGTGGTCTGTCCGCAATTTCAAGCAGACAGTGTTACTCGCAGGGTACCAAAGGGTAAGTATACAAATTTTGGTTCTGATCGGTGAAACGGTGTAGATTTGGACCAAAGGGCCTAAATGCAGAGATTGGGTTGGACTGTCCGAAATTTCAAGTGGACAGGGTTACCCGCAGGGTTGCAAAGGGTAAGTATACACATTTTGGTTCTGATCGGTAAAACGGTGTAGATTTGGACCAAAGGGCCTAAATGCAGAGATTGGGTTGGTCTGTCCGAAATTCCAAGTGGACAGGGTTACCCGCAGGGTTGCAAAGGGTAAGTATACACATTTTGGTTCGGATCGGTGAAACGGTGTAGAAGTTTGCCAAAGGGCCTAAATGCAGGAAATGGGGTGGTCTGTCCGAAATTTTAAGTGGACAGTGTTATTCACAGGGTTACATAGGGTAAGTATACAAATTTTGGTTGAGATCGGTGAAACGGTGTAGATTTGGGACAAAGGGCCTAAATGCAGGGAATGGGGTGGTCTGTCGGAAATTTCAAGTGGACAGGGTTACCCGCAGGGATCCGAAGGGTAAGTATACAAATTTTGGTTCAGATCGGTGAAACGGTGTGGATTTGTATACATAACAGACAGACAGACAGACAGACAGACAGACAGACAGACAAACATTGAGCTTTATATATATATATTATTTTACTTTGTATAATTCTTATGTATAATTCTAATTTTGTAAGTATATTTATTTTAACTGTAAAAGCTTATTTAATTTTGATTGTAATTTTATAAGATTATTAATTTAATTTTTGGAAGCATATTTATTTTCAATTTTTATTTTTTCATCAAATTTTATTTTTTACGTTTTAATTTTAATTGTTTCTGTAAAAGGAATTAAATTTCATCAAGCATCTTTCTCATGGAAATAACGTAATGCATACTATAGATGTCTAGAACATTAGCCGGATTCATGACTGCTCTCTCAAAGGAACATGTGTTAACTGCCTGGCACAGAGCGCTCAAGGTTACGCGCACGCTTCAGCTGGTCACCAGGGCTGTCCACGTCGAGCTATATGCTAGCGCGTGTAATCCTATTAGGAATCTCCGTGCCGATTTCAGGACCTTCCACTTCGCAATGGCAGCTAATTTTTTGTACATCGCCAATTTATGGTTTCCTCATCATCTCTACGAAATTTCATTATGGGTTTCGATATGCCCTTATGGACAGTTCCCTTGTTAGGATAACCGCTGTCTGCACCGGGATTCAAACCTACGATATCCGTACTTACCGCAGCTGCCCTCGCGATCATGGTGCACGTTTGACGAGTGCGGCTGCGCTGCGGGATGAAATGCTTGTAGAATTTGGCTTGAGTAACTATAACCCCCCTATTGGTCGATCATGGCTACACTACTGATATAAGGTATTCTAATTAATCTATTATTGGAGTACCATCAGCCAATGTTCGATAACCTAAGCCAGACGCTGGGTGTGTGCCTGTAGCAGGCGCTGGGTTTGTGGCTTTTATAAGCTCTGTTAGCTTTTTTATCTCTGCATCCAAATCGTGTTTGTTTATAGCATCAAAAGCTGTCTTGGGTTCGCTTTGCTCTCTAAGTTTCTTAAAGTAAAATACATAGGCTAACTTTTAAGAGTTCGAATTCTACTAATGCTATCACTTATATCTCTGACAACATTTTTAGCAGATTGCATTTCTTCATTTAACTCCTTTGTTAACATAGTCCACATAGTCCTTTCTCACAGCGTCTGTAACGGTTTCAGAAGAGGCTAACAGTTTAATCCTACGTTGTCCTGCATTAATGTGGTCATCTTTGTCTAAGGATAATGTACTAGATGCTAAGCTATCAGCATAAGGCTTGGTGCATGCATCTTGCTTATTTACGGGGTTTAAAACATTAATAATTCGCCTCTTTTGTGCATCATGGGTACCATCAGCTAGAGTTCTTCACTGAGAGGTAAGAGCTTTGAGAGCCTTTTCAGCTGAAAGCTTTATCTCTTTTGATCAATTGTCCACATAGTCCTTACTGACAGCGTCTGTGTTGTCTACGTTCTTCTCCATTAATGTGCCCGTCTTTGTGTAAGGTTAATCCTAAGCTATCAGCATAAGCCTTGGTGCATGCATCCTGCTTATTTACGGGTTTTTAAACATTAATAATTCGCCTCTTTTGCGCATCATGGGTACCATCGGCTAGAGCTTTCCACTGAGAGCTAACAGTTTTAAGAGCCTTTTAAATTGAAAGCTTTATCTATTTTGATAAATTGTCCACATAGTCCTTTCTCACAGCATCTCTGTTCTCTTCAGCAGGGGCTAACAGTTTAATTCGTCGTGTTTTAGCGTTAACGTGTTTGTCTTAGTCTATTCTCATTGTAGCGGAATCTACAAAGTTAACGACATAGCCCTTAGTACTGGCATGCCGTAGATTAACAGGTTCTGACATGTTAGCAATGCGTTCTTCCTGGGCATCCTAGTTACCGTCAGATGATATTAAGCAGCTGCTCTTGGGAATTGTTGAGAGCGATGCTACAGGAGCTGTTGAGAGTGAAGTATCAGCATGTCATCGATTTCCTTTTGCTGTTAACGGTCTTCCAAACTCGTCCATATTTCACACTCTCTAGAGAAGGAACAATGAACATTATTTAACAGACAAAACAGTTACCCACCAACGATGTTACAGCCGAAATAGTTATGTACAGCGTCACGGTTCGCTGTTTCCTTCCAGTATTCGTTGTCTCATTGAAAGACCGTCGGGCTGTGGGAAAACAAACGCTCTACTATCACTAATCACTGCTCCAAACGGCGTTTGATTTCAAAACATTTACATTTTTGCAAAGTCGCTCTATCAACCGATATCTTTGTACTTAGAACAGGTGATGTCTGAGCTGCAGAAAAAAAAAACATGGGCTAATTTGCTTTCTCAGCACACGAGGAGGTTATAACCCCCGATGCAGTGCGGCCTGATTTGCTCATGATTTTTGACGACGTGGCTAGCGAGCAACATACAATCATTCAAGCCTATTTCAGCATGGAAAGACATAAGAATGTGCATTGTTTTTATCTCTGTCAGACTTATTCCAGAATACCGAAACAACTGATTCGCGACAATACTAACCTTATTGTTTTATTTCGTCAGTATAAACGGAACATGCGCCACGTTTTCGATGACCACGTCAATCCGGATAGGAGCTTTGCAGTCTTCACAGAGCTGTGCAAGGTTTGTTGGTCCGAGCACCTGCATGGTTGCCTTGTGATAGATAAACATAGCGAAATCAATAAGGGGCGCTATCGTAAGGGTTTCGGCCAATTTATTCTGCTTACATAGAGATGGAGAAATCACAGCTGAAGCACATTATTCTCGTTCGAAAAAATATTCGGAACAAGTTCCGAGATCTCAAACGCATGCAGGCAGAGGAAGAGCATCTTATAGATAAACATCTAAAACCACCTCTGAAAGCATTGCTAAAATCTCCACCTCAGCCCAAAGGCAGAGCATAAGCCTGCAAATGTAGAGCTTGAGATTGAGTCTAAGGCTGAAGACTCCGAATCTGAAAAAGAGGAAGAAGTATTTTCACCTCTTCAGACACAGTCCACCGCCAGTCCAACAGAACTCATGGGCACGCCAGAATAACATTCTAAGTTTAGGGCTTTGCTTAAAAGTACCTATGGCAACAAAATTTAACCTTTTATCGAACAGATTTTTACAAATAAATCCGAGACAACCTATGGCGTTCGTTACGATAACATGAGTTTTCGCTTTGGCTTTAGAGCTTTTAGAGCTCTTGTTCTCTAGAGCGCCAGACTCAGATGATTACACTAAAGATGACTTGATTAAATATAAAAATATCTCGATATCTACTAGCGCACATCGCCAGAATTATAATTCATCAGAGCCAGTGGATGCAAATAAGAGCATTAAGTATAGAACCGTTATCGCAAAATTATTTCCAAGCAGTGCACGCTCGGCTTCAACTTCGGCGTCGGGCATTGCATTAAAAGAATTAAAGACACACGTCGACGTCTCTTATTGGAGTAACCCCAATAAACTAGGCGATCACTTGGAGCTCTTAAAGGCATCTCAAGAGGGTGGGCACACAGGCACGAACCCGAGATCCTGGTGATAGAAGAGGAGCTTCGTTATGCCAAAATCATTGTTTAAGCCCTCACCGATCAAGGTGGGAATAGCTCGCGAGTTGCCAGACGTAACTATGAGCGACTCAAAGTTATTTCACGTGGCGTGGATGAACCTTGGCAAGCCCATATGCTAAAACCAACAACGGTATCAAGTACATGCTCACTGCCATCGATGTTTACTAAAAAATGACATTTGTAGAACCTGTGCTTAATAAAACCGGACAAAGAGTGACCGAGGCGTTTAAACGCATCGTTCAGAGTTCACGGCGCCAACCCAAGCTTCTGCAAACAGACCAGGGTAAAGAGTTTTTAACATGGATTTCTCTACCTATTTACTGTCTTTGGGCGTTAGACATTACACCGTGAACAGCAACGTAAAAGTAAGTGTGGTAGAGCATTTCAATCGAACGTTAAAAATCATGCATGTGGCAAGAGTTTACAACGCAGGGGTCCTATCGCTGGGTTGACTTAATGCCAGAGCTGGTGACATGTTACAACGATACCAAACACAGGACCATTGGCACAAAGCCTCGACTCGTAACAAAAAATATTCCACGGCTGGACAGGCTCTTTAATCCCATCAAAACAGTCAATCCTATACACCACCGCCTTAAAATAGGTGACCACGTTTGCATTAGTAAACACAAGTCCGTTTTCGGCAAAGCTTATGCGCCCAATTGGAGCACTGAGCTTTTACGCATTAAAGAAGTGAAACTAGGCAAGCCAGTTACTTATTTGCTGGAAGACCTTAACGACCAGCCCATTAAAGGCAGGTTATATCTCGAAGAACTCAAACTAAAAAACTATCCTAAGCATTATCTAGTAGAGAATGTTTTACGTAAGAAAGGCAAAAAAGTATATGTACGTTGGTTTGGTTTTAGCTCAGCATTCAATTCTTGGATCGATGAAAAGGATCTAATTTGAGTCTGTAGTGCTTTGAACACAGCAAAAATACACCCCTATGATAGTGTTACGGCTGTGAGTTTGTGTCATCGCTCGCCGCTTGAGTCACAACTGCCCCAGGGGCTGGGCTGTGGCATGCCTCCTGTATTGCGTGTGCCTTATGCAACAGGGCTACTAAGACAAAGGGATAGTCCAGAAGATTCGTGATTGGACCAGCGATGGAAACCTCGAGAAGCCGTGGACCCTGGATGGATCTAGAACCGTTTATTGAGTCACCGGCCTGCTATATAAGGGTGACCCGTGAAGCAGTTGTTGTTGTTGTGTTTTTTACGAGCTAGTGTGAGCGTTTATTCTGAGCGACAGAAGTGTGGTGACTTGCGAAACCCCTAGTGTAGCGGCGAAGTGAGGAACATACAGGGGACTGCCGTGTTCTGAGTAAGTGTGCTTTCACTGAGTGTCAGATATTGTGGTGTCGAAATTAAGTGACATTGTTTCTCCCAGCTGGTGAACAGCGCGCAGCAAGTGCTCGTAAGTACTGTAGTAGGCGCACATTAGAAAGAAGTTGCATGCAGTTCTGTCAAGGCCACTAGGCTCATTAGCGGCAGGATTAACTTCTGTGATCTGTTGACAAGTGGAAGGGCCAGGAGCGCTCAAGGAAGAGACTTGAGGAAACTGGAATAAGGCTCCTAATTGCTTGTATTTGCTGACTAGTGTAATTTTCTGGCCTGTAATAAATTATATTTCTTTAAGCAGTAATTGGAGTTGTGCTTTGTACCCCCACCGTAATCCAGTTAACAAAAGTGCCACTAGGGGGGGGGCACGTAACAACTGGTGTCAGAAGTGGGATTACGAACTCAAGCACAACACCTGACGGTCCTGGTTTCAAAACCCGAGCAGGTCATTTTCTCTAATTTTCCTGTGAGTGCATGCCCTTTACAAGACAAGCAACTAAAATGGAGGAGAAATTGGCAGCATTGCTAGAAAAGTTAACTGGCATGGAAGACGGCCAGAAGAAATTAGCCAAGGACCTGAAGGAGGACCTAACTGCTAAACTAGAGGACGGCCAGAAGAAGTTAGCCGAGGACCTAACTGCCAAAATGGAAGACGGCCAGAAGAAGATGGAAGACGGTCAAAATAAGCTAGCGGAGGACCTGAAGAGGATAGAGGACGGCCAGAAGAAGATGGAAGACGGTCAGAATAAGTTGACACAGGACCTGAAGAAATTAGAACTGGGTCTGCGTGAGGAAGTCACGGCAGTGGAAAAGAAGTTCGACGCCTTACAAGTGGAAGTTGCCGAGCTGCGCCAACGCCTGCTGATGGGGGTGGAGGAGAAATTCAACGCCTTACAAAAGGAAGTTGCCGAGCTGCGCCAACGCCCACTGACGGGGGTGAAAGAGGAATTCAACGCCCTACGAGAGGAAGTTGCCGAGCTGCGCCAACGCCCGCCCACCGTTACACCGGGAATATCAGGAACGGGACATAGCAGAGTGACGCCCCCAACCTTCGACGGAGAGGTCCCGTGGAGCACCTACTTACGTCAGTTCGAGGCAGCCTGTTCCATAAATAACTGGAACAACACGGAAAAGGCTACAGCTCTCATTGTAGCGCTGAGAGGCGACGCCCTTAACGTCCTTCAGGCCATCCCGACTGGATCCCAGGACCATTTAGACGAAGAGCAATCACGCCAACTTCAGGACCTGCTACGCGAATTCCAGGATGTCTTCTCCGTGGGGAGCAAAGACTTCGGCAGGACAAGCTTGGTCCAGCACAGAATCGACGTTGGGGACAGCGCACCGATTAGGGCCCCATTCCGACGTGTCCCGCTCGCCAAGCAAGCCGAAGTCGACCGGATGGTAGAAGAGATGAAGGAGCAAGGGGTGATCGAGCCATCACATAGTCCTTGGAGTTCTCCGGTCGTGCTTGTGAAGAAGAAGGACGGTTCCACCAGGTTCTGCGTGGACTACAGGCGGGTGAACGACGTCACGAAGAAGGACAGCTACCCTCTACCCCGGATCGACGACACGCTGGACACCATATCAGGGTCAAGATGGTTCTCCACCTTGGATTTGAAGAGTGGCTACTGGCAGGTGGAGGTCCACCCTAAGGACCGCGAGAAAACGGCGTTCTCTGTGGGCAGCGGGCTCTGGCAGTTCACCGTCATGCCATTCGGTCTGTGCAACGCCCCTGCGACCTTCGAAAGGCTAATGGAGTCCATTCTGAGGGGACTACACTGGAAGACCTGCCTGGTCTACCTAGACGACGTCATCGTTCTGGGGAGAAGCTTCGAGGAGCACTACAGCAACCTGAAGGAGATCTTGTTGAAGCTACGGGCTGCCCAGCTGAAGTTGAGCCCCAAGAAGTGTCAGCTCTTCCAGAAGCGGGTCCAGTACCTTGGGCATATCGTCTCCGAGGAAGGGGTGCGCACCGACCCAGAGAAGACCGCAGCTGTGAGGGAGTGGCCAGTTCCGAAGGACAAGTCCCAACTACGAAGCTTCCTGGGACTCTGCACTTATTACCGTCGCTTCGTGAGAGGATTCGCCGACATCGCCAAACCTTTACATCGACTGACTGAGAAGGACCAACTCTTCACGTGGACAGCAGAATGCCACAGTGCCTTCGAACAACTCAAGCAGGCTCTGTGCACCGCACCTATTCTGGCCTACCCCAGACCTGGAACAAGGTTCATCGTCGATACCGATGCCAGCGACTTTGGCATAGGGGGAATCCTGTCGCAAGTAGTGGACGGCGAGGAGAGAGTAGTGGCCTACTTCAGCAAGGCCCTGTCAAAGCCAGAAAGGAACTACTGCGTCACCAGGAAGGAGCTGCTCGCCATCGTGAAGACCATTGAACACTTCCACAAGTACCTGTACGGGCAAGAATTTCTCATCAGGACCGACCATGCATCCCTGCGGTGGCTCCTGAACTTCAAGCAGCCCGAGGGTCAACTCGCGCGGTGGTTAGAGAGGCTTCAACAGTACAACTTTGAGATTCAGCACAGGAAAGGCCAACTGCATTCTAACGCCGACGCCCTGTCACGAAGACCGTGCCCCGAAGACTGCACCTTCTGTGCCCGAAGGGAGGAGAACAACGGGATACTGTGCCGACGGACTACTGTGGAACTTCAAGGGAACTGGAGCCGCGAATCTTTCACGCGGGCACAAGCAGAGGATGATGACCTGGGACTGATAGCCGAATGGAAGAGGGCCTGTGTCCCCAGACCCGGGTGGAACATTGTGAGTGACTGCAGCCCAAAGTTTAAGTCCTACTGGGCACAGTGGGACTCGCTGATTGTAAGGGATGGCCTCATCTGCTGTACCTGGGAGAGCACCGACGGGAAGACATCTCGGGAACAACTCGTCGTTCCAAAGGCTATGACGGAGGAAGTCCTGAAGGAAGTTCATGGAGGATCATCTGGTGGACACCTAGGGATAAAGAAGACCCTGGAGAAGCTGAGAGAGCGGTTCTACTGGATCGGATGCCGAACAGACGTGGAGAACCACTGTGCGAGGTGCCACGATTGCGCAGCCAGCAAGGGCCCAGGACGAAGACGACGGGGTCCACTGAAGACCTACAACGTGGGCGGCCCCATGGAGAGAGTGTCCATCGATGTTGCTGGGCCATTCCCGTTAAGCGAGGCAGGGAACCGCTACATATTAGTCGTCAGCGACTACTTTACCAAATGGCCGGAGGCGTACGCGCTCCCTAACCAAGAAGCCGCGACGATTGCAGAGACCCTGGTGAAGGAATTCGTCAGCCGGTACGGAGTACCCCTGGAGCTGCACTCCGACCAAGGGAGGAACTTCGAGTCGCAGGTGTTCCAGAACCTATGCCAGCTGCTGGGAATCCGGAAGACAAGGACAACGCCACTACACCCTCAGTCCGACGGGATGGTAGAGCGATTCAATCGCACCATCGAGAACCATCTTCGAATAGTCGTCAGCGAGCACCAGAGGGATTGGGACAAACATCTTCCACTATTTCTCCTGGCCTACCGCGCCGCCGTGCATGAAGCCACCGGGTGCACACCAGCCCGGGCCATGTTTGGGAGGGAGCTCCGTCTACCTGTCGATCTTGCCTTTGGCCGACCTGGGAATGATCCGATCCCGGTAAGCCAGTATTGTCAAGAACTGGTCGACCAACTGGAGGACGTGCACGCGTTCGCGAGGAGGAAACTGCGGATCGAGACCGACCGAATGAAGACCCGATACGACCAGCAGACGGATGCCGGCGGATTCCACGAGGACGACCTGGTCTGGCTCTTCAACCCATTACGGAAGAAAGGCCTGTCACCCAAACTTCAGAAGTCCTGGGAGGGCCCGTACCGAGTCGTGAAACGGATCAACGATGTCGTCTACAGGATCCAGCGGAGCCCGAGGGCGAAGATGAAGATCGTGCATCGAGATCGCCTGGCAGCCTACGGAGGGACACAGACGGACCAATGATTGATCGGGACGATCAGCCTTTTTAGGAAGGGGGTGGTGTTACGGCTGTGAGTTTGTGTCATCGCTCGCCGCTTGAGTCACAACTGCCCCAGGGGCTGGGCTGTGGCATGCCTCCTGTATTGCGTGTGTCTTATGCAACAGGGCTACTAAGACAAAGGGATAGTCCAGAAGATTCGTGATTGGACCAGCGATGGAAACCTCGAGAAGCCGTGGACCCTGGATGGATCTAGAACCGTTTATTGAGTCACCGGCCTGCTATATAAGGGTGACCCGTGAAGCAGTTGTTGTTGTTGTGTTTTTTACGAGCTAGTGTGAGCGTTTATTCTGAGCGACAGAAGTGTGGTGACTTGCGAAACCCCTAGTGTAGCGGCGAAGTGAGGAACATACAGGGGACTGCCGTGTTCTGAGTAAGTGTGCTTTCACTGAGTGTCAGATATTGTGGTGTCGAAATTGTGACATTGTTTCTCCCAGCTGGTGAACAGCGCGCAGCAAGTGCTCGTAAGTACTGTAGTAGGCGCACATTAGAAAGAAGTTGCATGCAGTTCTGTCAAGGCCACTAGGCTCATTAGCGGCAGGATTAACTTCTGTGATCTGTTGACAAGTGGAAGGGCCAGGAGCGCTCAAGGAAGAGACTTGAGGAAACTGGAATAAGGCTCCTAATTGCTTGTATTTGCTGACTAGTGTAATTTTCTGGCCTGTAATAAATTATATTTCTTTAAGCAGTAATTGGAGTTGTGCTTTGTACCCCCACCGTAATCCAGTTAACAAAAGTGCCACTAGGGGGGGGGGCACGTAACAATAGTTTAGCTTACATAGAGACATTATAAACGAGACGAAGAAATTGATCAAGACATAATTTTCAAATAACTTAAGGCTAAAGATTATGTGAATGCTTTAAATAGCATCGACGATCTGCTAAGGACTAAAAATGGAAAGGAAATAACAGGAAAAACATACAAATAGTAACTCAGCACTCGTGCCATGCTCTGCAATGTGGGGACTGTTAAGTATAAACTCGGGGGTTTATTAACAACAATTGAAAAGAGATTACAGCATATAAACAAATTTATTCTCGAAGATATTCTCCTTACTTAGAGACACTTAAATATTTGCACAATGATGGATGATTTAAATGAGCTGAACAAAATAGGACAGGCTTCTTGTCTGGAATTGCGACGACTATAAACCATCCATTTTCAATTTCAGAGCTGCGCCAAATTTAAACTAAGTACCGGTATGGTTCCCGCATCATCTGTCGGAGTGATGAGTTTTCTGTTTTCCTCCCTGCACGTTATGCATCGCTAACACCAGCAACAATAGAATAATTAAATAGACGAGGCCTCGTTTTAAAACATCTAAGCAATCAGAACGGAATATCCTTGGTACAATTCGAAGGAGAACGTATATATAACAAAGAAACATGCAACTCCAAACAGCATTATTAACATCATTTATATGTATTGAGTCTTCAAAAATAAAAGTATTTGTATGTGTTTGTGGTTTTTTTTATGTTACAACACCCATGTTAAAATATGTCTTGGAGCAGGATATGGTTTGTTATCTAAATAATTGTCTGGATTAAGAAACAGGTCTTGTAGAACTTTATTATCGTGAATGGTTGATTTAAAAAAGCGATTAAATGTTATACAACAAGTAAGTATAACCTCCCTGTCGGAATGAAGTATCGTTTCAACCTGTTGTCGTCTTAATTGCGGACTGTAACTGATGCAATGGTGTTGAGTGTCCAAGGCTCGTTCTTCGCACAGATCACATTTAAGTATTCTAGGATCCCTTGGGTTGAAGTATTCGGCTCGGATGTACGTGTTCATTATAACAATCAGACTGTTTAAGATTGCTGTGCTTCACGTTCTTTTATAGCTCCTAGCTCCAACAAATGAGTAGATGCATAATGTCCGAGACCAAACGTGCTTACATTGTGAGACTTGATCACTCTCCTGTCATCATCTCGACTCAGAACAATCTTGTGCAAGTGGTCGGTAGTTACACGGTGCAACCTGGACCTGAATACGTTCATCGACACTCGTAACATTGAACCTTCGAAGAGACATCGTTCAAAGTCCTGTTGACCAATGTGTTTTTCAACTTCGCTTCGTGTAACTCCCTTAATTTTAAACCCTTTTTTGTTTATGTCCAAAGCATACATCTTCGGTTGAAGTCCTATACATTTTTGAACGAGCTGTCCACAAGCTTCGTCTTTAAATTTACCCAGCACCTTCTTGTTCTTGGTTGAATACAGAGGGTGATCGGGTTTGTAGTCACTTGTGTCTAAATACTAATTCAAGTTAGCACTCGTCATGTCCTGGTAAACATCATCAGTCGTTGACAATTGTATAAATGAGTCAGTGTCCATATACATTAATTTCAACTTTTCGCTGCCATAGAACGGAAGCAAAACGTCATAGTGATACTGATACATCAGCATTTGGATACATCCAGAACGGACATACCGATGTACACTGGTTTGTCTAAATATTGTGAACGTTTTGCTAAATGAACAGCCGCAATATTAGGTCCGAAGATCTTTCTGTCAACAAAGTTAGGGTTTGACACAAGTTCCTCAAGCTGTTCCGCTGTTGTTACGAGACGAATGTCTAAGCGATTTGGAACGTTTTCCATAGTCTTTCCAAACATAGCATTATTAAACAGCTTGTACAAGTCCTTCTCAAAGTGATTCTTAGTTTGTTTTCTGAGTTCAGTGTTGAATTCCATGTAACTCTTTAGCCAACGACATTGAGCAAATTTCAACACCTGATGCACCTTCTTTACCACCAGGCCATGTTCTATTGCCTGTTTTAAAGCCATGAATTGGAGAACTTAGCGTACGCGGCTTCCAAGATGTAATACCATTTTCTCCACAACAGACGACTTGCACGGTTTTCTTCTTTCAGCAAGAAATGGCATATCATTACGCAGGTTGTGGAGTTCTGTCGTGTAGTTGATATCCACCTCGAAAAAGTAGCCATGTGGATCATTTTGGCTGCGTTCTACAGTATTAATAGTGTCTGGAGAGACGCAGTAAAATCCACCGTAAGCAAGTGGTAAGAAAATGGCCCAACCACACAGATTGTTAACATCTACATACATAATAAACTGTGCTGGTTTTTCGCGATCATATTCAGGCATGTACTTATTATTTGCCACTCCAAAGCGATGCGAAACTTGAACCATACCACCTCGTATGCCACGCTCTACAAAAAGCAGTTGGTCGTAGTCTTTTAGCTAATCGAGCTGAATGCCTGTGTAAAGCAGTATAGCCTCCCAGGTAAGAGAAGGAAGAGAAACAAAATGAGCTGGGTAGAGTTTGTGGATTCGCGTAGTAGCCGTGCGAAATGTTTCGACGTCTGCAAGGAGAAGCACGTATTGTTTCAAGTACAGATCGATATATTCCCTCGAGGTTTTAACACAGAAATGATTCCATACTCTCTTTGCATGTTCATAGTCCTCTTTGCTAATATTTTCCCTTTTAATTTGTTAAAGAACTTTAGTTTTGAAGGCAGACTTGTTTCTTCATATTTACTCCAAGAGTCGATAAATTCATAGAAAAGTTCTCCTCTTTAAAACAGCATCGTCTTCTCCAAAGTGTTTGTAAGTTTCAGGAAAATGTTCTAGGTTCTCGGCTAGCTATTCCAGACTGCTATCCAAGAACCGAAATGAGTCTATAGATTTAACTCGCACAGATTCATCTTGAATATATTTCGTGACGGATATGTAGTTTTCACTATTGTTCGGAATGACTGTTACTCTCCCCGATGTTGAACCTAGTTCTTTTACAATAAAATGCATATTCGAATTCTGGAGATTGTGTATGAACACCGGTAAGAATGTGACTTCTTTACATTGCAAATTACAATTGATATGAGCACAGCCACGGTATTCCCCGATGATATGACAATGATCTCTCACTTTGTAAATATGTTCATGGCAAAATTCTTTTCCACACATGTAACAAGCCTTAGCCCCTTGGAATTCACGTTCTTGTTCCTCTGTCAAGTTCAAAGGCAATTTTGCTTCATAGACAAAACCTAATGTGTGAGCCAAGCTTGTTAAATAATTAATAAACTCCTTGACTGCATTAGGTCCACGGTATAATTTCGGCTCTCTAGGTAAACCGAATTGTTAGGCATTGATTGAGGAATCTGCTTTTAAATATACACTAAAGCTCGTGGATTCATGTTCCTGATGGGAGATATTCCAACTCGGATCGTCGCTAGGCTGTCAAGATTGAACAGGTTTCAAGAGGCATTCAAAGTCAGCATAAGCCACAAAAGGAACTTTAAGCTTGCGGTGTAGCCTGCATCTCTAAAACGCAATTTCTAACTGCCATCAGGTAATTTTACACGAACAATTTTTTGTTCAAGACAGTATCTTTTATGGTCTTCTAGTTTCTGGACAGCACTTCACCCGTGCTGGTCGCCGAAATGAGAAAAGCAGCACATGCATACAGCCAAGGCATTATGGTGTTTCGTTAGTTGACTTCAGCCTAAGCGGTTAAAGTTTTATGGAAACAAAGTGTCCAAAGCCTTTATTGTTAGTAATGTACAACAGAATGGTGTGGTCTGCTAACTCTTCATCAACAACCTTTAACGGCTTAACGTTGTGTTTATAATCTAAAGAGAAAACGTTTACGGAATTATTATTCTCTTGTTTTTCAAACATTTTAATATAATGAATAGCCATGGTGGAATGTAGTGTCCGAAAAGTCATATTTATCTTCCAAACTCTTGTAACTGTAAACATAATCAGCGTTCTTTTCAACAAATTTTGACAGCATTGCATAGAAGAAACATCTGTCGTCATTGATTTTAACGTTTATACATGCTGTTTAGCGCTAATTTCGCCAGGATGACGTAGGTATGTACTTCCTCTCAGAGGGTTATACTTGCTTAATCTAACCCGAAAACCATCTACACCCAACAGAAACCACCCACTGCCTTTCATTTCAGTTTCATGTAATTCCGAGATTATTTCCTTGAACTGTTTGTTAACAAATTCATTTAGATCCGTTCCCTTAAAACGGCCTCATTTTTCGTCTTAAAAGCTCGATCACATACCACCTCGTGCACGTTGACAAACAAACATTCGAGCATAAAATTCATCTTTATTGAATTATGGAAAATGAGTTCTTTTTTTATAAGCTTAATTACTCGCTCTTTCGCTTCCTCGAGATATGCTTCCGCGTCATAACACGTTTCACATCGAATAAAGTAAGAACGCATTCGGTCTGTAAATGCCGATTCATAGACCACAACTCCCTCACCATCAGGAACTGTCGACAGAAGAGCATTCTTTGTAGGCTCGCACCTTCCAAGCTTGTTAGGTAATTCGTAACCACAAGACTCCTCATGACGTAGTCCGTTTTATGAGTTTGAAAAAAAATTCTTTCATTTCATACACTAATAGATGGTTCTGCATGAATGCATGTGGCGTTTACTACTTGATTATCATGTGAAAGTGGCTCCACATTTTTCACAGAGTGAGGTTGATACGTTAGCCATAATGCATAAAACTCTCTATAAGAAGCAACTATCTCTGCCAGTAGCTTGCAGAATACTAACAATCCGAACATTAGAACGTTCATTTTATACCTATCACAGACTGCAACACCTAGCCAACTCTAACGGCGAGTAAAAGACAGCTTGTTCTGCATATATATTAGCTTCCAACTTTTTGTAACTTGCACAGCGAAACTTGAGACAAAATGACCACATAGGAGCGAGTACAAGACAGCTTGTTCTGCATAGATATTAGCTTTCAACTTTTCGTAACTTGCACAGCAATACTTAAGACAAAAAGACCACATAGTAGCGAGTACAAGACAACTTGTTCTGTATAAATATTATCTTTCATTTTTTGTAACTTGCCCAGCAATACTTAAGACGAAATGACCGCATAGCAGCGAGTACAAGCGAGTTCTGTATACATATTAACTTTTGACTTTTGGATGTTTTGACATCACTGTGCTTGTATAAAAAAGTACAAGTCCCTATGATAGAACTTTGTTTATTAGCGTTGCTCGCTTGCTGCAAAAACACAAGTCCCTAAAATATAACTTAGGTTAATAGCATTGCTCGCTTGCCTCCAAAAACACAAGTCCCTATAATAGAACTTAGAGTATTAGCACAAAAAACACAAGTCCTTATACTGTAATAGAACACAGAGTAATAACATTGTTCGCTTGGAATAAAAACACAAGTCCCTATGATAGAACACAGAATTGTAACATTGCTCAACTTAATTGTCGAGTCACATGTTGCTAGCCTAAATGGTCAGCCAATTTACCGTTTTTTCTTTTTTTAAACTTTTAGTCAGCATTTACTAAAAAGTAGACTATCCTATTAACACGTAATAACATTCTGTTTGTAACACTTTGCGTTTGTACATCTTATTGCTTGGAATAAAACCCTAACATATTATCAACTAATACCTTATTTCTAATATCTTATTTAATACATTGTTTCTTTAATATAAAAACATAGATAACAACGTAAGTTTGTTATGTTTTAACAACGATACTCCAAGGACTGGTGCCTTACAAGACAGCAAACACCAGGTTTTTCTAATGGCCGCAATGCCAAATGGCGGAGTACTATAACCAGATTTCCTTTTTGCGGGTCTACCCAGTGGTAGTGCACATTCATAGAACCAAGATTTTGTCCGCAAGCGAAAATCTTGGCACTAAATTAACCTATGTAATTAGGGCAATGATCCTTAAGTACAGTCTTGGCTAACGAGTTACCAAGCAGCCTGAGAAGACCTCAGACCTTAGAGTACCAATTTGAAATTTAAAAAAACTCTAGAGTGCATATTTCTAACCAATGCCTAGCAAATAGGTTACGAGTTTGTTACGAAAAACAACACTCATGTAATCTTCGTTATTAATAAAATGGAAACAATGTGTAAGTCCCCATAAAAAATCTACTCGGCGTTCGGTACAAACAATTTGTAGTAGAAAAAATATTGCAAGTAATGAACACGGTTTGCACTATTAACTTACGTTCAAGTTAGACACGCGGTGTAACTAGACCAGGAATAACACTAACTCTCGTGCTAGCAAATCGATAAGACATATGTAATAGGCCTAAGCTGAGTAGAATTGAGAATTATAAAAGTGTAATAATAGTTGCGTCGACAAAACCAGTAATTACAATATCAACTTTACGAAAACCAGTACTATAAAAGGTTTTATACAAATAACAACGATAGTAAAACTGTAATTGCAACAACAACGCTTGCTCGGACTAATGAACATTGCATGTGCTGAAAAGAACAGTATTAGTTTCATTGATAAAACTGGAATTGAGTAGCGCTCCCCAATTCATAATAGCTACATTTCTACTAGGTATGCAACCTATTGAGTATTATAAACAGTCTTATACTAATAAGACTATTTATAATTCTCAATTGGTTGCATACAGTCTTATTAGTAGAAGAATGTTTATAATACACAATTCAAATACCAACAACACGAGTTAACACAAGAATTTACTAGCTACACTGTAATGTAGTCTGGTGAGTAGAAACAACGCTCATGCAAACGGGCCTAATAGAATGCCTCGATACCACTGAAGCGACAAAAAAGCGGTAGATCCAAAAAAAAAAAAACGCTACATCAAATATATTTTTGTTCCAACGCCCCTCTTGCTAAAAGCATATCGTGCGAGCAAAGCCAATAGTAAAGGACATTCTCTAATTACCTAGTTCAGTGTACCTCAATCGAGGCCAAGTATTGATTATTGCACTTTTATCTAAGGACATTAGTTGAATTGGTTTGCCGTATTATAAAATAACTATCAACCTATGCAGAACTGTCTTACCCCTAGTAATAAGATGTATATACAGTATATTGCATGTTACATGAACACAAGGGATTTAATTATTAAAATTGAGTTACATTTGTACATTTTTTTTTCGTGTAGCCTCCTGAGAGGCCGAGTGCAGGTCTTTCTAGTCGACGCCCGTGGGCGACCTGCGCGTCGGGATGAGAGATGGAATGGATGAAGATGAATGAAACTGGGCAGGGATGTGGAAGGAAGCGGCCGTGGCCTGTCAGAAGGTACTGTCCCAGCATTTGCCTGGTGTTGAAAATGGGAAACCACGGAAAACCATTTCAAGGACAGCCGACGGTGGGGCTCGAACCCACGCGTCTACCGAGTCAACAGAGAGCTTGGCCCCATGACCTAACGCAGCGCTTTAGCCCGCGTAGCCACTACTGTCGGTACATTTGTACATGACCAATACGAACATGCTAATTGCTTGACTGTATCAACACTAGTAACTGGGTATGTTATAAGTGCTTGTTAATATTGCAGAATTCTGACCACATCCTTGAAAGCCCCTCCCAACCCCTCCAGCGCTGCACGATCAGAAACATCTCGCATGTTATTAACACACCACGCCTCGCAGACGTGATTACATTTCCTGTTTCATCTGCATGCTGTGCCCTTTTATCACAAATATTTGTTAGAATCAAAAATGGGCAGGATCGCAAAATCTTCATGGTCCCCGGCTAGATGAACCACTGAAAGAAATGTCTGACAAATAGGATAAAAACAACTCTCCTAGAGTTGTACAACGTTAACTAGAAACAAAAAGAACCATACTCGGACAGAGCGATAAACTATAACATCTCGGGGGGGTTAGAAGTGAAAAATTGGTGGGCGCCTATAATTGTTTCCATAGTACAACTTTCGTTAGTTAATATAAATCAAAATTCGCTATGCAAAAGTCTCATGCGAACAGACAAAAATCCTCGTGTTCGTAATTTATTTATCAAGACGATACAACTATAACTGCTGAACTCCACAGCTTAAGGTCGGAAAAGAAAAAAAAAGAAAAATTTCATCTTCACTTAGTATAGCTCCATAACAACATCTGTTTTATGGAATGCCAAGTGCATTATTGAAGACGCCTGCACTCAAACATTGACTTCGGAGATTATAAATTCATAAAAAACAGAAAACCCTAAATGAAAGCCATAAACCTTAAATCAAATGTATGCAAAGCTAAACACAGTCATCATTAATTTATACATTGAAGAATCTCCGATCTCTTTCAAACAAATTTATATACATCAAACATCTATCGCACAAACGTCATTGGATTTTATCGTCAATCCTCTTAGATAATTTACTATAATATACAAATTGCATGATGATTTCGTCATCATGTACCGTGACTGTGAGTTTCACTTCCATAACTCATTGTCAAAGCAACAACTATCTTACAACCACTTTCCTGGCTCACGTCAAATCCGTGACACATATAGCCGTACACTTAAGTCTAGCTCATGTCTTAACATTACAACATCATGGTTTAATAAATTAATAATAATGAAGGTTAAACGTCGTTTTTTAAAATCAAAAATCGCCTGATTCGTGCTCTTTTACATTGACACAAATCTTAACATAGTAGCTTTTCCCAAATCAACGCACCTTTCAACTAATACAGTTTGCTCATCAAACGACATGTGGAATATTACCTCACATACATTTGCAACATGACTGAATTTGGCAACATTCAGTTCTCAAATGACCTCTTATTCCACTTTGCACAAATATTTCCACATTTTAACAACTTCCAAATAATTACTGCAACTACAAATATTCCCACCGTCACCTTGACCGATTGGAATCCAAATCCATTCATTTTCAACTTATTTTGGGCTCTAATACAATTTACAGTGCGTTCCCACATCATTTAATACTATGTGTACTATTTCTCGTAAGATGTATTTCCTGTATTTGGCAGTACTTCAAAACATTTTAATATTTACAACTATAACATCATGAGTTAATAAAAATATTTCAAAACTCCCTACTTATCATTCATGAACGTTCCATTTAACAATTCTTAACTACTTTCAACTTTCTTTAAGAAAACAATCTCACGTTGCTTTAAAATACATAACTTCGTTACAATTGAATTCGTACAATATTTCACCTTTCCTTTCCTCAATGAAGGTAACAAAACCTTTAACGCATCTCGCAAATCATGAACAATCCTGAATAACAGTTTAGAGATCAGCTGTTCTCGACTAACAACGAATGAAATATATCAATCAAATAATTGACAAACAGTCATGGTTCAAATCCATATCGGACAAAACTAGCATAGGCCTAATCTAATCTTTCCAAGTCTAACACTTCCTAAGACGTTTCCTAAATAAATTTAAAGCCATAAAAATCTCCGAACTGAACTAAAGAAAAATGAATGAATGAATGAATTAATTAATTAAAGACAAACTCCTAATGCAAACGGTAATAATAAACACTAACTAGCAAACGTCGCTCCAATAGCTTCTACTGCAAATTCAAATACGAAAAACCCTAATAAAATATTCAAAAGAAAAAAACATCAAAAAATGGTTCTCACGTATTTCCAAAGTTCTACTGCAAATCTACATAATCTGAGGTGACTTCTACCATTCGTCGTACTCTGCTTCTGATGAAGGAAATAGCGCAATGACTACCGCTCATAGCCTCGATGTTGACAGCAACTGGGTATCCATCTCACCTTCCACTGCTAAAGCTGCATGATCTGGTCTCCAACTCATCCTCGCCCTATTTCAAACTGGGTTCTTCAAGCTTTGAGCTGGGATAGCCCTTTCTTCTGTTTTTGGTAGCGCCGACCTGAACTGACGTTCTACAAGTTCCTTTCTCATTCTCATAATTTTGTGGAGTCGCTTTAAGTAGCTTTGGCATTTTTCCAATTAAATTTCACAATAAATTTTAAGTTACTCTGGAATTCCCACGTTCTCATTGCGGAGTTCCCTTCTCAGTCTCTACTCTTCCATCTGTACACTCATGTTCAATTCAAACATGGTTCCCCATACTGCGGTTGTAAGTTCCATTCTCATTTGTAGTTTCTAAAATATCTTTGTGAACTTTCCTTGTATAGTTCTTCTGCAAAGGTGTATGCCGTGCAGCATGACATTCACCATATTAGTCCATCGGTTACTGAACTATCGTGGTAATTGATAATTAGAGAAAACTTTACTGAAAATCCCTCGTAGTCCAAGTTCAATTGTGGCTCAAATTAAGAAAGATGACATAATGTTCCGTATTGTAGCTCACGATTATTATCGCTCGTAAATGTTCATTAAACACTGCAACTCAATAATGCTTCACAGTCATAAAACTGTTCACACAATCGCTCGAATACTGAAGTGAACTTCTCTGTAGTAATAAAGTGCACCAGATCGAACTTTCAAACGTAGCACGTTTCCAGACTGCCGATCTACCGAAGACACGGCTTCAGTCGCCGGTAAAATTATTACGCCGCACTCCACTCGGATCGCGAATTACAATTCGGATCGCGACACAACTAGACGCGTCAAGTGACAGCTCATGACTCCTCTAACAAATGTGCTGTCTTCCCCTGGCTTGTTCCAAAATCATCCCTTCCACTGGCGAAAGAACGATGGCGCTCTTGCTTCGTATTTTAATTCCGTCTATCATATAGACTAGTTCAAATGCATTTCTAAATTGATAGTAATTTTCCTTAAGATATTCCGCTATTCCTTGGGTACTCATAAATCTTCTGTCTCTTCTCTAACTATATAAAAAACTTATTAAAAACTTCGTTCTATTTCCGACATTACCCGGTTGCTGGTATCATATGATCTACCTCTCTTTCTCCCTCCTTTACTTGACCTTGGCCGGAGTAGCACGCCTCCGTTGCTCTGTCTTGCCTTGCTTTGCATGCTTACTTAGATATTACGAAAATCTGTCCGTTTCCTCAGCCTGCTATGAATGCATAAAAAAGCTGGCTTTATGATAGGCCACTAAGTCCACATTCTAGGTTCCAAAATGCTGTTGCTTCAATGCTTAATAAAATATACCTTTCATTTATATTATCAAACATGAAAATACGGGTTCAATACCTCCTAGAAGTGTGTGACACCTATTCTTTAAGCTTTGAGCTGGGATCGCCCTTGCTCCATCTGCTTCTGTTCTGAACTGACGTTCTATAAGTTCCTTTCTCATTTTCATAATTTTGTAGAGTCGCTTTAAGTAGCTCTGGCATTTTTCCAATTACATTTCGTAATAAATTAACAAACTAGCATCTGTTCTGGCTTGTATGAAAATTTACCAAACAGAACTCCGTGCAACATTGTAGGCAGATTGATTTTAATAATTACTCTCACAGTACACAGATGTATATGCCGATGTGTACAGCTAGGTCATACAGGTAGAGCCTTTTGTTTCAAATGAACTCAAATTAAATCTATGTCATGCTCTGACACTCCGAGATGAGTTTTAAACTAAGCCTGACATGAAAGATGGAAATTTGAGTTTGAATGTTACTAAGCTAATCCAGGAGTGGACCTTCACGGGCTTATATAGAGCATGAGGGAAAATATTAATCATAACAAGCTTCCCATCAAAGTAGAACCCGATTTGTATTCACGCAGTCATGAGTTGATGCATGAAATGTTACAGCTCTATAGAACAATCTGTTTTCAATCTAATTCGACCTTAGACTTTGACAATAAAAAAATGATGAAACTCAACCAAGTTATTAGAAACGTTCTCGAGCTATCAGTAAAAATGGCTAACTGTGCAGCTTCTCTTGTGGAGAGAAATAACCGTGCATTATAACATAGAATATTTTCAATACTTGCTTGCCACAAAACTACAAGTCACTATGATAATAATTAACCCTCGCACTACAACCCATAAAGGGCCTATATCTACCAATCTGCAGTTTTCGTAACCGGGGCACTGCCTCACAAAGTTGCACAGTAGCCAATCTGCTAAGTAAAATGCTCTCTTGCCCACCTGAAAGTACAAAGTTCTGGCCCTCACGCTGAAATCGCTCAAATAGACAGGATTCGAACCCGGGGCCTCTGAGCCAAGCGGCACAGTTGCAATCTGAAAAATAAACTGTTAGCATGCCCCCAGAAAGTACAAGGCACCGCGTTCCAGCCCTCACGCTAACAGAACCCAGGCCCTTGCCTCGTCTGCACACTAGCACATTTGCCAAATTGTTTTTAGCAAACATTTAACGCGCAAGGTGTACAGGAACCCAGTAAAATAGCAACACAAACCTACATTTTATCACGTTTTGCACTGCACAGTAGACACCAGCCAGAATGTACTTTTCTGTACTACCAACGATCTTCTTTAGCCTATTTTCAATTATGAAAAAAAAAAAAAGGCTAATGAGTTCACCTTTCGTCCATGTGTGTGTATGTGTGTGTGCGTATGTGTGCTTGTGTGTCATTCCCTAATAAAATCTAAACGCCCGAAGCGATTTCAATGAAACTCGGTCCAACCTCCACCATGCCTTTCAAATTTTGATACGTTTCACCAATTCAACATGGTGGCCACGCGAAATATTTCACTGGTATTCTATATCTCCACAACGGTGACAGATATCACCCTGAAATTTTGTGCAATAATAAAGGGTACAACTACAAGTTCAACCATGTGACTTTCAAAAACCTGCTAGGAACAAAATGAACATGGCGGCCATGCGAAGTTGAAACATTTCAATGGATTTTTTCATGCGATTTAACCATCCGAGCACAGTGAAACTTAGTACAGTAAATTTATATACACATTTTAATGCAATGGCATCTAGTTTATTTCAATTGTCTTCATAACCTCAAGATGGCGGCTGTGCGAAATTTTAAAATTATGTTGTTTCTTTGTGTCCAAATCATGCGATCTAATTGAAAGTTTGAACAATGAACCTACGCAATAATCTTCATCTAGTGGTATATAACTCTTTGATCTACATACATAACAATCCAACATGGCGACCTTCTGAAATATTTAGTCGGTTCCCAATATCTACGAATCTATTACAGCAATCAAACTGAAATTTTGTATGTTGATAGGTGCTATAAATATAAGTTCATCCTTTGGACTTTTACTAACCTGGTGAGCACAATACCAACATGGCGGCCAAGCGAATTAAAGAACTTTAAATGGAATTTACTCGTGATTCAATCATCCGGGTGCAGTGAAACTTCGTATGGTAAATGTTCATACAAAATTTTATCTACTGACATCTAATTATATTCAATTGTTTACATAATCCCAAGATGGCGGCTGTGCAAAATTTTGTAAATTGAATTTTTATTTCTTGTGTCTAATCATGCGATCGAAGTGAAAGTTTGAATAATGAACCTATGCAATTTTTTCATCTAATGGTACATAACTCTATGACCTACATATATAACAATCCAACATGGCGACCATTCGAAGTACTTAGACTGTTCTCAATATATACTAATCTATTACTGCAATCAAACTGATTTTTTGCATTTTATTTAGGCTATAAATATAAGTTCACCTATTGCACTTTTAATAACCTGGTGAGCACAATACCAACGTGGCGGCCAAGCTAAATTAAAAGCTTTAAATGGAATTTACTCGCGATTTAATCATCCGAGCGCGGTGAAACGGGGTACGGTAAATATGCATACGAAATTTAATCTACTGCCATCTAATTAAATTCAATTGTTTTCATAACCCCAAGATGGCGGCTGTGCGAAGTTTTAAAATTGAGTTCTAATTTCTTGTGTCTAATCATGTGATCGAAGTGAACGTTTAAATAATGAACCTATGGGATAATCTTCATCTAATGGTAGTCTACATAACTCTATGGCCTACATACAGAACAATGCAACATGGCAATCCTTTTTATAGGCGGGAGGATTTTTCATAGAGAAGGCCAATAGGATATATGAAAAAAATCTACATAGTTCTTCAGGAAACTACTTGTTTTGATATAGTATATTAGGTCTATTAGTACAACAATGAGCTAAAACATAGTATTACATTCGTACTACACTGAGGACTTAGCCTAAAAGTCTATTTCAATCCATAACAACGTCTATTCATTTTATATAACTTAATTTGGAATGAGAATATGCTCTTTTTAGAGCGTATCAATGAGAGCAGACACCTTACATTCTATCAGTAGACAGTAGGCTAACATGAGTGTGCCCCATTAGATTGGACGAGGAGTTACAATTAATTTCCTAGTGCCTGAAAAAATACATTAATTATTTATATATTTAATAAAACACTTTTCACACAAATGGAAGGCTAAATTGGATGACTAGTTTCGTTCGTCAAGTGAACATCATCAGGTTCTGCTAACTTACTCTTAATTAAGGTTCAGTGGATATGTATATAACACTTATGTAAGTTGCAATAGTACTTACAATTATTAAACTGCATTACGTTTTCAATTAAACATTTTAAAGAGTCGGTGACTGGAGTGAAATGGACGTCACTACAGGAACATCCGGAAATCAGCTAAGTCAACAAAACCACAGTGTCATCTCAGTGATATTTAAGTGTCTATTAGAAGCCATTAATCTAACTAACCAATTACAAAACCTCATTACCTAAGTAGTGGATTTGTACAGGTTTCGCAGCCACCAACGAATTTCATCCTACAAGATGGCGGCCGTAGCTTAACTTAACCTAGCCTAACCTAACAAGATGGTGGCTGTAGCTTAACTCAACCTAGCCTAACCTAACAAGATGGCGGCCATAGCTTAACTCAACCTAACCAAACCAACGAGGTGTGATCCAAAAGTTTTAGAGAATTTCAAGATGCGGCATTAGCTTAACCCTAGCCTAACCTAACAAGATGGAAGCCACAGCTTAACTTAATCTATTCTAGCTGAACAAGATGGCGGTCATAGCTTAACTTAACCTAACCTAACCTACCCTACGAGGTGTGATTAAAAAGTTCCTATATGGCGGTCATAGCTTAACGTAACCTAAGCTAACTTAAGCTAACCTAACCAAATCGAGGACAAGTCAAGGGCCTAAGTGCAAAACTTGAGAGTGGATGCTCTTCAACGGAGGGGTGACACCCCTAAGAGGTGTAGCCACTCTCTAGAGGTGTCGCAGAGCGTTCAAGATGGCGGTCAGAGACGATTCGGAGCATTTAAGATAGCGAGAGGGTAGCTGAGTGGAAGTATCTTTAGTCGGTTAACCAAAGATGGTGGTGACTAGCGGGGAGACGGTGAGGGTTGTATTATTTATTTATTTATTTATTTTCTTAGTAATTATTTATTTGTCAAAGTAGCCGAGCAGAGAGTATTTTTAATCAGTCAATCGCTCTACCTTTACCGTCCTACGTTTAACGCTCTACCTTCACCGCTCTACCTGTACCGATCTACCTCTACGGCTCTACCTCTACCACTCTACCTCTACCACTCTACCTCTACCGCTCTACCTCTACCACAAATGGTCTGCGATGTGTGATTTAAAACAAGCAGAATCTTGCAGCGTATGACGTCACGCGATGTAGGAGTCACAACCGGTTGCAAGGTGCAGCGTTACAGGAAGCAAGCGTGCGAACATGATTCTTGCAGACGTATGACGTCACGTGATGTAGGTTTTTATTAAAAACCGTGAGAACGCTGTTAAGACTGGTATTTGATGCGATGCAGGTGTGGACGTGGGAACGTGTGTGTTTTGTTATTCTACGATTACGTCAGCGAAACACGAACTGACTTGTCAAACCGTGAGAACGCTGCTGCCACTGATATTTGATGCGACGCAAGTGTGTTCGAGATATAAACAATGGGAGGGGAAAGGCCTTTCTCACTTCATAGTTGAATCACGTGAACCAAAGTTAACAACACGTTATCTCTGCAGCTTACTTGTGACTACAGTGGTGGAAGAGGACCTGAATATACATAACTACTTCGGTAAGTCTTTTATCTTAAAATGATATTTTAGTTGGGTAAACGCGTTCTATTAAGTTCCAACGTTCACCGCCAGGTCACATTGTCAGTGGTATTTGCTAACCAAAGTTGGGGTTACTTGAAATTAGACCTGCTGAGTGTCTATAGATGTTCCATTAAAATACCCTGCAATAACCATTAGCTGTAATCTATATACTTTGTTTTGCCTTTTAACATTGTGATTTCGTTTTATAGGTGACTTGGAAAGTGATCTTTCTGATAATCATCATGTTCAAGTTATCGTGGTGATTGTAATAAACTGTTTTCAAGAACTGACAACCTTCAACGTCATGCAAGTACTAAACATAACCATAGAATGTTTGTGTGCAGTCATTGTGCTACAACATATAACATACAGGATAATCTTGCACAGCATGTTCGTTTAAAGCATGTTCAGCACCATTTTCGTGTTCAGTTTGCGAACATTGTTTTCCTAGTGTAAAGCGATATCAATCCCTCAGGATTGAGGTGCATGGAGAACAACAGGAATTAAGAACTGTAAAACCATCAACTAGCACAGAACCTTTAAATGAATGTAATGAAGTAGGGTTTACCGTTCTGAAATAAATGCTCGAAAGCGTAAAAGTTCTCACGATTTTGAAAATAGCTGTACAGCAAAATGAATAAAGAATGGTGAACCTTCGATAACGCATTGTGATGTTTGCAATATTCTTAAATGATTCAAGGACATGTATGCAGTATTAATCATAAAAACAACGCTTGTCATAAACAAATCTGTAAATATTCAACAAATTGGTAGCGCCTTTAAAAGTCGAATTGTTAGTTACGGACTTTATAGTGAAGAAAAGCTCAAAGAATTGAAACATATTTAAAGAATGTTTAGTATAATGTTTTTGACGTGTTAGATAATGCTCTAGCGGAACATAAAGCATTTAACATGAATTTTGAACTCTTTGGACCATATGTAAAAACCAAGGGTGAAAGTGAAATCATTGATATCAAATCCTTTAATACAAAAACATAATTGTTAGTGAACCAACTAATATCAGTGATATGTACCAATATATTTCGGGTGTCATCACTAGGAAGAGTGAAGAGTTCCAGGAAAGGGAGGCAGGCTGTGCGTTGGTTGAAGTACTTTATTAGAAACCAAAATTAATAAATATAACCCCCTTCGAGCATCATAGTATATGGATTTACCTGAATGGATAAAACGAAAGGGATCTGTTGTGAACGTTATGAATAGTGATCAACCATGTTTTGCGTAGGGTGTAACCTCAGGTCTCCATCCAGCTTCGATGAATGAGAAGAGAACATCATCTTATCCTCACTATTCTTCAGTACTGGATTTAAAAGAAATATAATTTCCTATGGAGATAAAGGACATTAGAGTTTTGAAGAGCTGAACAATGTAAGTATTAATGGTTATGGAAACAAAAGTATAGTAGGACCTCTATATTATACTCAGAAAAGAAGAATGTAAATTTATTATACATAACCAAAGGTGAAAATGCTCACTATTGTTGGATAAAACATTTAAAGAGAGTTGTTGGTAGTCAGCTATCAAAAGATAAATCAAAGAAGTGGTTGTGCGACGGTTGTTTACTGTATTTTAACCCTAGAACTGCGGACCGTCTTCCAGGAAGACGGTGTGTTATTCAATCAAGTGCGACCGTCTCTCTGAAAGACGGTCTTGGAATTCAAATATAGTACTACTGTTAGCCTTCAGATGGCACTAATTTCAAGTTATGCTGGTTCCCGATGCTTTTATCTTTCGTAGCGTAAGTCATTGGCAAACAAATGACAGTATGCAAGCTATTATTTGGCTGCAGAAGTGGAAGTACTTCCATGTTGATATTGAAGTTGCATTGAGCAAAATGGCCGCCAACTATGTAGACGATTCAGAAATTTAGCACTTGATTTTTGACGATTCGTGTGATAGTATGGACGATGACAGTGATTATTGTGTGGATTCGTATGAAAATGAAGATGGTGAAAGTAGTGGCAGTGATACCGGCGAACAGGATGTCACGCAAGTTATGGAAATCCCCATCAATGCAAGCGATGTTTATCATGTTCCGACAGACCCTGTACACATGCCTAATGTTAGCCGTGAAGTGGTAAGTGTGAACTAGACTGATATTAAACCTGAAGAAAGTGACTTTCCAGGTAAAAATGTACCGTTTATTGTTCATCATCCTGGGCCTGTGAACTTGCCTCCCCGTAATCGCGCGCCGATTATGTACTTCAAAATCGAGAAATGTCATATTTTTGTAAAAATAATTTTCTTTTTAGTAAATAACAGGAATTAATTGAAACTGGTTCTTGAATTAGTAACAAAAAACTATGAACTTTTCATTTATGATGTCTCTTATGAACATTTAACTCGGCAATATGGTTTTCTAGAGCAGAAAAGTCAATAATTGTTTATTTTTTTTATTTTTTATAAAATACTTTTTATGATTAATTCAAAGTGACGAGTCTGATTGATTCACCTATATCAATATAATATAGAACAGTCTTTCAGCTTTATATTGGTGTATGATAAGTCATATTCATGAACACAGTATGCTTACAGATACCAAATTCCTTTAGTGTGTACTTTATGGGAATTTACTGCAGCATTTGACAGATAAACCTGCAGCAGTTCTAGGGTTAAGAAAGATGATCAACTAACTAAGCATCAAAAAGGGGTTGTAATCATGTTTGTACGGTAATACCTACTCCTGGAAATAACATTCTGAAATTTAAGGACTTTGAGAAGCAGCTTCGAGTGCCATTTGTTATATATGCTGACTTTCAAGCTTTGCTAAAACCTTTTAATACATGTTCATCGAATCCAACCAAACCTATTATCAACACTACAGTACTCACATTCATGAACCTTTTAGCTTTGCATATTATATTAAATGTAGTTATGATGACTCGTTAAATAAGTCCAAGCTCTATAGAGGACCTGATGCTCCTAATGGTTTTATGGAATGTCTTGAAAAAGGTGCTATCCGTATATCCTCTATATTAAATACTGTCATTCCAAAGGAGTCACTGACATCATCACAGCAAATACGTTTTGAAACTGAAACTAATAATTTTACTGCATATTTGGTGAAAGCTTATATACGGACAGGGTTCGCGATCATGACCATTTAACAGGAAAATATCGTGTTGCTGCTCACCAAGAATGTAATTTAAAGTATAGAGTAACTAAATTAATTCCGGTCATTCTACATAACGGTAGCAAATACGATATCAACTTTATCGTTTAAGAATTTGGAGCCTTAGATGAGAAAATTGATGTGATTGCAAATAATATAGAACAACACATATCTTTCACAAAATATTTCAAAAATGACAATAAAAAACTATAAAACTGCGATTTTTAGGTTCATTCCGCTTTATGTCAAGTAGTCTTGATAAGCTTCCTAGTAATTTAAAATCAGATTTTTTGTGAAATTCTACGTGTCTTTCCTAAAGAAGATGATTTTAATTTGATTCGTCAAAAGGGTATATTCCCTTATGAATATATTAACTGTCTGTAATGTCTTGAGGAGTGTTCTTTGCCAGCGAAATATGCATTTTACAGTTCCTTAAACACACGTTATGTCACTGATCAGGAATATTTACATGCACAACGTGTATGGACACAGTTTTACATTGAAACTTTAGGTGAGTTTTCAGACATACAGTATATTTGAAGACAGATGTGTTATTATTAGCAGATGTTTTTGAAAATTTACGGAATGTTTGTATGAAAACTTACGATCTTGACCCTTGTCAGCATTTTCCTGCTCCTGGGTTAAGTTTCAGTTCAATGTTGAAAAAAAAAACGAAAGTAAATTTAGAAATGATGACTGATATAGAGATGATTAATTTTATAAAATCATCAATTCGAGGTGGATTAAGCCAATGTAGTGGATGGTATTCTAAAGCGAATAATAAATACGTGCCTACTGTCGACCAAAATATTATGTGCACTCAAGTTTGATGGTTGTTTGTGAAGTAACCAATAGACCTACATACAACCCAATGACATCATCATTTTCGTCGTTATATTTTACGTTAGCTCATGTAGGTTTGAAATTTTTAGTTTATATTTTCATATTTTTGTCGCATTTGGAACACAAAAAGTGCCCGTTTTTAGGCGTGTTTCAACCATGCGTCACATTTAAGAATTAATATCTCAAAAACCCGTCATCAAATTGGATCCAAATTTTAACACAATATATATTGGAATGTTTTATAACTGGTTTATTAATTTCATAATTTTGTCTGACCAAGTAACAATGTTGTTATCATTTTTGTAAGATAACATTTTCTCGGCTCAGGGTGGTTGGAAAATTGCGTTCTTGGTTGCGTTGTAATCCTTATACATCAAGAGATTATGCAGTATGACTGTGAAATACATAAATCAATTCACTTATTTTATATCAGTTTGTATTTGTACAGGAATATAAGACATAGATTCGCAGTTAGCCGATACGCGTAATGCTGTACAGCGTTACCGAGATGCGTTATAGTGCGCCTTGCTCGGAATTGTGTGGGCAGATTCCTTCAATCTAATGGTATTAAGAGGTCGTAGAAAGCATATCCCATCAGCTTTTCTCATGAGGGTTTTGGACTTCCATAGCAGCTATAATTTGTTTTTCATTTTTAGATTATTGTTAAGTTGTAATTGTTACAGATTTTCCTGGCGGCTGGCTACTTAAAGCAGTCGAGTCTTGCTCTGAATACCATCGCTCAGTTAACGCATCTGTAAGTTTTCCTGTGATAAACTTTTACGACCATTTAAATCCATAACATGGCTGTTAGATTGAGATATATAAAGCATCGACGTGCATGCTACTGTCGACTAATACGGTATATTATGTGCACTTGAGTCTGGAAGTTGTTTATGAAACAGCCAAAGGACTACAGATAATTCAGTAACAATTTCATTTTCCTCGTTCTATTTAACGTTATCCTTCCTATATTATTCTACTAATGTCCCATTCCGGTTTTGTACCGAAAATAAGGTCCTGTTAACACCAACCTACACATATGGGGTACCTACAGGTTCCGCATAACCCCATATGTGCCCGAAACGCACTCACTTCCTCTTTAAATGCCTCACAATTAAATAAATACGTTAATAAATGTACATTTACAATGGGAGCACCGTAACCTGGCGACTCTGCCGCTAGAGCGCAGGGCAGCGCGGCGGCGACAGCCATCTGGCGGGAGCACGGCGTACTGCTAGCTGAGGAGTCTCTCAGCAGATGGCTCCGGTGTGGTCTCGCCAAGACTTCCGCTAGGGTTCAATCCTTTGCATATGTAGAAATTGCTGTAGAAGAAACTCCCGAGCAAACAATAACCGATGAATTCGTTGTAACATCGAATATTGTCTACCAAGAGGTGCTGTGACAAGTACAAAACACTGTTCTACATAATTCTTTGTGTTCTTCTCATGTACGTATGCCGTTTAACAACAATAAATACATTTCTTCAATATTTAAAACTTCGTTCTCCCACAGTCTTCCCTACTGCCCCATAAACCTACATTCACGTTGCGAAAGCTCGTACGGGAGATTATGGGGTGACGCGTGGTCAGCGCGTCGGATCCCCTCAGCCATTAATCTTGGTTTCCATGACCCCCTGCCGCACTGTCAGACAGCTACTCAATTGTCCTCACGATGCTGAGTGCACCCCGTTTCAGCCCTCACGTCAGTTTATAAAATCCCTAACGGAGCCGGGAATCGTACCCGGGGCCCCGGGTGCGAGTCAGACGCGCTACCCCAACACCACGTGGCTGGCAATAAGAATAATGACAATATTGGTTTTACATCCCTTTTAATTATTGTGACTTTTAGAGACGCAGGGTTGCCTGAATTTTCCCCCGGAGGGAATCTTTAACGTGTCATTAAATCTGATACCGCATCGGCTTATTTAATCACCCTGAAATACCAACTGACTGCACCAGGACTCAATCCTGAAACCTTGGGAACAGCAGGCGAGAAAGTTTGTTGGGTCATAAATGTTTGGATATCAGTTTTTATTCAAGCAAACGGTGTTGGTAGGATGTTGTGGTAGATCGTGGCACATGCAATGCTTCCTGTTTACTTCCGAGCCTGACCTCACCCCTGCAACCTACTGGCCTTTCTGCATATAAGTCAATGGATTTCCGATGTGGCGAAGTAAAGTAACAACAAATGTTTCGTATTATTATCGGATCAGTTCAGTCTTGTTTAGTGTTGTAAGTGCAGATTCCGGCCAGATGCCTCCAAGATCTGCATTTACTGTATTTGCGCTTCAGATGATCGTGAGTGCCGTTTGCTTAAGTTTTCCTCTAGAGGCTGAGAAGCTATATGAAAAGCGGTTTCCTATTTATCAACGAACAGCTGATTGTGTTGGAAGATCACTTCGGTCTGTAAAACATGCAGTGAAGAAGAATAAATAAAATGACATTTCTAAAAACATAAGAATCTCCTGCGGCCAAGAACAGACGGCTGTCAGGACGACCTCACATTGTAATAGATCAATTTACTATTGGAATTATTAGACGTAGGCCTACTATTCACAGCTTATTTTTGGAGAAGGTGTTCCCAGCAATTTCAAAATTAAAATAGAGACACGAGCATTCAATGACAGATTTTCCAGAAATATCCCTTGAAAATCGTTGGCAAATTGTATACACCACTGGGTTTCGATTTGAAAAACTGAATAAAATATCCGTTCTTATCGATCGCAGCCTCTAGACACGCGTTGAATTGTAAGGTGACTTAAACCAATCTGTGAGAGTATGCCCACGCCTTATTATCCCCGTTTTAACGGGATGGGGGATGAGATGCGAAGAAAGGCTATGTGGTGGGTGATTTTTACGGCAGGATGCCCTTCCTGAAGCCAATCTCATGAGAGAAGTTATTGATAGATGAAATGAAATAAGTTGAATGACGCTGGGCAAGGATGGTGAAGGAAGTGGCCGTGGCCTATCAGAAGGTACTATCTCAGCATTTGCTTGGAGTTCAAAATGGGGGAAACCACGGAAAATAATTTCATGGACGGCCAACGGAGGGGCTCAAACCAAAGTCTACCGAGTCCGCAGATAGCTTGTCCCCATGGCCTAGCGCTGCGCGGTAGTGAGTTTAGCTACCGCTGTTGGTGACTTAAACCAATGTATATATTGTAAATAGATAAACGCAAATAAAAAGAACATTAAAAAACTTAACAATAATCTAAAAATGAAAAACAAGTTATAGCTGCTATGGAAGTCCAAAGCCCTCATGAGAAAATCTGATGGGAAATGCTTTTCACGATCTGTTAATGGGCTACCATTTGCTTGAAGGAAACTGCCCATACAATTCCGAGCAAGGCGCGCTGACGCATCTCGGCAACGCTGTACAGCTTTACGCGTATCGGCTAGCTGCGGAACTATGTCTTATTTTCCTGTACAAATACAAACCGATATAAAATAAATGAATTAATTTACGTGTTTTACAGTCATACTGAATAACCTCTTGATGTATAAGGATTACAACGCAACCAAGAACGCAATTTTCCAACCACCCCGAGCCGATAAAAAGTTACCTTACAAAAATGATAACAACTTGTTTCCTGGACACACAAAATTTCGAAATTAATAAACCAGTTATAAAACATTCTAATGTATATTGTGTTAAAATTTGGATTCGATCTGATGACGGGTTATTGAGATATTAATTCTTAAATGTGACGCATTCCAACTGCGATAAAAAATATTAAAATATAAACTAAAAATTCCAAACCTACATTAAATAACGTAAAATAGAACGACAAAAATTATGATTTTATTGGATTTTATGTAGGCCTATTGGTTACTTCACAAACAACAATCAAACTCGAGTGCACTTAATATTTTGGTCGACAGTAGATATAATCCTTGTGAACAGTCAAATTATATTGTCTACCTCGATGCAAATAACCAATATGGTTGGGCTATGAGTCAATATCTACCACTGAAAGATTTTCGCTGGCTGACACAACCTCAAATTGATGTCTTACATGTTAACCCTCTAAATGATAACGATGTAAAAGGATATATTTTAGAGGTCGATCTCGAGTACCCTAAGGAGTTACATGATGATCATAATGATTTACCATTTTGTCCTGAGAATATGAACTCTCCGTACGTCACATCGCGAACGAAAATGTTAATTTCTAATGTGAATGACAAATGTAAATATGTAATACATTATCAAAACTTAAAACAGTGTCTACAGCATGGATTGAAAATTACCTAAATTTCATCGCGTATTACAATTATTCCATCACTCAGCATGGCTCAAGCCATATATTGATCTGAACAATAATTTAAGAACACAGTCAACAAACGCTTTTGAAAAAGAATTTTCTAAAGTCGTGAATAGTTTTTTGGAAAGGCTATAGAGAATATTGATAGGCGAGTTAATGTATAGCTGATAACAAATTGGGAGAATGATGGTAAAAGGTATGATGCTACCAACTTAATAAGTAGGCCCGACTTTCATAGCTGTTCAATTATTCATGAGGATTTAGTTGTAATACAAATGAATCGCCTTAAAGTAACTTACAACAAACTCATATATGTGGGTTACGCCATTCTGTAATTGAGTCGTCTAGTATCAAAACCGGCCAAGTCACAAAATTAACGAAAATGAGTTAAGGTTATCAATTTGAAGTAGAAGTATAGCACTATCAGACGAAACAAGAATATGTTTCAAAATCGTCCATGTCTTCATGTTACAGAGCACTGAATTCTTGATCGTGCAACAAAATGGGCCAAGTCATGCGGGCAGTGCTTTCATAACCGGCCATGTCAAAGAAAGAGTAGCAATCTTCATGTCGCAGCATTATTGTTTGGAATCTTGCGTTGTTAGATTGTGCAAGAATGTGATAATATCAGTAGGCAACATTGTTTCTTATATTGTATACTCTTCGGTATCATAATAATTTGTATTTTGTTCGTTTGCAACACTGACTTCCATATTCGCGGGCTTCTTACCGCATTGGCGCGAAAGCAATCGTATATCCTGTGTGCTCGTATTTTGTCATTATTGTGTAGTGTAGCGTGTATATTGTTCCTATTTTAATAAGTGACTCATTTTCTTTTACTATGTTCAAGATCTAAGTGAACTACTAACTTTTAATGATAAAATACCTATTTTGTATTCTCCTCAGCTTTCTGATGTTCATCTTCATATATTACTATCCAATTTAAGCAGAATGCTTTCGTTTTTATTGCAATAAAGACAGGTAATTACAATGTCAATTTATTTTAATTTAATTGCCTTTTTTTCACTGGAATTTGGAATTTAAAGAGAACAGTTTTACAAATAAAGACTAAAATTATACCAAATTGCAACAAAAACGGCCAAGTCAAAATTAATATTAGCAAAAAAGATGGGTTCATTATGAATCAGATTTCTCAAAATAGCAGAACTTAAATATTAAACCATTACGGATATAACTATGCAATAAAATCTTTTGTGACCACCATTGCTTTGACTCTGGAGATTTTTCATCCATACTGAAAAATATGCCTTCAGTGACTTGGCCGGTTTTGATACTAGACGACTCAATTGTCAAAAACACTTATGTATGGGTTTCACTATGATTATATTAA
Organism: Meconema thalassinum; assembly: GCA_946902985.2. Classification (NCBI taxonomy): domain Eukaryota; kingdom Metazoa; phylum Arthropoda; class Insecta; order Orthoptera; family Tettigoniidae; genus Meconema; species Meconema thalassinum. The sequence goes on along the minus strand of OX336389.2, from coordinate 584,443,750 downwards.
CTATCTTGGTGATGCAAAATTACTCTATACAGACACAGCTTCTCTTATTTATGAGTTTAAAACTGATGATTTTTATGATGATATCAAAACTGAGCTAAATAGGTTTGATACAAGTGACTAGCCCAATATCTACCATTTACCTCCAGTAAACAAAAGGGTATTTGGAAAATTTGCGGATTAAATGTGCTGGTGTTGTTACAGGCACTTTTTTAGGCATTAAATCTAAATCATATAGCAATGTAACGATTGATGATGTGGTAAATAAAAAGATAAAAGGAGTAAAGAAGAATGTTGTTAATAAAGAGTTAGATATAAGTGATTATAAAAACTGTATACGCAGTAACCCACCTAAATTATATAAGAAAGTGTGTGTTCTTAGAAGCAAAAATCATTTGCTGCATACTAATTTGTTGAAAAAAGTTGCTTTAAGTAATGAAGACAGCAAACGATTCGTTATACCTAACTCATCAGATACGATTGCTTGGGGAAACAGTCACATTGATGACTGTTACTTTACTTAAGACTTTCCGGACGTGGATAAGTGCCTCAACAAGGCTTTTAGAGGAGGTGTTAAATGTTTTTGAACAAACATCCCGCTATCAACACGTGCACGTGTATTGTTTGTGGTGTGCATTATATTGTAACATATTTGTAAAACTGTAAGTATAATGTATAATGTTAGACTACTGTAGTATAGTAAAAATATAATGAGTAATACATTTTGCTGTAAAATTTCACTTTTATATTATGAATAAAAATGTTAAGAAGTGTACAGGATGAGAGAAATGAAGAATGTAATTGCAAACCAAAATGTACTATCATAAAAGGTATATATAGGAAGATTGTAAATAAAGAAAATCATGATGTTGCAATAATGTTTTATTTCATATTGTTACGAATGCTAGACAGTTTCGTCGCCCGCGCGTGACTCAGGCCGCCCCAGGCTATTCCAGACTGTGTGTTACCAGCGCCTTACGCAACGGGGCTGTAAGAACAAAAGGGCACGGTCTAGAACCTACGCAGCCCACCCTGAAATGGAACTCTCGAGAAACCGTGAACCCTGGTCCGCTCTAGAAGCATCCATTGAGTCATCAGCTCCTATATATAAGGAGCGACCCTGGCCGGTGACGACTAACTGTGTTTTTGAGGAGTGTGTGTTTGACTGTGCGACAGAAGTATTGAGGCGAATTGCCGAGCGAGTGTGTTTTCCAGTGCGACGGAGGTTATTGTGGTGAATTGCAAAACGCAGTGGACTGTTCCCTAGCCTGCAGACGGCGAGACAGTGTACATTCAAGAACAAGTGGGTGCCAGACTGTGGCTTGTTTACATGAGGAAGAGTGCAGTTACTTCTAGCCAGGACACGGGTCTACCTCATTAGTGAGAGATTAACTTCTGTGAGTGAGTGAACGGGCTGAGTGAACTCCATTAGGGAGGAACTTGACTGAGACTGCTAATTGGTTGCCAAGTATTTATTGTGTGGTGTAACTTTCTAGACCTGCAATAAAGCTAATATTTCTAAAAAGGGTCATTTGTGTTGTGTTTTTACCCACTATAATCCAATTAACGAACGTGCTACTGGGGGTAACACGTATCAACTGGTGTTAGAAGCCGGATTACGAACCCGAGCACAACACCTGAAGGTCCTGGTTTCAAAACTCAAGCAGGTCATTTTTACACAGTTCATTATTTTTCCAGTAAGTGCATGCCATTCACAAGACAAACAACTAAAATGGAAGCACAATTACAAGCACTGCCAGAAAAGTTAAGTGGCATGGAAACCAAGGTGGAGGACGGCCAGAAGAAGATGGAGAACGGCCAGAAGAAGATGTAAGACCGCCACAAGAATTTAGCCAAGGACCTATCCTCCAAATTAGAAGGTGGTCAGAATAAATTAGCGGAGGACCTGAAGAAGATAGAGGACGGCCAGAAGAAGATGGAAGACGGCCAGATTAAGTTAGCAGAGGACCTGAAAAAATTAGAACAGGGCCTACGTGAGTAAGTCACGGCAGTGGAAAAGAAGTTCGACGCCTTACAAGAGGAAGTTGCCGAGCTGCGCCGACGTCCGATGACGGGGGTGGAGGAGAAATTGAACGCTCTACAAGAGGAAGTTGCCGAGCTGCGCCAACGTCTGCTCCCAGTTACACCGGGAACGTCAGGAACGGGACAGAGCAGAGTGACGCCCCCAACCTTCGATGGAAGAGTCCCGTGGAGCACATACGTCAGTTCGAGGCGGCCTGTTCCATAAACAACTGGAACAACACAGAAAAGGCTAGAGCTCTCATTGTAGCGCTCAGAGGAGACGCCCGTAACGTCCTTCAGGCCATCCCGACTGGATTGCAGGGCTACGCTTCACTAATCGCCCATATGGAGTCCCGATATGGAGATAGCCATCTTCAGCAGGCCTACCAGATGCAGCTCCGGACCCGGAAAGAAAAGAACGCGGAAACCCTGCAGGAGTTCGAGACGGACATCGCACGCCTCGTAAGGCTCTCATATCCAACAGCGCCGGCCGACTTTCTAGAACCGATTGCGACGCAGACCTTCACCGACGGGCTACGGGACTCGGACACTCAACAGGCGCTGCGACTCGCGCGCAATAAGACCCTGGCAGATGCGCTGAGCCACGCACTTGAGTTCAAGACGGCAAAGCAGGCATCTAGAATGCACGCGCGGGTGCATCAAGTGGACGTCGACGAACCAGCCAAAACCAATGAGACCAAGCCCCTGGATGATGAATTGATGGAGGCGCTAGTCCCTTTCTTCAATAGTCGCGGCGTCCCAACAACGACGCAGCCGAAGGACTCCCGGAGAGGCGGTCCGGAAGAGGACTACCGATCTTCTGGACCTGCGGTAAGAAAGGCTACCTGAGCGAGGACTGCGGTGATAGCCGCCGCCGTGGGTACCCGTCAGGAAATCAGTCGTCTGAAAACCGCGCGGCCCAGGGAAACGAGTATTAGCCAGCCCTGGGGGGCAAAGGTTGGCTTGTGACAGTTGTCAAGCCCCGGTAGTCCAAGTCCGTGTGACGAAGTTACGGAGGGACAATAGCAGTCTGATGGTCGATTGAGTCGTCAACGGAGGGAGCTGGCCTATGCTGATCGACACGGGAGCATCGAGGACCATCGTCAATACCACCGTGATCCCGAAGTGGAGAGTGCAACACACACAAAGGAACCTCCAACTAATAACCCGGACTGGAGATACAGCACCGGTACATGGCGAAGCATGACTGGAAATCGTCATTGGTCGACGGGTGGTGAAGCATCCAGTGCTCGTGGCTGATGTATCAAACGAAGTGATCATCGGACTGGACTTCCTGGACCAAAACAACATCACCTTGGACCTGAGTACCAACACTCTCCACTACGGAGGTGAGGAACTTGCTTTGCAGCCAGCACACGAGGCCATCACCGCACGACGAGTAAGGCTGAGAGAGGACAGAGGTCAGCGCTGCCGTAATTGTCAATGGAACTGCTGAGGGAGTGACGTCTGTCAACGAGCCAAAATATGAGGAAATCCAGAAAAAAGAATAGCTAATTGCCAAGACAGTACGTTCGCCTGTCCAACCTGAACGACTACGATATTACGGTTCCCCGGGACACCGCCCTAGGAGTCTGCGAGCCCATTACCTGGATTGCCCGCAACACAGACACGACGGACGGACCCCTGCAGACGGACATCCGAAGAAGACGCGCCCTGCCAGAACTACAGAAGCTGTACCAAGGATCTCAGGATCATCTAGACGAGGAGCAATCACGCCAACTTCGGGACCTGCTACGCGAATTCCAGGAGAAAAATGACTTTGGTAGGACCAGCCTGGTCCAGCACAGAATCGATGTTGGGGACAGCGCACCGATTAGGGCCCCATTCCGACGTGTCCCGCTCGCCAAGCAAGCTGAAGTCGACCGGATGGTGGAAGAAATGAAGGAGTAGAGGGTGATCGAGCCATCACATTGTCCTTGGAGCTCCCTGGTCGTGCTAGTGAAAAGGAGGGACGGTTCCACCAGGTTCTGCGTGGATTACAGGCGGGTGAATGACGTCACGAAGAAGGACAGGTACTCTCTACCCTGGATTGACGACACCCTGGACACCATATCAGGGTCAAGATGGTTCTCCACCTTAGATTTGAAGAGTGGCTACTGGCAGGAGAAGGTCCACTCTAAGGACCGCGAGAAAACGGCGTTCTTTGTGGGCAGCGGGCTCTGGTAGTTCACCGTCATGCCATTCGGTCTGTGCAACGCCCCTGCAACCTTCGAAGTGCTAATGGAGTCCATTCTGAGGGGCTACATTGCAAGACCTGCCTGGTCTACCTAGACGACGTTATCGTTCTGGGGGAAGCTTCGAGGAGCACTACAGCAACATGAAGGAGATCTTGATGAAGCTACGGGCTGCCCAGCTGAAGTTGAGCCCCAAGAAGTGTCAGCTCTTCCAGAAGCAGGTCCAGTACCTTGGGCATATCGTCTCCGAGGAAGGGGTGCGCACCGACCCAGAGAAGACCGCAGCTGTGAGGGAGTGGCCAGTTCCGGAGGACAAGTCCCAACTACGAAGCTTCCTGGGGCTCTGCACATATTACCGTCGCTTGGTGAGGGGATTCGCCGACATCGCCAAACCACTGCATCGGCTGACCGAGAAGGACCAACTCTTCACGTGGACAGCGGAATGCCACAAAGCCTTCGAACAACTCAAGCAGGCTCTGTGCACCGCACCTATTCTGGCCTACCCCAGACCTTGTACAAGGTTCATCGTCGATACCGATGCCAGCGACTTCGGTATAGGGGGAATCCTGTCGCAAGTAGTAGACGGCGAGGAGAGTGTAGTGGCCTATTTCAGCAAGGCCTTGTCGAAGCCAGAGAGGAACTACTGCGTCACAAGGAAGGAACTGCTCGCCATCGTGAAGACCATTGAACACTTCCACAAGTACCTGTACGGGCAAGAATTTCTCATCAGGACCGACCATGCATCCCTGCGGTGGCTCCTGAACTTCTAGCAGCCCGAGGGTCTACTCGCGCGGTGGTTAGAGAAGCTTCAACAGTACAACTTTGAGATCCAGCACAGGAAAGGCGAACTGCATTCTAACGCCGACGCCCTGTCACGAAGACCGTGCCCCGAAGACTGCACCTTCTGTGCCAGAAGGGAGGAGAACACCGGGATTCAGTGCCAAAGGACTACCGAGGAACTTCAAGGGAGCTGGAGCCGCGAATCTTTCATGCGGGCACAACGGAAGATGATGACCTGGGACTGATAGCCGAATGGAAGAGGGCCTGTGTTCCCAGACCCGGGTGGAACATTTTGAGCGACTGCAGTCCCAAGTTCAAGTCCTACTGGACGCAGTGGGACTCGCTGATTGTAAGGGATGGCCTCATCTGCCGTACCTGGGAGAGCACCGATGGGAAGACATCTCGGGAACAACTCGTCTTTCCAAATGCTATGACGGAGGAAGTCCTGAAAGAAGTCCATGGAGGATCATCAGGTGGACACCTAGGGATAAAGAAGACTCTGGAGAAGCTGAGAGAGCGGTTCTACTGGATCGGATGCCGAGCAGACGTGCGGAACCACTGACCGAGGTGCCACGATTGCGCAGCCAGCAAGGACCCAGGACGAAGACGACGGGGCCCACTTAATTCCTACAACGTGGGTGGCCCCGTGGAGAGAGTAGCCATCGATGTTGCTGGGCCATTCCCGTTGAGCGAGGCAGGGATCCGTTACATATTGGTCGTCAGCGACTACTTCACCAAATGGCCAGAGGCGTATGCACTCCCTAACCAAGAAGCCGCGACGATCGCAGAGACCCTGGTGAAGGAATTTATCAGCCGGTACGGAGTACCCTTGGAGCTGCACTCCGACCAATGGGGAAACTTCGAGTCGCAGGTGTTCCAGAACCTATGCCAGCTGCTGGGAATCCGGAAGATAAGGACGACGCCGCTACACCCCTAGTCCGACGGAATGGTAGAGCAATTCAATCGCACCTTCGAGAATCATCTCCGAATAGACGTCAGCGAGCACCAGAGGGATTGGGACAGACACCTTCCACTATTTCTCCTGGCCTACCGCGCCGCCATGCGTGGAGCCACCGGGTGCACACCAGCCCGGGCCATGTTTGGGAGGGAACTCCGTCCACCTGTCGACCTTGCCTTCGGCTGACCTGGGGACAATCCGGTCCCGGTAGGCCAGTATTGTCAAGAACTGGCCGACCGACTGGAGGACGTGCACGCGTTCGCAAGGAGAAGACTGCGGATCGAGACCGACCGAATGAAGACCCGATAAGACCAGCAGACGGATGCCGGCGGATTCCACGAGGATGACCTGGTCTGTCTCTTCAACCCATTACGGAAGAATGGCTTGTCACCGAAACTGCAGAAGTCCTCGGAGGGCCCGTACCGAGTCGTGAAACGGATCAACGATGTCGTCTACAGGATCCAGCGGAGCCCAAGTGCGAAGATGACGATCGTGCATCGAGATCGCCTGGCAGCCTACGGAGGAACACAGACGGACCAATGACTGATCGGGACGATCAGCCTTTTTAGGGAGGGGTGTAGTACAGAATGCTAGACAGTTTTGTCACCCGCGCGTGACTCAGGCCGCCCAAGGCTATTCCAGACTGTGTGTTATCAGCGCCTTACGCAACGGGCCTGTAAGAACAAAAGGGCACGGTCTAGAACCTACGCAGCCCACCCTGAAATGGAACTCTCGAGAAATCGTGAACCCTGGTCCGCTCTAGAAGCATCCATTGAGTCATCAGCTCCTATATATAAGGAGCGACCCTGGCCGGTGACGACTAACTGTGTTTTTGAGGAGTGTGTGTTTGACTGTGCGACAGAAGTATTGAGGCGAATTGCCGAGCGAGTGTGTTTTCCAGTGCGACGGAGGTTATTGTGGTGAATTGCAAAACGCAGTGGACTGTTCCCTAGCCTGCGGATGGCGAGACAGTGTACATTCCAGAACAACTGAGTGCCAGACTGTGGCTTGTTCACATAAGGAAGAGTGCAGTTACTTCTAGCCAGGACACGGGTCTACTTCATTAGTGAGAGATTAACTTCTGTGAGTGAGTGAACGGGGTGGGTGAACTCCTTAAGGGAGGAACTTGACTGAGACTGCTGATTGGTTGCCAAGTATTTATTGTGTGGTGTAACTTTCTAGACCTGCAATAAAGCTAATATTTCTAAAAAGGGTCATTTGTGTTGTGCTTTTACCCACTATAATCCAATTAACGAACGTGCTACTAGGGGTAACACGTATCAATATACTGTATAATATAACATTATAAATAATCTTAGATACACATATCCCTTTATCTTTTAAAGTTCACTTTTTTCTCATCATGTCCAAGTGGTCACGTTGATCCATTACACAATAATACCAGCATAATGTAGTTCGTCTTCTATATCTAATAGTTCTTCCTCATAACCAGAATGACCAGCCTGTTTAGAGGCATGCAAGATCAGTATGCGTTCGAGTAATATATTAGGATCGTTCCAATAGCTATCATTGACGAGTGGTTTGAACGTTTTAAACGCAACGCTCGATGCAGACGTTCCATGGTGAGCAATGACTGATGTTTTAAAAAGCTGGGGAAAGAGTAATGGTTTCATATGTGAAAATACTTCATCCTCCTCCTTCTCATCATCATCCTCCTCCTCAGCATCATCATCATCATCATCATCGTCACCCTTATTCTTTTCACGTTTATCCACAAACTCTAGATTGGTTTGAGTTGCCATTGATAGTGTTGAAAGCTTTTTAGATGTGTTGATCTGCTTTAACATAGCGTTGTTATCATCATCATCATCATCCTCCTTTCCACCTTCGTTCGCCAACTCCTTGATGGTCTGTGTTGTCTTTGGTGGTGTTGGGGACTTTCCGGGCGTGGACGAAAGCCTCAACATGGTTTTTAGAGGAGGTGTTAAATTTTTCCGAACAAACATCCCGCTATCAACACGTGCACGTTTTAGTCTATCAAACTTGAAGTTAATATTATCTTGAGCAGCAGTATTTTTTTCTCGGACTCGTTTTTTTTTGGCTTTGATTAGTATTTGCTGTTAGGTTAGCATTATCATAAAGTTGTCAATGATCATCGTTGAAAGAAAGTATGTTGGAACCCTTTGTCTTATCCATTCCTGGACACTGTTTTAATCATTGTTTTGAACTGCGCCAAATAACAGTACCGTTTTCATTTGTTCTTTTAATGTTCTTGGTTGCGCCCACTTTTTTGCGCCCACTTTTATTTGTGCTCACATTATATTACGCCCATCTTAATTCCCGCCCATTTCAATTTGCGCCTGCTTTTACTTGCACCCAGTTTAATTTGCGCCCCTTTTATTAGCGCCCAATTTATTGTACACCCACCCACTTTATTCTGCGCCCACTTTCATTTACGCTCCCTGCAAACTATCATATTTAATACCGCGTTAACTTAACCAGAGATCAGTTCATGCTTGTCAGTTGATATGAGAGTATCAACGACCAGCCTTGGTAAGCCATGTGCTTACTACAGGGTCTTTCACTTAAATTGATGCCGGCCTCACGGCTAGCGCAGCGCTGCCGGTAGAAGGTTGAGCCAAAGGTCAGACGAGCACATTGCAACACGGAACTTAGACAGTTGCGACGCAGGATTTGACGAGTAATGTTGATTTCGCTATTTCGTTTATTGCCTATTTTAAGTTACACGTGCTATAAATGTACGTGGTTATTATTTAATTGTTATTGTGTTGCATGATTTTATAACGTGTTATTGCTAAGTGTTAAAGCCTATTGCTTCAATTTTTATTTATGGGGAAAATTGAAAAATAAGGTTTATGCAACAATCCCTCACACTCTATATGAACTCAAACTAAATATCACGAGAGAAATTGAGCCTATCACGGTAGATGAACTAATGCGTGTGAATGAAAATTTTGTTAGATGATGCCAGAAATGTGTAGATGCAGTTGGAGGACATTTTCAACATCTTATGTGACAATGATTTTACTTTGATTATATGTTATGTGTGCTTCTTATTTACATGCGAATCGTACGGGCGCTCTCTCGACCCCAAGCTCAGTGAGTTGCCATGTACTCGTCCGACTCTCCATGCGCCGCGCCGCGTGACCGGCTACCCTTATAGTGAAAAACCCTGAATAAAGGATACTCAAATATAATAAAAATAACAAATGTAAACGGTACTGTTATTTGGCGCTGTTCAAAACAACGATTGAAACGGTGTTCAGGAATGGTTAAGAAAAAAGACTCCAACATACTTTCTTCTAACGATGATCATTGCCAACTTTATCATAATGCTAACCTAACAGAATGGAAAACACTAATCAAAGCAAAAAAAGAGAGCCCGAGAAAAAGATACTGCTGCTCAAGGTAATATTAACCTTAAGTTTAATAGACTAAACGTGCACGTGTTGATAGCGGGATATTTGTTCAAGAACAGTTAGCACCTGCCCTAAAAGCCATGTTGAGGCACTCATCCACGTCCGGAAAATCCGCAACACTACCAAGGGTAACACAGACCATCAAATAGTTGGTGAACGAAGGTGGAAAGGATGATGATGATGATGATGATGGTGATGATGATGATGAAGATGATGATAACAAAGCAATGTTACAGCACTTCAACACATCCAAAAAGTATTCAACACTATCAAAGGCAACTCAAACCAATCTAGTGTTTGTGGATAAAAGTGAAAAGAATAAGAATGATCGTGATGATGATGGGGAGGTAGATGAGGTTTTTTCACCTATAAAACCATTACCCGAGCCTCCGTGGCTTAGGCGGCAGCACGCCGGCCCCTCACCGCTGGATCCGTGGTTCAAATCCCGGTCACTCGATGTGAGATCTGTGCTGGACTAAACGGAGGCAGACAGGTTTTTCTCCGGGTACTCCGGTTTTCCCTGTCAAAATGTCATTCCAGCAACACTCCCCACTGCGGTGATCGCCACCGCCGTGGGTACCTGTCAGGAAATCAATCGTCTGAAAACCGCGCGGCCCAGGGAAACGAGTATTAGCCAGCCCTGGGGGGCAAAGGTTGGCTTGTGACAGTTGTCAAGCCCCGGTAGTCCAAGTCCGTGTGACGAAGTTACGGAGGGACAATAGCAGTCTGATGGTCGATTGAGTCGTCAACGGAGGGAGCTGGCCCCAGAGGAGTGCGTCAGGCCTCAGCAGCCGGCACAGTCCATATCCTCGCCGCTAGATGGGGGCTTCATTCATTCCATTCCTGACCCGGTCGGAGACTGGAAGCAGGGTGTGGATTTTCATTTTCAAAACCATTACCGTTTCCCCAGTTTTTGAAAACATCTGGCATTGCTCACCGTGGAACCTCTGTATCAAGTGTTGCGTTTAAAACGTTGAAAAAACTCGTCAATGATAGCTATGGGAACGGTCCTAATATATTAGTCGAACGCCTACAGCTCTTGCATTCCCCTAAACTGGCTGGTCATACTGGTTATGAGGAAGAACTATTAGATATAGAAGATGAACTTTTGTTTTGCTGGTACTATTGTGTAATGGATCAACGTGACTGCTCGGTAATGATGAGAAAAAAGTGGAATTTAAAAGGATAAAGGGATATTTGTATCTATGATTTTCTTTTGTAATGTGTATAATATATATAAAAGAAAAACATTATTGCAACAACATGAATTTCTCTATTTACAATTATCCTATATATACATTTTGTTTTGCAATCACCTTGTTCATTTCTCTCATCCTGTACATTTCTTAACATTTTTATTCATAATATAAAAGTGAAATTTTACAGCAAAATGTATTACTCATTATATATTTACTAAACTACAGTAGTTTAACTTTATACAGTATACTTCCAGTTTTTTTTAATATATTACAATATTAAACACACTACAAATCATACAATAATGTGAACATTAGACTTAAGTAAAGTTATAGACATCAATGGGACTGTTTCCCCAAGCAAGAGTATCCGATGAGTTAGGTATAACGAATCGCTTGCTGTCTTCATTACTTAAAGCAACTGTGTTCAACAAATTAGTACGCAGCTGATGATTTTTGCTTCTAAAAACATATTTTCTTATATAATATAAGTGGGTTACTGAGTAGACAGTTTTTAAAATCACTTATATCTAACTCATTACTAAGAACATTCTTCTTTACTCTATTTAATTTTTAATTACCACATCATCAATCGTCATATAGCTATATGATTTAGTTTTAGTACTTACGAAGGTGTCTACAATAACACCAGCACATGCATCCTTAAATTTTCCAAGAACCTTGTTGTTTACTAGAGGTAAATGGTAGACATTATCCTTGGGATAGTCACTTGAATCAAACCTATTTAGCTCAGTTTTGATATCATAAAAATCATTAGTTTTAAACTCATCAAAAAAGAATCTGTGTCTGTATAGAATAATTTTGCATTACCAAGATAGTTTACATAATCATAGTAAAAACCACACATAAGTGTTTTTGACAATTCCAGAATGGCGTAACCCACATATACGAGTTTGTTGTAAGTTACTTTAAGGCGATTCATTTGTATTACAACTAAATCCTCATGAAAAATTGAATATCTATGAAAGTTTGACCTACTTATAAAGTTGCTCGCACCATACCTTTTACCATCATTATCCCACTTTGTTATCAGCTTTACAACAACTCGCTTATCAAGATTCTCCATAGTCTTATAAAAAATATTATTCATGAGTTTATTAAAATCTCTTTCACAAGCGTTTGTTGACAGTGTTCTTAAATTATTGTTCAGATCAATATATGGCTTGAGCCATGCTTACTGATGGAATTTTAATACGCGACGAATTTTAGTTAATTTCAAACCATGCTGTAGACACTGTTTTAAGTTTTGATAATGTACTACATTTTTACATTTGTCATGCACATTAGCAATTAACATTTTAGTTCGTGATGTGACGTACGGAGTTTCATATTCTCAGGACAAAATGGTAAATCATTATGATCATCACGTAATTCTTTAGGGTACTCAAGATCGGCCTCTAAAATATATCCTTTTACATCGTTATCATTTAGAGTGTTAACATGTAAGACATCAATTTGAGGTTTTGTCAGCTAGCGAAAATTTTTCGGTGGTTGATATTTACTCATAGCCCAAACATATTGGTTATTTGCACGAGGTAGACAATATACTTTGACTGTTCACAAGGGTTATAACTAGTCATGTATTTATCGTTCGCTTTAGAATATCGCTTACCAAATTGGCTTAATCCACATCTAATTGATGGTATTATAAAATTAATCATCTCTATATCAGTCATCATTTCTAAATTTACTTTCTTCTTTTTTACATGGAACTGAAACTTAACCCAGGAGCAGTAAAATACTGACAATGGTCAAGATCGTAAGTTTTCATACAAACATTCCGTAAATTTTCAAAAATATCTGCTAATAATAACACATCTGTCTTCAAATATACTGTATGTCAGAAAATTCACCTAAAGTTTCAATGTCAAACTGTGTCCATACACGTTGTGCATGTAAATGTTCCTGATCCGTGACATAACTTGTGTTTAAGGAACTGTAAAATGTATATTTCGCTGGCAAGGAACACTCTTCAAGACGTTACAAACAGTTAATATATTCAAAAGGGAATATACCCTTTTGACGAATCAAATTAAAATCATCTTCTTTAGGAAAGACACGTTGAATTTCACAAAAAAGATCTGATTTTAAATTACTAGCAAGTTTATCAAGACTACTCGCCATAAAGCGGAATGAATCTAAAAATCCCAGTTTTATAGTTTTTTATTGTCAGCTTAGATATATCTTGGAAACGATAGGTATTGTTCTTTATTATTTGTAATCGCAACAATTTCCCATCTAAGGCTCCAAATTCTTCAACGGTAAAGTGCTTATCGTATTTGCTACCGTTCTGTAAAATGACTAGAATGAATTTAGTTGCTCTGTACTTTAAATTACATTCTTGGTGAGCAGCACCACGATATTTTCCTGTCAAATGCGCATGATCGCGAACCCTGTCCGAATTTAAGCATCCACCACGTATAAACAATTAGTTTTAGTTTCGAAACGTATTTGCTGTGATGATGTTAATGTCTGCATTGGAATGACAGTATTTAAAAGAGAGGATATACGGAAAGCATCCTTTTCAAGTTTTTCGATAAAACCTTTAGGAGCATCAGTCCTCTATAGAGCTTGGACTTATTTAATGAGTCATCATAACTACATTTAATACAATATGCAAAGCTAAAACGTTCATGAATGTGAGTACTGTAGTGTTTGTAAAAGGTTTGGTTGGATTCGATGAACATGTATTAAAGGTTTTAGCAAAGCTTCAAAGTCAGCATTTATAACAAATGGCACTCGAAGCTGCGTCTCAAAGTCCTTAAATTTCAGAATATTATTTCCAGGAGTAGGTATTACCGTACAAACATGAAGGAAAGTAAGATTGTATAATAGTTTAACGTGGCCGTGAATCTTGTGATTATGAGCCACAGGACGTCCTTTTTACGTGGAATCCGAACCACGTGACATGGTATTTCTCTTCGAAAATCTCACATGCATTGACCAGGAATCGAACCCAGTCCACCTTGGTGAGAGGCCAACAGCTTTACCGCTGTACCACCACGTCCCTGTACAAACATAATTACAACCCCATTTTTGATGCTGAGTTAGTTGATCCTCTTTCTTAAAATACAGTAAACACCCAACCAGTCTACTTAAATGTTTTATCCAACAATAGTGAGCAATTTCACCTTTGGTTATGTATAATAAATTTACATGGGCATCCTTTTTTCCTGAGTATATTATAGAGGACCTACTACACTATTGTTTTCAATTCCATAACCATTAATACTTACATTGTTCAGCTCTTCAAATCTTGAATGACTTGTTATCTCCATATGATATTCCATTTCTTTTAAATCCAACACTGAAGAATAGTGAGGATAAGATGAAGTTCTCTTCTCATTCATCACTGCTGGATGGAGAGCTGAGGTTATAGCCCACGCAAAGCATTCTTGATCACTCTTCATAACGTTCACAACAGCTCACTTTCGTTTGATCCATGCAGGTAAATCAATGTACGATGATGATGATATGATGATGATATTTATTCATGTTGGTTTCTAAATAACGTACTTCATCCAACGCCCAGGCTGACTCCTTTTCCTGGAACTCTTCACTCTTCGTAGTGATGACAATTGAAATATCTTGGTACATATCATTGATATTAGTTGATTCACTAACAATTAAGCTTTTGTATTAAAGGATTTGATATCAATGATTTCACCTTCCCTCCCAGTTTTTACATATAGCCCAAAGAGTTCAAAATTCATTTTAAATGTTTTATGATCCGCTAGAACATTATCTAACAAGTCAAACACATTATACTAAACATTCTTTAAATATGGTTCAATTCTTTGAGCTCTTTCTTCACTATAAAGTCTGTAACTAACAATTCGAGTTTTAAAGACGCTACCAATTTGTTGAATATTTACAGAATTGTTTTCATGACAAGCGTTGTTTTTATGATTAATACTGCGTAAATATCCTTGAATCATTTAAGAATATTGCATACATCACAACGCGTTATCGAAGGTTCGCCATTCCTTATTCTTTTCGCTGTATAACTATTTTCACAATATTGAGAACTTTTACTCTTCCGAGCAATTATTTCAGAACGGTCACCCCTACATTATTACATTCATTTAAAGGTTCCATGCAAGTTCATGGTTTTACAGTTCTTAATTCCTGTTGTTCTCCATTCACTTCAACCCTGTGGGATTGATATCGCTTTACACTAGGAAAACACCGACAGTAGTGGCTACGCTGGCTAAAGGGCAGTGTTAGGTCATGGGGCCAAGCTCTCTGCTGACTCGGTAGACGCGTGGGTTCGAGCCCCACCGTCGGCCGTCCTTGAAGTGGTTTTCCGTGGTTTCCCATTTTCAACACCAGGCAAATGCTGGGACGGTACCTTCTGACAGGCCACGGCCGCTTCCTTCAACATCCTTCTGCAATTTCAATCACCTTAATCAATTCCATCTCTCATCCCGACGCGCAGGTCGCCCACGGGCGTCAAATAGAAAGACCTGCACTAGGTATCTGAGGAGACCACACGAAAAAAAAAAACTAGGAAAACAATGTTCGCAAACTGAACACGAAAATGGTGCTGACTAACATGCTTTAAACGAACATGCTGTGCAAGATTATCCTGTCTGTTAAATGTTGTAGCACAATGACTGCACGCAATCATTCTAAGGTTATGTTTAGTACTTGCATGACGTTGAAGGTTGTCAGTTCTTGAAAACAGTTTATTACAATCACCACACTAACTTGAACATGATGATTATCAATAAGATCACTTTTGAAGTCACCTACAGAAAGAAATCACAATGTTAAAATACAAAACAAAGTGAAATATATATACATATATTGTGCCCGCTGGCCGAAGGTTTCGGGGAGCCACCGGTGTCAAATGACCCTTCCGAGACCCTCTTCCAGTTAACACAAAAGTATAGGGGACGACACATTCATAGGCTGGTGTTGCACAAAAGTCTGCACTCGGGGGTGTCGGGAATTGGTGATGTTCGATCTTTAACCTGTTCAGAGGAATGCATCGATAACAAAACTAAACAAGAAAAGAGAGGTCAGTCTTATGTTAAAATCACGAATAAATTTTATTCAGAATAGATCCCTATCCTAGCATGAGAGTTGCAACGGCTAGTCCGATTCTATTCTGTCCTGAAAGAAAATGTTAAAAAAGTCCTAATCAATATCTAAATTACTCTCATGGTTCTAATACAAAATTCGACTAAGAACGAAAAAGCTAAGAGTATGGCACGTAAGATCAGCCCCAAGCAATTGCATCGAAAATGACTACGGGAGGATCAAACATCAAAGAAACTACTGCAAAGCAAGACATTTACTTGTTTACAAATACTAGAAACATTTACATTTAATAGCAAGGGAAAAATTTGTCCTATGCTATGATGGTGCCATCTCTAACATTTATCTTTAGATTTAAGTGTTTAGCTAGTCCTAAATATCATTAATTAATAAACGAGACGCGTTTATTACTAAGAAAATGAAGCTATGTGCACGACGTTGCTGAATTTAAAAAAGCTATGCTAGTACAACACAAATGCATACAATAATTCAGGACTCCTATGGTTGTGCAATTGCCACTGCCTGCGTACTCGGTTTGTTACTGGTTGTAACAAATGGTCATAGTTTCAAAGTGTTAAGAAAGTAGAAAAATTGGAAAGCCTGCAAATGCGATGGTAATTAAACAGTTACATCGACTCATATTGCTACCAATCTGATGTGTGTGCTACAGTTATCACATCTCCAATTGGTTGTCGACTATTCAAGTAAAAATGTATCAAAATGTATCTAAAATAACTTAACAACAACTAACTGTCAAACATTTGGTCCAGAAAATATTTTCTTTTTAGTATTTATCTTTATTTAAGTTGAGAGGGAATTATGAGATTAGTTTATTTTCACAAAATCCTATCTTTGATTATTAAAGCTTCACACAATTATTTATTCCTCACAGTATAGGTGTTCAGTTTATGGACCTTTAAATAGCGTTCAGTCTACTCAGGTAACGTGTGTATCCAACTAATGCACAATAACTGAATAGTTTAATAGACACCCTGCGTCTCCACCAATACTTCATTATTATTATTAGACACCCTGTGTCTCCACCAATACTTCATTATTATTATTATTAGACACCCTCTGTCTCCACCAATACTACATTATTATTATTATTAGACACCCTGTGTCTCCATCAATACTTCATTATTATATTTAGACACTCTGTGTCTCACTCTTACAATTACGGATTCATCAATCCTGGCGCCATCGGTTAGGTACGACTGCAGTAGCTCGTTACCACCTGGATAACTACAATAACATGTCGGAGGTCTTAATCCACCATCACGACTCACTTCACTAATACCATAATAATGTTAATTACAATAAGTGTGGATCCCTGAATTATACACGTTCTTAATACTGGTCATAAAAGTTATGTGTGTAGAATCACATTCTAACAACGCTATGAATTAACACGAAGGCTTCCGATACAAACTAAAGTGTGAGATTGCACAATCATTAAATTGCCTCTTCCCTGAATGAGGTCGAACCTATGTTCTCTGGCTACAAAATACTGTTTCTTTCATTGCCTGTCTGGCTTCTCGTAAAGAAATAAACCTGTTTTCAAGTATTGATCTGTCAAACAAATGTGAATAACGGAACTCTGCATCCGCTTATAATAATAATAGGAATTTCACAGCCTTCTAAATAAATAATGCACTGCCTAAGATCTAGTGTGCTGTGTAGTGGTTTGGCTTGTACATGTAACCTTGGCCTTGTTTTAACATCTGCCAAAACTAGTTTCTTTGTCATCAGCTTGACAAAATAAAAGTTGATAATAACTGTATTGAAATGATACGAAATGGACATTGAGAAATACTCCCTTCCTGGCGTTTATAAATTTTTAACACAACTGTAACTTTCCACACGTGGTCTTATAATAGCTACCTGCGTTGTGCAGTGTAAAATGAAACCATACTAAATTAAATCTACTGTTTCCATCTCATTACAATTACGCTACTGATACATGATCTGACTTACAGATGCAGCGACCGTCGGTTCGAGACCCGCCATGAGATGTTGTAAGCGGTCTCCTCTATGGTCTTAAATCATTTCCTCATTGTTTCCGGTCACCTTCCGCTGCCAATTCCCCACGCATGATTTAGTTATCCATCTGTATTGCGTGGTAGGGGTTATATTCCAAGATTTGATGTTTCAGTAGGATCATAATGTTGCCGTTGGTGATAATATTACACATGTTTAAAGAAAACTTGCACTCACTGATGTTAAGATGCGGTAATAAATTTCCCATTTTTCACTCCGCCACTGGCGTTAAATTATAGCTTGAGCGATGTTCACTCGCAACTTTCACTAATATTTACACAAAATAGAAATCAAAATCACTGCCCATCCGGCAAAACATAGAATATTCTTCTGGATTTTCACAGTTTATCAATTCACAGTTTTATAATACACTTGGATGCGACCATGTGGTGTTAAAGTTTGCGTAGCACGCTTCCATAATTTTCACTTCGTGAATAAAAAATATTTCACTGATCAAATGTTACTAATTGTCTACAATTATTTGATTAGTGGATTATGCCCTGATGGCTGTCCATTCGACAAATACACTCGGATTTTCTATAGCACATGGTTTCCGTTCTCGGAACGTGTCCTTACTCGTGCTTCACATGCACATAGGTGTTGCTTCAACAAACGACAAATAGGTACTGGCTTCACAAAATATGGCGTTCACTCAGGACATGAGTTAGCCACATAAATTGACGGTTTCGCTCATCACCGTTGTATACCGTATTTTAAATAAACAGAATTACGTTGAATAAATTATTGTTGATTTATGGAATGTCTAAAGTGCATAAAAATGTTATTATGAGCGATATTGCTTCGGCTTCTTCCCGCCGCTCGCAGGGTATATTCAGTTACTCATCAACATGGATCTTGGTCTTTGTTAGCTGTGCAAACATGCGTCAATGGGCGCAATATACATATACTAGCAGTAGTACCCCGGCTTCGCCCGGTGGAATGATGATAATATCTCAAAGTCTCCTTAACACTCAACGTGATAAATTATATTTATTTATGTATTCATTTCTTACATTATCAAACCTACATTATCAAACCCAGTGACAATGTTTATACTTAGGTCATTATGGGAAGGCTCTGTAAAATAATGATCATGATATATGTCTTCAGTCCGAGTCGAGATATGTCGTTAGTGGTTCCAGAAATCGTGGCATCTCATTCGTAGAAGAATTTATGTGGTGGTGTTTAGAAATATAATGGACTTAAAATCAAGGTCATTTGCCCCCAATGACAATGAGGGTGTAGCATCTAGATAATTTTCCCTACTGATCAGGATGATGTTGAAAATTACTACAGAACTGACATATGAAACTTAGAAAATAATAGAAAAAGTTATATTTAGGAATCACATTTCGGGAAAGGCTTGATTATTTTTTGCCAAAGAGCTCCCACTTAGATCGCTATCTGGTAAAAGTTTCGTCTTGTTATGGTTTCACCTGTACGATAAATGTCCGAAGCCATTCCTCCAACAGAAGCTTCCAGATTTCACAGTCGATATATCGTTAACGTTCCTGAGCATCCAGTTGTCTCTTCTTCTGACGAAAAACATCTACATAGTGATGATGAAAATAGGAGCGACTACTGGCACATGTAACTTATCAACGAATTGGAAAAAATTATACGTTAAAGGAATGAGGGGAATAAAATAGAAAAGAGATGTACGATATACCATAACACTCGCAGTAAATTTTCTACGTGACTGGCTTACATGTTTCGGTACAGGTTCTCAAGAAGAGGAACCAGATCATTGGCATAAATGAATTCAGTGACAGTAGATTAAATAGTATCCGAGAAAGATGACACGCAAAGTAACACGGCCTAATATACGATGTAATGGTTGAACTTCTGAGAAATATTTCATCTCACTTCGCAGTTGTTATTTAATAAATACAAACTTGTATTTAGGTAACATGGAAATTAATGGAGTGCGTTTGGATAAACGATATTCCTTGTTTTTCCCTCTGGTGTATAAATGAATAAATGTTTAGGTGTGCCCATTCTTGAGCAAGCTACGTATAACTGACCTTGAGAGAAGCATGGACTTTCCAGATTACGGCCTGCTACCTTGGGTGACTGTCCTTGGGCCTTGTTTATGGTCATTGCAAATGCAAGACGTACAGGGAATTGCAGTCGCTTGAAATCAAAAGGCATATCAGTAGGGATCATAGGAATCCGGGGAATGAAGATACCTTCTCCTTTGGCATGGCCTGTCAATACTGTCGCTTCTATTACATTTGGCATGCGATTTTTCACACAGAGTCTTGTTCCATTACACAATTTTGATGGATCGATATTACGCAATGGCAGTATTGATGATCCAGCTTTTAGTATTAATTTATGTGGTGGGAATCCAGGTGGTTCCAGAGAATTCAAGAAATCAGTAGGGTAAAATCCAGCCTGTTCGGTCTGCAGAACAGTATCGATAGATTCGTACGTCGTACTGGGGCCAGGAAGATGATCTTCGATCTGAATATTCATTTTGTGTACACTTTCGTTTTTAGGCGCTAGAATTGCTCGCTCGCTTAGCCACTGGTGGTCTTTATAATTTCCTGGAATATTTGGGAATACTTCGTTCATCATTTCCTGAACTGAAGGCATCAGTTCACAGAAGCCTAACGGGAAAGAAATGAGATTGGTTTTCGCATCAGGCGTGAAATCACCATCACCGAGATGCAAGAGTTGTTGCGCAAAATTCTGTGCAGTCACATATCCTAGTAAATGGACTCTCATATTGGTCGTCAGTGTCATTTTGTAAACATGTGTCCAAAGATACGATGCTTTGAGGCAAGCATTGAGTTCATCAGCGGGAGTTGACCGTGGTATAACTGGTAATGTTTGGCGAAAGTCACCCGCCAGAACTATAACAGCTCCTCCCATTAGTTGACTGCTTCCTCGTATGTCTTTCAGTGTTCGATCAAGCGCTTCAATAGCTTTCTTATGGGCCATAGTGCACTCATCCCAAACAATGACTTTGCATGTTTTTAGTATTTCAGCTTTTCCGGAGCCCTTCTCGATGTAACATACTGGAGTTTCTGTCTGCGCAAGATTTTATGGCAGATTCAGAGCTGAGTGTGCTGTTCGACCTCCAGTGAGTAGTGTGGATGCAATTCCTTTCTCGCAAGCTCAAGTGCATGATGACTCATGCAGGTTGGAGGCTTGGCAATCCTGTGCTAGGGGTGTGTCTAGGGTATTTTGAAGACCAAGAAGGCATTCCTTATATGGTAATGCTTTGTTTTGATTGGCTGGACCCGTGAGAGAAGCCTGGTAGGCCAGTGATTTGTGGAGGAGAGATGAATGTTATTAGGACTTGACGAAGCTGTGAGGGCGACGCATTCTTAGGACTCCGTGGAGAGTAGTACTCATTATTTGGACCGCGTGTAGGGTGGTGTACTCATCCTTTGGACTCCGTGTGGAGTGGTTCGTATTCTTGGTAGGACTCCGTGAGGGAGTGGAACTTGTATTTTAAACTTGTGTGTTTTTGGTGGAGACGGAACGTATTTCAGACGATCACAAGTTGGTGTTCGATGTGTAATTACTGAGTTGCTGGCTATACATTCTCAAGGGAATTATGAGCCTAGTTTCAAACAAATAGCCTAGACTGTTTGTCTCGAATCGCATCTGGTTGTGAACACAATACACACGAATGGAATGTAGGCTACGTGCATATAAATTACAATATTGCTTTGTAATATTACTCAAGTGTCTAATTTAAAGCAAAAGCACACCAGCACTATTGCATAACCGACATACTATGTAGGATGATTTCAACCTACCTACCTTCCGGTGGGTGCTACTGATCTGACGGGCGCACGAGATAATTCTTATCTCATATTCGTCAACTACCTCAGTAGTTACATCTTTCCACATGACATTCTAGTCCATATCGGCCAGTTTGTCAATGACCCTTCTACACATTTGCTGTTGTTGCAAAAGTGATATGCGAGGCAGATTGCGCCTGATTGAGCACTATTACGTAATAGACTATGTAGAGAACGAATGAGTGTATTCACTAATTGAAGTAAAACTATTCTTCAGCAAATATTGTAAATTTTTAAAAAATCAGAGATCTGAGGTGTGCCAGACAGGCTTAATGCGCCCACTGCCACTATACAGTATTTAATGTTATTTGGCCTGTCGGAATGTTAAATATCTGAAGTATTTATATTTAGTACAAATTAATTAGAATACTGTAAGCGCTTTTGCAAAAAAAAAAGTTTGTTCTCAGTCTGATATACATATCGTTTAATTTTGCAAGAATCCAGGGGGGGGCCTTATTTGGCCTGTCGGAATGTTAAATATCTGAAGTATTTATATTTAGTACAAATTAATTAGAATACTGTAAGCGCTTTTGCAAAAAAAGTTTGTTCTCAGTCTGATATACATATCGTTTAATTTTGCAAGAATCCAGGGGGGGGGGGCCTTGGCCCCCCCCTGCCCCCCCCCCCCCCCCCGTATGGGCGCCCATGCCATGTTGTAAACGTTTTTCGAGACGAGTTCCAGGGCCGCAAAAACGATAACCTGGAAGATGGATTTCGAAAGGTAAGTATTGAATCACTTTGTCAATGACGCCATTGCCAGTACAGGTCTGGCATATCCTTTTCCATCGATGGTAAAAAGGTTTGGTCTTCCTCCTCCTCTGTGGACGATGTTTGTGTTTGTTGTTGTTGTTGCTTTTTCTCGCCATGACACCCGTGGAATGATTCAACAAAGTCTTTACATGGACTTTTATGACCGTGATACAGTTTCACTAGCTGGAAAGTCGCACACTGACGCATAGACGGTATTTTTGCCATGACCACTTGCTTATGGTGATCGTAATCCGTACAGGGTTGCGATTCACTCAACACAGGGTCTTGACTCCATGATTTTGGTACATGTTGCCAGATTTCTTTGACCGCGTTGGCGGCCACATAATAAATGAACGACTTGGGCAGCGCCAAGAGTTCTTCTTTGGTAAAACTGTCTAGTTTATTTTTGCACACAAAGAACTTGCCGATGGCTTTGTCCGTAGCATTGCCTTTCTCCATGGTATCACGTGCTGTAAATGTTTACACGTCGCTTGTAGAAATCTCACTGGCGTCATTCACAGGTAAATCTTGAGTTATAATTTTGTTTAACAACTCCCAGCAGGCATGGGTGGTTAACCAATGAAAGAGATGCCACGCATGCGATAGGGCTGTATGGGTAATGTTGCCACAGGAACAAGTATCCATGAGCGTTTGCAGGGAGGGGCAGCCCAACTCCATGAGGTCGATACATTGGCAGTAAGCCGTCAAAAATGGTTGCAACCATTGACGTTTTTCATTACCTTTCACAAATACCACATTGGCCGAGGACAAATGTGCTTTCATGACCACGTCCAAATATTTATAGGAAATGGTTCCCTGATTCCAGTCTAGTTGCCTATGATTTTCAATCCACTGGGTTTGTTTACGGTCTTTTTCACACAACAAATCAAAAGCATGGGGTTGTTTAAATAGCAAATGCGTAGCTTGCGATATCCAAAACGTGGTACAATCGATAATGGCCACTTGTTTAAATATAAATTTGTTGTCACCAATTTTAAACCCTTGGCAATCCACAGTGAGTGTGCGCAACATGTTGACGCTTGCCTGGACCAAGTTCAACTGACGACTGACTGACGATCGACCACTAAAGTGTGATCATGGCATGGGCTTACCTGCCATGCTAGTTTCAAATTGAGGTTAGGGTAGGACAGGTGGACATGCAAAAATAAGAATTTAAGAATTACATCATTTTATTATCTTAACACGTCTTACAGGCTTTTGTCATTTTAGTATAAGGACGATACCAACTGATACAACAATATAGTCTCTTGTGTTTGTAACGTCCATAACACCGATGATGTCCCAATGTCTCTAAACTAGGCGTTTTTGATGGTGAGCTGCTCACCGAAGCACCATGGATACCATACGGTCCACACGTATCGTAACTTGTTTTTTTTTTCATTACCCAGGGACACAAGTGAGGGATAGCTTGAATGACAGGGTATATTTCCCACTTCCATTCTGCACAGGTAAGGGCAGGTGGGTGACCAGCGCTGATGTTCCTGCATGGGTTCATCGCCCTCCTGCCATTGGTCTATGATGATGGGACAAAAGGCACATTTCACTTCATATCTTGTTTTTGCCCAAATTTCTGCAAGTAGCAAATTAATGAGAAAAGTTTTTCCTATTCCTCCTGGTGCATCAAGAAAAACAATTCCACCATTTCCGTTATTGATTAAGTCCCTTATGGCACTATATGCAAATCTTTGGTCATCAACTAAGAGAGGCTTTTTGTCTTCAACGAACCTTTTTAACTCATCAGTGTTGAAACTTCTTTCTCTCAATATGTCCCTATCAAGAACGTCAGTATTAGTGCGTATTGGGACTGGTAAACCAAGTTGCATGAGAGTTTTACCATAGCATTTATCCTCAATCATTATGAGGGGCTCATTAAGTAGGCTACCTGAGGAGAAAAATTCAAATCCAAAGCTGGATCATCTCTTCGTTGTTCTCTAAGTACATCCTCACTAAGGTTTTCTTTATATTTGTCCCAAAGAGCCTGAGGGTTTGATGGCGAGCAAGTTGTTATTATAATTGCAAAGAGACTTCTTAGTTGAGATGGAAAGGGTGTGAGGGATGCTTCGGACAATGTTATGTCCTAATGTTGGTCATTTTCAAGTAAGCCGCGCTGTTGGCATGCTTCTCTGAATGTTTGACATTCTACTCTGTTCACAGTTTTCAGATATTTGAATGATGTTGGTCCTCGAATTGTGTGAAGTAGTAATCGAAGGTAATAGCATTCGGCGTTGTTGGGATGAACTGTATATATCCGGCCTAAAGCATCACTTGCACGCACATTATGTTCTGGAACTAAAGCACCTTGTTTTCTCTTGCAGAACACTTTGGTAGATTTATTCCATGTATAATATCTTGGAACTTCTGCATACATCAGTGTTCTAGCAAATGGATCTTGTTGACATAAAAGAAAGAAGAAGGCTGTTAGTGTCGTGTTAGGAGTTTGTACAGCTCTTTCTTGGGCGTTATCAGCTGTGAAATAAACTCGTTGTCCGTTTTCTAGGTGAACACTGAGATGAACAACAGGTGGATAACGTTCATGAATTGGGAAATTAAGGATACGCCAAACTGCTTCGCTGCTGCTGATATATCTTCCCAATTGAAATTGTGTAGGCTCATCGATAGTCCTGGTTTGTCCTGCCATATCGCTACCCTTGTTGACGTATTTACAGATGTATTTAAGTTAATGGATTTCACTGTATTGCAGTATTCAACATTGATGTGTGCTTGGAACATTTTAGAAAGTAGAGGCGAATATGGAACGGCCCATCTGTTGTCTACCTCAGTTTGTCTGTACTGGTTGTTTATTTTAAGATTAATATTCGTAGTATAGCCTCCGTTTCCTGGTTTTCGTCTTCTGTACAGAGGGTAGCCATCATCTCTGGTTTGGGATTCCTGGGTAAATTCTCGGGGGTACATTTTGATACATTTTCCTTCCTTCATGCAGGGTGACTTAGGGTTGATAGCTCCACATGGTCCATGAATCATATTCTTTGTGAATCATCGTCATAATGTTCATTTCTTAAAAACAGGTAAAAGTAGTTGTATCACCATGTATCGAGAAAAATAAATATCAACCAGTTCATTTAAATGGTAAAGTTAATCCAGTTCGCCGATTGGACATATTTTCAAATAATCCAAAATGACTATGTTAAATGAATCTGTGGAATTATCCCCACATCTAAATCAGTTAACTATCAGTAACTTCAATTTATGAACCGCCACTGTATTACATTACTAATATAAGGTAGTTATTACCTATTAGCGTGTTAGCACTAGTAGTGTGTTATACTGTTATTATTATAAACCAACATTGATCAATCGCCGCGCCAAAACTTGACAATCTTGCCACAAACAATAGATACACTCAATCAACTGAACTGACTGAACGAAACAAAGCGCATGTTATTGTGCAATGAGTGGCGACATGACGAGCTGACGAGCTACGGCGGACCCACGCTCATGCGCTGTTACAAGTCGGTCAGCGGGAAAAGATCGAACGAACTAACAAGCGAGG
Source organism: Meconema thalassinum (assembly GCA_946902985.2). NCBI lineage: Eukaryota > Metazoa > Arthropoda > Insecta > Orthoptera > Tettigoniidae > Meconema > Meconema thalassinum. The sequence continues at coordinate 584,417,997 of OX336389.2, read as the reverse complement.
GATCTGGGAACTAGTTCGGTAGTTCGTCTGTGGGACCCGCTCTTCCGAACAAGTTCGTTCGCGAACTACACATCAATACACAGTGGAATGAATCACACGTTATGAATGCCCTGCTCCCTAAATTTGATAAACTGCAAGAAGGACCCAGTGACCTTGCCTTTGACAAAATGCATTACCTGCAAATAAACATTAGCAAATTTAACCCTTTTAATGCTGGGTCTAGTTACATCCCTACCCCACAAGCTATAACATTGAAAAAGGCCATGGTGAACATAAGAAACAGGGACGATGAATGTTTCCTTTGGTTGGTGGCTGCCTATTTGCATCCAGCACAAGACCGTAATGGATGTCATTCAGAAAAGTACAAGCAATTAAAACAAAATTTAAATTTAACTCGCGGATCGTTCCCTATGGACTTAACCAACATTCATAGGATTGAACAAGTTAATCCCGACTATTCTTTTATGGTTTATGGCCTTGACGGTGATGAAATTATGGGTCCTCTCTATGCCACGAAAGAACCAAAACGACAGCACATTCATCTTTTATATTTGTCTGTAGGAGAGGTATGAATATCGCCTGATTAAAAGCCTTAGGAGATTGGTAGGCAGCCAACTGTCCAAATTTGAACATAGGAAACACATTTGCTACAGTTGTCTGCATTTTTAACCCCACCCTTTTAGAACGACATAGGGAAGATTGCAGCTCGCAGGAGGCGGTAAGACTGCTATTGCCACAAGGAGACGATGCTTTGTTGATATTTAAGAACATCCACAAGCGTAATACAGTGCCTTTTGTGGTCTATGCGGATTTTGAGACTGTTACTCCACCCATGGCGGGATGCGAACCAGATCCTGCTATCAGTTCAACGACACCCATTCAAAAGCATGAACCCTTTGCAATAGGATTTAACTTGGTGTGTGCCTATGACCCCCAAAATTCCTATTTTAAATCTTATCAGGGGTCAGATTGTGCTAAAAGGTTTCTGAACGAACTTGTCGAGTTAGCTGACCATGTACGGGGGTTACTGGACAACCAAGTGCCTATGAACCTAACTCGAGAACAGCTGGAACAGTATGAGCATGCTACGACAAGCCATATTAGTGAAAAGCCGCTAATGAGTGTCGAGGACACCGTTCGTGACCACTCACACTTTACGTGGGAATTTCGTGGAGCTGACCACAGGACGCGTAATGTGAATTACCCAGGTCCACGATTCGTCAGTGTGTTTTTCCACAATCTGGCAAATTATGATATTAATTTTTTGATTCGTGAATTGGGTCATGTCGGCAAGAGGACCTTTTCTAATATTCCCTAAAATCATGAGCGTTTCACAGCCTTGACAAGTGGTTGGGCAAATTTTGCATTCGATCTTTGGATTCCTTTAAGTTTATGGCCTCATCCCTAGACAGCCTAGCCAACGGCTTGGATGAAAAGGAATTAAAATACACTAGGATACATTTTGACAATCCTGAACACTTAAGATTGTGCATTCGAAAAGGTATTTTCTCGTATGATTTTTGTAACATCTGGGACGTGTTAAACAAAAGACTCTGCCACCGCAAGAGAAATTTTATTCCATGCTTACACGTAGTACCGTTTTGCGATGAAGGTTATGCACATGCATGCAATGTTTGGCGAGTGTTCCATATAAACACTCTAGGAGAATATGCTATGCATTACCTAAAAATCGATGTATTGCTGCTCACAGATGTGTTTGAAAAGTTTCGTGAGTTGTGTCAACACATCTATGGACTTAACCCGGCTCATTATTTTACGAGCCCTGGACTGTCCTTTGATGCTGCTTTGCGATACACCCAAGTTGAATTGAATTTACTGACCGATGTAGACATGGTCTTATTCTTTGAGAAAGGCATTCGCGGCGGGTTTGTGTCACTTAACCAACGCCATGCCGAAGCAAATAATAAATACATGCTATCGTATTCACAAGAAACGCCGGGGTCGTATTTAATGTACTACGATGTTAATAATTTTTATGGATATGCCATGAGCCAGCTTTTACCCTATAAGGATTTTGCCTGGCTCTCTGAGGACAAGGTTGCACATTTTGATGTGAACACGGCCAGCCTCGGAACGTGCCACGGATATGTTTTAGAGGTCGATCTTGAATATAACCAACATGCCGATTTTCCATTCTCCCTAGAGCGAATGGTTCGTCCTGAAAGTAAAGTGAAAATTAAACATTGATGGGCATGCTTTACAACAAAAATTGGTATGTGCTACATATACGAATGTTGGTGAAATGCCTAGCCCATGTCCTAGTGTTAAAGAAAATCCGTAGGGGTATTTCCTTTGCCCAAAAAGCATGGCTCAAGCCATACTTAGATTTGAACACCCAGCACCGACAAATGGCAACACAGCAATTTGAAATCAACTTTTTTAAATGGATGAACAACTGCATTTATGGCTAGAGCATGGAAAATGTACGCAAATATGCATATGCAAAATGAAAATGTGTCAACAGCGAATTGAAAAAAGAACTTTTCAATGTCGGCAATGTGAAAAATACAAAACTTCAAAACGAAATCTTTAAAAATGCAAATTGGAAATTGGAAATTTCAATATGTGTGAAATATCAAAATAAAAAATGGCTATCTACATTTTAAAATAAAAAAAGACATCGTGCTCCAGTAATACTGTTTTTTATTTAACAACGAATAGGGCTTTACAAAAAATAGAATACAAAATACAAATTCATCAATCCTTTTCTTATTTCATTAACTTTCCTTTCATAGCATTAATCACAATCAGGGCTGCCAACCTCTCTCCCACTGAGGCATCACAGGATGTCAAACATTGTTTAGCTTTTTTCAACAACACTTTATCCGCTACACGTCTTAGTGCAGGTTGACTATGACGATAAGAAATGTCATATTCTTTTCAAGCATCATCCAAAGAATTAATAGTTACTTCGCCACGCTGCAAACGTTGATTCAGATTTGTTCCAGGACCACCGTATCGATAGCCAGGTAAGTGCATTTCAAATGGTATTATATTAATCACTTTGTCAATGACGCCACGGCCAGTAAAAGTCCAACATATCCTTTTCAATCGACGGCCATTAGTTTTGATCTTCCTCCTCTGTTGAGGATGTTGTTGCTTTTTTCTCGGCAATGACAACCATGAAATGATGAAACAAAGTCTTTGCTTAAGGTGTTATGGCCGTGATACAGTTTGACAAGCTGACAGGTTCGACACTGCTGTACCGAAGGAATGTTGGTTACAGACACTTGCTTATGATGATCGTAATCGGTGCATGGTTGCAATTCACTTAACACAGGGTCTTCAGTCCACGATTTCGGTACATGTTACCAGATTTCTTTCACTGCATTAGCCGCTACATAATAAATAAAAGATTTTGGCAAGGCATTTAATTTCTTTTTAGTAAAACTGTCCAGTTCATTTTTTAACACACACAAATTTACCGATGGCTTGCTCGGTAGCACTGCCCTCCATCATTTTACGTTCATGTTTACACTTCACTTGTAGGAATATCACTGCTGTCACACACTGGTTATACTTCACTTTTAATGTTATTTAACATTTCCCAGCAGGCATTTGTGTTTAACCAATGAAACAGGTGCCACACATGCGCGAGGGCTTTATCTGTAATGTCACAACATGGACAGTTGTGCAACAGTGTTTGTAGTGAAGGGCACCCTAAATCCATGAGATCAATACATTGACAGTAAGAAGCCGAAAACTCTTGTATCCATTGTCGCTTTTCACCACCTTTGACAAATAGCACATGGGCTGATGACAAATGCGCCTTCATCACCATGTCGAGGTATTTATAAGAAATGGTTCCCTCATTCCATTGTAGTTGCAAATTATTTTCAATCCATTGCGTTTGTTTACGGTATTTTTCACACAACAGATCGAAAGCATAGGGCGGTTTAAACACGAGATGGGTTGGTTTTGAAATCCAAAACGTTGAACAGTCAATAATGGCCACCTCTTAAAATATAAATTTGTTATCAGCAATTTTTAACTCTTGACTATCAGCGTACGCAGCATGTTTTTTTGCCTGTTGTCTTGACCAAGTCCAACTGACTAGTGACTATCGACTACTAAGGTGTAGAAATTGCATTTACTCTAATCACACTCTAGTAAAAATCGCGCCCACTATAATTGCGCCCACGTCAAATCACACCCACGTCAAATCAAGCCCACTATTATCACGCCCACGTCAAACTGCGCCGACGTTAAATCACTCGCACGTTAAATTGCGCCCACGTTAAATCGCGCCCACGTCAAATTGCGCACACGTTAAATCGCGCCCACGTCAATTCACGCCCACTTAGGTTAGGTTAGGTAAGATTAGGTTAAGTTACATAAGCTGAGGTTAGAATAGGTTTACAAATAATAACATATTTTTATTATATCATTTTATTTGCATAAAAATCATGACAAGCTTTATATTTGTTTGGCAATCTGGAATAGGGACGGTACCAACTCATACAACAATAAAGTCTTTTGTGTTTATAGCGTCCATGACACCTGTGATGTCCCAAAAATTCAAGACAGGGAGTTTCCACACTTAAACTTTGTTCATCTTGTTCTTTACGGTAAACCGGAGCACCGTTGACGCCATATGGTCCACACGTATCATAACTTTTTCCATCACATAGGGGCACTAGCGATGGGTAGCTTGAATGGCATGGTGTATTACCCACATCCATTCTACGGAGGTAGGGGCAGGCTGGTGACCAGCGCTGATGTTCTTGCATAGGTTCATCACTCTCTTCCCACTGGTCTATGGTAATTGGACAAAACGCTCATTTCACTTCATCTCTGTTTTTTATAATCAAAACCAGCAGCTGCCAAGGCATGAGGGTTAATTAAAGGCACAGGCCATGCCTTGAAACGTTGTTCCTCAGATTTTAAATTCATTGGTGTGACATCTCTTGTGGCTTTGAGGCAATCCATGACTGAGCTGCCCGACGTTTGTTTGCCTGTTATTCATACACTAGTCACTTGGTTGGACAGTGGATAATAGTTTACTTTTTGTGATGAATAATGAGACAATAAGCCGTGGTGTTTAGCGAGACATTGTCATGAGTTTCAAAATCTAGTCGGATGTCAATGTCTTGACACTCTCTTCCAAGTAGGAACAATCAAAGACCACCAGTGGCGCCCTTGCCTTAAACTCTTGGGGTGTCAACATGGGAAAATTCTTCTTTTGATAATACTACCATCTAAATTTGGAAAACAAGTCGTAGAGTGGGCCAAACTTATTTTTGAAAATTCCAAATCCAGTTCTTCATAGGGAAAAACAGCTCCGTTCAGGAAAAGACGTATTTTTTATCATTGTAGGTGATCAAATTGAGTGACATCTATGGTTTGTTGATACTTGCGATTTGTTTGAAACCCCGCTATAATGTAAAGGGGTCTGTCTGTATAGCGTGCTGTTTTCACAGACCAACTGTGTGTGTTGGTCGTTGGCAATAGTGGGTACTCATGTAGCGCCCAGCTTCTAAATTCCATGAGAATTCCTTTCACACAATCTTGAGCATATCCAGTTTTTTGATATTCGAAACGGTAACGTGTGGTAATTTCCATAGAATCCGTTGTAGTTTAATTTTAGAATCGATGGCTTCATCATTCGCTCCCTTGAGTGCATTATAAACACTTCTGTCTCTGACCAGATAAAGCACCTGCATTGCGTTTACCACAATACGCTGGTGATCTTCAGCAAAGCCTAAATTATTTTAAGAGGTAAAAATCCAAGTAAACGATCCTTCCGTGTGAGCCATCCAGTCATTGGTCGAGTCAGGACACCAACCAGCAATGCAAAGTGTTTTACCTTCTTCAACACTATAAGAGGGGTGTAGTTTCATAGGACTTGTAATGCCTACATTTCGGGTGCTATCCACAACATTATCATTAATCACATAGCGCACCTAAGAAAAAAGGAAGGCGAAAGCATGGTTGGCTAACTTGGATGTTGTAGGTGTAGAACCATCCGCTTTTGTGAGCCGACCTTCAATCTCAGTGACACTTTCATGCAGTAGGGTGTAAATATCTTGGTTGTTGATAAAATTGATTTCATCATTGTTATATAACCCTGGTGTTTGAGCTTGATAGGAATGCGGATCAATTGAGGCAGTGAGTGAGAGAGGGGGCTATGCCAGAGTTGGATGGAACTGAGATATTTGGAGTTTTGCGGGTTGCTGTCTCGCAGCATAAACGTGATTCACAGAAACTACATCTTCACAAAACAAAGGAAGGAGCCTGCGGATGTCTGTGATATTGTGCACACTGAAAGATGAATGTATGCCCTACACAATGTTACCAATTACTCAATTTTGACAAAATCTCGGCAGGAGATATTTGGAGTTTTGCGGATGCTCTCTCGCAGCATAAACGTGATTCACAGAAACTACATTCTTCACAAAGCAAGGGAAGGAGCCTGCGGATGTCTTTGATATTATGCTCACTGAAAGATGAATGTATGACACAATGGTACCAAAAACCCAATTTGGACAAAATCTCGGCATAGCCCCCTTTCTCATTCAGTGCCTCAATTCTTAGAATGCCGTCTTGCTCCTCGATGCGATTCACCACCTCTAGGATAGAATTCATCGTGGTGATGTAGGTTGTAACCCAGGTGATGTAAAATCTGCTTTCCTTACGTGCATTCAAGTGGCAAACAACTAACACCATTCCTAGACGGCGTTGTTGCTTTATACACCAACTTCATAATGGCTTTAGAACCAATTTATAGGTCACAGGTGTGCGAGCTAGTTGAATCAGTTGTTGGTTTCTATTTTCCAGTCTTAAGGTTATGTTACTAATATGATCAACACCCACAGAATGAAAAAGCACCACTGGAGAGTTTTCACGAATAATATAGCCATTGGGCGATGCCACAATAAAATCGTAGAGTGAATGGAAAAGCTCTTGTTTCGTGTACACATGGCTAATAATATTACACGCCACCGACAGGTGATGGTCCTCGATTAATTTCACTTCGTGGTCCGAATAATGTATTTTGTTTGGTTCAAGAACTTGCGGTATAAACCCCAGTAAAGGGCAGAGGGAACCTGGTTGTGTTTTAAAATCAATCTTAAACGAGGATAAAATACTGCAGCGATGCGTTATGGTGTACCCTACAAGTTCAATATCGTGTGTTCCTTCAAGAAATGTCTTTAAACCATATTGTTTCACCAGCACCACGTAAATGTGTTCATAAATATCGTCTATGGTATATCCACCAGGGGGCAAGGCTAACATGGAATCATCTTAGTAAAACTTGCCATTAAAATTTTCACGTACGTTGTGAATTCTATTGCAAGTTTCAAGACGAACTAGCCCCAATACATAAGATCTTTCACTCAATTCAATAGGAGGGTAAAAGTCTAGGCAGACTTCGGATCCACATCCATGCAGTGTAAATGTCTTACTTTCTGCTGACATCCTGTTTACCTTTCAGCTTACGCTGTGTCTTATATAGAAACATTAGGCTTAGACGCCCACATTCATTGTGTGTTGAACTTTTGCTGACGTGTCACATTAGAGTATATCTTTGTCCTGTTTCCAAAATACTTGTATAGTTCCATGGGAGGAGGTAGATTGCCAAAACTGTCAAAGTACCACACGGTGGAACCATGTTTGGTATAAGACACATAATGGGTTCCTGGTCCTCGGTGATCATCTAGATTAATGATAGCACATTCCTGTTTCCATGATCCTGGCAGTAATTGGCTGCGCATAAACACAACTCGAAAATGATAAATCTTTAACTGTTTGGCATAGCTTAAAACTTCTCCATGGGTTAGGGCATGTCTTGGTATGGCTGTTGTTAATTGTTTTGTTTTTGTTTTCGATGACAGGTAAATACCAAGTCCTTGTTTATAGGGAGCTAGCTTCATGTTTCCGTTTCTCGTGCCTATGGCAATCGATTCATGGTTGCATTATGTTGTTTACTCTCTCCCAATTGTTGCTTGGCTTCCTGTGTCGACTTAATGGCTCTGGCAACAGTACTGGCACCACCCAAAAGTGAACCCAGAGCGGCGAGCCCAGCCAACAAGGCTGGTAAAAACCCAGCTTGTTTCGGGACAGGAATGACTCGTCCTTGTATTGAAAACCATTGTTTACTTTTCGGATTCACGTGCCATCGTGCTCGGAGTGCTTTCTTAATTGCCAACACTTTATTTTTTTCATTTCGCGAGGCCTTGTGGGCTGCATGAAGAAGTGCTTTAAAGTCATTCTCTTGTGATGACTTGGTCTTTTTTAGACCTTTTCACTACGTATCTTTGTTTAACCATGCTGAATAACCTTTCACAATAAAGTTTGAGTGACAACTAACACGTTTCTAGAGAAAAGTCCTATTGATATTTAATTTTCTGTAGCTGTATATTCCAGTTCTACATAAAGCGTGTTTCCTGCTTCATTTTCCTCTAAGGAAAATGGAAAGATAGTTTATCGCCAACGCTGACAGCATGATCACCAAGGGGTGACTTGGCGCTATGGTTTAATCGTATCGATAAATGTTGTATATCTGGTGTACCGTCCAAAATACGAATTCGTCCATCATACCGTAAGCTGTAACTCGTTGAACCTGAAGGTAAAACACAGGTAAGTTCTTGACTGTCTTTTACAGGCCCTGGGTTAGTAATGTAAACGAGAAATACATGGGGTGGTGGTTTTATCATTGAGGATACATAGTCTTCCACAAATTGTTTGGTTGCCACCTCATGAGGCTGTATGGGGTCTAAACGTCGGCTAGTCGTCTTCGCTTCAAGTGTAAACTCTTCTCTTTAATTTCACATCTATTGTTCTTTTCCAAAGTTAAGAAATGTTTGGTACAAACATCTTGCAGATTTACAGGGTCGGCCACATGAATAATGCGGTTATTATTAGCCGTATAGCCATCGGTAGTGAGGTTGAGCACTCTGTCATATAACCCTCTCACCTTGTTATCGACATACTTTTTTGTAGTGGCATCAGTAGAAACTTGAGGATGTTTCACATAGGTTAAACGCTTTCCATTAAAGTCATAATCTCCCTGTTTAGTGCGTGGCACTTTGTCCTGTTTCCAAAATACTTGTATAGTTCCATGGGAGGAGGTAGATTGCCAAAACTGTCAAAGTACCACACGGTGGAACCATGTTTGGTCTGTCTCTTGTTTAGGATCATTTAATGGGACGGTCCTGGCCTTGGCCATTAACGCACGTCCTTAGACATCCATCGTCATACCGTTCCTCTCACAAGACTTGGTTCCGTGTATATAGACAGCCTACTAATCTCTTTTACCATTAGTTGATATGCAGATTATTAATCAGCAAGAGTCACTTCCCGTGGGGGACATGGTTTACCATCTCTTTCTTACACCAAGTGAACAACGCCACGGTTCACTCTTTCCGTCTTCCATTCGCTGCATCATTGTGGGTCCTTCAGGATGTGGAAAGACCTATATTTTGCTCACGCTCATCACGGCTCCAAATGGTCTGTGTTTTCAAAATATCTATATTTCCGCGAAATCCCTCTACCAACCACTCTGCGTGTTCCTGGATCAGATCATGTCTGAATTACAGACCGAGAATATGGGTTATTTTACATTTCCATGCAGGAAAATGTTATTGCTCCAGATGCTGTAAAACCTGATTCGCTTATGATTTTCGATGATGTATCCACCGAAAGACAAGCCATCATTCAGAGCTATTTCAGCATGGGTCGTCACAAACATATCAATTGCTTTTATCTTGGACAAACGTATTCTAAAATGTCTAAACAACTCATTCGTGACAATGCCAATGTCATTGTGTCCTTTCACCAGGATGAGCGGAATAGTCACCACATTTATAACGAACATGTCAATCCCGATATGACCTTTGAAACCTTTATTCAATTGTGTGCCAAGTGATGGAACACGCAACGACATGCCTGTCTTGTTATGACAAACAAAGTGAACTTCATCAATGACGTTATCGCTTAGGGTTTGATCATTTTATTCATATTTAAGGGGCTGTCTCATTTCCTCTTAACTCATTTGTTGAATCAGCAAGGCAACAGTAGGGAGTCAATTGAAAAATCATATTATTATTGCAAAAAATAATATTCGCCAAAAGTTTCATCAATCAAAACGATTAAGTGCGGATAATTCTTTGTTTATTCAACAACACTTAGCGCCTCCTCTAAAAGCCATGTTTAAACCATCTTCCAAACCATCTGAAAAGCTACCAACAGTTTCAAAAGCAACGCAGACTCTACAGGAGGTCCCTGTGGAAAAGGAACAAAAGGAACTGGATAGTTCTAGTGATGTTGAGGACGATGAGGTGTTTACACCAGCAAAATCACCACGACTTCCACAGTTTCAAAAACATCTGTCACTGTTGAAACACCTTCAACTTCCAAGCAGCCCACGTTATCAAAAATCTTGTCCACGCCCGAAAATAAACCTGAATTAAAACATTCTAGTAAATAGTTATGGTGCTTTAGTCTCACTCTACCTCAAAGATCTATTTACTAAACATACAACACATATTACCTATGTTGTTCACTATAAAGATAATTGTTTCTGGATTGGTAATTCTAATATCAAGTTTGGTTAACATGTGATTATTATTTAAAATGTTACCTATAAATTAACATCGGGTCTTTTAGAGTTATTATTTTCACGTAGTCCGCTTTCCGATGATTATACTCACAGTGATCACATGACATATAGAAACATCTTAATGGAAACAAGTGCTCACAAAAGAGAGTATAAACGATCTCAACCGATCAATGCCAATACAAGTTTCAAGTATAGAAATGTAATTTCAAAATTATACCAAATCTCAGACAGTATTCGTCGTGGACCTCCAGCTTCGGAAGTGACATTCAAACCATTAAAACCCCTTGTGGATGCCACCTACTGGCATAATCCCACTAAGCTATTCCAGCGGCTACAGCTCTTGCATGCTTCACGACAGGCTGGGCAGACCGGCCACGATTGGGAAATCGAAGAAATTGAACAAGAACTTCGAAATGCCAAATTTATTGTTTAAACCATCACCCATCAAAGTGGAAATAGCTCGCGAGTTGCATGTCCCTGCCAGGCGTAACTATCAGCGACTCAAGGTTATTTCACGGGGTGTGGATGAGCTTTGGCAAGCTGATTTAGTGGAAATGATTCCCTATGCTAGCGTTAACGATGGTGTACACTCACCGTCATCGATCTTTATTCCAAAATTGACTTTGTTCAACCTGTGAGTCGCAAGTCTGGCCCTCTGGTGACCTGCGCATTCAAAAGCATTATTCAACAATCCAAATGTCAACCCCAGCTTCTGCAAACAGACCAGGGAAAATAATTTTTCAACATGGATTTCTCCAGGTTTCTCAAATCTCTGGATATTTACCATTGCACCACGTACAGGAATCTAAAAGCAAGTGTCGTTGAGCGGTTTAATTGCACGCTAAAACAATCTGTGGAACGAGTTTACAGCGCGGGCATCCTATCGCTGGATAGACTTAATACATGAGCTAGTGTCACGTTACAATGATACCAAACACAGAACTATTGAGACAAAGCCGCGACTTGTGACAAAGAATATTCCACGGCTGGATAATCTGCTTAATCCCATCAAAACTGCCGATCCTAGACGCCATCACCTTAAAATCGGCGACCATGTCCGTGTCAGCAAATTCAAGTCTGTTTTCGAAAAGGGCTACACCCTGGACAGCTAAGTCACATATTTACTGCAAGATTTTAACGGTCAACCCATAAATGGACGGTTTTATCTCCAAGAACTCCAACAAACAGCGTTTCCGAAACATTACCTTGTGAAAAAAGTGTTAAACACAAAGAAAAGCATATTGTATGTCAAATAGCTCGGGTTTACCTCAGCCTTTAATTCTTGGATCAATAAATCGGATTTTGTATGAACCATGTGTCTGTTATTTATTTATTAACCCATGCCTACAACCTGTACTCCCTCTGTACTGCTCTCTGGTCTGAAAACAAATTCCAATGGTCAATGACTTTTAACTAAGAGTAACTGTTATCAGCAACATGTCTCTCTCTTCCCCTCTTACCCTGCATGCACTGCCGGTTACGTCTTTCATACACTTGTGTTGTACTTTTTACTGACTCAACGTCTCACACGCACTTGGGCTTAGCGTTTAACCTTCAACTGTCCTCTCTCACGCCAGAAACTAGCCGTATCGTCTTTCATGTCTCGAGCAGATAAGATCCACTGACAGCAGACAAAATCATTCCCTGCTTGCTACAGTACGTAGCCTCATCGCTCGATCGACAACACACATACAAGTTCCGTTGTAATATATATATATATATATATATATATATACGTTTCTCTTTCCAACGCGTTAATTTTAATGGGGCTTTAAACAGTTCCGTAAAATATTAAATGCGTCTTACCCGTTTTCAACAGCCTGCTCTCAGTTTCCTAATCATTTTTTTTTTCGTTCAGTCGGTGAACATACTCGCTGTCATCCGTAAAGCCATACTAATATCACGGGTTATCATGCATTAAGTTACGTTGAAACAAAACCAGACCACATGTTAACCTTAACAGCATCAACATCTTAAATGCCCACAGCAACCAGCTCCTAGCCAACAACAAGTTATAAATTATAGCAATGCACATTATGTTGTGTGGGGCAATGTTATTTTACGTAAGGTTAAAAAAAATACTATTTTTAACTAAAAAAATATTTGTTACCTCATTTTCAAAAAAATAATCCACGTTCCAAATAAAACGACCCCTCACACGCCTCTGTACGATTAATCGTTTTCAAAATATCAACAATTTCCCTGAAAGTCATGTTTAACCCATTTCGAAAGATCTTAACACTACTTATGCGTCACGTTAAACCATTATTTTACCAAACGTAACAAAAAAAAAGAATCTAACAAACTTTTCTTTTTCACAAAAAAAATCCGTTTTCCTCATTTAAAAAAAATTTGCACATCTTCATGCGCCTTGTTTAAGAGGAAAGCGCGCTGAAAAAATGATACCTCGCACGTCCAAATCCGACCATTTCTTCCTTTCCAAGGCCTCCAGGGGCTCTACATCCGCGCTAGGCAGGTGCTAGCAGCGACACTAGCACCAACAGCGCGATGCGGCCGAAAATAGAACTATCTAAAGCCGCCACAGCTTAACTACTAATACGTTTTGCCTTAGGGACATGGGACATATGTTGGGGACTAGAGGTGGTAAAGACCTTTGGTTTAAGTCAAAATTCCTAGTTTCAGAAATATAGCCAATTTTTAAAATTGAACTTTTTTGGAAAAAATGTAAAAAATATATTGTTTTGTTCTAACGATTAAGGACATAAAGTCCTTTCGTTTGAACCATTGTGCAACGTTCTGCGATTACTAGTTTTGAAAATATAACCTTTCAAAAAAAAAACTAAAATATTTAAAATATAGCAAGTCGTCCTTAGGAAAGGGGACATCACTCCGAGTCCTACGACATGTCACATGTCCATCTACGATTTATTTGTTCGCGAGATATTAGGGAAACAAAAGTCCACGACCTTTTAGTTATTGGTTATTTGCGTAAATGAAAGATCGGAAAAAATACCCTTAAAACGAGTCGTCGCATGACCCTCTCCGATCAATGGTTCAGAAGATATCGATTGATCCATTGGGCACGGCCACCGTGGCCGGCGACATGCTCCTTTAAGCAGAACCACTACCATCTCTCTACTCACATCGCAGACCATTTGCGGTAGAGGTAGAGCGGTGGAGGTAGAGCGTTAGAGGTTGAGTGGTAGAGGTAGAGCGGTAGAGGTAGATCGGTACAGGTAGAGCGGTAGAGGTAGATCGGTACAGGTAGAGCGGTAGAGGTAGAGCGGTAAGGGTAGAGCCGTATAGGTAGAGCGGTAGAGGTAGAGCGATCGACTGATTAAAAATACTCTCTCCACTGCTACCTTGACAAATAAGTAAATACTAACCAATAAAATAAATAAATAATACTACCCTCACCGTCTCTCCGCTAATCACCATCATCTTTGGTTGACCGACTAAAGATACTTCCACTCAGCTACACTCTCGCTATCCTAAATGCTCTGCATCGGCTCTGACCACCACCTTGAACGCTCTGCGACACCTCTTGAGAGTGGCTACACCTCTTAGGGGTGACACCCCTCCGTATAATAGCATCCTCCCTCACGTTTTGCACTTAGGCCCTTGACTTGTCCTCGATTAGGTTAGGTTAGCTTTGGTTAGCTTAGGAAGGTTTTGATCACACCTCTTAGGTTACGTTAGGTTAAGTTAAGCTATGGCTGCAATCTTGATAGGCTAGTATAGGTTAAGTTAAGCTACGGCCGCCATCTTGTTAGGTTAGCCTAGGTTAAGTTAAGCTACGGCCGCCATCTTGTTAGGTTAGGCTAGGTTAAGTTAAGCTACGGTCGCCATCTTGTAGGAGGAAAGCCGTAGGAGGCTGCGAACCCGTACAAAACCAGTACTTACGTAAACAAGAAATTTGAATAGTAACAGTTACTAACAATACAGTCTAGAGCGCAATAATTTCGCGATTAAAAGGGGTTTTCATATTTATTCTGTGACCGATCCAGTCAGGGTCAATTACCGGCCCCGGATGATTGGAGATACGACGAGACCGGAGGGTCAGTATGACGTCATGGCATGACGCAGCGAGGTAACCGCTAGAGTAGGGGAATACTCCAGAAGATTCCAACCCCTTCCCTTTTATTTTCTCGAGAGGAGGACACACAGTTCCGGAATGTTCAGTTAGTCAGCGTGGCACGGACGAGTATGTTATCCAGCGTGGCACGGACGCGTAGTCTATGTCATGTGGACTGAAATTTGCATCGGGAACTTGAACGGTTTACGTGAGTGGTCAGTGCTCGTGGCCATTTGATACGAGGAGTATGTCGGGGTGTATGGAAATAATTTGTGAAGTGCGTTGGAACAGTGTTCAGTAAGGTGTCGCTAGAACGATAATCGTGAATTTCAAGACGATATCGGACTCGCTAGTATGTGAGGAAATAATCAGAACTGATAAACGAAGGTCCGTTAAATTCATGCACATGCTGCTATTGATATGTGAAGACGCGTGGAATATTATACAGCATTTCACCATTTTGATTACGAAGATTAATGCACGTGGTCCGGTTAAACTAGCGGATAGTAAGGTACTGAAGGCATGTACTGTGGTAATAGCAAGACAAAATTGTGCGCATTTGAACATCCGAGTGGAGGTCGTAATGAAGAACTGAATTATTATGCCGACAATTTATGTTCAGGAGGTTTGAACATTACGAATATCTGGGAAAGAACAATAATAACGATAGTCGAGGCGAAGAATTATCACGAGGCCCTATATTGTGACAGATATTCATTCGAAAATATCATAGCAGGGACACAGTAAGAATGTGACGGAAGACTATATCTGCTTTAAGCTCGTGTGGCGGGACTGCAGGCTACTTCATATGTCGGTCAAGGCTAGGTCGAAATAGCTTCTCGTAGAAGGAAGTGTGTCACTGGTTGAGGAAAGTGAGTACATATAATTCAAGTGAACCAAGAACTAGACGCTATAGTGCGTGGGCATGAAAGTGCTCTGATATAGTGAAATGTAATATTGCTACACGGCAGCATGAACCTTATAACCATGGACTCAAATATTCTGGGAATCAACATGCATATTAATACGCAAATTATGCTGCACTGAACCTCTAAAGGGGCCACAATGGGATGAACGGTCGCGACGAGATGGACGAGTGGACCATGGATGGGACGTCAGGAGATGCCGTCGCTGACGGTGATCAGGGGCAACCAATGGGCGGACATGGGCGTCGCCAGGTGATCGAGAGGAGCCGGGGGCGCATACCTCTACCAGTACGCTGGGAGACCTCATCGCGGAGACGCTGGAGGAACGACGCCGCCCAAATGCCGCAGACGACGCCGACGCCAAGGGTTTCCGAGGACGCCGGATATAAAGTAAGACGTTTCATTTCCATTCTTGTTCATCAGGAAGAAGAGAACTTCTACCTCGGATAGCCGTGCCATGAGATGACCTGAGATTGTGTAACTAAACGCCATTCATAATCATTTATTCCAGATTGAACAAGAGCATCATTTTCTCATAGGGTTGTACAGATATTTTTTCTTTGTTTTCGGGTAGTTTTGACTTACATAAATTAATAGTATCAATGGTAGGAGTAAGACATACATTTATTCTCTGATACCTGATAGTAATAATAATAATAAGTTGAAATTTGGTAACGATGATATGAGATGCCCATTTTGCTGGGAGATTCTAGCATTTCGATTTCCGAGGTCATTATATGAATTTAATTCTGAAAGGTTTGTCATGTATTGCATAGATTTTAATAGCCAAAGGATGGCAAAATGAATATGGTTGGAGATTGTCGAGTAGGGTTCCTTGGATAGGATGCCATATTTTCATACGACCTCGTGGTCCCGATAAAGTTGATACGCTCTGTTAGTGTGGGTTCTTGAGACATGCTAATAATGCATGATTTTTGTAATGATGTTGTGTAAAGTTAATGTGATAATTAAATATGGTATTATTCCGTCAAGTGTGACGAGGTTATTCACGGGGCGACGTATGACCGTTGAATTGAATTTGTGAGGACAGGGTCCTTTACTCTTGACGAACGTGTTACGTTTATCGATGAGTTGTAATATTGAATAGCGCAGGGGTGTAATTGATAGTGCGCTCTACAGTCAGATTGTTCGGATCCTCACACAGAGTGTTCGACGGAAGGGTTGCGATTAAATGTTCGTTGTGAGAATGAAATACACTAGGGTGCCTTATTACGAGGTTCTTAACCTTTCCTAAACGTTAGACAATGCCATAATTTAATTACAATAACAAATATGACAGTGTGGATCAAGGTTGTTGGAACGGCGAATATAAATCAGTAATAATAATAAGAATTAGTAGTGTAAATATGTGATCATAATCTGTGTGTGTTAATAATTTATGATAAGTTATAATTAATAGTTGAAATGTCATATTATGTGAGGCTGAGTTGATGTTTGAGTGTTATTTGATGCTCTTTAGTTATTAATTTGCAGTTCGATAAAGGAGATCTGTCCATTGCTGTATAAGGGTAGACAGTTGTGATATACACAGATATTCGATATTTTCTTTTAGTTTTTGCCGCAGGTGAACTTTGTGATAAGTGGCCAGTGATGTTTACATGCGTGTGCACCGATAAATTAAGGGTTAATTTAGTTTTTGAAAGGCAATCTCCTTGTCGGAACCTTAAGAGAGGACACCCACGAGTTAGAATAAGTATAATTATTTTTTGTTTAGGGACTATGAACTTTATTTTTTTTATTTTGGTCTTTGTCCCACCCTAACTCTGATACTCGTGCGTGTTAGGCAGGTTGCATGTTTATTTATCCTTTGGCCAATAAAGGAGCAGTGAGATTTAAGATGGCTTTCTTTTCTTTTCTGTTTGTTAATTCAAGTTAGGGAGTTTGCTTTTGAATCCTGGTTCAGTTTATTTGCCATCCCAACCCGTAAACGACCCGAGACCCTTTGTCTCTGGCTTGCTGGAGCATTTCTTTTATTCTTCGTCTGTTTGAACCAAGATTCACGCCCTAATCTTTTTTCACCCACTCCCTTGGCCGTTTCTTCCGATGGGGCCGGGATGTTGGCCGGGTGATCGCCTGTCCCATTGGAGAAACGGGCACAATACACACAAAGAGTACCAAAATCAAACGCAACACTCACAGAAATGTAATAGACTTACGGAATAAAACATAAATGAAAAAGTCTAAATTTCCCATGTATGGCAAAGTCCTTCCTTTACAGGGGAATCTCTTAAGGTTGATCCCACGCGGTGAGCTATTCCAAAACATGTATGTATGTCTACCCCTTATTATTCCCGTTTTACCAACGGGGTCGGGGATGAGATGCGATGGAAGTCTCTGTGGCGATGGTTTTTACGGCCGGATGCCCTTCCTGACGCCAACCTCAAGAGAGGAGTTAATGAGAGATGAAATGAATGATGGTGAATGAAACTGGGCAAGGATGTGGAAGGAAGCGGCCGTGGCCTGTCAGAAGGTACCGTCCCAGCATTTGCCTGGTGTTGGAAATGGGAAACCACGGAAAACCATTTCAAGGACGGCCGACGGTGGGGCTTGAACCCACGGGTCTACCGAGTCAGCAGAGAGCTTGGTCCCATGACCTAATGCTGCGCTTTAGCCAGCGTAGCCACTACTGTCGGTAGCTATTCCAAAACATAATTGGTTAATAAATCCGACTGATTACAAAGTTAAATTAAAAACTTCTGTAGCTTAAAACTTGTAAATACCGTTGTAAATAAGTGTTATTTACTTATCCGCTGTACCTAAGTAAGGATCTAATGATGTTTGCTTGACGAACGAGACTAGTCATGTGAAAAGTGTTTATTAAGTGTATAAATAACTCACGTAATTTATTCCAGTCACTAGGAAATTAATTGTAATTCCCCGCTCAATCTAATTTGGGCACACTTGTGTTGACTGAACGAAAAGCTTCTACTAACAGATTACTTAGGCAACACTGAAAAATTGCTTAAACAAAATATCTTCATCAAATATCCCATACAATATAATATACTTTCATTTACAAAGTTTCGGAATTCTAAGTTTTTAAGATGGCGATAAGTCACTTTATTATTTAATAGCCTACAGCCTATTCAAATTGGTGGATGTACTTAATATTCTTTCTAATTACGTTGTAACACAAAACACGTCTGTCCGTCATAAGAAGCTTCCTGAATCCCAAATTTGGCGAGAATTAATTTATTGGAACGCATGTTATCGATGATTATATTACCGTACTTGAAAAGTAGACACCATTGCCATACTGAAATTAACTAACCGAAAAAGTTGTAACCTGGGGAGGGGGGGGGGGGGGACTCACCTTGCAGAATGGTATGTTTAAATTGAATTTATTACGGACCTGACAATTGGTTCAGCCAGTAGCCGTTTTAGAGAATGATAATTCAGGTGGCTGGCATTCTGTTTCAGCTAAGAAAGCGGCAAACCTCAGTAGCAAATTTCATTCAGTTCGGTTTTGGAGTTGAGAAATTGATAGGGTGGGGGGTTAACATGCATACCCCCAGACAAACGTGCAACTAACACCCTTAATAATCACTAATGTTCTTTAAATTCAGCTCATACTATCCGCTTATATCCAAGTGGTCCTACACTCGGAAGCAATCATCTTAACTCACCCCCAGGTCCGAGATCGTGCGCTTATTGAACAACTTTGTGCTACTAAGGCTCCAGGAGTGCAAATAACTCCAAAATGTCTGACGTAAAGAAGGACGACTCCCGTTTCCATAACAGTTCACAAAGCTCCAAGAATCGATGAAATTAATATATTTACCAACACATGTGTTTTGAGGTCCAAGCTCATATCCCTTGGAACATTCAAGAGCTTCACATTCCCCAGAGGGAAGAAGAACTTGGCTTCCTTCACATCGCTTCCTCTCGCAGCGAAACGATCCGAGTGTATTCCGACATTGGAAGGTAGGGCCCAGGTATCGGCACGTGTCCGTTGCGAGCGCACACTCATCATCGTCTGCGGGGAGAAACAGATCATTGTATTCCTCCACACTCTCAGTTAACCCATCATAAAGGTGACTTTGTCAAGAAAGAATGCTGTTAATATTCCACTACACATGGTTAAATCATTGTAAATTCTGAAAACGTTACTGGAAAACCTGTTCTCAGACAAGAGTTGTAGCAAATTTGATCAGTTAAAACACCTAAGAGTGGTCTACCCAAGTATAGAGATCTGCTAACAGGTTTGTTTCAAGCAAAAGTCACTTTGAAATGAAACATCAGTACCAACTCGCTCTCGTGATCAATTCAATCGTTCATTTTTACTAGATTGTGTTTTCATTATCGTATTCATTTCAGTTCCAAATACTGAAAAGAATGATTGTTCAAACGGTACTTTCATTGTTGGATTGAAACAAAATTCACCAGTGAATTTTTTACTTTGCAGTTCACAACTGTCTCAAAGGTTTGCCTTCTATCCCTACACCAACCCAGCCAAAGTGAAGCTAGTTTGACGGGGATACATACCTTCACATCGCCCTGTCTGGGCATTCAGTGTATAGCCAGTACCGCAGCTGGTGTAGCGAATGCACTGGAAAGATCCAATGGTATTATCACATCTCTGACTCGATGTGCAATCATGCTGGTTTGTTTGACATTCATTTATATCTGAAATTTAGGCAAAGAAATCACGCGTTAAATTAGAAAATGCATAAGCACACATACAGAAAATCAAGAGAAATATAAACAGTTTTAATACAGTATACGAAAGTTGAATATATTCACTGCTTTCACATGGATAGTGTTAACTCCACCCCCTCCTTCCTTTGTAAGAAGATATTCAAATTGCACTAGAAATTTCGATCTGATAGCCTAAATTCACACGTAGCCTACTTCACTGAAATGTTGCTGGATCCTTCGTAGGCTTTATAACCTTGATGTTGAGCTCTAAAACCTTGACAGCAACAATATTGCCGTCATTATTTCGACGGTGTAAATGCAATACCTCGTATCTGACAATGCTCTTCGTTTCCATTATTTTCCTTATGATTTGTCCACGCCTCCCACCGCATGTGGATGTTCCGTGCATCAGAACACTATTCATGTTTGGCTCATTTTCCTGTGGAGGGGCTTAAAGAAAAATGAGCTTTAAATTCATTATACTATACAGAAGTACTGCATATTCGCCTGTAGTTATGAACTCCTACAGTACAATATATGTAAAGTTCATTTTCTTTTAGTCCTTGGCTGTCACGGTGGAGGACCGCGTTCGATTCCCAGCTCTGCCAAGAAATTTAATCCTGGTCTGAGGGCTGTAACGGGATACTGTCAGCCTCGTGAGGCAAAATTGAGAATAGGTGGGTTTGATTCCTACTTCAGCCATCCTGGAAGTGGTTTTTCCGTAGTTTGCCACTTCTACTCTAGGCAAATTACTAACTGTGTTTTAACTTGAAGCCATGGCCGCTTCCTACTCAAATCCTACCTTAATTACAAATAGGCATACACACTCTAGTACTGATATCACAGTGACACAAGTTATCATGCAAATTCAACGCACACCGAAGTACATGAGGCAACATGACCACTGTCCCTAATACAGTTGCACACACTACTACAGTCATCCCATAAATACAGGTTATCAGACATGTTCAACACACACCCAACTACACGGAGCTGATGAGCGAAATGCCCCAAGACCCTAAAATGAATTAACAACGTATCAACTACGAAGATATGATCAATGATTTTGCTACTGTCAAAGCCAGGCATAAACTTCGGTGAATGTTGTACTGAAACATATAGCCTAGGTTTGTGATCTTTTATTGAAAGCTCACAGTATATTCATACTTCATAGTTATTTTATCACGAATAATACAACTTATGTTCATTATGCCTAGGGGCGCAATAATGTTAAATCCGCCAATGCAGATAGGTGAGCCAGTCCAATTGATTGTGTGTATATACTGTAAATCCCCTCTTATTATTTTGTTCAAACCTGGAACACTTGAGCATTCTCAGTTCTCCATTGTTATAGCTAGTACTTTAATCCATTTGATTTTATTAATTCTATATTAAAATGTATCAAACCAACGAGGAACAACACAGACAACTAACAAGGTCACATCGATAAAAAACTGCATGGAACGACTTCGCCGCTGCACCGAGAAGACTCTCTCTGCAGCCGAGTATTGGCTCCAAGAGCGCTAATACCCCGTTTAAACGTCCCGGTCGCGATCCCGAACAGTTCCCGATCCAGATTAAGTTGGGACGTCTAAATGCAACAGGATTACATTATCGCGATCAACATTCCCTCCAACAGGATCAGTCCGATCCTGTTCCCACAACTAGATAAATCTGTGTGTGGCCTTTGCGATCGTCGGTGTGTTCTATCGTCCTGCTGTGTGAGTGAAGTAGGCTGTGCAAATGATGGCCATTTTGGATTATCTTGTGTTTTGAAAGCGAGAAGTAAGTAATGTTGGCCATGATGGTTGTATTTATGTTGGTTGATATCAGATAAGGCCTATATGAAGATTGAGAGAGAGATGAAATTATATATGGAGAACAAACATGCCAGTATTTAATCACGGAATAATTCTTAGCGTTCGGGAAAGTCATTGAATAAAGACATAGATTTATTGTCATAGACATAGAAGGGATTCCGATAGGACCAAGTGACTCTGGACGAACAAAGGAGTATTTATGCAATACATATCCTAGACCTGTGCATAAATATTTTAAAATATTTTTATTCGCGCCTTGCCTACACATCTCCTCAGGATTTTTATAAAATTGAGAATAAACATTAGCAGGTTGAATTCAGTAAAAAGAATAATTGAAATGCTTCAAAACTGGAGGAAACAAACTACTGTAAATTTCTGCTTTAACACTTGGAATTCAAAAGTTGGCAGAACTTAGCGATGTCATGCTGTTTTACACGATTATCCTGTTTCATGATGGGACGTCTAAACACGTACCAATGACAAATGGCGTTGATCGCGATTGGACATTATCCAGATCAGAGATAATCAGGATCGCGACCGAGACTTCTAAACGGGGTATAACACTGGCAACGGGAGAACGTGGGTTCGAATCCCACCTCGGCTGTACTGAAAATAGATTTCGTGGTTTCCCATTTTCACCACCAGGCAAATGCCAGGACGGTTAGTTTCAACAGGTCCACAGCCGACCTCCTTTAAAAAATACTTTCCCTGACTCTTCCTTAATAAGACCCATCGCCTGGGCGATCGTCCTGTCACCATTCCCAGTTGTAATTGCTGTGTGTTCAGCTTGCAAGTCACTGTCCTTGCGATGGTATAGGAATGATCCCTCGCAGAGTCCGCGAGTGAATCCTAGCTGGGAAGATGAGCGATTTAAGAAAACGTCAGATCTTAGTAGTATACCTTACAACCATTCACCCATTCTTGGTCGACACGGCGGTAAGACGCTTCCTCGGCGTAGTTCCTTATGGATGTGGCCATGCTAGCGCATCACAGGACACATATACAGCAATTCAAGATCAGTTGTCTTTATTTGCTTCTGGAATTAAATATTGAATTAATAGACGGTGAAGTTGGTAATCGACCACATTCGTAGAATTGAGCGTAAGTGAACAGAGAAATATCGTAAAATCAAATGGAATGAAATAGCAGCAATAATATTAGAGAATTGAGAATGCTTATGTATTGCAGATGAAAGAAAATTTTCATGAAGAGTTCACTAGACCCAACGAAGCTTTTCAGCAATCTGTACATAGGTACAGCACAAGCCATCAAGATGTTAACCAGGCACTAACACTATCAAATGCGACCTGGACACGAACCGGGGACTTGCACCTTCCAACTGAGCTACTGAGATGTTTCATGGTATTATTCGGAGGTTTCATTTCGTTGCTAGTAATGCAAAATTGAAGTAAATAATCGACCGCAGGGGCGTGATGGTGCAGTGATAAAACTACCTCTCACCAAGGCGGACCGGATTCGAATAAACCGGTTAATGCATGTGAGATTTTCGAAGTGAAATATCACGTCCTGTGGTTCGGATGGTGGCCCCGTGGCTCATGATCACGAGATATACGGTCACGTAAAACTACAAGTGTCCTTCCTTCCCCACTCGAACCCCAATCTCCTGCATTTTGGCAGGTGCGCTTCCATCTTCGCTGGTATGGTCAACACCCCACCACTGCTCACCTCCAAGTCACTGTCGGTCTATCTACTGGACTTCAGCAAGATATCCGTGATGTCAATAGGTAATGCGCACAGCATTCTATGTTGGAACGACCCTGGACATTTTCACATGAGATTAAGAATATTGGGCAAGTATTTAAATTTAATAGGGTGACTAGGTTAGGTATATTCGATACTTGACGCCTTTAGTCTGACGAAGTAGTCACTAAAATTATTTTTGTGACAATGGAAGATCCACCTCTGCCAATTACTAGTATACTTTCCACTTCATTATCAGTATATCCTCAAGTCTCACGTAATTGTAAAAAAAAATTGAAGAATCTGAGGCTACTATTTCCATGAAATCTGTTTCTAATAGGGTAGCAGTTTGAAATTGCCACCAGATTGAATACCAATTTATTGCTCATTGAGAAAATTTGTGTATCTTTCGATGAACGATAGTTAAAGATTCTTGTCTCATTGACAATGTACCTTCTTGAAGAGGCCCTAACCAAAATCTCATTCATCGATGGAACTATGATATGGTAGAAGAAAGTCACAGCAGATGTGTGCTGCGCTAGATAGTAATTCTCAAGGAAACTATAGTATTGAACCAGTACTGTATGTCTAAGTTTATTTTCAGGTTTATTGTATTATCAATGTATTAATTTATATATAATTAGCTTCGTTTTCTAAGATCTTACCTAAGTGTTCCAGCATGCATATTCTCAGCCATCCGCACTCTTGGCACTCACAGTGTCTACTAGTGGCATGTCAGTGTTGGTATGACGTCAACTCGACCTTCCCTCAGACAATGGCAAGACTCTGTGGTCACGTGGACTACTGGTTCGAGAGCCTTCTACCGCTCCCGTATATAAGACGCTTCTTGCTGGCGTTCATCATCACTCTGATCAGATTGGCATTCTGATCCCAGCATTCTGATCACTGATTTGGATCAGCTCCTCATTCTGAACCACGCTTCATTTGCTTCGGATCACTTCGCACGCCGCCACACCTCATGGTGCTCGTCACTTCGCTACGATCTTACGAGGTGGCACGCTGAACACATCTCTCTAGACTACTGAAATGTTGGCAACCCGCAGTAATCCAGCAGTCACACCTCAGACGGTATTCACGGCCACAGCAGTTTCGTGGCTGTCAACAAGTCCATTATTGGAATGAGTCATCGCCTAGACATTGCTTTTGTCTTCTCCTTCAAGATAAGAAGAAGGAACGCTCATATCGAGGTCATGAATGCCTCCCGCTGAAGAAATGGAAAAGGACTTCTTAATCAACATTTGGTCAGAAGTGATTTTATAGAGCTGGGGCTCTTTAAAAGATAAGTTAAAATTGTATTAAGAAGCTAAATTATTTATAATTCTTTTATCATGCTATTTTATACTTCAATCTTATTAGACTGAAATTAAGGCAAGCCTCATCTTTGGATTCACTTTCTCGGGTCCTGTTGAAAGACCCTTCCAATTTTTAGGTTTACAATTACCTATTTCTGCTTACCTTTGTGTGCATTAGATGTGCATTTTTTGATGTTAACATTTAAATCTTGTTATCTTAATAAACATATTTATACCCTATTATTTAAATTTTGGTTTTCTGGTGATGCACCTTTATGCCCACTGTCCGCACCGCTTCAGTCTATTTCTGTTTCACAGTAGCTATTTTGGTCAGACTTAAGCCTACTTCGCGTTCTCCCGTTATGGGAAAGATTAGGGCAGATCTTTTATCCACCACCCAAGTAAAATACATACTATGGGCTAGTTGATGGAGTTTCTGCAAAATGCAAGCTCTATCAATTGCTTCAGGGAATCAATTCTGGGACAAGTGTGAAGTAGAAACTGGAGATATTGGAGACCTATCTTATTTCTGCTTTTTGCAACACAAATTGCGCATGGATTCCCAGGATGTGAGGTCCAAATGCAGAGTGGATTGACAATACACAACCATAGCCTTATTACAAGATGATTAATAAATTTGCAGACAACACAATAGATAACGCAGGACACTTACCAGTACAAGCCTGCACCAGAGGATCAAACTGGAAACCTTCCTTGCAGCTGCACTCGAAGCTTCCAATTGTATTTATGCACTCTTGATTGCTGGCACATGGAGGATCTACATTTTCAGCACATTCGTCTGTATCTAAAAACCATATGCATGTAAATTATTAACAAATCTTCATAAACATATATGATATCAGTTGCTGCAGGTCAGGTCTTAGCACACCACAAGGGTCTCAGTTCTTGCCCATAAAGCAGAAAATGTAGTAAGAAATACAAATGTAGCACTTTTCTTCTCTTGTCATAAGTCCACCAAACACCAAAACTCATGAATAGTTGCCACCACATCTCCAACGAATTGGTAAACATCTCGGGCATACGAGGTATTAGTTATTGACACTGGTAATACTAAGCTGCACTTACCCGTACAGGCATGGCGCAAGGGATCAAAGTGGAAGCCTTCCTTGCAGTTACACTCATATTTCCCCTCTGTATTTATACATTCTTGATTGCTCTCACATGGGGGCTCAACACTTTCAGCACATTCATCGATGTCTGAAATAGACCAAAGTATAATTGAGTTTCTGCTTTATGGGCAAAACCTTGGACTAGAATCATCTAGGCTACTGTAGATTGGTCTAAGCCGTGGCTAGAAAATGGACAGTTCGGCAGACATATACAGTGCATGAATGAATTCCCCAAGCCTTCCACCTAATTGTGATTGAATGGATTGCTACTATACAGTACATTACTTGGTGGTGCAAGAGTATCCCCAAATATAAATCAGTCATATGCACAAAAACTGAAAGAACCCGCCGGTCAGTGTGAGTTGAATGTGGTACAGGTAAAGGAAGTATCTTGTGGTAAACATTAACACCCAATTGCATTGGCAAGTAATACACACAGTGTGATGAACAAGAAACCCTCGTTCTCAAACTGTTGGTATAGCCTAACCAATAGCAAAGGTATGTGTTGAATGTTATTTGGCTCCATTACAGCATTTACTTGTGTAAAATGTGCTTTCATATAGAACGTTCACCAAGACAAGAGATGAAAGACACTTAATTTACGATGACAAACCTTTCGTAACTGAATGTGGTACCGCCATTTCAGAGCGCATCCAATGGGAAAATATCTTCTGAAATTTGAAATCGCGCAGTTCTTCGTAGATAGTTGCAATAATTTATACCATCATTTCGGTAACTGGCATGGACCTAGTTTTCAGCAGTCTTGTAGGGATGTCATTTAGAATACAGCGCTGAAAGTATCTATATTGCGTTCAAACTTCCCCGTTCCTCGTTACCAAACTGGAGATCCATTTCTGCCCTACCGTGTGTGTAAGCGCCAGACTTGGTAGCAATGGTAGTCTACAGAGAACCGCATGCTATGTCAAGACCACTTCTTGAATATATATGTTTATTATTATTATTATTCCTATATGAATATGCATTTGCCTTATGAAACGATGTAGAATAGCACCACACACACAGTTTCTCAAGACTGAACGGCTCGCTAATTTTCAGCTGGCATTTTGTCTCATCTCCACACACAGCGTGGCTGTATTTCTACATCCACTCAAAATTCAGTTCCCATATAAATTAATGTTTGACGCCTTGTAACTCTGTGACAAATAGCCTGTGGAGATTGTGATATCAGATTTAGACGGATATGTTTCCACACCATACTGTATGTCCTAAAATGAGGTACCACTACTCTTGAAACTCCCTCCAATAGTGACTCGCATCCTCACAGAAAGAAAAGAATCCAAAGCACTGCATCTGCACACACACACACACACACACACATATGAGGCATTCCGTAAGAGAAGGGCGAGCCCACCACATGTGCATTTGGAGATAATCAGTGTGTAAGGTCCGTGCTCGTGAATTGGATAAGGGTGAGGCCACCATTCGGTGCTCCGGACATGATAATGCTGCGAGCAGTTTCAAATGCGCACTGTATTGCAATACTACGACTACTATTGATATATGAAATATAAAGTACAAATATTTATTGTTCTTGATGTTGCTCGTTGTAAGTGCATAGAACAAAATATAGGTTCATTTATGGAAATAAGGCAATACGTACAGTGAAACATAGTATTGTAACATAATGGACATTGCAATACACTAAACGTGACTGTATAATGGATAGGATAACGCAACACTATTACAATGTCAATACAAACGTACTACATTCACTCACTGTGGCGATCACACCGCGACTGGGGCTGTGACAGGCCGTGGTGCGTTCGCCGTTCTCTGCGGGAGCATTTCAATGAATATGACACCTCAGCCGCCATCTTGTCGCTCCAGACTTCAATATAATGTTCACTTTCCGGACGATAAAGGCGGGCTCGCCCTCCTCTTACGGAACGCCTCATTTGTCTGCACTCCCTTTAGTTATGCCGCAACATACCTCTGTGCACTAGGCTTTACTCTCGTCAGTCATTGCTGCATATATGTTTCCAAGGCTGCTTCCCCTAATTTGTTTACTTTTGGACTTGGCAACATACAACCAATGTTATTCAACTACGGTACCACATATGTACTCTATATAGACTATATAGTGACTCCCAGGAGTACTACGCGAGTCAAACAACATTGCTATGAACATGTAAGACGCACACTCGGCACTTGGAAGTCAATAGCTTGCGGTATGAGAGTATTATAAATAGTTAGTTCAGTTAATATGGTAATAGCGAGCGATCCTTTATGACTCATGTGAATCTTACCGACATTAGAATCTATTCTAATTTTTGAAGTTTCTCTCGCCATTCGTTTTAATTTCATATTATTCTCCTCCACTTGATTCTATCCTTCACTAACTTAACGCAGCCATACCACGTCTGCTTCCTTGCACAATGCCTAATATGATATACTTCATCTCCTCCTGCTGAGCACAAAGTATTAGTCTACAGCATGAGATCCACATCCTTTAAGCATCTAATGAGGAGTTATTCTAAGAATGATGCATCGACACCTCTTTTGGGCCATCGAGCATCCTTCTCCATGTCTACTGTACATTTCAAAAGCGTCCATCTCCTTCCTTTCATAAGTTTTAAAATTTTAGTTCTTGTTCGTTTCAGGTAGCAGGGTCTGCACTTTTTGTTTTATGGGATAAGAATTTACTTCGATGATGATGATGATGATGAATGTTGTTATAGAGGTGGAACAGCGAGGTCATCTGCCCAAGTCTCTTACGCGTGTAGTCCCACTGAAAAAAAAAGCTTGGACTGTAATTAGGCAACACCGATGTAATTATTGACACATGACATCCATTCCTCCAATATTTGATTTGCTTTATAATTAACTGCTTAGGTCAATGAACTTGCCTGAGTGACGGCTTTATTATTATAGTATAGAAAGATAGGCCACATGTCAATAATTAATATAGACCTACAGTGTGTATTCACTTCACCACTAATTGAGTTTAGGTCATAGTTCTTTTTGCCTTTGATACTACTCAAATTTGGGGCAGGTGACCTCGTAGTCCCACCCCTTAAAACAACAATAACCAGCTATAACAGACTACTCAAACGAAATATTAACTATTTCTAAACATAGTTGAACAGTACCATACAGCACAATAACGTAACATTAGAATACACAGGATTTTAGTAAACCTTGATATAGCCTATGTACGTAGGCTATATACAATTCTTTGAGGCCCTAGTCTCACAACTAGTACTTGCCGGGTATTATTTATTTTTGATGTAATAAGGTAATTAAGACGTCATACGGCAGTATTCACATAGTTTTGATCATTAGCAGTTATTATGTTAACATACCTTCTAGAAAGGAAACACTTTGCTAAGTTGTTCGATGTTTGGGGTCAACTATTTACGCCTTTCGTCCCCTCTTAAATGGCCTGAATAATGAGAAATTACTTACTCCTGCATATTGCTAAGTTTGTATTAAATTGTCACACCGAGAAACAGTACTACTATGTTATACACATGTGCATTTCCCCTTATCAAGTTCAACAAAATAAAGGAAGCTTGTAATTATGAGCCACGGGACCTCCATTTTACGTGTAATCCGAACCACAGGACATGCCATTTCATATCAAAAATCTCACATGCATTGACCGGGAATCGAACCCGGTCCACCTTAATGAGAGGCCAACAGCTTGACCGCTGCACCACCACGCCCCCCAGAAAATGAAGTAACGTACTTGTATTATCCCGGGTTAGCCTATCTCCCAAGACGCCATGATTGGTTCGTGTTAACCCATTTTCATAACAAATATTCCAGTGTCTTACAAAGAGCATTCCGTAGTAAAGAATTTGGTGTATGATAACCAAATTCAAAGAAAGAGTCGTGTGGCTTGTAAAGAGGTTCATATGACAATAATGTGGAATCCTTTATTCCCGAGTAACAACTCTTAAAAATGGAAGATTCACTGTTGGTAACGCAATCTCATTTGGAACGAACTTTCGTTTCCAAATATCCTTTTCAAATATACTTTATTATTATTATTATTATTATTATTATTATTACCAGCCACGGTGCCCAGGAGAACTATCTCGTGCCTCACTGGCATCGGGAGAGCGTGGGTTCGAATCCCATCTCAGCCATCCTGAAAATAGTTTACATGGTTTCCCACTTTCACCACTTCATCACTTCCCTGACCCTTCCTTAATTAGACCCAAGTTAGCGGTCGCCTGGGCGATCGGCCTGTCACCATCCCCAGTAATATCTTCTGACAAATTGTGTTCATCTCCCAGACACCTTCCTTGCGGCGGTAAAGGAATGATCCCTCGCCCAAGTCCGTGGGTGAAGCCGAGCATGGAGGGTAAGTGATTAAAGTAGACTATTATTATTATTGTGGGAATCTGAAAATAATGAACGCTTTTGGGTTTCCCGCCAGCCTCGACACTGCCCAGTGGCGCCGCGTAGAGGAGTCAAGTGGAAGTCGCGAGAAACTAAATCGATCAGTTACTGTTTTGTTTCGAGTCATGTCACGTCAAGTTCTGTTAATCTCATCTTATGTAATCTTACGTTTAAATGCAGTGTTTATACTTAAAACTACTTCAAGACGTGTTCGGTTTATTCGCTTGCCAAAATCCCTTCCCACATTTGGGGGCTCGTCCGAGATGTGAAGGATTTTGAGTGCGGAACGGCAATTTTGGCTAGGCCTAGAGCGATAAAACCAAAGACGGAGGACGACAAGGCGTGAATTGACGACAATTTTCTGGCAAGATTTACGACGACGACGTGGGTCCGTGGAATATAGAAGACGAGCAGCTGTTCAACTTCCAAAGACGTGCAGGCTACATAAGACGAGTT
Organism: Meconema thalassinum; assembly: GCA_946902985.2. NCBI lineage: Eukaryota > Metazoa > Arthropoda > Insecta > Orthoptera > Tettigoniidae > Meconema > Meconema thalassinum. The sequence goes on along the minus strand of OX336389.2, from coordinate 584,387,006 downwards.
CCAGGATCCTGAAGCCTACGACGACGACGACGACGACGAAAAGAAAAGTGTTCAGCGCGAGTGCCGAAATACAAATAAAAATGGCGGACAAAGTGGCGTGTTAACAAGATATTGAAAAAGTTAATAGTAACATTAAGACGGCGCCCACGGCGGTGATTAAGACGTTACATAACCTCATTTTCGAAAAACTGCCACGTGATCGAAAGAACAGACAGTGCTTAAGAGAATTCCCAGGATTCGAGTTTGAACGTGACTCACCAGAACACCTGGTGAAATTGAAGTTCATTGAGACCGAATTCACCGAGGCTGACCTGATTGCCATGTGCACAGTGTTAAAAATTGAACATACGGGAGAGAAAGCCGTGCTTGTGCAACGCGTCTGTGATAACTTAATGGACCTCTCGTGGCTGGGGATGCGTAAAGACGAAGAAGGTAAAGAAGAAGAAGAAGAAGAAGAAGAAGAAGAAAAGACGGGTAAAAATAAAGATGCAATGAGCAAGATGAAAGAGGCAAACGAAGCACTGGCGGAGGAATTACGTGAGTTAAAGGAGAAAATGGCTGGGATGAAATACTCGAAACATTCAAACTCTAGCACGTCAGGATCATAATCGGATTCATCTAGTTCGTCCGAAGACCAGAAACTCTCCAAAGCAATAGGATGTAAACAAAAGAAAATAACGAAGACCAAACACAAAGTGAAGACTGTAGAAAAAAGCTCAAGTGAAGGGAGAGTCGACCAGGACGTGGTGCACTTGCGGCACACTGCAAACCGTGGAGTCGCACACAAGTTTGCGTTAACTTTCCGAGATGTAGAGGGCTATGTCAGAACCTATGACGGCAGCGAGAACTATCCGGTGCAACGTTGGATTAAGGACTTCGAGGAAACAGCAAAGTTGATGGGTTGGGACGAGATGCAAAAATATGTTTTTGCAAAAAAGTCGCTGACAGGTCTGGCTAATTTCTTTGTGCAGAGAGAACGTGGCATCACATCCTGGCACAAGTTGAAGAAAGTCCTGAAGGAAGAATTCCGAGATGATACCAGTGCAGTAGAGATTCATCGACTGCTAACCAACCGACGAAAAACAATAGTTGAGACTCCTCACGAATATTTCCTGGTGATGCGAGAAATAGCCAGCAGGTCGACAATCGATGATAAATCACTGATACAATACGTCATCGATGGCATCGAGGATGACACTGGATCCAAGATGATTCTATATGGAGCAAGGGACATCAAGGAATTCAAGGACAAGTTGAAGATCTACAAGAGTGCTTACGCACGAAACTCCCAGAAGGTGACGATAATTGAGAAGACGACAAACAAACATACACCAAGAGAGGACAACAGGCAGAAGCAGACCTCGTCTGTAAAGAGATGTTACAATTGTGGTCAGAGGAGCAGTCATGAGTCCAGAGAATGTCCACACAAGAGTCAGGGTCCAAAGTGCTTCAATTGCAGCAGTTTCGGACACATAGCTTCCAAGTGTCCAAACCCTGAGCAGAATGCCGAGATGAAGACAGTGAACGTCGCTTTGGGAACCAAGTCGATTATGAAGATGAAGGAATTGTTGCTCCAGGATGCATTGGTTGACATGGGCTGCCCAATCAATCTGATCCATGAAGACATTTACACAGAGATGGGCGATCCGGAGCAGAAGACTACCGCCATAGTACTCAAGGGTTTCCGAGACAGTGAGGTGCGTCCCCTAGGATATTTTCCAACCGACGTCCAGGTTGACGACGACACTTACTTGACTGATTTCTATGTGGTGTCTGGAGATGTACTTAAGTTGCCAGCTATCATGGGTAACGACTTGCTGGTCCAAGCCGTAACTACCATCAGCAAAACCGGTGTCAAGATGTCCAAGGACATATCAGAAGAGTACTTGTACCGAATCGACGTGGTAGCAGCCGATGGGATGGACATAGGAAAGGCATCGGAAGAGGCGAAGAGTACCAGGGTTGAGATAAGCATCACGATGAAACAAGGACTATTGCATCCCTTATTTAAAGAAAGCACACCATTTCACACTTACCATGGTGACCATCTTGAACCCTTGGATTCAATGAAAAGAGGATACAAGCATATTCTCGCAGTAACGGATAGCTTCACAAAGTTTGTGTGGCTTTACCCCACTAAAACGACGATCACGAAAGAAACTACGGAGAAACTGGACGTGCAAAAAGGAGTATTTGGTAATCCTGCGCAGATCATCACCAACCGTGGAACCGCGTGTATTTCACATGAATTCGAAGAGTACTGCACTGCCAACAACATCACCCACTCGCTGATCACGACCAGACTCCCTCGTGCCAATGGCCAGATAGAAAGGATGAACTCCACGATCATCTCCGTGCTGGCCAAGTTGTCCATCGAAAACCCTGGAGATTGGTACAAACACGGAATCTGATCGAAGAGCCATGAATTCCACTTACAACCGCAGTATCAAGCAGACGCCGTTCGAACTTTTGACAGGAGCCAAAATGCACTGTGAAAATGACCTGAGAATAGTTGAGTTGATCAATGAAGAGATGGTAGACGAGTTTGAGATCAGGAGAGATGAACACCGTGAAGAAGCGAGAGCACAAATCCAGAAAGTGCATCAAGAAAACAGGGTGTCGTTTGATCGAAGTCGACAGCCTGTTCGCCAGTACCAAGTTGGCGAAATCGTCACCATCAAGAGGACCCAGTTTGGACCAGGCCTTAAATTGAAGAAAAAGTACCTTGGGCCTTACAGAATCTCCAGAGTCAAGCTGAGTGACACGACCTCTGTCGTGAAGGGAATCACTTAGGCCCCAACTGAACAACTACTTGTGCTGAATTGATCAAACCCTGGGCTGAAGACTTCTCATCATCCAAAGCAGATGATCTGCAGGATGGCCGATTGTGGGAATCTGAAAATAATGAACGTTTTTGGGTTTCCCGCCAGCCACGACACTGCCCGGTGGCGCCGCGTAGAGGAGTCAAGTGGGAGTCGCGAGAAACTAAGACGATCAGTTACAGTTTTGTGTCGAGTCATATCACGTCAAGTTCTGTTAAATCTCATCTTATGTAATCTTACGTTTAAATGCAGTTTTTATACTTAAAATTACTTCAAGACGTGTTTGGTTTATTTGCTTGCCAAAATCCCTTCCCACATTATTATGATTATGATTATGATTATGATTCTCATTATGATTATGATTATGATTATTATTTTTATCATCATTATTATTATTATTGATGCGTTTATTGTGGCGAAGTTAGGGCTCTACTCCAGGACCACTCTTACACTTAATCTCACACAATGCAACTTATTACAAAATAATACACACATATGATTGTCATTCTTAACCTAGCATACTAAGTCTACGCAAACTTAAATACTAAAATTGAGATGGCAATTACAGTATGTGTTTGATATGTTATAATAATACTGTAACTAGGCTAACCTGGTATATACAATTTACATAATAACAAAATATGACGTCTTACTGTTTAGTTCTTAAAAGTAATTACCGTAAGTAGGCAATTAGGGGCCGGTAACCTCCATGTTCCGACCCGTAAAACAACCACCCCCACCACAACTAAATTATTAGAATTGCTCACTGATCATTCGGTGAGCTTTAGACTATTAGGATACATACAAACCAAATGCAGACTAAAAATTGATTTTTCATTAGCAACAGAGTAATTCTAGTCTTCCTAGTTTTCCCTTAAATATCATAGTAAACCACATTATCTCTGTACATTTTCCACAACCGAGTGCTATTTTATGGGTCCTCGTAGGGGATTACGGAAGGCTAAAATTTCCCCCTCGAGGCCAAAATGGAACAGCACGCCCCCAAAAACTTACCACAAAAAAACAGAAGTACATACCCCGCAGCGTAGTCGTGCGCGTTAACTCATACAAGACAACTGCAAGCGGAGGCTGGAACATTGAAGATTCAAATCCCGGCACTGAAAGCGGCTCTCCTGAGAGTGAATTTCTCCCGTTTTCCTTCACATTCCCTCCAGGAAAATGCTGGGATAGTACATTTTCTCAAGTCACAAGATACCTACTCCAATTCTGCCGTATGTCATAAATTATAGTTACGCACACTATTACAGTTTCCACAGAAATAGGTTACATGTTATCAAATTCAAATGGTTGATAATGTTTAAGCTTTGGAGCTCATTGTTACGAGTTACATAAGTTTACGTACATCTACGTGCTTGAAACGCCTAGGTGGATAATAGGTCTTACACAACCCCCCAGGGAGGTGAAAAGGACGGTTCCGCATGAGCTGTCTTATTTTTGTCCACTGCCATTATTTAGAGATATCAAGAATGTATGGAGAGAATTGTTTAATACCAGGCCCCCTTACCAACTTCAAATGCATATGATTCTTTTGTTGAAGAAAATTGAATTTTAAGTACCTATTGTGGACCCTATTTCACCATAGGATTGACCGTTTACTAATGCTGGCTTTTAGCAGACAAGTTCACGGAAAACCATAATTTCCAGGAAATCCACTAAACTTATGAATAAAATGCCCATGGCCTTTCTGGCAGAAAACTGAATTTGAAAGGTTTAACTATTTACCCATTATTTTAATTTTTGTAGGGAAGACATGAGTAAGTTTGATAAAAAAAATACCTATCAATTTAAAATGGTTGACTATATCAAACTCTGAATTAGGGGCGTTTATAAGGGGGAGGGTCTGAGGGTGCTCCAGGACCCCTCCCCCTCCCCCCGAAAAAATAAGCCAATAAAAAATAAGAAGCTGTTGTTTTGGTAGAAGCATAAAATAATTGTAAATTTGATTGTGTCTTAATCTTAACTTAATGGTTAAGTTATAAACAATATTAAAATTGAAATGGTTTCTGACTATAATGAAGGCATTGCTTTAATCAAAACAAAATAAATGATTCCTTCGTTGTTGCTGAATTTCGTAATAGGATTGTAGGCACTACAGCAATAAAACGTAGCCTATCTTTGTAAGGCTATGCAAATCGAATTTTGTAAGACGGCTATTAGGCCCTACATTACGCTGATAATGTATTGCATTCCTTGAGCGGAGCTCGTGCTGCGGTCGTCAGACAATGGGAGGGGAAGGCCGTCCCCGCATGCGCGTATTGTCTTCCCCTTCTCCCTACTCTTTCTTCATCGTGACCAGGGGGGCAACACTTAATAGGGAGTGCGTGGATTGCTGTAAATTTGCGTTCTGGCAGTTCTGCCAACGAATGGAAAATTAATTTTAGTACTAAGGTTTCGTAGTTTGCACTCATCAACGCTCGCACCAAGCCGATCGGCGCGAGTTGTTTGCATTCTCTGGATTCCGTTTCGAAGTGGTGTTGTTTGTGGTTCCGTCTTCTAATTTTGTTTTTACTCAAAACACATGTCATACGTTACAAGAACTGTGTGCGTTACTGTGACCCACTGTTGCTATATTACTTAGGCCTACTTGTAGTGTGAATAATACGTGCTCTGGTGTGTTTACCACTGTAAGTGAGATCTGACGATTCAGCATCATGACTTAGCCTATTCCGTAATTGATGCATCCTCCCTCCTTAATGTTTGGATAAAAATAAAGTTTACAATTCAATGTTTTGTTCCCCTTTGTCCTTTCGATTCTACAACTATGTCAATGAAATTGTTGCTTAGCCAAAGGTAGCAGTGAGAAGGGGATACGGGGTAGGCAATCGTGGTTCATAAGCGAGGTTATGAAAGATTCATAATGAAAGCAGTGGGCATTTTGATGACGATATATGAACTTATCAGCATTTTTACACACTACACAGGAATAGATCAATATTTAATTGATATAAAACTAAATTAAGATGCTAGAACCGCGAGAGAACTCATTTTAGTAAATATGTTACCAACATTGAAGTAATTCTTTGTCATGTTTCTTTTGAAAACCACCAATTATATGCAAAGTATTTTATTGGAAACGCATACATCAATTTCATACTACGCCTAAATATTACAATAATTTCAATTTTTGCAAGTACTGTAATGCCATTGGTTTATGTGCGATATAGTACACATATGGAATTTCTCTCTTTGTGTTGGCAGATGTGCCAGAACGAAACATAGCCTGAGGCGGCCTTATATCTAGGCACGTTTATAACCAAGAGTGACGAATCTATCCTTGCTCGTGACTCCACGTGAGCAACAACACTGCTTACGTTTTACGGATTACAAGAAGAGGGAGAAAATAACTTTTAATCACATGCAATTTTTCTTTGAGGTTGGTATTATACCAACTGAAAAGTCAGAATGTCAACAAGGCAACACTGAAATATGACTTCAAGGCTTCCTATTGGTTATATTCCCATCGGGTCTATGTCGCATGGTGTTTGGCCTCTCCCCAGAGGCGGCCCTAGCAATATTTTCAGGTGGTGCGAGATCTCATTGCGGCGCCCCCTCCCCTGTAGAGACTAAATATAACAAACATTTTCTTACATTTTTGATAACTATTATTTTAATATAACCATGATATTCCTACAACGCTCCAAAAATATTATTTAATATTAAACAATATTGTTCGCTTACTGTATAGTCACGCTTAGACCAGGCTAGGCATGATTATTTTCTACACAAAGAGAAATATGTCTAATATGATGTTACTAATATTTTACATTATATAACAACACTTAGTATAGTGTGTATTTTAAAAATTACTCGAGAAGCCACCTAGTCAATACATATAATGTTTCTTAGTGAACAATTGTTTCAGGTCTTTTTTTGACTCATCTTCAGCACTTGTGACAATACTACAGACATCATTAAACCATGCTTATATATACAAATGTACAACTTAAAAAATGCATTATGATTAAAATGTTAAAATGTTCCCTTATTCAGACAATCCATTATACTTCGTCAATTATGACCATTGGCATGTCTAAAGTAAAAATTGTTGTGGCTTCCTTCGTATGTGGTACTATGGTATGATGCATTCAATACACAGTTACAGAGACGAGTCTTGTCAATACGGGACTTTAAAATCCTATTGAATGTGGCAGCTTATTGTTTGGAAAAATGTTTGTAGTGTACAATTGGGATAAAACTGCGTGTCGTTTCTTGTCCACTCATGTCATATTATATTATGAAATTATTAGTATAGTAGTAACGTTCTAACAGTAAGTAAAGTTTCAATTTCATTCGTAGCTTACAACACAGACACAAATCACAATCCACACTCACCCGCACGCGATTGAACGCTAAGATAACAGGTGGGGGACAGAACCCTAGATGAAGCCTATAGATATTGGTTTCAACACGTTAATATTTATACAACGTTAAGTGCGAATTTCACGTTATATGTCTATACCTTTTGTATGTTACATCAGATTATGCACTTAGTGCGCTTTTCAAATATATTATATGTCTATATCTTTGAAATGCACGCATCCTAGCTCACTTATAGGCTATATAGAATTAATTTTGACGGGTTAAGTAGTAGGCTGATAAGGTGATTGCGTTTTATTTTTTGCGCTGTCAAACTATCGTTGCATATTCTGCGCCTCCCGTATGTAAGCGCCCGGTGTGGTCGCGCCGTTCGCACCGCCCTAGGACCGACCCTGTTCTACCAATAGCCTACTATACCGTGCTGAAAATTCATCAGACACATTAACAAATGGGCACACTGATGACGTGTTAAGCATCTTAGAAAGACCTCTATCGCTAGTTACGGCAAAGTGAAGTATTTTGAGCGGCATAGGCTAAATAAAACTGTTACAATGCATTACCATTTCTTAACAATGGGAAATGTTTGGATTATGGGGGACGGATATACCACGACTTACAAATTTCTATAAATTTCCCAAGCTAACTTTTAATAACGCAGCTTATCAGACAAGTACGCAGAACTGAAGTTGGAGATGTCCCTAGTTCCTAAATGAGTAAACAAAATCAACAATACTAATAATAATTATAGGCTTGTAGTTTTACGTGTCTGTTAATCTTTCAATCATAAGCCACAGGGCCACCTTTTCTTAAACGCGAAATCCGAACCACCAGACGTGACATTTCACCTAGTAAATCTGACACGCATGAACAAGGAATCCAACTCCGTCCTCTTTGGTTGGAGGCAAACAGGTTTATCGCTGCGACATCACGCTCTAATAATAATAATAAACATAATAATAATAATCGTTTAATATCCTTTTTAACTGCACTGGCTTTTCAAACTCCGGGTAATACCTGAATCTTGCGCATTGAGGTAGCAGTTGTACCCGGCTTCGCCCGGTGGAATGGTTATGAAGTCCCAAAGTCTCCTTAAACTCCGTGGTCTGATAACACTCAAAGCGATGGATCACATTTATTTTTTATTTAGTTATTTATTTTAAGGATGATAATGAAGACTACTACTGGACTCGCACATCAAACTTACAAACTGATAGAAATATTCTATAAATCATAGTTGAGGAAGACTTTATGTGGTGAAGACTAGTAGTATAATGGACAAATGGTCGAAAAACTGCGGCTGTCCCCTGCTCCTGAGGGAGCAATAGGTTCATGTTTCGCCACATAAAGCTATAGGGAAATGATCAGAATAAGTCAAAGAAAATTTTAAAGCACCATCACTTATTGCCACTGATAACCACAATATTCTGCCCCAACGCCATTGCACTTATACACAGGTATAATATTCAATGCAGTTAAAAGATGGATGTGGCATACAGTTATGCTTTAAGATAAGTGTTTTAAGGGGCCTATGAAATCTCTCTTATACTAATTACTCCTCGTGGCTGCAATTTGTAAGCTGCGCAAGATGTAGGCCTAACAATTTTCGCAATTCCACGCCAGAACCCAGGTAGGGGTGCGCATTACCAGCCAACAATACACCTTAATTTCCAACCTGTCTGGACCACTACTACAACACCGAAATATTTCCAACACAGTTGGTTATAGGGCCTTAGAACGTGGTTTTCGGATCCATTGTCTGTTATTTATACAAATCTGCACCGTTTCACCGAACTGCAGCAAATTTTACGTGCCGCGTCTTGTTTCTTGCATTGTGAGGCTTAAAATGAGTCTTATTTATACAAATCTACACTGTTTCACCGAACTGAACCAAAATTACGTCCTGATGAGTTTCTTGCATTGCAAGGCTTAAAATGAGCCTAGATTGATCCTCTACGACGAATTCGATTTTAATCTATGTGCCAAAGGATCTAAATCTAGGGAATGGAGAGAGCTGTCCAAATTTTAAGTTGGCTAGACAGTGTAACCCTCAGGGTTACATAAGGTAAGTACGTAAAATTTGGTTCAATTCGGCGAAATAGTGTAGATTTGTACAAATAACAGACAAATAGACAAAGGGACCCGAAATCCACGTTTTAAGGCCCTAGCAGCAAATCTGCAGGGTTCCAAAATGTAAGTACGTAAAATTTGGTTCAGTTCGGAGAAACGGTGTAGATTTGTGCCAGGGGCGGCTCCTGACGTAAAGTTAAGGGTGGGCCAGATGATACTATTGTTGTTTCATATTATAGGCTATATTGTTTTATATTTGTCATTTATTGTTGCCAACATTGCCATTATCATTATTCCACACAACACAACATTTGAAACAAGTTTAATAAATAGTCCATGCATATAAAACTGTACTCACATAGCTCCTTATTTGTAAATATATTCTCATCTCCTGTACTTGGATGAAGCAAATTTATCTATCAGCTTGGTTGATGAGAACCATATTTTTAAAATTCCAACTTTGTGTTCAGCGGTATAGAAGGAAATATATTTGTTAATAAAAAACTCCACTTTTATTTTCCAATGTCGCACACAACCAGCATATTAAATAACTACGTACCGTGCCACAAAAGTTAAAATCACATTTATACAGTAGAAATTAACTTTATCCACAGAACTCACTAACACATCTGTACTGTACTTGGAACACCAGACAACTGGAAATGTATAAATATATTTTTGTCTAATGTCAGCAAGCTGCGAACAATAGCTGAATACCTGTTTAAGGACGTGGGGTGGGGTGGACCCTTCTCCCGTGATCCGGTTTGACAGAGACAGAAGCAGAAAGTGAAATGGAGAGATCTTATATTTCGCTTTAAAGCAACGCTATGGCCCATTCTGCAGGCCCTTGAAGAGAGAGAAAAAATCATTCATAGCATAGAACAATTCGCGTGCAAGACAGTGCTATGTCTACTGTTTCCTCATCTGGCCCATCAAGCCATATACTTCACATGGGAGTTTCTGTGGAGCGCCCCCCCCCCCCCCTACGACGTTACACCGTACGAGGCTGTCAGGATCTTAAGATAGAAATGAGTTACGTATACGGAATTCCTTTTAGAGATTCTAGAAAGGAAAACCACTTATTTTAAGTGGAATATCTGTATTTTAAAGTATTTTTTTAAGTCTTTAATTAAACCAACTTTGTGCAACACGGCCTAGCGGCCCTGGGTGGGTGGGGCACTTTCGGCACATAATGAAACACCGCCCCTGGTTTGTGCCATAGGGCCTCAATCTTGGGAATGGAGAGGGCTGTCCAAATTTCAAATAAACAGTGCTACCTGCAGGGTTCCAAAAGCTATGCATGTAAAATTTGGTTCAATTCGGTGAAATGGCACAGATTTGTATAAGAAACAGACAAACAGGCAAAGGGACCAGAGAACAACGTTTTTAAGGCCCTAGAACCAAATTCGGTTCAGTTCTGTAAAACGGTGTAGATTTGTGCCAAAGGACCGAAATCTAGGGAATGGAGAGGGCTGTCCAAATTTTATGTAAACAGTGTTACCCGCAGGGTTCCAAATGTAAGTACGCAAAATTTAGTTCAGTTTGGTGAATCGGTGTAGGCTTGTGCCAAAGGGGCTAAATCTAGGGCATGGAGAGGGCTGTCCAAATTTCAAGTAGACAGTGTTACCCGCAGGTTTACAAAAGATATGTATGTAAAATTCCTAGTTTCGGAGTTCGAGACTTTTCGCCTCGAAGTCATAACGGAGCTAATTGACTTAAAGAAGGACTTGAATGACCAGATTGTAAAGCAAGAACTTCGAATTGATGAGGCAGAACAGTACAGCCGCCGGAACTGCCTACTGCTACATGTGGTAAGTGAAACTCCCAATGATGAAGCGTACAACAGAGTAACGAAGGTACTCAAGGACAAACTAAACATCGAATTAACTATCATGAGCATTGATCGGTGTCATCGATTGGGGAAACCCAAGAGATCTACTGCGGATGTGGTGGTTACCGGTAGAAGACCAATTATTGCCAAGTTTACCCGCTACCACAAGAGGGAACGTGTCTGGTGCGCCAAGAGACTTCTGAAAGGAACATAGATCCTCACAACCGAGTCTCTCACAGCATCGCTGAAGGACATGCCCAACAAGGCCAGGGATCACTTTGGAGCAAGAAACACCTACACACTGGATGGAAGAATAGTGATCGTAGATTCTGAAGGCAGAAAACACTACGTAAACACTACGTAAACACCAGTGGCGTACGCAGGATTTCCTTCTGGGGGGGGGGGGGGGTTCATTCATAGTAATGTCCTATAATAAAAATGATAATTCGAATATGATTCATAAAAAGCAACAACTCAGTTAAATAAACACTACCGGACCCAAGCGAGAAATCTCGCATGTTCATAAACCACCCTTCCCCGATAGGTTTATAACGAGAGAATTAATTGCAGCATGTTAGAGCTCCAGTATTTGCAAATCGCACACTTCTAACAAAAATTGATATTTATGAAATTAGAATGGAATTCGTCACTGCTAATGTCATTTGTGTGCTGAGTCCATTGATTTATCTTAGCTGTAACACGCACCAGTTATTCGATACCGGTATTTTTGAAATTATACGATTTGAGTACTCATTCCTTTGATTTACTGTTTCTGAAATCCATGCAAAATGATAAAGGAAAGACCTCATAATGTTAAAATGACACGAAACAGGCGTCACAGCGTCAAAAATGTGAAGTGGACAGCAATTACGGAGCATATTTTCCTACAGCAACAGTATCGACAAATCTCACACTTCGTACATTTTTAAGTCATTTTTTTAAGAAATAATTGATATTTATGAAATTAGAGTGCAATTCGTCACTGCTAATGTCTATTCTCTTTCATTTGAATGCTCATTTGGCACGATCGGTCACTTGTGAGCGCCACAGGAGGGATCTATACTAATGAAAGAATATATATATATATATATATATATATGATTCTCTTTGAATGAAAACTATTTTAACTATATTTTTCAGCACTTTAAACAATATCACAAACACAGTTGAAAACATAAAAGATTAATAAAAAATACGGAAAAGAGTTTAGCCCAATATAGATATTGCACTAGATACAAACGGACAAAAAGAAATGTCTAAATTGTCAATCGGGCTAAACCAAAGAATCTGATTAAGTAGATATTTGCCCTGGAATTTATTGAAGGACTTAGACAAGTCTACTTCAATCGTATATCAAGCCTTCTAGGTTTGACAGACAAGTCATTCAGTACTTCCTCAATTGAAACATCAACAGTATCATGAATGAACATCAAAGCTAATCCATTAAGGCGTTCTTCACTAGTTGAATTCCTTAAATAGTTATTCAAGAATTTTAAGGACGAAAACGATCTTTCACACGAGCAGGTTGTGACAGGTAAGGTAGCCATGATGACAAGCAGGTTATACACAGCTGGAAACATGTTCTTATTGCATATTGACAAAGCATCTATAGCACTCTCGGGATTCTTTTCAATAGATTTCAGAGTTTGTTTCCAGAGAAGTAGCTCGCCTCTAATATTAAGGGGAAGTCCATAAAATTCAGCTACATTTTCTACTTCAGCTATGCTTTGGTTGGATAGTTCGTCTTCAGTTGTGGTAACTAGCGTTTGCAATGGCTGAAGAGTTTCTTTATGGGAGACAAATTTATCATCAAGTGATGAAAAGTTTCTTCAAGAAATGGGATGAAAATAACCCGCCTATAATATTCTTCCGGATCGTTAGATGAAACGCTGTTCCTCATCGTTTGTCGAACAACAGTTCGAGGCTGAACTACAGGCACTCCAAATTCTTTGCAGAACTCTAAAACCGAATTATATGCACACAAAAACCTTGCGTCTGCATCTGCCCTCATTTCTTCAAGAGACCTCTTAACATTCATGGAGGCGTTGATTGCTTGACTGAGATCCAAATTTTCATTTGAAGGTATTTGCTGAGAGGAAGTGTGATTTGAAATGCTTCATGAATGACAAATACACTTATCAAGAACTCAAATTTGCTGATAGCGCACAGAAGAAGTTGCGCATCTGTAGCTGCCTTCTTATCAACCCTTGCTGCTATTTTTTTCTAATGCCAACAATAACGGTTTCAGAAGTTCAATGAATGAACGAACAGACTCGTGCTTTTCAATCCATCTCGTTGCACATAACTTCTTGAGTTTACTCACTCGGGGCTTCTCTTCCATACTTTCAACTTCATTTGTCAACACAGTCTGCCTCTTTGGTGAAGTACTAAAAAAGGCATAAGCTCTTTCAATTGTACCCATACAGTTCCTAATCTCTGCAACACTACACCCTTCAGAAATGGCCAGGTTTAAACAGTGAGCACTACAGTGAACATATTGGGCTTTGGGAAACTGTTTTCGTACAATGGTCTGAGCACCTCTGTAGGATCCACTCATGGCACTAGCTCCATCATAACCTTGGCCTACGAGATATTCTGCATCCAGTCCCACACTTTTCAAACCAGACAATATGCTATTCGCAAGGCCTAACCCAGAAGCATCATTGATAGCAATAAATTGCAGAAACTCCTCATGTGCGAAATTATCTTGAACGAAACGGACACATAGTGACATTTGCTGCACACCGCTGATGTCTGTGGTCTCGTCAGCAAGAACAGAAAAGTATTTAGCTTTTTTCACCTGATCGACTAACCTTTTCAATATAATGTCATTCAAAGATGAAATAATTTCATTCTGAATCCGTGGGCTTACGTATGTTGCATTTAAGGATGCTGTCATCAAATGTTCCTTTAGTATTGTATCACCAGCTTCTGCTCGAAACTTGAGAAGAGACCTGAACTTTCCCTCCCCTTTCTTGAGAGGCACATCTAAATTTACAGGTCCCGAATCCCTGTGACCACGGAAAGCAATGCCCATTCGAGCAAGGAAAATCACAGATTTAATTATTGGTATGAGTTTCTCCCTGTTGCATAATATGTTGGATTGAACACCCCTATCCAAGCTTACGTCAACAGCAGGTTTTGTACCTTTGTATATGGCGAGAAAGTTCGCAGCCTTTTCCGTACATGCCATATGATACTTGGTTTCTTGGTGTTTTTTGAAATCCTCCTTCGCATTTTTCCAGTTCATGTAAGGAAATTTTACTAGTTTACCGGGCGATGAAGATTGTTTCCCAACAACGGTGCAAAACAACGAACAATATTTACAAAAGGCTCCGTTATTTGAAGGAGAATAAACTAGCCACTTCCATTCTGATAACCAGTTCAACTAAAATTTCAGATTCCTTGGACCCGATAAAGGGAAATTAAAATTGCTTCCAGGTGTCCAGGCATTTTCCAAAAGTTCATTTTTCAGATAATCATCAATCTAAAGAAAAATGTTAATCACAACATTGAAATAATTAACATGTACCGACACATACGTAGGCCAAGGCCATACAAATACCGGTATAACATAATAGGTAAAGCATCGAAATGCAAATCAGTTACAGAAATAGCGATTATCATGAATCATATTGTAAACACACCTGTTGGCCAGCATAACCTCCTAAGTCTGTTCGATGTATTTGGTCGGTAGCCGGCTTGGTAGTAGCCGATAATTATTCAAGTTCATCTTCAATTCTTAAAGATGAACTACTTGCAATGTCAGTGTTGCATGTAACATCTACTCTTGGGTTTTTAATAATAAATCGATCCATTACGCATTACAAATAAACTGGGAAAAAAGTGCGACTCACGATCTGGCAGTTAACAGATATGCACGTTTAAAGCAGCACGAAGCTGCGTTACGATAGTTACTAATCGCACACTTTAACAGTAAAACGACAATTTTGATATTTCGCCTAGTGTAGTTAGTTATTATTGCTTTAAGTGGAAGAACAGCGAGGTCATCTGCCCCTCTTGCTCCGTTTAACATGTAGTTTAAGGGTGTTTACCCCAGGTCATAACCAGTAGTTAGCGCCAAAGCTGGAGAAGTCTCGTTGCGAGTTGAGTGGAGGTCATTTACCACGTGAAGAACGTGTTCACATTAAAAATATATTACAAAGGAGTAGCCTAAAGAAGCCTCACTGGCAGCAATTCAAAACATTTTCCAGGTGATAGATGGGACAATATAAGGAGTCATGTAAACTAATGTCTCTGGGGGGGGTTAAAACCTAACCCCCCCCCCTGTCGGTACGCCACTGGTAAACACTCCAGCAGAACTTGCCTGCCTAATGAGAAGGTCAGGTACTCGCATCGGAAGTTAAATGAACAGGTTAATGAGTGTAATTGTGTGTGTTTAGAACTTTATTTAATTTTAGTGTAAGTAAAGCATAAGTGATGGGTGGTTTTATTTTAAATTCGGATTGAGTGGTTGTTTAAGTGATTCTAGTGGTTTGCGTATACACGAGGAAACAATGCTAAGTTGCATGCTGTTTATTGTTGTTTAATGGCCAGTGTAGTTGGTACTGTTACTTGCCCTGTCCATTCTTTGTCTTCGTCTCCCCCACCCGCAATCATCTAGAAAGAGAATTTTCGACTTTTCCCCGTTCACTGCTGTGTAAAAGTTGTGGCAATTAGTGAAAGCTGGATGAAGGACTCTGTCCCTTTAAACATGATAAATCTAGAAGGGTACAATGCGCTCTTTCACAATAGACTGAAAAGATTATAAAAACTTCGACACTATCTATTGACGCCTTGACCGAATATATGTTTGTTGAGCTCACTGCTGACGTGACTTACAGTAAAGGCTCATTGGTGTTGTATATAAACCACCAAAAGAAGGGAACTTCACGGATTTTGAAGAAACTCTACTAAGACTGTTACCTGCCTACGAACACGTCCTTATATTTGGTGACTTTAACACAAACATATTAATAGACTCCACTGACGCAAATCGTTTACGGAACATGTTAACCTCTTGTAACATGACAATATTACCACTCGGCCCTACTCACTACGTACTCACGCCCCACAGGTCTTCACACACTCTAATTGATTTACTTATCACAAATAACCCACAGAAAATATTAAAACACGGACAGATTTCGGTAGCTGGCATATCTTTACACGACCTGATTTATTTAGCTTATTCTTTAAAAACTCCAAAAACTGTGCCAAAATGCATTACATATAGAGACATAAAAAGATTGAACCTTCAAGAATTAACACACAACGCAATTCTCTGTCCATGGAACGATATACTACACTTGATTGACGTTGATGAAAAGGTGAGCAGATTTAACGCAATAGACTACTGTTGAAACTACATGACAAACATGCACCTAAACGAACAGCTAAGGTCACTCGCAAAGCTACTCCCAGGCTATCGAGCGACATTAAATCCGCAATGGCCGAACGTGACGCATTACACAGACGTTATAAGCAGACCTTATCAAGTGACGATTTTAAAATATCGTGTGCTTAGAAATCGAGTTAAACAAATAATTCGAAATATAAAGTATGCCTACTTCCAACAGCTAGCCAGTAATTTGCTTGCTAGGAACACCTGGCAGCAACTCAGGTCAGTAGGTATTGGGAGGCACACTACAAACTCCAATACGCATGATATTAATCCCAATGAATTAAATGCTCACTTTGCTCGAGAAATAATTAGTACTGATCCCCAAATAATACAAACAACAATAAATTCACTGCAATGTGTCCCATTACCTCACCGACCGTTATTCAAGTTTCGTAAAATAAATAAAACTGTCGTAAGGAAAAAAAAACTATCAAATCTCAAGCAAACGGAGTCGATGACATCCCCATCTACCTTATCGTTAACCGGATAGAAGTAGTACTGCCAATTATTACGCATATTTGTAACACATGTCTTTTAGAAGGTTTCTTCCCAACAATATGGAAAGATGCTTTAGTTATTCCAGTTCCGAAAAATTCACTTGTAAATTCTCCATCCGACTATCGACCAGTATGCATACTTTCCTCAATTTCCAAAATACTAGAAAAACTTATGCATGAACAAATTCTCCAGTATTTGACGCAATACTCGCTACTTGATCCATCACAATCTGGATTTTAGAAAGGACATAGAACATCTACTGCACTCATTAAGATCACTGATGACGTAAGACAAGCACTGGATGAGCACAAAGTGACTATACTCATTCTTCTAGACTTCAGTAGTGCATTCGACACCATTAATACAGATATACTTATGGCTAAATTGCAATCCTTGCATCTTAGCCCCATTACTCTCAAATTATTCGCCTCCTATCTTCATAGCCGAAGACAACTTGTACTCCTGAATGAAATCAGAACTGAGTGGAAGTTCAAAATAAATGGAGTAGCTCAGGGTTCAATTCTTGGTCCCCTTATATTCATTTTATACCTGGACGACATCTCATCGAAACTGGAAAACTGCAACTACCATCTATATGCAGACAAACTTCAGATATATTGCCATACAAAAGTAAATGACACATATGCGGCAATTGAAAATATGAATCTAAATGTAAAGCGGATCAGTCGCTATGCAGCCGAATGTTCTCTTGCCATCAACCCAATTAAAACGCAAGCTACCGCAATAGGACAGACTAATTTTCCATTTATAGAGTAGACCACTTTCCTTAATTCAACTCAATGGTGTTGCTATCCCGTTTTCTAAATCGATAAAAAGTCTTGGAGTCACACAAAATGAAACACTGAATTGGGATGAGCACGTTACTAATACATGCAGTAAAGATTACTCGTCAATTCACCCACTTAAGATTCACCAGTCCGTTCTACCCCGTAACTTGAAAATAAGACTCGTCCAAAACTTGATACTCCCTATATTTAACTACTGCGATGTGGTATTAGTAGATGCTACCGGAGAACAAAACAAGAAACTTCAGAGAGCTTTAAATTCCTGCATTTTCTCCTTAAAATTTTCCTCACTCGTGTCTCCTTTTTATGCTCTACGTTCCTGGTTAAAAGGAGAACAACAAAGAAACCTGCACATATGTACATTACACTCATCTATCGACTTCTCAATGAAAGTACACCTCACTATCTCTCTTGTAATTTTCGTTTTCTTTCTTCCTTTCATCATCGTCACACGCAATCTGGATCAATAATTGCTATTCCTCTACATCATTCATCTGCCTTCAATAACTCTTTCCTCGTGTCGGGAACTAGAATTTGGAATAATTGTCCTCGTGACGCTAGAAATTGTACATACCTAAGAACTTTCAAACGTGCATGTAAATATTTCCTCTTGAATTCGTAGGCCAACTAGAGCAATTTGTGTATGAATGTGTAAGTGAATGACCATAGTAAAACTCCACGTATTGTTATTACTGTATGTAATTTGTATAGCTTAGCTAATATCACGCAGTTTATAATTTAGTTCTAGTATTTAAGTTTTCCTAGTATTTAAGTTTGGTAGGTTAAGAATAACATACAGCCTATGAGTATTGATGTAAGTTGCATTGTGTGTGGTTAAGTGTAAGAGAGGGCCTAGGGCCCTAATTTCGCCACAATAAAAGCGCCAATAAATAATTAAATAAATAAATAAAATTTGATTCAGTTCGGTGAAACGGTGTAGATTTGTAAAAATAACAAATAGACAAACATTCAGCGTTATATATATACTTAGATTGCTTGCGTTAGCACCCACTCCGCGATAGGACTGATTGAGAGAGAGAAGCATTGAAAAGGAAGGAAGCCAATCTTGCCGTGCGTGACCGTTAATCTCGTGATCATGAGCCACGGGTGAGAAGCTTTGAACCTGAGGTTTAGACCTCGGTACTAACGTCAGCTATTTCGTGGAGGTTTTTGCTGAGTTTAAGAATTAAGCAATTACATTTAATAACATGGCCCTCTCTAAATTTTCGGCTGGGCCATTTCTTGACTGTGAGTATCAGGAGAATAGGAGTAGTGGGAATGTAGGCTGTATCAGTTTTGAGCAAAGCATTTTGACCAGAACCGGTTGCTGAGGTGAAAAAGAAGACAATTCAACTTATATAAACCAGTAAGTTTCTTATATTTGTATGCATTTTATATTATTGGTTTGCTGTTGTTGTTTGCGACATCGTGGTCATGTAGTCCCTTGTACTTGGGTGTGTGCGAAATCTGTCTGATAAACTGTCATTGTATTGGCTGTAGTGGTGTATGAATAATTGAGCCGCGGTTTTAAATTAGGAACCATCCCGTCATTTTCCTGGGAGTGGAAGTGGGAAACAACTCAAAGCCACTCTCTGGAGAACTGAGATGGGAATCGAACCCATCTCTTTTCAGTTTTGGCTGACGAGGCTCAGTGTAACCCGTTTTAGCTCTCAGACCCGATTTTTATTTCTTGACAGAGTCGGGAACCGGACTAAGGACCTCTGTATAATGAGACCACAGAAGGTGGCCTATGATTGGTTTGCGAGAAGCAAGGTCGTGGGAGAGAGAGACCGTCAGACCCGTCACACTGAATAATAGTTCTTGTTCGCCACTTTTAACTGCTGCGATCACATAGGCACCAGGTTACCGTAGTTTCACCAACTGACTGCGCCGGGATTCGATCCCACATAGGCACAGTGGGCGAGGACACGCAGGCAGTCACCACGTACTTGTATGGGACCCTTCACACAGAAAAATAACTTTCAATAATATGTGATTGCCGCATTACAATAGTGGTCATAACTAGTACATGAGTTAAGTTACTCGACTCGAATCCCGAACGGGATTCCAGTTAAGTTTGTCGCTTAACAATTGTTCGTTGCTAGCTTGCTAAGCTAGGTCCTCGCAGGTTCTCCGCGAGACTGAGTGATATCTATTTCAAATGAAGCGAAGAGTTCAATTGATATATTTATTGGTCGACTAATAAGTACTACATTTGAAGTTTTGAAGTTATTTACAAGTGTCGAGGCATGGAGCCCGACTGCCAACCAGTTCAGTTGGTTAGTCTTAAGATTACTGAATTACAAGAACTGGAGCTCTGTGAGTCCAGGGTTTTATTAGAATTAAACATGATGATAATTGTTGTTTTAAGGGGCCTAACATCAAGGTTATCGGCCCCTAGAATTAAACAAGTCACATGTCAATCCCTTTAGGTGGGATACAGTACAATCTTACTGGCTAGTTACCAGAGTAGAGGGGGACACACGTGAAAGGGACTACTGGAGGTTTTGGAGTAGGAAACATACGTCACGGAAATATCTGGTTGGACTCTGTCAAGCACGAGACTGTGTCTCATCTGAACCCTGAGCTGTTTTGTAATTACTCATAGCTTGCTAGTCACAAGGGTATGTGTCATTTGGACCTCGAGTTGTTACTAAATATTATACTGGGAAATTATTCATAGCTGGCAGGGCACGAGTTTGTGCGTCATCTGGACTTTGAGTTGTTATCAGATTATACACAGCTCGAGTCACTTAGTATTGGGAAATTAGCATACATACTGTCTGTTGAAACTCGGCTGACACTTGCAGTAATGATAATAATAATAATTCAGCTTTTAGAAGCTGAATCCATTAATATTGGTGGTTGTGGGTTCTATTCCCGACGAGGAATATAACTCCTCCCCTCTTTCTTTAACGTTACTGTCCTCAGTAACATTTTCATTTACATTTTTCTTATTTCTAATTTTTACAGATTTACATAATTTATACAGTCTTTTCCTGAACATGATTATAACAATACCTGTTATTAATATCACAAGAATGACATTGGTAGATACGAATATTTTTGTACCAATAGAAGTTAGAGGGATTGGTTTTAAGTCCAGTTTCAATTTCTTTACATCTAAATGGGAAATGTGAAACTTAATTTCATTCTTTATTGCAGGTTCTTTCTGAATATTTAAGGATGGGAAAGAATGAATGTAATTGGTAGGTTTTTGTTGTAAAGTTATTCCCATACTGGAAATAGGACAAGATTCATTAGAATAAATTACCTGTGGTCCTGAAATCTGTATGGATTTCTGGGATTCTGGGCATGTTTGTAAAATTACCTCTGGATCTTTAGTAAGGAACAGAATGTGTTCCTTGTTTAAGGGTCTAAATAATTTTACATTATTCTTTACAGAAGCAAATTCACATCCTGCAGTGTTTGTTAAATTACAATTTGTGATTCTGGTGTTATAATATAAACACACATAAGTTTGAGTGTTCTTAATACATGGTACAGTGGACCATTTCAAAATTGGACCTTGTAGGTAATATTTTTCAGACGGAACAAGTACAATATTATTAATAGTGGGTATAGGGGTTACATCATATAGTTTGTATTGGTTTCCATCCGTTATTGGCATGGAGAGAATTATAATTATTTCTTCGTCCAGCATAAGGACTTGAGTCTTTGACAATTTCAGGTTTTCATACTGATGGTATTGATCAGTATGGATCATACTTTGTGTAGGGTAGATTGATAACAAATGTTTGACTATGTTAGTTAAGTCTTTTCTTGAGAACAATTTTACATTTGTCATTTCATGAAATGAGAGACTAATGGTCTCTTGAAACACTCGCATGATTTCTTGGAATTTGTTGATGCACAGTAACACGTATTGGATGTTTTCTAGTAGATTTATCTTGAAGTCTTCTGTTCGAAGTATACCTTGGATTACCTTCATATTGCCATTAACATGATTCATTTCATCATAAAATTTTTGAGCAATTGAATTTGTGAATGATACTAGTTTATTTATATGTTTAATTTCATTAGTACGGCTTTGTTTTAGAATGTCTAATTGACTTTGTAAAATATCTAAATCATCCTGGTCTAGATTGCCAGAGATGAACTTAATTACTTTTCCTAATCCATTTATTAGACCACGTTTAGTTCTATTAGATGTATTAGGTATTAGTTTATTTAATTCCTTTTTTGCATTTTTAGTTATCTCAGTTAGTTCATATATTAAGTGCGGAAATGTATTATTACTTTTTAATAAAAGGCTAGAGACAGTATCATCAATATTTTTGTACGACTCTTTTAAAGTAGTTAGATTGAAATAAAACATGAATTAATAGTAATTATTGATTACCAATACAGATCCCATGGGGTCGGCATAAAATCCTGAGGTTGTTATGGGTTCTGTGTAGATGATGGCGTAGGCTGGTAGGAACCTGGAATGGGAAGACATTTCCTTTTAGGTTTAATGTCACGGAAATTTCTGACATGGGTCTTGCCATTTTTCATTTTGCAGTATACTCGGTTTCCTTCAAGTTTGGTTATTGTGCCTTCATTATAGAGGTTTCTGGATTTCCTATTTCTGGTTAGAGGGTCTAGGACATATACAGTTTCACCTATTTGGTAGGAGTGCTCGAAAAGGGAATCTTTTGGGTCGGGTTTATTCTCCTTTAAAACTTTCAACTGGTTTCCTTGTCTCTCGATATATTCATTTAATTTTGGAGACGGTGAGAAGATATGGTCTAACGCCTTATAATATGGGCCATATAGAGCATTGAATGGTGGCTGCTTGGTTGTGGAGTGTATTGAAGAGTTATAGTTTGTGATTGCGGTAATTATGAATTGGGAGAGTGGAGTGAATTTATCATGATCTCTCGAGATTCTTAGTTTTTCGAGGAGAGTTGAATTCAGTCTCTCTACTGGAGAGTTAGACGAGGAATTCAGTGCTGTGGTAGCATGATATTCAATATTGGTTGCTTTACAGTATTCCGTAATTAGACTGTTCTCAAATTCTCCTCCCTGATCATGGGTAATCCTTTTTGGAAAACCATGGTGTGAGAAATACACTTGCAGTTGATTCAGAACAGCCATGGCTGTGCCATTAGGTAGTATGTAGGCTTGCCCATATTTTGAAAATACATCTAGTATGGTTAAAATGCGGTTTTGTTCGAAGTGAAAAGTATCAATATGAATCTGAGCAAATGGGTGGTCGGCTGTTATAGGACCTTGGTTTGATACCTCGTTAGGGTGCCTTTCGTATTTATTCCTCTGACATAAATTACACTGATTTATTACATTTGTAATTTGTTCTTTTAGGTGTGGCCAATAGTACTTGGTTCGAAGGTGTTCAAACGTTTCTATAATACCATTGTGATTTATTGAATGATATTGTAGGATTAACTGTTTCTGTGTTTCGGGACATTCAATGTCCTCTAAAAATTTAGTTGTTCTAATAATTACTAGCTCTGACGTGAATAATTTCTGACATGTTCTAATGAATGGGATTTCAAGGGTTAGGTCATTAAAGTAAATGGCGTACTTGTTTGAGGTGTTGATTACTTTAAGTAGGTGTTTGTTCAAATCTTGTTGAAGGTTTTTCTGTGTTACTATCATAACGTGTCGTGTGTATTTCTTGAACAGTTTCTGTTCAAGGACCTTAGGGACATTACCATATTTTAAGATAATTTGATTTCGGTTTTGGTTCAAATTACGCTCTGATGTTTTCAGTGTGAAGATAGGATCTTCCTGATTCGAGTGTATGGTTTCATTATCAATTTCGTCTTGATATGTGGCATCTCCGGGGATGGCTACATTCGAGACTGTTTCGTCGTTCACATTTACTTGTATTCTAGAAAGTGCGTCTGCAACGTAGTTGGTCTTTCCTTTGACATATTTGATGTCAAAATCAAATTCCCCTAGTTTTATTTTCCAGCGGTAGAGTCTTGAACTGGGATCCTTTAGGGTGAAAAGCCATTGTAGTGGACGATGGTCACATTCAACTTGGAAGTGTCGTCCCCATAAATAAGGTTTAAAGTGTTTACTACTTTCTACTATGGCAAGCAGCTCTCTCTCTATTGTGGAGTAGTTTCTTTCAGCGGGATTTAATGTTTTGGAATAATAAGCAATAGGGTGTCCTTTCTGTGTGAGAACACTTCCTATGGCAAAATCTGAGCTGTCTGTGGTTAACACAAAAGGTTCGTCAACATCTGGGTAAGCTAAAACTGGAGCATTTATTAGAAGTGTCTTTAGGGTCTCGAATGCGGACTTATACTCGGAGTTCTCTACATCGACTCTTGATCCTTTCTTTAGACAGCGGGTCATGGGATATGCTATTTTAGCAAAATCTTTCAGGAATTTTCTATAGAAACCTGCCAGACCTAAAAACTGTTTGATTTCTTTGGTGGTTTTGGGGATTGGGTAGTTTTTTACTACTCTGATTTTTTCTGGGTTAGGCTTTACTCCATCCTGTGAAACAACATGACCTAAGAAGGCTACCTCCTTGTGGAGAAATTCTGTTTTATCGAGTTGAATCTTCAAATTTACTTCTCGTAATTTCTGCAACACAAGTGTCAGATGCTGTTTATGTTCCTCTAAGGACTTGCTATATATGATGATGTCATCTATATATACAAAACAGAATTTGTAAAGAAATGGGCGTAAGATATTATCCATTACGCGCTGAAAGGTGGCTGGTGCGTTACGTAACCCAAAAGGCATCCTTTTATACATCAGGTGTCTATTGTCTATAGTAAAAGCTGTCTTTTCTATAGATCTGGGATCCATTTCAATTTGATGAAATCCCTGGGCAAGATCTAGAGTGGAAAAATACTGGCAGTGACCTAGGTTGTCTAGAATTTCTTCCATCCTAGGGAGAGGGTATTTGTCCTCAATTGTTTTCTTGTTTAATTGCCTGAAGTCTAAAACTAATCTCCATTTTTTTTTGTCCAGAAGCATCAGTCTTCTTTGGCACAATCCATACTGGATTACAATAGGGAGATTCGCTCTGGGTGACTATCCCTTGGTCAATGAGTTTTTCGACTTCGTCACTTAGTATTTTCTTTAGTGTGGGAGGATAACGGTAATTTCTTTGATATACCGGATCCTCATCGGTAGTGCGGATAAAATGCTTTACAGCGTTTGTGAATGTTAGGTCGCAACCTGGATAGTAAAATACGTCTGAGAATTCAGAACATATTTCTTGTATGACACTGTATTCGAAATCATTCATGTGTTGGGTGCGGAGATATTCTTGAATATCGCCGACTGTAATGGAGTTTATTTCCAGTGGCTGTATAGTGATGTTCTCTAGTGGCTCAACTAAAATCGGTTCTTTAAAGTCTTGTCTTAGTTGAGTTTCTGTGGGGTATATGACCTGGTAGTTCTCGGCGTGCAGTATTGCATCTGAGAAGTATACTCCACCATATTCAAATGTTGGAACATACACATCTCCTTGTTCGATGTTGACCGGAATTGCAGTGTTAGTTGTATCGACTGAGGGTTGAAAATTAACTTGTTTATTACTTGAGTGAAAATAGAATGGTATGTCTTTGTTGGCTAGCGTAACTAGTTTCGATTCATAATCTATCTTCGCACCTAGTTTGACAAAATCAGCTGTGCCAATTAGCGCATCGAAATAATCATGCCATTGCATGACTCTAAAGTCTACGGGAGTGTCAATTTCATATTCTGAAAAGATAGGAAATTGTATGTTTTCTTCGCCCATCGTTTGCGAATGAACTGATTGTATACAGAACGGTTCTTGGAACAAATATTCTGCAAAGTGTTGGTGTGCGACTGTCGTGTTCATTATAGAATTACAAGCACCACTGTCTATTAAAATTTTAAAACCAAATAGAGTGATGAATGGTAATTTAGGAGCATTCCTTATGTTATTTAAGTCTTCGCTTGAGATGACTGAGTCAAGCGAAAATCCTGACTTTGTTCGAGATCTTCATTGAATGAGACTGAGGATGGGTGGACTGTGTCGTATTCGAACTCGTGTTCGTACGGTTGTGTTTCTTCAAAATATTCTGACGATTGTGCCCCCTGAAAGTATTCTGGTGGTACATAGTCACAATCGTTGGTTTCTTCTGCGTGCGCATTTACATTCCCTCGGATGGTGGATACACCAGACATAGGCTTAGGATAACTTTGGTTATTAGGTGTGAAACGTCGGCCTATGTTATTTGGCGTAGGATAAGGACGATTCATTGGTTTAAAGGGTTGTTGGTTCTGTGGTTTGAAAGTCAGTGGGTTCGGACCTTGAAAGGGTCTGAAGTTTGGTGATTGGTTAGGGATTCTGAATTGTTGGTTAGGTTGGTTGGAAAAGGGTCGTGGTTGGGGAAAGTAGTGGCTTTGTGGCCTTGGATATGCAAACGGATTGTGAGCAGTATGGTTTAGTGGTTGTGTCGCTTGATTGAATCTGTTAGGTGATGACTGCGTGAATGGTCTGTGACTGGCATGGTTATTTGGAGGAAGTTTTGGTGTCCCTCTCAATTGATCCATGTAATTCTCGTGTGCACGGTCATTATCGTAAGTCCTGCAATGTCTCAATGCGTGGCTTAAATCTGTGACTTGGGCATAGCGCAGATATGCTCGGTACGGCTCTAAGATTCCGGCTTTGAAAGTGTTTAAACTCAGATCGTCTAGCTCTCTTAGTTTGAGCTCTAAGATCTGATCCCTGTAGTTTAATTTGCATAAACTTTTACATTGTAAGACTAGAGCGTCTAGTCTGTCGTGATAATCTGTGTAAGCCTCACTTCTCTTTTGGAAGCAATTAGAAATTTCTTGAACTAGCAGTCTTTCATCTTTTACGTCACCAAATTTCCTGATCAGTTTTTCTTTAAATTTCTCATAACTAGAGTTTGCATCCAGATCTAAAATAGTACTAGCTTCTCCTTTTAGTTTCGATTTGACAACATTAAATAAAAAATCATTAATGATGTTAGCGTTGGGAACTGCATTGGCTCTCCTGTGAGTATTTAAGAAACTATCACATCTTGCAAGAAAGTAGTCTAGACTGCAAGACGTACTTCCATTAAATTCGGGTAGCAATTGTATTTGAGCGTACTCGAATTTTGATAGCAATTCTGTCTCAGGCATTGTGATTTATTATAATTAATTAATTGACTAATTAATTGGATAATTGAAAATTATTGATTTATTATTATTATTTAAAATTTATTTAATTCAAAAGAACAATGACGTGTGGAAATCCCGTTTAGATTTTCACGAATTCACTCTCTTTTGAAAAGAAAATAGTATTAATTATTTATTTATTTAATATTTTTATTATTATTATTATTATTATTATTATTATTATTTGAATTGTATTTATTATTTAAAGTGAAATGAGAGTTACTCTTTCATTTGAACGGTAAATTATTATTATTGCTCTTGTATAAGTTAAGAATGAACCATGCTGTTGGTAGCAATATTCAGGCAGTACAATAAGGTATTTCAAATGTAACTTACAGGCAGGAAATGATGATCAGCTTGGACTGCATCTTCCTTGGACTGTTGTGGTCGGTTGGTTCTCTTCGGCGACGTCGAGCGATCGAAAGGCCCCCAGTGGAGTTGTCGCTACACTCGTACGGCGATGGCGGTTGGTTGCTGCGAAAGGCGCTGCTGGAGCGTTGTCTGCGAGCTTCCTTCCTTCAAGCTGGCGAAGTTGGTTATGGTTGAAAGGCCTCCAGTGAGGTTGTCAGTTCCACTCCTAACTTGCTGGCTGTTTCAAATAAAATAGATTACTTCAGTAGTTTGCGGGAAGATAACTGGCTTTGCTAGACGAGTGACGAAAGGCGATTCTAGATCGTTGTCTGAACACTTCATCTAACTAGCACCTAGATCTAGTGGCGATCATTTATCTATCTCGGACGGCTGGCCCCCAGTTAAGTTACTCGACTCGAATCCCGAACGGGATTCCAGTTAAGTTTGTCGCTTAACAATTGTTCGTTGCTAGCTTGCTAAGCTAGGTTCTCGCAGGTTCTCCGCGAGACTGAGTGATATCTATTTCAAATGAAGCGAAGAGTTCAATTGATATATTTATTGGTCGACTAATAAGTACTACATTTGAAGTTTTGAAGTTATTTACAAGTGTCGAGGCATGGAGCCCGACTGCCAACCAGTTCAGTTGGTTAGTCTTAAGATTACTGAATTACAAGAGACTGGAGCTCTGTGAGTCCAGGGTTTTATTAGAATTAAACAAGTCACATGTCAATCCCTTTAGGTGGGATACAGTACAATCTTACTGGCTAGTTACCAGAGTAGAGGGGGACACACGTGAAAGGGACTACTGGAGGTTTTGGAGTAGGAAACATACGTCACGGAAATATCTGGTTGGACTCTGTCAAGCACGAGACTGTGTCTCATCTGAACCCTGAGCTGTTTTGTAATTACTCATAGCTTGCTAGTCACAAGGGTATGTGTCATTTGGACCTCGAGTTGTTACTAAATATTATACTGGGAAATTATTCATAGCTGGCAGGGCACGAGTTTGTGCGTCATCTGGACTTTGAGTTGTTATCAGATTATACACAGCTCGAGTCACTTAGTATTGGGAAATTAGCATACATACTGTCTGTTGAAACTCGGCTGACACTTGCAGTAATGATAATAATAATAATTCAGCTTTTAGAAGCTGAATCCATTAATATTGGTGGTTGTGGGTTCTATTCCCGACGAGGAATATAACTCATGTATCTTATTTTCAGGAGTGTTATTTACTTATTTATTATTTATGTATTATATACACCTTTGGTCAAATTCGTGTTGACCGACTGAATAGTTACAACTGACAGGCTGTGGTACACTGCAGATAAATAGAATACCCACATGTTCTGACTTACTTAACGCAAATGTCCTCCATGTTATCTGAACTACAATGTTTAATGTCCTACTGCGGTATAGCTTTTGCGTCAATATCAATAATATAATGCAATGGACTCCAGACTTAAATAAAGTAATAGAAGTCAATGTGGCTGTTTCCCCAAGCAAGAGTATTTAAGGTATCTGCGGGCTCGGTGGACGTGGGTTCGAGCCACACCGTCGGCCGTCC
The DNA here is from genome assembly GCA_946902985.2 of Meconema thalassinum. Classification (NCBI taxonomy): domain Eukaryota; kingdom Metazoa; phylum Arthropoda; class Insecta; order Orthoptera; family Tettigoniidae; genus Meconema; species Meconema thalassinum. The sequence goes on along the minus strand of OX336389.2, from coordinate 584,358,175 downwards.
TTGAAATGATTTTCCGTGGTTTCCCCATTTTCAACTCCAGGCAAATGCTGGAACGGTACCTTTTGACAGGACACGGCCGCTTCCTTACATATTCTTGCCCAGTTTCATTCACCTTCATTCATTTCATCCCTCATTATCTCCTCTCTTGAAGTTGGCGTCAGGAAGGGCATCCGGCGGTAAAAACCACCTACCTCATATACTACCATCACATCTCATCCCCGTTGAAAATAGGAATAATAAGGGGTAGAATACACAATAATGGATATTTTGTTGTCTTCATTATTTAGAGCGAGTTTGTTTGTCAAATTAGGCCTAATATATCGCTCATGGGTTTTGCTTTTAAAAATAGACATTCCTTTAGTAAGATTGGTGGTATAGCTTTTGTAATAATTTATGTTTATCTCATTATTGACAGCGTTCTTATTTTTTCTTTTATTGTTTTAAAATTACCAGTTAATTTACACAGTAGTCATGAGGCTATATGATTTAGATTTAGTGCCTACAAAACTTTATGTAACAACGCCAGTACATTCTTCCTTGAATTTTCCAAGGACTTGTTTGTTTAGTAGATGTAGACTGTAGATAGTATTAACTAAATAATTATGTATTTAGCGCAAGGCTACATCACTAATTACGAATTATAATAATTACAGTTAGCTTTAAATTACAAACTAATATCCGGACCACGAATGCATTCAGTAGATGTTTACGTCATCACCAGGAACTCCGTTGGATCGCCAGGAAAAGCTCTCCGAGGACACTTCTGAGTTATATAGCGAACAGTCTATTTTTCAGCGTCACAATCACAACTCTCTTCCACTTATGCAGAGAATCGGTTGGTTTAACCTGGGTGGTCCTAAACGAGCAATGGAAATTCTGACGACCAGATAATCCAAGAGGTATCGTGGTGTGATTACATCATACATCAGAACATGCTCTAAATACTCGTAGTTATTTGTATAAAACTATCTAATTCATTTTTATATAAAAATCATCAGCTTTCATAAATAATAGAATCTGCGTATGTAGCCTATATAGTAATTCAGCATAGTGACAATTCCAGATTGGTGCAACCTACATACTGTAAGTGGGTTTTGTTGTATGTTACGGTACTTTGATGTGATTAATTTGTACGAAGGGCGTACTACATTGTTTTACACTTTATTTTTTTCTAACCAAATGAAGTACATAACCCATCAGTTGTTACGTCCACCTTCTCAACATAATCTCCTTGTAACTTTATGCACTTTTGCCATCGACGTGTCAGTCTCTCCAGAGAAGATCCAGCCGACTGTTGATGAGACATGGCTCCATTACCATGAGCCACAAACGAAACAACAATCGATGCAATGGAAGCATAGGGGCAGTCGACCGCCAAGGAAATGTCGAACCGTGCCATCAGTTGGCAAGCGAATGGCGACAGTGTTCTGGGACACAAAGGGCATCATCCTCATTATCTGGCTGGAATTGGGGGCCACGATTAACAGTGCAGCATATGTGGTTTCCCTTGAGCGCTTACGTCGTGCCATTCATACTAAGAGGCGAGGAAAATGGGTTTAAGGTGCGCTTCTGCAACATGACAATGTCCTCCCCCAAACTAGCCGAGAGACCAGCGCTGCCATTGATCAAATGGGATTCATGGTGCTGCCACACTCACCATAGGAAGTGGAGTAAGTGAAATAAAAGACACTGCCTAGGGCCTATATCTCATTGACTGTTAGTAATGTAGAGACCAATAGTGTCGTCTTTTGTCGCATAGTGCCGTAGAAAAATAGAATACTTTGGAAAACTTTGGCTGTCCCGAGCTCCTGAGGTAGCAATAGTATCATTTATCACCACATAGCGCTCAACAATAAGGTTCGGAATAAATAAAGGTCAATTTGAAAGCAACAACGCTAATTGCAGCTTATAACCTCAATGTACTGCACCAACACCATTGCACTTATAAAGAGGCATACTATTTTCATGATGATAACTGTTTTAAGGGTCCTAAGAAATCGTTTTTGCACTAATTACAAATTACTCCCCGTGACTACAATTTATAAGCAGCGCAAGATTTAACTATTTTCGCAATTCTGCATCAGAACACTGGTAGGGGCGACATGATGCAGCCCGAATTGCCAGTAAACAATAGACTTATTAAAATACTCTTACAGTTACACAACTATGGACATGAATGGTTCTAGGGCCATAATACGTGGTTTTCAAGTTCATTTTGTCTGTTATTCTAAATGTAGGGAATCGAGGGCGTTGTCCAAAATATCAAGTGGACAGTGTAACTAGCAGGGTCTCAAAGTGTATGTAAAATGTGGTGCAATTAGGAGGAACGGTGTGAATTTGTGATAAAGGGCCTAAATGCAGGCAATGGAGTGGTCTGTCGGAAATTTCATGTAAACAGTGTTACTCGCAGGGTTCCAAAGGGTAAGTATACAAAATGTGGTTCAGATCGGTGAAACGGTATAGATTTGTACCAATGAACCTAAATGCAGGGAATGGAGTGGTCTGTCCGAAATTTCAAGCAGTGTTACTCGTCGGGTTCCGAAGAGTAAGTATGTATAATTTGGCTCAGATTGGTAAAACGGTGTAGATTTGTGCCAAAGGACCAAAATGCAGGGAATGGAGTGGTCTGTCCGAAATTTCAAGCAGATAGTGTTACCTGCCGGGTTCCGAAGGGTAAGTATGTATAATTTGGTTCAGATTGGTAAAACGATGTAGATTTGTGCCAAAGGGCCTACATGCAGGGAATGGAGTGGTCTGTCCGAAATTTAAAGTGGACAGTGTTACCCGCAAGGTTCCAAAGAGTAAGTGTTCTGTGGGAAATTTCATGTAAACAGTGTTACTCGCAGGGTTCCAAAGGGTAAGTATACAAATTTTGGTTCAGATCGGTGAAAAGGTGTAGATTTGTGCCAAAGGGCCTAAATGCAGGGAATGGACTGGTCTGTCATAAATTTCATGTAGACAGTGTTACTCGCAGGGTTCCAAAGGGTAAGTGTACAAATTTTGGTTCAGATCGGTGAAACGGTGTAGATTTGTGCCAAAGGGCCTAAATGCAGGGAATGGAGTGGTCTGTCCGAAATTTAAAGTGGACAGTGTTACCCGCAAGGTTCTAAAGAGTAAGTATAAAAATTTTGGTTCAGATCGGTGAAACGGAGTACGTATCACTAACCATAACGCCAGCGCATGCTCTTCGGGAGCTCTTGTTCTTCCGACTTACTGAAGAAAAATAAATCTTTAAGGTTACCTGAGAGGTGTAGCCTAATGCTGCATAGCCTAAACTATTCCTCTTGAATCTAGCTATCTTATACAAAATGAATTATTCGATTCCGACTGGTAGTCCAGAGATTAGCACGTTTAAACAAATAAACAAACAAAAAAACTCTTCAGCTTTTAGTATGGATTTAACGTCATTTTTCGGTGTGAAGAGTCCTATACAAGTAGGCTACGTCGTAACTGGCTGAGTGGCGCAGTGGTAATGTCCTTTGTGGGATCGAATCCCGGTGCAGTCAGTTGTTATTTCTGGGTGAGATCCCCATTCACGGTGAAACTACGGCCTCTATGTGACCGCAGCAGTTAAAGGGGGCGTAACAAAAAGAATTACTATTCAATGTGGTGCGACTGATGGTCTCTCTCTCCCACGACCTTGTCTTTCGCAAACCAATCATAAAATGCAAACAGGTAAAAAACGAACTGGTTTATATTGGTTGAAGTGTTTTCTTTTTCATCTCGGCAACCAGTTCTCGTCTGCATGCTTTGCTTAAAAGTGATACAGCCTACCTTCCCACTACTTCTATTCTCCTGATACCCATTGTCAAGAAACGGCCCAGCCAAAAATTTGGAGAGGGCCATGTAATTAAATGTTCTTTTTATTTATTTAACCAAATGGCTTTTGGTCGTTGTGGACCATTCAGCCAGCTAAACTTTCAGGTCACACACTAAAAACAAGAGAAATGTGTGTGTCTTTGATTAACAATTCACACACTGAGTAAGTATTTACTGTATGTTCAGTGGCTGATACGGTGATTGATGCACTAATTAAATGTAATTGCTTAATTCCTTAACTCAGCAAAAACCTCCACAAAATAGCTGACGTTAATACCGAGATCTAAACCTCAGGTTCAAAGCTTCCCAGTCCTATCACGGAGTGATATTTAACGTACTCATAGCCTAAATGGCTCCCTCAACATTACATAAGGGGGATTTCGAAACACCACAGTGCCACTAATCTACCGTCGTCTTTGTGTCACTCAGCCCATGTAGCCTACATTTAGCTCTTGTTGGTTCTACTGGTAACAAAACTGTGACTGGCATATATACTCACCGACACACTCTCCTGAGATGGTATGGCTCTTGTATCCTGGTGGACAGGACGTCAGAGTGGGTCTCTTGGCACATCGATACGCTCCGGGTTCATTGACACAGATCTCCGTGTTTAAATCGCAGAGCTCAACGCGTTCCTCACATTCATTAATATCTGCAAATAATGCAAATTATGAATTTATGTTCATTTAATAATTTTATTTATGCAGCCAATGGCCATGTACTTTTCTTTTCAGGACGGGTCAGGGAAGGAAATCGGCCGTGGACCTATTGAAAGGAACCGTCCCGGCATTTGCTTGGTGATGAAAATGGGAAACCACGAAAACCATTTTCAGGACGGCCGAGGTGGGAATCGAACCCACGCTCTCCTGATTCCAGCGAGGCACGAGGTAGCGCGTTAGCGCTCTCGGCCACCGCAGCCGGTATTTATGTTCATTTGAGTGTCTCATTCTTAATGGAGTGTAATCGGTTTATACTAAGTTAATTAGTGAAGGGTAGGGGCTTCATGGCCACGGTGTTGCAATAACAACAAAGTTGAATAAAGGAAGGTGAAATATAATTGAATAGATGGAAATGGGTCTTACCCTTGGTCTCGTTCCACTACTGATGGCTAGGGATAACAACTCACCGCATATCAATGAAGCATTTGACTTTGTTGATTTAATAAAGCAATCACTTCTGCCAAAGTCAAAAAGGAAACTTTTTGAATAGAACTCTCCATGGCTGCTTGGAATGAGCAATTTTTCTTGTTAATTTTAGGTCAGTCTGGTGTGGAAAGGAAAGGTATACAGAACTGCTTAAGGTGGTTAAGTTATCAAGATTTGGGATAGAACTTCTTTAAAATATTGTACATTATTTCACAGGTCGTTGCTGTCATTTTGCCTCAATTTGAACCCTAGCCTTATCCTTATTTATGTTAGGGAGTTTGTGACAGGGCCTTAATTAATGTGTATGAATTCTCTCAAATGCCATGTACAGGTATCTGCAATAAATAAGGGCAAGGATTAGCAAAGGTTGTTGATTCATTGAGGGGCAACGGGTGATCATGAAGGTGATCATCTTCATTAACTTGAGTATTTACAGAGTAGGTTGTGGGATAGCACACTCACCCACCTCTCAGATAGTGATTTGTGATGGCTGATGACCTTTATACAGGAAAATGTGCTTCTGTCAGGACTGGGGAGGAGCCTTCAGCAACGAGTACAGATATTCTCTGTACTCGATGGCCACCAGCAGGACTAGCTGGCCTGTCGTACGATCTGTAAGAGGACATTCTATTGACTGATATTTGTGGGTTATGGACTGATCGCAAGAAACCTCTAATTCAAATTGAAAAGAGGTGTCAAGGTTAACTAGAAAGATAAGTTATGCGGCACAATGGTGTCTCTTTTGTGACAGTTTCTTTAAAGTCAATTTGTTCGCATTGTTGATGACTACGTCACAAGCATCTCAACTGTACACAATTGCGGTGGTTTGTGTCAGTGAGAGACTTTTTGTAAGATTCAACGCTCACAGACATATCGCACCCCAGCTGGTGGGAGATAACCACAAATCAGAAAGTGCACTTATTTCAGGATAACAATTGATAGATTTAGAGTAATTGAATCGGTTATTTCAAAAAGGTCATAAGTCACAAAAATAAAATTTTACAGGGGAAGGAAAATATATCGCAGTTTTAACCATCTGCTTATTTGTTCTCATTTAAATAGCTATGATTATCGCACCTGACCTTCTTGCATAAACCAATCCGGTTACCCCACACCATGCAGTTCCAATGTATTATATAACTCATTTTCATAAAAAAGTTGACTCATGACCTCTTTTCAATGACCAATTCAATTATGAAAAACAACATTACTGATGGGAAATAGAAATAATGTATCATGAACTTCTAAGATTCTTCAGTATTATACAAGTAAATGCAAATACTTGTGGTGTATAATGTTCATTTATATTTTAATTAAGGAATAACAATTTTGAGTTATGGCAGATGATTATTCAGCGTGAACAGCAGTGGCACGCAGGGTTAACAGTTTTGGAAGGCACGGTTAACAGTTGTGGCACGCTCAGTTAACAGTTATGGAAAGCTCGGTTAACAGTTGTGGCACGCTCGGTTAACAGTTGTAGCGAGCCCGGTTAACAGTTGTGGCACGCTCGCGTAACACTTGTGGCAAGATAGGTTAACAGTTGTGGCAGGATCCGTTAACGGTTGTGGTAAGCCCGGATAACAGTTGTGGTGGGGGTCACTTACGAGTTGTGGTAGGCTCAGTTAGCAGTTGTGGCAAACACGATTAACATTTGAGGCACGTTCAGTTAACAGTTGTGTTAGCTCGGTTAACAAATGTGGCACGTTTAGTTAACCGTTGTGGTCGCTCAGTTAACAGTTGTGACACGCTCATTTAACAGTTGTGGTGAGCTCGGTTAACAGTTGTGGCAGGCACAGTTAACAGTCGTGGTAGGATCGGTTAACAGTTGTGGTGGGCTCGGTTAACAGCTGTGGTGGGATCAGTTAACATTTGTGGTCAGCGCAGTTAACAATTGTAGAGGTCTCGGTTGCAGTGGGCTCGGTTATCAATTGTAGTAGACTCGGTTAAGAGTTGTTGCGGGCTCGGTTAACAGCTGTGGTGGCCTCGGTTAACAGTTGTGACAGGAACGGTTAACAGTTGTGGTGTGCTCAAGTAACAGTTGTGGTCGGCGCAGTTAACAGTTGTGGCAGGCACGGTTAACAGTTGTGGTGGGTTCGGTTAACACGTGAGGCAAGCATGGTTAACAGCTGTGGTGTGCTCAAGTAACAGTTGTGGTCGGCGCAGTTAACAGTTGTGGTGGGTTCGGTTAACAGGTGTGGCAAGCATGGTTAACAGTTGTGGTGTGCTCAAGTAACAGTTGTGGTCGGCGCTGTTAACAGTTGTGGTGGCCTCGGTTAACAGTTGTGGCAGGCATGGTTAACAGTTGTGGTGTGCTCAAGTAACAGTTGTGGTCGGCGCAGTTAACAGTTGTGACAGGCACGGTTACCAGTTGTGGTGGGTTCGGTTAACAGGTGTGGCAAGCATGGTTAACAGTTGTGGTACGCTCGGTTAACAGTTGTGGCAGGCATGGTTAACAGTTGTGGTAGACTCGGTTAACAGTTTTGGTGGGCTCGGTTAACAGTTGTGCTGAGTTTGGTTAACAGGTGTGGTCGGCGCAGTTAACAGTTTTAGATGGCTGGGTTAACAATTGTGTTGGGATCGGTTGAGAGTTGTGGCTGGCACAGTTAACAGTTGTGGTAGGCTAGGTTAAGAGTTGTGGTGAGCTCGATTAAAAGTTATGGCCGGCATGGTTAACAGTTGTGGTACACTCAGTCAATAGTTGTGGCAAGTCGGTTAACAGTTTTGGCGGGCTCTGTTAACGGTTGTGGTAGGCTTGGTTAACAATTGTGGCACGCTCATTTAATAGTTGTGGTGGGCTCGATTAACAGATGTAACACGCTCATTTAACAGTTGTGGTTGGCTCAGTCTTAGTTGTGGCACGCATAGTTAACAGTTGTGGTGGGCTCAGTTAACAGTTGAAGCAGATTCGGTCAAGAGTTGTGGTGCGCTCGCTTAACAGTTGTGGCAGGCTTGAGCATTTGTGGCAAGCTCAGTTAGCAGTTGTGGTAGGCTCAGTTAAAGTTGTGGTGGGCTCTGTTAACAGTTGTGGCAGACTCGGTTAACAGTAGATGTGGGTTCGGTTAGCAGATGTGGTGGGATCAGTGAACTCTTGTGGCAGGCTCGGTTAACAGTTGTGGTGGGCTCAGTTTAAGTTGTGGTGGGGTCAGTTAACAGTTGTCGTGGGATCTGTTAACATTTGTTGCATGGTCAGATAATTGTTGTGGTGGGCTCGGTGAAGAGTTGTGTTAGGTCGTGTAACAGTTGATATGGGCTCGGTCAAGAGTTGTGGTGGGCTCGGTTAACAGTTGTGGTGGGTTCAGTTAACAATTGTGGTAGGCTCATAACAATTGTGGAAGATTCGGTTTACAGTTGTGGTGCGCTCGCTTAACAGTTGTGGAAGGCTTGGTGAACGTTTGTGGCAGGCTCAGTTATCAGTTGTGGTAGGCTCAGTCAACAGTTGTGTTGGGCTCGGGTAACTCTTGTGGAAGGCTCAATAGAGAGTTGTTGTGCGCTCGCTTAACAATTGTGGAAGGCTTGGTGAACGTTTGTGACAGGCTCAGTTAGCAGTTGTAGTAGGCTCAGGCAACAGTTGTGTTAGGCTCGGGTAACTCTTTTGGAAGGCTTAATTGACAGATTTGGTGGGCTCGGTTACCAGATGTGGTGCGCTCGCTTAACAGTTGTGGAAGGCTTGGTGAACGTTTGTGGCAGGCCCCAGTTAGCAGTTGTGGTAGGCTCGGTTAACAGTTGTGGCACGCTCGTTTAACAGTTGTCGTGGTCTCGGTTAACAGATGTAGCGCCCTTATTTACAGTTGTGGTGAGCTCAGTAATAGTTGTGGCACCCACAGTTAACAGTTGTGGTGGGGTCAGTTAACAGTTGTGGCACGCTCGGTTAAGAACTGTGGTCGGCTAAGTAAATAGTTGTGATGAGCTCCGTTAACAGTTGAGTTGGGCTCAATGAACAGTTGTGTCACGCTCAGTTAACAGTTGTGGTGGTCTCAGTTAAAAGTTGTGTTAGATTCGGTCAAGACTAAGGGTGCGCTCGTTTGATAGTTGTGGCAGGCTTGGTGAACATTTGTGGGTGGCTCAATTAGCAGTTGTGGCGAGGTCGGTTAACAGATAATTGTTGTGGTGGGTTCGGCGAAGAGTTGTGGTGGGTCGTGTAACAGTTGATGTGGGCTAGGTTTAAGAGTTGTGGTGGGCTCGGTTAACAGTTGTGGTGGGTTCAGTTAACAATTGTTGTAGGCTCATAACAATTGTAGAAGATTCGGTTTACAGTTGTGGTGCGCTGGCTTAACCGTTGTGGAAGGCTTGGTGAACGTTTGTGGCAGGCTCAGATGGCAGTTGTGGTAGGCTCAGTACACAGTTGTGTTAGGCTCGGGAAACACTTGTGGAAGGCTCAATAGACAGATGTGGTGGGCTCGGTTAACAGTCATGGCGGGCTCGGTTAACGGTTCTGGTAGGCTCAATTAACAGTTGTGGCACGCTCATTAAACAGTTGTGGTGGTCTCGATTAACAGATGTAGTACCCTTGTTTACAGTTGTGATAGGCTCAGTAATAGTTGTGGCACCCACAGTTAACAGTTGTGGTGGGGTCAGTTAACAGTTGTGGCACGCTCGGTTAAGAATTGTGGTCGGCTCAGTAAACAGTTGTGTTGGGCTCGCGTTAACAGTTGAGGTGGGCTCAATGAACAGTTGTGGCACGCTCAGTTAATAGTTGTGGTGGTCTCAGTTAAAAGTTGTGGTAGATTCGGTCAAGACTAAGGGTGCGCTCGTTTTATGGTTATGGCAGGCTTGGTGAACATTTGTGGCAGGCTCAATTAGCAGTTGTGGCGGGGTCGGTTAACAGTTTTGGCGAGCTCGGTTAACAGTTGTGATAGGCTCCGTTAACTGTTTTGGTGGGTTCAGTAAGCAGTTGTGTTGGGCTCGGATAAGAGTTGTGATGGGCTCGGTTAACAGTTGAGGCACGCTCAGTTAGCAGTTGTGCTGGACGCGGTTAACTGTTGTGGTGGGCCCGATTCACAGTTGTGGCGCGCTCGGTTTACAGTTGTGGAGGGCTTGGTGAACAATTGTGGCGTGCTCGGTTTACAGTTGTGTAGGGCTCGCCGGATCGGTCAACAGTTGTGGTGTGCTCGGTTAACAGTTCCGGTGGGCTCGGTTAATATTTGTGGTGGGCTCGGTTATCAGTTGTGGTGGGCCAGTTAACAGTTGTGGCACGCACGGTTAACAGTTGTGGCAGGCGCAGTTAACAGTTGTGATGAGCTCGGCTAACAGTTATGGTGAGCTCTGAAACAATTGTGGCAGACTCGTTTAACTATAGTGGTGGGCTCGGTTAAAAATTGTGGTTGGGCCGGTTAACAGTTGTGGCACGTTCTGTCAGCAGTTGTGGCAGGCTTGGTTAACAGTTGTGTTTGGCTGAATTATCAGTTATGGCAGGCTTGGTTAACAATTGTGGCACGCTCAGTTAGCAAATGTGGTGGGCTCGGTTAACAGTTTTGGTGAGATCAGTTAACAATTGCGGTGGGCTGAGTTAACAGTTGGGTTGGGCTCAGTTAGGAGTTGTGGTTGGCTCAGTTAACAGATTTGGTGGGCTCAGTTGAAGTTGTTGTTGGTTCGGTTAACAGTTGTGGCACGGGAGGTTAATAGTTGTGGTGGGCTTGGTGAACAGTAGTGGTTGGTCGTTTAACAGTTGCGTTGAGCTCGGTCAACAGTTGGGGTTGGGTAACTTAACAGTTGTAGTGGGCTCAGTTAAAAGTTGTGTTGGGCACAGTTAAGAGTTGTGGTGGGCTCGGTTAACAGATGTGGCTCTTTCATTTAAATTTTGTAGTTGGCTCGGTTGGCACTTGTGGTGGGCTCGGTTAACAGTTGCGGTGGGCTCGGTTAACATTTGTATTAGGCTCGGTTAACTGTTGTGGAAGGCTCAGTAAACAATTTTGGTGGGCTCGGTTAACAGTTGTGGAACGCTCGGTTAACAGTTATGGTGGGCTTTTTTAACAGTTGGGCTGGGCTCAGTTAACAGTTGTGGAGGACACGGTTCATAGTTGTGGTTGGCTTAGTTTTCAGTTCTGGTAGTCTGTTAACAGTGTGGTGGGCTCAGTTAGCAGTTGTGGTGGGTTCAGTTAGCAGTTGTGGTGGACTCTGTTAACAGTTGTTGCAGACTCGGTTAACAGTAAGTGTGGGTTCGGTTAGCAGATGTGTTGGGATCAGGGAACTTTTGTGGCAGGCTCGGGTAACAGTTGTGGTGGGCTCAGTTAACAGTTGTGGTGGGATCGGTTAACATTTGTTGCACGGTCAGATAATTGTTGTGGTGGGTTCGGTGAACAGTTGTGGTGGGCTCGGTTAACAGTTGTGGTGGGGTCAGTTAACAGTTGTCGTGGGATCGGTTAACATTTGTTGCACGGTCAGATAATTGTTGTGGTGGGTTCGGTGAACAGTTGTGGTGGGCTCGGTTAACAGTTGTGGCAAACTCTTTTAACTGTTGTGATGGGCTCGGTTTACAGATGTGGCACGATCATTTAAATTTTAAAGTTGGCTCGGTTGGCACTTGTTGTAAGCTCGGTTAACAGTTGCGGTGGGCTCGGATAACATTTGTATTAGGCTCGGTTAACTGTTGTGGAAGGCTCAGTAAACAGTTGTGGTGGGCTCGATTAACAGTTGTGGAACGCTCGGTTTAGAGTTATTGTGGTCTTGGTTACCAGTTGTGCTGGGCTTTGTTCACAGTTGTGGTGGACACGGTTCGCAGTTGTGGTTGGCTTAGTTTACAGTTCTGGTAGGCTGTTAACAGTGTGGTGGGCTCAGTAAGCAGTTGTGCTGGGCTTTGTTCACAGTTAAGGTGGACACGGTTCGCAGTTGTGGTTGGCTTAGTTTACAGTTCTGGTAGGCTGTTAACAGTGTGGTGGGCTCAGTAAGCAGTTGTGCTGGGCTTTGTTCACAGTTAAGGTGGACACGGTTCGCAGTTGTGGTTGGCTTAGTTTACAGTTCTGGTAGGCTGTTAACAGTGTGGTGGGCTCAGTAAGCAGTTGTGCTGGGCTTTGTTCACAGTTAAGGTGGACACGGTTCGCAGTTGTGGTTGGCTTAGTTTACTGTTCTGGTAGGCTGTTAACAGTGTGGTGGGCTCAGTAAGCAGTTGTGCTGGGCTTTGTTCACAGTTAAGGTGGACACGGTTCGCAGTTGTGGTTGGCTTAGTTTACAGTTCTGGTAGGCTGTTAACAGTGTGGTGGACTCAGTTAGCAGTTGTAGTGGGCTCAGTTAGCAGTTTTGGTGGGCTTTGTTAACAGTTGTGGCAGACTCGGTTAACAGTAGTTGTGGGTTCGGTTAGCAGATGTGGTGGGATCAGTGAACTGTTGTGGCAGGCTCGGTTAACAGTTGTGGTGGGCTCAGTTAAAGTTGTGGTGGGGTCAGTTAACAGTTGTCGTGGATCGGTTAACATTAGTCGCACTGTCAGTTAATTGTTGTGGTGAGCTCGGTGAAGAGTTGTGGTGTGTCGTGTATCAATTAATGTGGGCTCGGTCAAGAGTTGTGGTGGGTTCAGTTATCAATTTTGGCAGATTCGATTAACAGTTGTGGTGCGCTCGCTTAACAGTTGTGGAAGGCTTGGTGAATGTTTGTGGCAGGCTCTGTTAGCAGTTGTGGTAGGCTCAGTCAACAGTTGTGTTAGGCTCGGGTAACTCTCTCTTCTGGAAGGCTCAATAGACAGTTGTGGTGGGCTCGGTTAACAGTCATGGCGGGCTCGTTCAACGGTTCTGGTAGGCTCGGTTAACAGTTGTGACACGCTCATTTAACAGTTGTGGTGGGCTCGATTAACAGATGAAGCACCCTCATTTACAGTTGTGGTGGGCTCAGTAATAGTTGTGGTACCCAGAGTTAACAGTTGTGGTTGGGGTCAGTTAACAGTTGTGGTAGGCTCCGTTAAGAATTGTGGTCGGCTCAGTAAACAGTTGTGATGGGCTCTGTTAACAATTGAGGTGGGCTCAGTGTAAAGATGTGGCATGCTCAGTTAACGGTTGTGGTAGTCTCAGTTAAAAATCGTGGTAGATTCGGTCAGGAGTAGGGGGTGCGCTCGTTTAATAGTTGTGGCAGGCTTGGTGAACATTTGTGACAGGCTCAATTAGCAGTTATGGCGGGGTCGGTTAATAGTTTTGGCGTGCTCGGTTAACAGTTGTCTTAGGCTCGGTTAACTGTTGTGGTGGGCTCAGTAAGCAGTTGTGGTGGGCTCGGATAAGAGTTGTGATGGGCTCGGTTAACAGTTCAGTCACGCTCAGTTAGCAGTTGAGGTGGACGCGGTTAACAGTTGTGGTTGGGTAACTTAACAGTTGTAGTGGGCTCAGTTAAAAGTTGTGGTGGGCTCAGTTAACAGTTGTGTTGGGCTCGGTTATCAGATGTGGCACGCTCATTAAAATTTGAAGTTGGCTCGGTTGGCACTTGTGGTGGGCTCGGTTAACAATTGTGGTGGGTTCAGTTAACAATTGTTGTAGGATCAGCTAACAATTGTGGAAGATTCGGTTAACAGTTGTGGTACACTCGCTTAACAGTTGTGGAAGGCTTGGTGAACGATTGTGGCGGGCTCAGTTAGCAGTTGTGGTGGGCTCAGTATACAGTTGTGTTAGGCTCGGCTAACCCTTGTGGAAGGCTCAAAAGACAGTTGTGGTGGGCTCAGTCAGCAGTTGTGGTGTGCTAGGTTTACAGTTGTGTAGAGCTCGGTCAATAGTTAGGGTGTGCTCGGATAACTGTTGTGGTGGGCTCGGTTAACATTTGTGGTGGGCTCGGTTATCAGTTGTGGTGGGCCCAGTTAACAGTGGTGGCACGCACGGTTAACAGTTGTGGCAGGCGCAGTTAACAGTTGTGATGAACTCAGTTAACAGTTGTGGCACGCTCGGTTTACAGTTGTGGAGGGCTCGGTCAACAGTTGTGGTGTGCTCGGTTAACAGTTGCGGTGGGCTCGGTTAACATTTGTGGTGGCTCGGTTATCTATTGTGGTGGGCCCAGTTAACAGTTGTGGCACGCACGGTTAACAGCTGTGGCAGGCTCAGTTAACAGTTGTGATGCACTCGGTTAACAATTGTGGTGAGCTCTGAAACAATTGAGGCAGACTCGGTTAACTGTAGTGGTGGGCTTGGTTAACAGTTGTGGCAAGCTCTTTTAAAAGTTGTGTTGGGCTCGGTTAACAGATGTGGCACGCTCGTTTAAATTTTGAAGTTAGCTCGGTTGTCACTTGTGGTGGGCTCGGTTAACAGTTGCGGTGGGCTCGGTTAACATTTGTATTAGGCTCGGTTAACTGTTGTCGAAGGCTGAGTAAACAATTGTGGTGGGCTCGGATAACAGTTGTGGAACGCTCAGTTAACAGTTATGATGGGCCCGCTTAACAGTTGTGCTGGGCTCAGTTAACAGTTGTGGTGGACACGGTTCACAGTTGTGGTTGGCTTAGTTTAGAGTTCAGGTAGGCTGTAAACAGTGTGGTGGGCTCAGTTAGCAGTTGTAGTGGGCTCTGTTATCCATTGTGGCAGAATCGGTTAACAGTAGTTGTGGGTTCGGTTAGCAGATGTGGTGGGATCAGTGAACTGCTGTGGCAGGCTCGGGTAACAGTTGTGGTGGGCTCAGTTAACAGTTGTGGTGGGCTGAGGTAACAGTTGTGGTGGGCTCGGTCAAGAATTGTGGTGGGCTCGGTTAATTGTTGTGGTGGGTTCAGTTATCAATTGTGGTAGGCTCCTTTAACAATTGTGGAAGATTCGGTTAACAGTTGTGGTGTGCTTGGTTAACAGTTGTGGTGGGTTCAGTTAACAATTGTGGTAGGCTCAGTTAACAATTTTGGCAGATTCGGTTAACAGTTGTGGTGCGCTCGCTTAACAGTTGTGGAAGGCTTGGTGAACGTTTGTTTGCTGGCTCAGTTAACAGTTGTTTTAGGCTCAGTACACAGTTGTGTTAGGCTCGGGTAACGCTTGTGGTAGGCTCTGTTAACAGTTGTGGGAGGCTTGGTGAACAGTTGAGGTGGGCTCGGTTAACAGTTGTGGTGGGCTCGGTTAACAGTTGTGGCACGCTCGGTTAACAGTAGTGTTGGGCTCGGTTAACAGATAGTGCGGGCTCATTTAAAAGTTGTGTACGGCTCGGTTAACTGTTGTAGTAGTCTCAGTGGTCATTTGGGATGGGCTCGGTTAACATTTGTTGCACGGTCAGTTAAAAGTTGTGGTGGGGTCGGTGAAGAACTGTGGTGGGTCGGTTAACAGTTTTGGCAGACTCGGTTAACAGTAGTTGTGGGTTCGGTTAGCAGTTGTGGTGGGATCAGTTAACAATTGTAGCAAACTCGGTTAACAGTTGTAGTGGGCTCGGTTAACATTTGTGGTGGGCTCGGTTAACCGTTCTGGCATGCTCATTTTTCAGTTGTGGTAGGCTCAGTTAAGAGTTGTGCTGCTCCCGCTTAATAGTTGTGTCAGGCTAGGTGAACATTTGTGACAGGCTCAGTTAGCAGTTGTGGTAGGCTCAGTCAACAAATGTGGCGGGGTCCGTGAACAGTTTTGGCGGGGTCGGTTAACAGTTTTGGTGGGGTCGGTTAACAGTTTTTGTGCACTCGGTTAACTGTTGTTGCAGGCTCAATTAACAGTTGTGGTGGGCTCGTTTAAGAGTTGTGGTGGGCTCAGTTAACAATACTGGTGGGCTCAGTTAAATGTTGTGTTGGGCTCATAAAACAGTTTTGGTGGCCTCCGTAAGCAGTTGTGGAACGCTCAGTTAAGAGTTGTGGTAGGCTCGGTTAATGGTTGTGGTGGGCTCACATAACAGTTGTGGCAGTCTTGGTAACAATTTTGGCACGCTCGGTTAACAGTCGTGGTTGGCTCAGTTAACAGTAGGGGCGGGCTCAGTTAATAGTTGTGGTGGGTTCAGTTAACAGTTGTGGTAAGCTTGGTAAACAGTTAAGAAACGTTCATTTAACAGTTGTGGTAGACTCGTTTAAAAGTTGTGGTCGGCTCAGTCATCTGTTATGGCGGGCTAAGTGAAAAATTTTGGCGGGTCGGTTTAACCGTTTTGGTGGGCTCGGTTAACAGTTGTGGTAGGCTTGGTTAACAGTTGTACTGGACACATTTAACAGTTGTGTTGGGCGCAGATAAAAGTTGTGAAGTGCTCAGTTAACAGTCGTGGGCTCGAATAACAGTTGTGGCACGCTCAGTTAACAGTTGTGTTGGGCTCAGTTACCAGTTGTGGTGGGCTGAGGTAACAGTTGTGGTGGGCTCACTTAACTGTTGTAGTAGGCTCAGTGAACAGTTGTGGTGGTCTTGGTTAAGAGTTGTGGTGGATACGTTTAACAGTTGTGGCACGCGCGGTTATCAGTTGTGGTGTGCTCAGCTAACGGTTGTGGCTCGCTCAGTTAACAGTTGTGTTCGGCTCGATTAACAGTTGTGGCTCGTGGTGTATTCTTTGGAATACACGGTAAGACAGAGTAAGCTTTTGCTTCTCTTTGCTTTAGTTCATCCCCTCCCTTTTTCGCAAACACCAACAGTGATCTCCTGGTTTCTCTTTGTTGGTATATTTTCCTACACCACCTGTGAGTCTGTTCTAGATATATATATTCCATGGCCCACCTAGCGTCATCTAGCAGCGAATCTCTGAAGATCCTCAATTTTGCCCTGTACGAGAGGACTTCCTTACCAATCTGGCCACCAGATCTCGTCGCTATCGCCAGCTATCATCTCCTTGATCAAGAGGACTTCGTCCACTTTTTCACCCACCCGGCTTCGCTAGTGACGCCTGCTATCAACTCTTTGAAGACCATTTCATCAAGAAAATTTATTGCTGTTATGTTGGTTATTCTTATGTGTATTCCTTTTGTTTCCTACCCCCACTCTTTTCCCTTCCCTGGTCCTTCCGCGCTTCGTTGAGCTGGCCTAACTTGTGCGTCTGAAGTCAAACCAGTCAATCGGAGCTTAACTAAAGCTCGTCTTCTCACCTCGAGAGACAAACTTTCAAATCTCTGCCATGTTGTGAATTCCTGACTAACGGTCACCAAGATCGCCGTTCATCAGAAATAAACTAAGTACTATTTCTACGTTCTTCAACCTATTTTAATTGATTTTAAATAGCTACATGCTTTTTAATGATCATTTCATAGGTTTTGTGAGATTTCTAAATGTGGGGCAACAATCATCCTTCGCGGGATTTTCTAATTTGGGCTTTTGTCTATCTAAGCCAATCTTAACATGAAGCAGCATTTCTTATGCTTATTAAATGAGAGATTTTCTCACAACGTGGGACAATATTGAATTACCCACTGTCTATAGAATACTTAGCTCGTTCCACCGTTGGACTAATTTTTGCCCTATTCTTCAGTCATGATTGTTCTGGAATTTTCCATGCCGAATAATTCATCTACAAGTTAAACCTTCTAGTACTTTCCACTCACATATGGGAATACTTTTTCAAACTAAGGAATCTTCCTTATGAACTGCTGATCAATATCTAATTTTTCTTCCTCCGTTGGGATTTTTCTGGTGCATTCAACTATAACCTACAAGTTTTTCAAGCAATAGACTCTCGCAAATCAAGTGTAACTAGTTATTTTCCACCATCGCAATAACTTTCTTTGCCATAATTTTTTGTGCTACTACAGTGAACATTTCAACTATATCAACAGATTATAGTGAAAACAGTGCCTGTTCAACTATTTTATCCGCGTCGCGCTCGTCCGAGTACAATAAATACGGCCATGAACACTCTTCCACAATCCCATTTCATCTTTCCCAAACCCTTTACTAAGAAACTAAAATAATAAAATTGTTACTTTAAGTCTTTTTTCAATGAGGTGTCACTCTCAATAAGTGCCCTCCCTTACTTGCTCCACGTACAACGAATTAATGTCTGTAAAACTTCGTGTCTAGTACACGCCTTAAAGTATGTTGTTTCTCCCTTCTAATTAGGGAATCCAATTCTTTCTACTCAAAAGTGAGTTATCTGTAGGTTTCACGAAAGGGAAATTTGCCCTATTTTTCTCGTGATCCCTACTTAAACATAGGAGTTCTAGAAACTTCCTTTCAATTTTTCTCTTCAGGCCCTATTTGTATAATCTCTAAACGTAGTTCTGTATTAATACAAGAAGTTATAGAAACTTCTATTTCATTTCTTCCTGTTTTTTTGTTGTTACTTTCGAAGTTGTTATTTGTTCATATTTCTAAGATACATATCTAGAAATCCTTAAAGTACACACCTTGTACTTGATTTATTGTTTAACTTAAATTACGTTAATTATCTTCAAATTTTCTATTTATCAATCTTTGCTCCATTTCAAAATCTTACGAAGATTTTAGCTCATATAAAAGGTTTAAAACAAAAAATTATCAATTGCCTGGCGCAAGATTTAAATGATTTCGGAGGTCTGCGACCCCAATTGTTTGTAAACTCAAATTATATATGTCTTAAATTCATTACACCTTTTTGCATTGTTAAATAAATTTGAATTATTCCTTTTGCTTTATCATTTCTCTGAAATAACGGTCAGGCAAGATCCTGTCTTCCCTGACTCTTCCTAAGTTTATGCCCTCTTTCATAAAAATAAATCCATTGATAAGGTTTGCACTACTAGTTGCATTTGAGCAAGAACTCTTAGTTATTAACTTATTAAAGTCTCTCTTTGCTTTGATAGCTAATTCTAACTGGCCAGTAAGGCAAGCTTAGCTCGCTACGCCAGCTGCCTGCTTGTTGAGATTCTCTCTACAACTTATGGTTGGTTTTCAAAATTTAAGTTTTTTCTCATTGTCTAAACTTTTAGTCGGCTCCTTGCTGGGTAAAAGCTTAGCCATTCCTGAGTGCAACTATTGGTTCTCTTACCAAAATTATTCTCAAGGGTATAATTGCTTCATCCCTATCCTTCTTGGAAACATTCTGTTACTTTTTAGAAAATGAAAATCCACAGCCTGCTTCCAGTCTCCGACCGGGTCAGGAATGGAATGAATGAAGCCCCCATCTAGCGGCGAGGATAGGAACTGTGCCGGCTGCCGATGCCTGACGCACTCCTCTGGGGCAATGATTAAATGAATGACAGATGAAATGAAATGATAGTGGAGAGTGTTGCTGGAATGAAATGTTGACAGGGAAAACCGGAGTACCCGGAGAAAAACCTGTCTGCCTCCGTTTTGTCCAGCACAGATCTCACATGGAGTGACCGGGATTTGAACCACGGACCCAGCGGTGAGAGGCCGGCGTGCTGCCGCCTAAGCCACGGAGGCTTTTGTTACTTTTTAGAAATTCTACAATTTCAAGAACCAAAACATCACGGCTTATTCAAATTATTTGCATTCTTCAGAATATTTGTTTAAAAAACTCCTTTATAAAGGTACATAGGAAACTTATCATTTCTTTCTTTGCCAGACCACCACCCTTCCCCTTAGTAGCCGAATCTTGGCTTGGAAGGAAAGGTACCTCCTACTCTCGCCTGCAAATAGCCCAAGCTCTAGCTGCGTTTTCCGTTAGCTGTGTTCAGGTTCCCACTCACTTTAGTGATCTCACGGGCTTTGCGGTGACACTCTTCTTTAAAATTGTTTGTATTTGGTGTTGGACTTTCTTCCTATTATCCACACTTGTTCCTCTGTGCGAAACCCACTTCCCTTTACTTCTTTATTCATCTTCCCTTGGGGGTCAGGTTAATTCTAAGCAAAAACCTACCCAAAATTTGGTGCCGAAACCCGGGAAAGTCCATTCATGACATTTTACTTATCAGGCTTTATTTGTCAAAGTCCATTTGTCAATATTTTGCAAATCATTAATATTTGCTTCGAATTTTTCAGCTATAACTTCGCAATGCAAAGCTGGTGAGGTGGAAAGGGATTGCTCCTGTCTCCTTGGGTGCATTTCTCCCTTTCAACTCGTTTGCTGCTGCCAGTCTGGCAGCATTTCCAAGGTTCCACAGTGGCGTAAGTTATTCTTCAATTTACCTATTTCGTCATGGCTCCTCCAGATAAAGACAAGGATGGCAAGGATGAAAAACTTACTTCCAAACGAGCTTCTTATAAAGAGCAACTTACCCGATTCCGAAAATACATCAAGGAATTAGATCCCTCAGAAGCGCAATTATATTTGTTAAAACATCGTGTAAAGGACTATGAACGTTCTTATGAAAACTATTGTACTATCCAAACCGAAATCGAAACCTGCATGCTCAATCAAACTGATGATAGAGTAGAGGTAGAAGATCAATATTATGACGGTATAGCCTCCGCCTTTAAAATAATTCGCCAACTTGAGGAAGAGCAGAAAAGGGATGGTTCTGTTCTTGGTTCCCTTTACGAACAACACACCTCTTCTCGTGAGGGCACTCACAAGCCCAAACCAATTCTACCTAAGATTAATTTACCCCATTTCTCAGGAGACGAATCTACTTGGGATTCTTTCTACGAACTATTTTGTTCTCTAGTTCATGAAAATGAAGATATTCAAATCATTTACAAGTTTCATTATTTGCGATCTATTCTACAAGGTCAAGCCCTGCAGTTAGTTGAAGCTCTCCCATTAAGTGCCGGAAACTACCCCATTGCCTTTAACTTGTTAAAAGAAAGATACGGTAATTTACGGCTACGTATTCAACGCAACATGAAAGCTTTATTCAATTTGCCTGCGTCACAGCACAATGACGTCACTAGTCTGCGTACACTCATTGATACAACACAACTTCACGTTAAAGCTCTATCCCAATTAGACCAACCCACTGATCACTGGGACACTTTCCTAATACATTTAGTGGTTTCCAAAGTCGATGTCACTACCCTCAAAGCTTGGGAAATGGAACTTTCCAAAGACGATAATTACTCATATGAGCATTTAGTCACCTTCATAAATGCTAGATGCCAACACTTAACTGCTTTAGCTAATCAAACTGAATTCTCTTCTCCTAGCTCTAAATTTGAATTACTCTCTCTTAAATCTAAAACCGAACACGTAGCGTCTAATACCCAAAAACCTGGATCCAGTTCGTCTAAACCAAAGTCAAACGCCACTGGTTACTTAACTAGGTCTAGTGAACGCCGTATTGCTAGTTCTCTCGCTTTAAACACTCAGAGCGAACCCCGTAAAAGTTTAAATGAGCCATTAAAGTGCATACTTTGCAAGGATTCCCACGCCTTGTATCTGTGTAAATCTTTCAAAGAACTGTCAGTCGACGACAGAAGAAAATTAGTTCCCCCAGAATAAACATTGCTTTAACTGCCTAGCACCCAAGCATTCTGCTTCTAATTGTAAGTCTTCAAGACTTTGTTACCGTTGTGAAAAACCGCACCACACTTTACTGCATCGTCATGATCAATCGAGGTCATCAGCAGCATCTACTTCTCAGAAAAATGATAATACTAGCAATCCTAGTGCGTCTTCTTACATTCAAAACGCTAAGTCTTTGCGTAGTGCTCAAGTATTGTTATCCACTGTTCAAGTCGAAGTCCAAGACAAATTCGGCTACTGGGTCAGTGCTCGCGGTCTTCTTGATTCAGCGGCAACTCATGATTTTGTGCCTAATTCTTCGATTAGAAAATTAGACCTACCTGTAAACCCCAATTCTATCAATGCATCAGGCATTAACAACTCAAAATCGTAAGCTTTACAGTTTTCAAAGCTAACCCTAAGAGACACTTGTCACAGAAATAATTTTCTGAAACTTAATTGCCTCATCCTCAACAGTATCGGAGAGGACACTCCAAGTCACTCTGTCGATATTTCAGGTTTAAACATTCCCTCGCATTTAAGGTTAGCCGACCCTCTGTTCAATGTACAAAGCCCCATTGACATACTCTTCAGTGCCAATGTTTTCTGGAATTGCCTTCGTAAACAGGTTCGTAAGTTACCCTCAAACGTGGTTGCCAGAGACACTAATTTTGGATGGATCGTTACCGGTCAACTTCCTCATTATTCTCCCCAACCCGTATCTCAATGTTATTTTGCTAATACTGATTTGGAACAGTTCTGGAGGCTCGAAAGCGTTGATTCTCCTAACGTAACCTCTTCAGAAAACGAATTCTGTGAGCAACTTTTCTTGAACACTACCACTCGTTCTCCTGAAGGTCGGTTCATTGTTCAGATGCCAAGATTACGCAATCCCCCCAAACTTATCAATTCTCAATCCAAAGCTCGAAAAGCTCTCTTTGCCATCGAGAGCAAATTCAATAAAGAACCTCTTGTTAAACAACAGTACACTGATTTCATGGATGAGTATGAAAGCTTGGATAATATGGAAGTTGTCAGCAAATCTGATGACGAATTGCACCCCCCAATTGAAACGGTTTTCTTAAATCATCATCCCGTGTGGAAAAACCCTCTTGTAAAGGATAAAATCCGAGTTGTTTTCAATGGTTCATCCCCTGACGTTAATGGCAACAGTCTTAACGATACTCTTTACTCTGGTCCCCCTATTCAGTCAGATTTATCTGCTATACTCTTAACCTTTCGATTATTTCCCAAAGCTGTTATAGCAGACATAAATCAGATGTACCGTCAAGTTTTAATTCAGCCCGAACAACAAGACTCCAAAGAATCTTGTGGCGCGATGAAATCAGCAAGCCCATTAAGATATTTCGCTTAAAGACAGTCACTTATGGCTTAAAACCATCCGCTTTCCTTGCTATTCGCTCCTTACACATGTTAGCCTCTCTAGATGGTCACTTATTTGACTCTAAAGCTTCCGAAGCCCTAACTACATCATTCTATGTTGATGATTACTTGCAGTCCTTCCCCACTTTGGAGGAAGCTTCTTTCGTGTCACTAGAACTACAGGCATTGCTAAAGAATGGAGGATTCCCACTTCTTAAGTGGAATTCCAACTCCCATGAGTTCCTCACCCAGTTTTCTATTGAAGATGTAGACCCCTCCTCCGTTGAAATTTGTGGAAATTCCGAATCCATAAAAACTCTTGGAGTTCATTGGTGCACTATCACTGACACTCTCATCTATAAAGTTTCGCTTGACGAAGAGCTCCCTAACACAAAAAGGCAAATTCTCTCTGAAATTGCAAAAATTTTTGATCCGCTTCAATTCCTTGCTCCGGTTATTGTTATAGCGAAAAAAAAAATCATGCAAGACCTATGGTCTCTCAAATGTGAATGGGACGAAACTGTTCCCCTTTCTTTTCTCAACAAATGGTTCACTTTTCGTAGCAATTTGCTTGATCTTTCCCTTATTGAAATTTCTAGGAATTTAATTAACGCTCATCCTAATACATCTTTTTTCCTTCATGTGTTTGCAGACAGTTCCGAAAAAGCTTACGGTTGCTGTGCATATTTGGTTTATCGCGGTTCATTAAATGTATTTTCAGTTTCCAATCTTGTTTGTGCCAAATCGAAGGTGGCTCCTCTTAAAACTATCACTTTGCCTAGGCTTGAATTGTGTGCTGCACTCATGGCCGCTGAACTTGTTAAGAAATTACGGGAAGTCTTAAAGGTCGAATTTTCGCAAACCTATCTCTGGAGCGATTCCATGATCACCCTTTCTTGGATTGCTAAAAACCCCGCTCATTGGCAAACTTTTGTTGCAAACAGGGTTTCCAAAATTCAAACTCTTTCTTCGGGATGTCAATGGAGGCATGTGCCCAGCGCTGACAACCCCGCCGACATCATTTCTCGTGGATGTTCTCCCTCTCAATTGGCAACTTATCAGTTGTAATGGCATGGGCCCTCGTGGTTAATCGAAGACTCTTCTTGCTGGCCTTCTAAACCTCCAGTTATAAACTCCAACTTGCCTGACACTAAAGTATCTAAATCTACTGCTTCGTGTCTTGTTTCCAACGTTTCTCATCCCTTATTGTCACGCTATTTTTCCTTTCACAAATTAATTCGAATTGTTGCCTATCTTCTCAGATGGAAATATCTTGTGGTTGAGCAACCTCTTCTCCCCAAACCACACCTTACCAATCATGAATTGAATCTCGCTACCATCAAGGTTTTGCAACTAATCCAGCAAGAAGCCTTTTCTTCTGAATTGTCTTTGCTTTCTGCTAAAAAGGATCTCCCGAAATCTAGTCGTCTTCGAGCCTTAGCCCCGTTCCTTGATGACAATAGGTTACTCAGGGTAGGAGGTAGGCTTTCGCAAACTTCTTTAATTATACGTGACTTTCATTATCGCAATCTGCACGTGGGTACACGCACACTGCTTTGCTTCTTAAGGGAAAAGTACTGGATCATAAATGGAATTCATGAAGTTTCCTCTGTAATTCACAAATGCATTCCTTGCTTCAAAGCGAAACCTAAAGTCAATACTCAATTAATGAGCGATCTGCCCTTTTTCCGCTCTTCTCCTATACGTCCCTTTGCTTTAACTGGGTCGGTTCCAATATCAACGCAATTCCCCTGAAGCTAAACGCAAATTGTTTGGCAAGCTCTATGTCCGTCACACCTGTGGGGGTCCGGGCGGGGACACCAAGAGCCCGCCGATGAGCCTAGCTTGGTGTCCTAGGCGAAACCCCACACAAGACACGGCACAAACCTAGAAGAATTGCTGAGTTTTAATTCACCGGCCGTGAAAGCCAATATACCATCTTTTTGGAAGCCTTCATAGGGAGGTTAAGGCTGCTTGAGCTTTTAGTTCTCGTAGTCAAGTGGTGCAGTTGCACCTTATATAAAGGGAGGTGGCGCGCAGTTCGTCACTCCTGTGGGGGTCCGGGCGGGGACACCAAGAGCCCGCCGATGAGCCTAGCTTGGTGTCCTAGGCGAAACCCCACACAAGACACGGCACAAACCTAGAAGAATTGCTGAGTTTTAATTCACCGGCCGTGAAAGCCAATATACCATCTTTTTGGAAGCCTTCATAGGGAGGTTAAGGCTGCTTGAGCTTTTAGTTCTCGTAGTCAAGTGGTGCAGTTGCACCTTATATAAAGGGAGGTGGCGCGCAGTTCGTCACTCCTGTGGGGGTCCGGGCGGGGACACCAAGAGCCCGCCGATGAGCCTAGCTTGGTGTCCTAGGCGAAACCCCACACAAGACACGGCACAAACCTAGAAGAATTGCTGAGTTTTAATTCACCGGCCGTGAAAGCCAATATACCATCTTTTTGGAAGCCTTCATAGGGAGGTTAAGGCTGCTTGAGCTTTTAGTTCTCGTAGTCAAGTGGTGCAGTTGCACCTTATATAAAGGGAGGTGGCGCGCAGTTCGTCACTCCTGTGGGGGTCCGGGCGGGGACACCAAGAGCCCGCCGATGAGCCTTGCTTGGTGTCCTAGGCGAGACCCCACACAAGACACGGCACAAACCTAGAAGAATTGCTGAGTTTTAATTCAGCGGCCGTGAAAGCCAATATACCATCTTTTTGGAAGCCTTCATAGGGAGGTTAAGGCTGCTTGAGCTTTTAGTTCTCGTAGTCAAGTGGTGCAGTTGCACCTTATATAAAGGGAGGTGGCGCGCAGTTCGTCACTCCTGTGGGGGTCCGGGCGGGGACACCAAGAGCCCGCCGATGAGCCTAGCTTGGTGTCCTAGGCGAAACCCCACACAAGACACGGCACAAACCTAGAAGAATTTCTGAGTTTTAATTCACCGGCCGTGAAAGCCAATATACCATCTTTTTGGAAGCCTTCATAGGGAGGTTAAGGCTGCTTGAGCTTTTAGTTCTCGTAGTCAAGTGGTGCAGTTGCACCTTATATAAAGGGAGGTGGCGCGCAGTTCGTCACTCCTGTGGGGGTCCGGGCGGGGACACCAAGAGCCCGCCGATGAGCCTAGCTTGGTGTCCTAGGCGAAACCCCACACAAGACACGGCACAAACCTAGAAGAATTGCTGAGTTTTAATTCAGCGGCCGTGAAAGCCAATATACCATCT
Organism: Meconema thalassinum; assembly: GCA_946902985.2. NCBI lineage: Eukaryota > Metazoa > Arthropoda > Insecta > Orthoptera > Tettigoniidae > Meconema > Meconema thalassinum. Next base: position 584,332,482 of record OX336389.2, on the reverse strand, counting down.
TTTTGGAAGCCTTCATAGGGAGGTTAAGGCTGCTTGAGCTTTTAGTTCTCGTAGTCAAGTGGTGTAGTTGCACCTTATATAAAGGGAGGTGGCGCGCAGTTCGTCACTCCTGTGGGGGTCCGGGCGGGGACACCAAGAGCCCGCCGATGAGCCTAGCTTGGTGTCCTAGGCGAAACCCCACACAAGACACGGCACAAACCTAGAAGAATTGCTGAGTTTTAATTCACCGGCCGTGAAAGCCAATATACCATCTTTTTGGAAGCCTTCATAGGGAGGTTAAGGCTGCTTGAGCTTTTAGTTCTCGTAGTCAAGTGGTGCAGTTGCACCTTATATAAAGGGAGGTGGCGCGCAGTTCGTCACTCCTGTGGGGGTCCGGGCGGGGACACCAAGAGCCCGCCGATGAGCCTAGCTTGGTGTCCTAGGCGAGACCCCACACAAGACACGGCACAAACCTAGAAGAATTGCTGAGTTTTAATTCAGCGGCCGTGAAAGCCAATATACCATCTTTTTGGAAGCCTTCATAGGGAGGTTAAGGCTGCTTGAGCTTTTAGTTCTCGTAGTCAAGTGGTGCAGTTGCACCTTATATAAAGGGAGGTGGCGCGCAGTTCGTCACTCCTGTGGGGGTCCGGGCGGGGACACCAAGAGCCCGCCGATGAGCCTAGCTTGGTGTCCTAGGCGAAACCCCACACAAGACACGGCACAAACCTAGAAGAATTGCTGAGTTTTAATTCACCGGCCGTGAAAGCCAATATACCATCTTTTTGGAAGCCTTCATAGGGAGGTTAAGGCTGCTTGAGCTTTTAGTTCTCGTAGTCAAGTGGTGCAGTTGCACCTTATATAAAGGGAGGTGGCGCGCAGTTCGTCACTCCTGTGGGGGTCCGGGCGGGGACACCAAGAGCCCGCCGATGACCCTAGCTTGGTGTCCTAGGCGAAACCCCACACAAGACTCGGCACAAACCTAGAAGAATTGCTGAGTTTTAATTCACCGGCCGTGAAAGCCAATATACCATCTTTTTGGAAGCCTTCATAGGGAGGTTAAGGCTGCTTGAGCTTTTAGTTCTCGTAGTCAAGTGGTGCAGTTGCACCTTATATAAAGGGAGGTGGCGCGCAGTTCGTCACTCCTGTGGGGGTCCGGGCGGGGACACCAAGAGCCCGCCGATGAGCCTAGCTTGGTGTCCTAGGTGAAACCCCACACAAGACACGGCACAAACCTAGAAGAATTGCTGAGTTTTAATTCACCGGCCGTGAAAGCCAATATACCATCTCTATGTTTCTCTGTTTGCATGGTGACTGGCGCGATCCATTTGGAACTAATAACGAATGCCTCCACTTCTTACTTTTTGTCAGCCGTCTCTCGCTTCGCTGCTAGGCGTGGTGTTCCTTCTGAGATGTTCTCTGATAACGCTTCCACTTTTCAAGGCGCAGCTTCCTTGTGGAAGAAAGCTCTCACATCTTCTCCTGCCATGGAACAGATTTCTAATTTTTCCTACTCAAAGGGTTTCAATTGGCGTTTTATACCTCCCTACGCCCCTCATCACGGTGGTAGGTGGGAATCCTGCGTAAAGCTCACTAAACGTCATCTAAGAAAGGTTTTAGGTCATCGCATTCTGACTTATGAAGAATTTAATTCGCTGTCTATTCTGATTGAAGGTGTTGTTAATCCTCGCCCTTTAACTCCGCTTTCCAATGACCCTGATGACCTGCTTCCACTCACACCTGGTCACTTCCTATAGGCACTTCTCTTTCTGTCCCTCCTCATCTTTCCAACTTTTACAGGGATTCTAATTTACCTATTGTTTGGCGCAAACTTGAAGCCCTCCGTAACTCATTCTGGAAGAGGTGGAATTTGGAATACTTAATTCCTTGCAACGGAGACAGAAGTGGTTTCTTTCAAATCCCGACATTAAAGTGGGGGACTTGGTCCTGGTTAGGGATGCTTCTCCTCCCTTGGTATGGATCTCTGGTAGAGTGACCGAGTGTTATCCTGGAAGGGATGGGAGAGTTAGGGTAGCCAAGATCTTGACCACTAATGGGCATATCATAAGACCATTGTCTTTAATTGCTCCTTTACCTTTAAGTTATTAATTTCTTGTCTTTGTTCTCTGTTGGTGTTTCCCCTCCCAGCTTGGTGTATTCTTTGGAATACACGGTAAGACAGAGTAAGCTTTTGCTTCTCTTTGCTTTAGTTCATCCCCTCCCTTTTTCGCAAACACCAACAGTGATCTCCTGGTTTCTCTTTGTTGGTATATTTTCTTACACCACCTGTGAGTCTGTTCTAGATATTAACTTCCATGACCCACCTAGCGTCATCTAGCAGCGAATCTCTGAAGTTCCTCAATTTTGCCCTGTACGAGAGGACATCCTTACCAATCTGGCCACCAGATCTCGTCGCTATTGCCAGATATCATCTCCTTGATCAAGAGGACTTCGTACACTTTTTCACCCACCCGGCTTCGCTAGTGACTTACTTACTTACTTTTTACTTAATTCCTGCCGCTCCTTCCGGAGCATAGGGCCTTGGCGAAATTTCTCCACGCAGTACGGTTCCTGGCCATTCTCATTACTTGACACCAGTTCTTGTCCACCTCTGCAATTTCATTTTCGATCGTCCTCTTCCAGGTCTTCTTAGGTCGACCTCGCTTCCTGGCGCCTTGAGGATTCCAGTCTAGCGCCGCCCTCTCAATAGCTCCGTCCGGCTTCCTTAGTGTATGACCAATCCAGCGCCATTTCCTCGCCTTGATCTGGATGCTAATCGGTTGTTGATTGGCGATGGTCCAAAGATCTTCATTTGAGATTATGTTCGGCCACCTCACATTCATGATGCGTTGCAGACATCTGTTAATGAACACCTGTAGCTGGTTGTTGATCGGTTTTGTGACTTTCCATGTTTCACAGCCGTAGAGAAGAATCGACTTTACGTTGCTATTGAAAAGGCGGAGCTTGGTCTTCCTGGAAATGTTTCTATTTCTCCAGATGGGGTAGAGCTGGACAAAGGCACCATTTGCCTTCATGATACGGCTTCGAACATCTTCCTCAGCTCCCCCATCATTTGTGACTATACTTCCAAGGTAGAGGAAGGACTCAACTCGCTCAATGTCCTTTCCGTTGACTGTCAAACTAGTCGTGATGTCAGAATTTATCCTCATCTCTTTGGTCTTGTTGGTGTTGATCATCAGTCCTGCACGTTCTGCTTCTCTCTGCAACCTCCCCAGCTTATTTTCTATGTCTCGGCACCGTTGTGCCATAAGACAAATGTGGTCTGCGAAATCTGGATCTTCAAGCCTGTCATTTATACCCCATTGAATACCCCTCTTCCGTCCTCCCATTACCTTCTTCATCACACTATCCTGGACCAACAGGAACAGAGTGGGGGAAAGGACACACCCCTGTCTCACTCCGGAACTGACCTTTATCTTTTCTGTTAATTTGCTTTCGTGAAGAACCTGGCACGCATACCCTTCGTACATCTCTTCCATGATTCTGATGATCTTTGTTGGAATTTTATATTCCTCGAGGGTCTTCCACATGATTCTTTGATTTATGGAGTCGAAGGCTTTCTCGAAGTCAACAAATGTGAGGTAAAGGGTATTCCGCCACTCCACACTCTGCTCCAGGATGATTCGGAAGGTGTTGATGAGATCCACACAGCTGCGATGTCGAAATCCAGCCTGTTCCTTCCGAAGCCTTTTTTCTACTCAGTCTTTTATACGATTCAGGATGACTCTCGCCAGCACTTTGCTTGGAATGGACAGCAAGGTGATACCCCTCCAGTTGTTACAGTTTGTGGTGTCCCCTTTCTTCGGCAACTTGACTATCAACCCCTTCTTCCAGTCGGTTGGTATTTTCTCCTCCTTCCAGACCGTCTCCAACAGCGGGTGCTGCAGATGGATCGTAATATCCAGGTCTGCTTTCAGTACTTCCGCTGGGATATTATCCAGACCTGGTGCCTTCCCGCATTTCATCTGCTTCAACGCTGTCCGTATTTCGCCTCGAGTTGGGGAGTCGAGGCTGATGCTTGGGTCACTTTCTGCTTCCTTTTCATCTTCTCCTTGCTGCTTACTTTCTGGTCCTCTATCTCTATTAAGAACCTCCGCAAAGTGTTCTCTCCATCTTGTCAGCTGCTGTTCACACGTCGTGAGGATATCGCCCATCTTGCTCTTCACAGGCCTAGTTTTATTAAAACCTTTTTTCTAAAGCATCTTTGTGATACCATAGAGCTCCTTAACGTCCCCCCTTCTTGCCGCTTCTTCTGCTTTCTCCGCCTGCTCATCAATCCACCTCCTATGATCCGTACACTCCTCTTTACCTCCCTGTTTGCTGTTGAATACTTTGCCTGTGTGAGAGCCTTCTGCTGCCTAGTCTTGCAGATGTTGAGCTTGGCCTTAATCTCCTTCCTATAATTTATCTTGTCCCAGGTCTGATCGGATATCCATTCTTTCTGCAGGTAGTTCTTGTACCCGAGCTGCATCTAACTGGTTTCCACGAAGATACTCTTTACCTCGCTCCACACAGTCTCCACGTCCTTCTCTGTCTCGGAGTCCAACCCCTGGAATTTATTTCTGAGCTCCAGTTTAAATTGGTCCAATCTCTGCTGGTTCTTATGCTTGCCCACATCAAACTTGTTGTGCCGAGTGTTAAACTTTCGGCGGACTGCGACGATCTTCATGCGGAAGTTGGCAACCACAAGATGATGGTCACTACCAACGTCCGCTCCTCTCTTGTTCCTAACATCTTCCAAGCTTCTTCTGAACCTCCTGCTCACCGCGATGTGATCAATTTGATTTTCTGTGACTTGATCAGGAGACACCCAGGTGACCTTGTGGCACCGCCTATGAGGAAATACCGTGCCACCCATCACCAAATCCTGACTGGCGCAATATTCCGTAAATTTCTCTCCATTGTCATTCATCTCACCAAGGCCATGTTTACCCATGATCTGCTCCAACCCCTCATTGTTTGAGCCCACCTTCGCATTGAAGTCTGCCATAACAATGAGAATGTCCTTCTTACTTGTTTGTCTTGTGACATCTCGCAGCATTTGGTAGAATTCTTCCTTCTTCTCTGGCTCCGATTGTTCTGTAGGCGCATAGCATTGGATGATGATCACATTCCTGATCTTTGTCTTGAACCTAGCAAACATGAGCCTACTAGAAATTGGCTTCCACTCCATAAGGCTTCTCTTTGCATTTCTGTAGAGCAGCAACCCCACTCCATCCCTGTGTTCTTCATCATCGCCCCCAGAATAGAGAAATGTAATTCCATCTGTTTTCTGTATTTCACCAAATCCTGGTCACCTCACTTCACTCAATCCTAGGATATCCAGCCCATTGTTCTTCATCTCCCGTGTCACTTGTTTCAGTCTGGTTTTCTCCATCAAGGTCCTCACATTCCAGAAACCGATTTTCGTAGGCCTCTTCATGCCAAAAGTCGTCATCAGGTTATCCGTCCGGTTTTGTAATTTCGCTTCAATTTCCGTAATCAGTTTATTTAAGAGGAGCGAGTGATTAACCCACTGCCTCCGAGTGCCTTGGAGGGGCTCCCACCTTAAGCTTGAGGCACCAGGCTGATTTTCTGTCAGGGTTTCTTCCCTTAGCCTTTGAAGAACCAACTCCAAACTACAAGGCAGCAGTTGTTTCACCAGAGCCCCGTTAGCCGTAATTTCTTCAGGGTTCCTGTAGGGCCTTCACAGCTACCGTAGCGGTCTTGAGGCACACAAAGTCCCCACTGTACGTCACCCCTACAGGCAATCCCCTACTTAATTACGTTGCCCATCTCCCACGACGAGGACGAGGGGTTGGATTTGTGGGAGACTTTGAAGTCCATTTCATCAAGAAAAATTATTGCTGTTATGTTGGTTATTCTTATGTGTATTCCTTTTGTTTAATACCCCCACTCTTTTCCCTTCCCTGGTCCCTCCGCGCTTCGTTGAGCTGGCCTCACTTGTGCGTCTGAAGTCAAACCAGTCAATAGGAGCTTAACTAAAGCTCGTCTCCTCACCTCGAGAGACAAACTTTCAAATCTTTGCCATGTTGTGAATTCCTGACTAACGGTCACCAAGGAATCGCCGTTCATCAGAAATGAGCTAAGTACTATTTCTACGTTCTTCAACTTATTTTAATTGATTTTAAATAGCTACATGCTTTTAATGATCATTTCATAGGTAGTGTGAGATTTCTAAATGTGGGGCAATAATCATCCTTCGCGGGATTTTCTAATTTGGGATTTTGTCTATCTAAGCCAATCTTAACATGAAGCAGAATTTCTTATGCTTATTAAATGAGAGATTTTCTAACAACATGGGACAACATTGAATTACCCACTGTCTATAAAATACTTAGCTCGTTCCACCGTTGGACTAATTTTTGCCCTATTCTTCAGTCATGATTGTTCTGGAATTTTCCATGCCGAATAATTCATCTATAAGTTAAACCTTCTAGTACTTTCCACTCACATATGGGAATACTTTTTCAAACTAAGGAATCTTCCTTATGAACTGCTGATCAATAACTAATTTTTCTTCCTCCGTTGGGATTTTTCTGGTGCATTCAACTATAACCTACAAGTTTTTCAAGCAATAGACTCTCGCAAATCTAGTGTAACTAGTTATTTTCCACCATCGCAATAACTTTCTTTGCCATAATTTTTTTTGTGCTACTACAGTGAACATTTCAACTATATCAACAGATTATAGTGAAAACAGTGCCTGTTCAACTATTTTATCCGCGTCGCGCTCGTCCGAGTACAATTAATACGGCCATGAACACTCTTCCACAATCCCATTTCATCTTTCCCATACCCTTTACTAACAAACTAAAATAATAAAATTGTTACTTTAGGTCTTTTTTCAATGAGGTGTCACTCTCAATAAGTGCCCTCCCTTACTTGCTCCACGTACAACGAATTAATGTCTGTAAAACTTCGTGTCTAGCACACGCCTTAAAGTATATTGTTTCTCCCTTCTAATTAGGGAATCCAATTCTTTCTACTCAAAAGTGAGTTATCTCTATGTTTCACGAAAGGGAAATTTGCCCTATTTTTCTCGTGATCCCTACTTAAACATAGGAATTCTAGAAACTTCCTTTCAATTTTTCTCTTCAGGCCCTATTTGTATAATCTCTAAATGTAGTTCTGTATTAATACAAGAAGTTATAGAAACTTCTATTTCATTTCTTCCTGTTTTTTTGTTGTTACTTTCGAAGTTGTTATTTGTTCATATTTCTAAGATACCTATCTAGAAATCCTTAAAGTACACACCTTGTACTTGATTTATTGTTTAACTTTAATTACGTTAATTATCTTAAAATTTTCTATTTATCAATCTTTGCACCATTTCAAAATCTTACGAAGATTTTAGCTCATATAAAAGATTTAAAACCAAAAAATTATCAATTGCCTGGCGCAAGATTTAATGATTTCGGAGGTCTGCGACCCCAATTGTTTGTAAACTCAAATTATATACGGTATGTCTTAAATTCATTACACCTTTTTGCATTGTTAAATAAATTTGAATTTTTCCTTTTGCTTTATCATTTCTCTGAAATAACGGTCAGGCAAGATCCTGTCTTCCCTGACTCTTCCTAAGTTTATGCCCTCTTTAATAAAAGTAAATCCACTGATAAGGTTTGCACTACTTGTTACATTTGAGCAAGAACTCTTAGTTATTAACTTATTAAAGTCTCTCTTAGCTTTGATAGCTAATTCTAACTGGCCAGTTAGGCAAGCTTAGCTCGCTACGCCAGCTTCCTGCTTGTTGAGATTCTCTCTACAACTTATGGTTGGTTTTCAAAATTTAAGTTTTTTCTCATTGTCTAAACTTTTAGTCGGCTCCTTGCTGGGTAAAAGCTTAGCCATTCCTGAATGCAACTATTGGTTCTCTTACCAAAATTATTCTCAAGGGTATAATTGCTTCATCCCTATCCTTCTTGGAAACATTCTGTCACTTTTTAGAAATTCTACAATTTCAAGAACCAAAACATCACGGCTTATTCAAATTATTTGCATTCTTCAGAATACTTGTTTAAGACATACTCCTTTAAAAAGGTACATAGGAAACATCATTTCTTTCTTTGCCAGACCACCACCCTTCCCCATAGTAGCCGAATCTTGGCTTGGAAGGGAAGGTACCTCCCACTCTCGCCTGCAAATAGCCCAAGGTCTAGCTGCGCTTCCCGTTAGCTGTGTTCAGGTCACCACTCACTTTAGTGATCTCACGGGCTTTGCGGTGACACTCTTCTTTAAAATTGTTTGTATTTGGTGTTGAACTTTCTTCCTATTATCCACACTTGTTCCTCTGTCCGAAACCCACTTCCCTTCACTTCTTTATTCATCTTCCCTTGAGGGTCAGGTTAATTCTAAGCAAAAACCTACCCAGCTCGCTCCATTAACAGTTGTGCTGAGCTCATTTAACAGCTGTGCTAGGCACGGTTAAGAGCTGTGGTGGGCTCGTTTAACAGTTGTGGCAGGCTTGGTTATCAGTTGTGGCTGGCTTACATAACAGTTGTGGTTGGCCCAGTTAACAATTGTGGCAGGCTTGGTTAACAGTTTTTGCAGGCTTACTTAGCCGTTGTGTCAAGATCAGTTAACAGTTGTGGTTAACCCAGGTAACAATTTTGGCATTCTCTGTTAATTGTTGTGGTGGGCTCAGTTGAAAGTTGTGAAGTGCTCAGTTAACAGTTTTGGTGGGCTCGGATAACAGTTGTGGCACACTCATTTAACAGTTATGGAGGGCTCGGTTACCAATTGTGGCAGGCTCATTTAACAGTTGTGGTGATCTCAGTAAACACGTGGTCTCAGTTAAGGGTTGTGGTGGGCTCGCTTAACAATTGTGGCAGGCTTGGTTAACTGTTGTGACAGGCTTAGTAAACAGTTGTGGCGGACTCGGTTAACAGCTTTTGTGGGGTCGGTTGACAGTTGTAGTAGGCTCGGTTAACTGTTGTGGTACGCTGAGTGAACAGTTGTTGTAGGCTCGGTTAAGAATTGTGGTGGGCTCGGTTATCAATTGTGGCACGCTCGGTTAATATTTGGGGTGGGCTCCGTTAACAGTTGTGGTGGGCTCGGCTTAGATGTTGTGGCACGTTCGGTTAACAGTTGTGGTGGGCTCAGTGAACAGTTGTGGTGGGCTCGGTTAGCAATTGTGGCAGGCTCGGTTAACAGTTGTAGTTGGCTCAGTTAACAGTTGCGGTGGACTCGGTTAAGAGTTGCGGTTGGCTCAGTTGACGGTTGGGTTGGGCTCAGTTAACAATTGTGGTGGGCTCAGTTAACAGTTGTGGATGGTTCAGTTAACAGTTGTGGCAGGCTCGGTTAACAGTTGCGGTTGGCTCATTTTACAGTTTTGGTGGGCTCAGTTGACAGTTGTGGTGGGCTCAGTTAACAGTTGCGGTGGGCTCGGTTAACAGTTGTGGTTGGCTCAGTTAATTGTGGCAGGCTCTGTTAACAGTTGTGGTGGGTTCAGTTATCAGTTGTGGTGAGCTCAGTTAACAGTTATGGTGGGCTCGGTTAACAGTTGAGGTGGGCTCAGTTAACAGTTGTGGTGGTCAAGGTTAAGAGTTGTGGTGGGTTCGAAAACTCAATTTTGTTGACTTATTTTTTTGCTTGTATATTCATTCTTTTAAAAAGTAACTTAGATCTACACGAAACAATGTGAAGAGAACTTCCAGAACTAAGATGTATCAGTTTTCCACTACTTGCGTTGTAGAGATGACGTGAGAAGAAAGCTGAATTATGTGCAGTAGAATCGTTATCTGTACGACTCGAGATGTGGCAGTCCTCCACCAGGGGTGCGATGTAATATGAGGTAAGCCATACCCTCGCTGTGGTAATTTAACGTAAAACTAACTTACATTTTAATTGAGTTTATATTTACATTAGAACCACGTACATAATTTCTAACTAAGGATGGTTAATAATAATAATAATAATAATAATAATAATAATAATAATAATAATAATAATCATAATAATAATATTAATAATCATGTATATAACTCAATTTAAAACCAAAATACCGCAGTAAAAAGAAATAATCGTCAATTCATCTATGAAGGTGAGTTTCATTTTGGAGGTATTTTGAAAATGTTGCGAGGATCATTACTTCTGAAATATACTATGGTGATTATGGTAACAAGGATTGAAACCTAGAGAATATAGTGTTTTACAATGTTATACTTCTGCTTTCGCATATTTCAGATGCGGCAGTGATCATTCTGACATAAACAACCTATTCTAATTAAGTTTTATGTTTATATTTAAGTTTTTTGATATTTTAGCGAAGTAATGTTTGAGTTCCTTAATCCCCCTTCTGTTGTAAATTTCATTACATAGCAATAACTAATCCTCACTAACGTTTACCCTGCAGAGTAGCCCTGCAACAGATTTCAGATACGTCACCATTGTTTATTTTTAGTACATACAGTACATTTTCATTTGAGACTGTTTTGCCTTTCAGCGTCCAGTCTAGTCTGCAAGCCTCTATTTGCGAACGAGTCGCCTACATGATCCCCTATTAGCAGTTAGCAGAGTGGCCCCACTCCTTCTAAACCTCTCATTTTGAAATCGGTCAACACTGAATCGCCTCCTAGGTCTACTTCTACTCTTCTTACCCTCTTCAGCTGAACTCATGAGCTTCTTGGGTAATCTCTCCTCCCCCAGTCACTTCACACGACCCCACCATCTGAGTCGGCTCATACGAACAGCTCCATCTAGCATGTTCATTTCTAACTTAGCCTTTATCTCTTCATTGAGAGTGCCTTCCTGCCATTGTTCCAATCTATATCGGCCAGAAATCATTCCTCTACTATCATATCAGTTACGTCTAGCTTATCAGATATCCTGAATCTACCCAGTTCTCACTTCCAGATATTGAGGATGGTCTAAATACTGAGCGATATAGGGATGAGTTTCGTAGTTACACTAACTTATCTTTTGCAGTATACTGTAGATTGCAGCTGAGAACTTACTGCATTGGCTTTTCTACACCTCGACTCTATTTCCTTCCCCATACTACCATCCTGAGAGAATACACAGTCCAGATGTTCCTGCTCCAATTTAGTTCCTTCTACCTGACATTCCATTTTCTTGCTTTTCTTCCCTACCGACATAACCTTCATCTTTGAAATGCTGATATTCATACCATTCTCCCTACAGTTCTGTTCAAGTTCCAACACATTGGCTTTCACCGGAGTCCGTCATTACAACCCGGTCATCAGCATAGGCCAGACTGCTTACCTGGTTTCCACCTACTTGGATCCCACCCAACCAGTTTATGCCCTTCAGCAAATGGTCCATATATAAAATAAACAGTAGTGGTGAGAGATTACAGCCTTCCCTTACTCCTGTAACAACCTTGAACCAAGAACGCAACCTACCATCAACTCTCACTGCAGCCTGATTTATTATCAACATAAATACTTTTGATTGCCTCTGGCAGCCCTCCCTCGATACCATAATCCCTCATGATGCTCAGTATCTTCTCCCTGGGTACTCTATTGTACACCTTCTGTGGATCTACAAAGCACAAACACAACTCTCTATTCCTCTCGTAGCGTTTCTCAATAACTTGACGTGTACTAAAAAAATTGATTCTGACGTCCTCGCTGTGGTCTAAAGTCAAACTGGTTTTCATCCATTTTACTCTCTACAATGCCGGATTGCAATTTGCCCTGGACACTTATCAGAGCAATGCCTCTATAATTATTGCAATATTTTCTGTCACCTTGCTTATAAATGTGGACTATTACTGCTCTTGGCAGATAGTACATTTCCTGAAAACACATGCTAATTAGATTATCCTATGCAACCATATCTGCCCTGCTTTTCCACTATAGTTTACCATTTCTGGCCGACTTTCATCTGCCCCTGCCGCCTTATGACATTGTAGTTTATTTATCACGCTCTCTACTCCCTGAACTGTGATCCTATGTATATTGTTTGTAGCCTATAATTCGCATGCGCATGAGAATTCACATATCTCAGTACGCAGTAGCCACTGGATGACTATATGGTTATAAATATCATCTAGAGATGGGTGTAGGGTCTTTGCAACCAGATCGAGAGATTTAATACTGGTCTTAGTTTATACCAATAACACTAACGATTGTTAAATATATTTGTTGTATGACAGCGGATTGTATGCAACGAATGGGGCTTCCTAGCTTTATGTATGCAATTCATCAAATAATCAGCATGCTGCCATTGCGGCATTTGTGCATGCTCCAACCACAGAGCTCGCCATCTTTCCGTGTGAAAATGCTGATCAGATGACAGGAAAGTGAGTAACACGCGCCTCATTGTCCGTGACGATCCTGTTGAAAAACTCGTCACCGTCACTATGGTACCGCTGCTGAAATGTCAGTGCTGCTCTAAAGCGTTGCATTTTGTGGTCGGGTGTCACATTTATCGGCACCTATCTGGCACACACTTTCACGGATACAGGATACAGATGCAGGGATATTTAACGTGCCAGTAAATCTACTGACCGGGGCATCACCATATGTTACCTGAGTATTTCAGGTTTCAGTCCCGCAACCTTGGATACAGCAGGCGAGAACATTGAACTGCACCATATAGCTATGTCCTACAGCTGTTGTATCAAATTATTGATAATAGGCAATCAATATATTTTATCAAGTATTTCTACTCTATAGGCTTTGTTTACAGTAGGGAATGAAGGCCGAAGCTGGCACACTGACTAATGCGCGAGATGGCCGCCGCGCGCAACTTTCCCATGTTATTCCTATGGAGGGAGAGTCATAGCTAGCAAAGGGGCTAATGCGCAAGATGGCCGCCATGCCCTGAGACCATGGATGACGTCATAGGGAGAGGTTGACCGTGTAACGTTGCTAAATGGAATATTTTTTATTTGTATTTGTATTATTTGTATTATTATTATTATAAATTACAAAATTGTATTATAATAATAATAATAATAATAATAATAATAATTATTATTATTAGTATTGAAAATCCACAGCCTGCTTCCAGTCAACCGACCGGGTCAGGGAATGGAATGAATAACGCCCCCATCTAGCGGCGAGGATATGAACTGTGCCGGCTGCCGAAGCCTGTCGCACTCCCCTGGGGCAATGATTAAATGAATGACAGATGAAATGAAATGACAGTGGGGAGTGTTGCTGGAATGAAATTTGTGACAGGGAAAAACGGAGTACCCGGAGAAAAACCTGTCTGCCTCCGCTTTGTCCAGCACAAATCTCACATGGAATGACCGGGATTTGAACCACGGATCCAGCGGGGAGAGGCCAGCGTGCTGCCGCCTGAGCCACGGAGGCTCGTATTATTAATATTATTATTATTATTCATTATTATTATTATGTATGTATTTATTTAACATTTTATTTAATTATTAAATATTTATTATTATTTTTATTATTATTATTATTATTATTATTATTATTATTATTTATTTATTTATTTAACTATTTATTGTTAACTTGGACTGATGGAGCAGCAGAAAAGAGGAGACTTGAAGCGTTTGAAATGTGGTGTTACAGGAGAATGATAAATATTAAATGGGTAGATAGGGTAACAAATGTAGACGAGTGGGAAAGGAGAGATGTTTCTGGCGACTGCTAACTTGGAAAAGAGATAGGTTGGTAAGACACTTACTACGACACCCAGGAATAGCAAGCTTAGTTATGGAAGGAAGGGTCGAGGACAAGAACTGTAGAGGTAGACCGAGGTTAGAATATGTTAAACAGATCGCTTCGGATGTAGGTTGTGGTAGCTATGTAGAGATGAAACGATTAGCTCAGGACAGGGAGGTGTGGAAAGCTGCGTCAAACCAGTCAAAGACTGAAGACTCAAACACACATTATTTATTAGTATTTATTATTATTATACCAACACGTTTTACACACAAGTGTTACGACACACTCTGATAGTTCTTACAGGGTAGCAGAGCTGAGTATATTTAGTCGATTAACCATAATTATTATTATTATTTAACTCACGCACGGCAATGCATGTAGAAAGATGATTACACTGTACAGTAGTTAAGAGTAAATCTCTCTAGGCCTTGCTCCGACCTTGCTTCATAAGAATACACCGTACCTTGCAATAAGTGTTACGGTACGCTTTTTGCAACCTGTGACAATGCTTACTATGTGTGAACGCGTAACACCCAGACAGAGAGTTGAGTGGAAGTATCTTTAGTCGGTCAGCTAAAGACGGTGGTGACTAGTGGGGGATGGTGAGGGTAGTATTAATTATTTATTTTAGTAGTTATTATTTATTTATTTGTCAGGGTAGTCGTGCAGGGAGTATCCTTAATCGGTTGAGCAAAGATGGTTAGAGAAGGGTGATGAAGATTAGCCGAGCAGACTATCTTGCGCAAGATGACCGTCATGCACAACGAGTTTAGAATTACAAACTCTCGTAAGTTGACTATAAAAGGAAGCTTGTAGTTTAACGTGACCGTTAATCTCGCGATCATAAGCCACGGGACCTCCGTTTTACGTGGAATCCGAACCACAGGACATGGCATTTCACATCGAAAATCCCACATGCATTGACCGGCATACAGTGAGAGGCATACAGCTAGACCGCTGAGCCACCACGCCCCTAAGTTGACTATAGAATCTATACGTAAATACATTGGCTATCATCTTGAAATTGGCTGGCTGCGTGGCTCAGCGGTAACGTTCTCGCTTGCTGGGCCCAAGGTTGCAGGTTCGTATCCTGGCGCAGTCAGCTGGCATTTGAGGGTGCGCAAATGCGAGGGAGCCGTGCCCGTAGATTTACTGGCACGTTAAAGATCCCTTTCGGGGCAAAATTCCGGCACCCCGGCGTCTCTAAAAGCCAGAGTAGTTAAAAGGGAGGTAAAACCAATAACATTATTATTATTATTTCATTTTGAAATTGCTAGTGGCCTTTAAATTAGAGATCGGGTAAAATTCTAGATGCTATGTTAATTATACTGTAACCATCTACTTACAGTGTATTACCAGGTTACAGAATGGTTATATTATAATTCTCAAGACGGTACACACACGTTTATAACTAGGCCTACACAGGGCTAATAGCAGTTATATCCAAACACCTTTAACTACACGGTTTTAACGACTTTCATATTACGAAACCTCTAATATGAATTAAGCACTAGCAACTATATGGAGCTAATGGCCGTGATAGCCATATTCCACACACACACAACTACACGATGCTGATAAAGTGTATATCCCTACGTTTTAGCTACACAGAACTAATGAAGGATCACCGATATATTTTTAATCTCACAACACACGAAATTGGATAGTGCTGATGACTAAAAGGTTTCTAAGCCTTAACAGAAACACACGGGGATGAGGACCCAAGTGTTCCAAGTTCCCTATTTACCCAAACACAGCAACGGTGATACTGTAGGCTTTCATATATAGATAAATTGTTTTGTTTTCTAAATATGATTGATAACCTAGGTGTTACGGTTTCTAGCTAACATGACAGCATACCTGAACGGTTAATTTTAAAATTTTACACTCTATGGAAGTGAAACTTGGACTATTAGTGCAGCAGAAAGGACGAGAATTGAAGCGTTTTGAAATGTGGTGTTACATGAGAATGATGAATATCAGATGGGTAGATAGGGTTACAAACGAAGAGGTATTAAGACGAGTGGGAGACGAGAGATGTTTCTGGCGACTGCTAATGAAGAGAAGAGTTAGGTTGGTAGAACAAATACTAAGACACCCAAGAATAGCAAGCTTAGTTATGGAAGGAAGGGACGAGGGCAAGAACTGTACGTGTAGACCAAGGTTAGAATGTGTTAAACAGATTGCCTCAGATGTAGGGTGTGGTAGCTATGTAGAGATGAAACGAATAGCTCAGCACAGGGAGTCTTGGAGGCTGCATCAAACCCGACAAAAGCTCTCAATTTCTTAAAAGAAAAAAGGTTATTGAGACTGGCGATTAAACATCTGAAATTATTTTATTGCGTTGCAAAACATTTGTACAGTATTATGTCCCAAAACGTACGAAGGAAATGTTGAAACACTGCCATCGAGTCTAATAATTTGTGCACCTCTATAAACTTAGTATAAGGTGCTCTGTAACCACACAATATTGAGGTTGATAGTAGTAATAATTTTTGAGATACTGAATGCGGGCAAAATATTTCGCGTGGTCACTATGTTGAATTGTGACACCAAGACCGTAATTATTAGATTTCATAGGGGCGGGTAATATATACACACACACGGACAAAAGGTGATCTTATAAGCCTATATTTAAAAATGAAAATAGGCTGAAAATCAATTACTTCATATTTTTGCAAGCTGGTTGATGCAGTCATGATTCGGGTTTATTACTTTTTTTTGATACGGTGGTTAAGGCGCTACCACGTGCCTTGTTGGCATAGGGAGAATGTATGTTTGAATCTTACTTTTGTTGTCAGTTTGACTGCTACGTCATAACAACGAGATAACCATCACAATATTACACATTACACACACTGAGCTGATGACCAAAATGTCCTTTGTACACCTTAAAAATTAAGACCCAATCAAATAATATAACTTCATTAGTTTAATAATGTATTACAGATTGTTTGTTTCAAATGCAAATACAACCCTACCAATAGCATTATGGAATTAGGCCTTACACAATCGAATATTGCGCAGAATACATGAAGGTTGGAATCCAAGTTTCAGTATCTTGACTAGTACGTGCTCGACATTTCTTCCATTAGAAACAAATGTTTGAGTTATTGCAATTTTAAACATTACTATAGCAAATCAAGTAAAATTAAGCAGTGAATTGTCCTGATATTTTCACATCCACATCTTGTATGCTTCAGGGGCTGATAACCTGGATGTTAGACCCTTTACAACAACAATCATCATCATCATCATCATCATCATTATCATCATCATCACTTTTTGCCTGGCAACGAAGTGCCATGGGGCTTATTGGATTCCTAGACTCTTTGAGACCCATTCAGCCTACAAAGACTTAAACTAAATGAGTCGCGACTTGACTGGTGTAACCAGTGACAACAGGTCTGGTCACCTCAGACGTTTTGAGAGGTCATGCTGCGTTTGAAGCAGGCTGACCCCTATCGCTGATTTGCAGCAACAGTGGCATAACTGGAAATTTGTAAATTTTTAGTTTTTACCTCAATGTAATGCTGGAAAATATTTTTAATTGATTGATTAAATTGACATTACTCTATAGGTCTTCTTTGTAACGAGAGACTACTATACATAATTCGTCGGGCAAGTTTCTGAAAATATTAGAAGCACATCAAGAACACTGATACTTCCTAATTTGCATTGGTGTCCATTACACAAATCTGAAGCAAAGTAATAAATTCCCAATTCAGTGTTGAGTTAAAACCTTGACATTATTTAAATATTCCACAGTTTAATAATTGCCTTTAAATCTTTACATGCAGTGTCCTACAAACATCTTATATATTGAAATAATCGGGTTAAAATTTTACCTTTTACTGAATCTGAAATATCATGAAAATGTTATTGAACTACACAAACGTTTGTTGGCATGAAATATCATGCACATCACGCATCATCGATTGAGCTCTACCTTACGTGATTATGTCATCAGTGTAATAAAATGATGTTTGATAACACTTTTGGAATATAACACACACCCTATAGATTTAAATTCTGAGTGTGCTGTAAACACTCATTGCAAAAGGCTTTTGCTTAGCCCACGACAATACCCATTACCATTTTTACTTCAAAGACTGTAACCCAACTAGGATTGAGACTAGAGCCAACAAGTAAACCAGTGAATGCTATATATACTTTTTCCAGAAGTGGTTGCAACACTACATTTCTATGCAAAAATTGTAAACTTAACACTTATTCGTTTTAGTCCATTGTCCTCAGGAGTTGTTTGAAAGACATAAACTTTACGAAGGTTGGAACACCACACTACCTTGTCTAGGTTGAAGAGTTGCTGAAATGGTTCGGGCAGGGAGTGGTCTTAACTCTACCTAATATTATATATAAATAACGCTCATTGGATACCAGTCCAACTGCCTATTGGTGATAAATATGGCAATCTATGATTTTACCTGGAGTGTTTTATCTACTTTTAGCTTACTATTACAACCAATTGTTGGAGATTGTCAAAGTTTAACGATTGGAATAAGAGTGGAAAAGTAGGGATAGCAATTAAGAAAAAACAGGCAATATCCATACAATATTTTTATTGATTTAATTTAAATTTCTGGACAGTATTTACACTAGACCCTAGAATGTATGTTAAGGCTCTATCCAACCAGTTACATGGACTTATTACACAATAATTTTGGCATTTCGAAGTTCATTTTCCATTTTTATTAGCACTTTCTCATAGCCAGTATAACCTCTATGTTTTAAGGTTTCCAAGATCTGTAGACGTTTGATTAATGTATGAGGGTCATTCCAGTAGGTACAATTAATTAGTGGTTTTTAATGGCGCTCAATGACTAATGTTTCCAAAAACTGGGAAAGCGGTGATGGTTTTATGGGTGTAAAAACCTCATCCTCATATGTTTTATTATCTTTATGATTATTGTTATCATCTTTATCACGAGGACTATATAGTCTTTTTGTTCCTTTATAACAGGGACCTTTTTATAGTCTGCATTCCCTTGGATAGTGTTGTCAGTCTTTTCGATGGAGATGATTGTTTAAACATAGATTTTAGGAATGGCGTTACATGTTTTTATTTACAAACAATGTGGAATATTGAGCTGTAGTATTTTTTAATGGGCTTGCTTTAAAAAAATCATGGTTAGAGTATTTTGTGCATTTAAATGAGTATTATTTTGAGATTTACAATGATGATTGTTTCAAGTAAGTATGTTGGAGCCTCTTCTCTTAAGCATTCCTCAACACTGTTTTGAACGTTGTTTTGAACAGCACCAAATAACAGTTCCATTTTTATTAGTTACTTTTACAATATATGTATATCCTTTATAGTAAGCACAGGGCTTACCATAGCTAGTTGTTGATATTTTCATATTGATTGATAAGCACGAACTGAACTCTAGTAAAGTTATCGCAGTAATAAGAATGATAGAGTTTGTGGTGAGCGCAATTTGAAGTGAGCATGATGATAGTGGGCGCGATTTGATGTGGGTGCGAATATAGTAGTAAAAATTGTAATGGGTATTGTCGTGGGCTAAGCAAAAGCCTTTTGCAAAGAGTGTTTACAGCTCACTCAGAATTTAAATCTATAGGGTGTGTGTTTTATTCCAAAAGTGTTATCAAACATTATTTTATTACACTGATGACATAATCACGTAAGGTAGAGCTCAATCGATGATGCGTGATGTGCTTGATATTTCATGCCAACAAACGTTGTTGTAGTTCAATAACTTTTTCATGATATTTCAGATTCAGAAAAAGGTAAAATTTCAACCCGATTATTTTAATATAAAATGTGTATGAACTGTTGATTATTTAAATAATGTCAAGGTTTTAACTCCAAACTGAATTGGGGATTTATTACTTTGCTTCAGATCAGTGTAATGGACACCAATGCAATTAGGAAGCATCAGTGTTCTTGATGTGCTTCTAATATTTTCAGAAACTGGCCCAACGAATTATGTATAGTAGTCTCTCGTTACAAAGAAGACCTATTGAGTAATGTCGATTCAATTAATCAATAAAGAATATTTTCCAGCATTACATTGAGGTAAAAACTGAAAATTAACAAAATCACAGTTATGCCAGTGTTGCTGCAAATCAGCGATATGTGTCAGCCTGTTTCAAACGCAGCATGACCTCTCAAAATGTCTGAGGTGACCAGACCTGTTGTCACTGGTTACTCCTGTCAAGACGCGACTCATTTAGTTTAGGTCTTTGTTGGCAGAATGGGTCTCAAAGAGTCTAGGAATCCAATGAGCCCCATGGCACGTCGTTGCCAGGCAAAAAGTGATGATGATGATAATGATGATGTTGATGATGATTGTTATTGTAAAGGGTCTAACATCCAGGTTATCAGCCTCTGAAGCATACAAGATGTAGATGTGAAAATATCAGGATAATTCACTGCTTAATTTTACTTGATTTGCTATAGTAAAGTTTAAAATTGCAATAACTCAAACATTTGCTTCTAATTGGAAGAAATGTCAAGCACGTACTAGTCAAGATACTGAAACTTGGATTCCAATCTTCATGTATTCTGCGCAATATTCGATTGTGTATGGCCTAATTCCATAATGCTATTGATAGGGTTGTATTTGCATTTGAAAGAAACAATCTGAAATACATTATTAAACTAATGAAGTTATATTATTTGATTGGGTCTTCATTTTTAAGGTGTACAAAGGGACATTTTGGTCATCAGCTCAGTGTGTGTAATGTGTAATATTGTGATGGTTATCTCGTTGTTATGACGTAGCAGTCAAACTGACAACAAAAGTAAGATTCAAACACACATTCTCCCTATGCCAACAAGGCACGTGGTAGCGCCTTAACCACCGTATAAAAAGTAAGAAACCCGAATCATGACTGCATCAACCAGCTTGCAAAAATATGCAGTAATTGATTTTCAGCCTATTTTCATTTTTAAATATAGGCTTATAAGATCACCTTTTGTCCGTGTGTGTGTATATATTACCCGCCCCTATGAAATCTAATAATTACGGGACTTGCTACTACCTTATCCGACCTAATCGTGCCTTTCAAATTTTAACGAGTGTCACAATTCAACATAGTGACCACGCGAAATATTTTGCCCGCATTCACTATCTCCAAAATGTTTACTACTATCAACCTCAAATATTGTATGGTTACAGAGCACCGTATACTAAATGTATAGAGATGCACAAATTATTAGACTCGATGACAGTGTTTCAACATTTACTTCGTACGTTTTGTGACTTAATACAGTAGAAATGTTTTGCAACGCACTAAAATTATTTCAAATGTTTAATCGACGGTCTTAATAACCTTTTTTTTATTATTATTATTTTTAAGAATCTGACAGTAAACTAATTGTTAACAATTTCCTCTAAAAGACAATGCAGAAATGTCACACGTTTTGTTTTGATTACTTTATTCTAGTTTTCGTGTGAATTTAGACCAGAAAGACTACACATCTTTTATTACGGATTGTCCACTCTTGAACTATTCAAAGATACATGGGTAATGGTTTGAAATTACCTGATTTAAAGGATACATTCCAAAATCCAAGAAAATGAGTCAAATTGGACCCAGCCCAAGTATGCCTCAGAATCTCCAAATTCAAAAATTTCTGTATGCAATTCCTTATTGGTAGAAAACAATAAAAAAGAAAGATTATAGTTTAAGGTAACCTTGAATCTTGTGTTTAAAAGCCACAACCCCCCCCCCCCTGTTTTACGTGGAATCCAAACCACAGGACGTGGCATTTCACTTTAAAAATCTCACATGCATTAACCATGACTCGAACCAAGTCCACCTTCGTATTTGTAATCCTGGTAATGATTTGAAAAAGATACAAGTGTAATCAGTCTTAAACATTAACCCTGCTTTTTTGTATGTTTATGACATGCATATTAACCAGGAATCAAACCCCAATCTACCTTAGTAAGAGGCCACTGCGTCACCATGCCCCTTCCTTCTTAGTTTGGTTCGTTCTAATCCCAGAGCGGTGAATCAAGTTAAGACATCCAATGCAAAAGCCTAAAATACTCACCACTGGACCATTGAAATGCTCCGTCTCGGTTAGGTAAATAATAAAGTTATTCCATGTTCACATAATAAAAATATTTAAACAGCTTCGCTAGTCTGCATCACAAGCGGAAACAGATTATATTTCCGTAAGCAAAGCATTTGTGTCACGTGGCTGCTCGCTGCCAGCTGCAAGACTGTTAGGACACTTCGGTCGTTAGCTCTGTACACTTGCAAGTGCGTGTTTCTTGTTAATCTTAATACCCGTATAGCTAAACCATAGGGATATATATATATCATTAGCCCCGTGTGTTGAGTGCATGTATTTTTCGTTTTCTGCCGTTAGCCGCTATGCAAAAAAATGTATGTTGTTAGGCCCCATATACTTAGGTGTGTAAAAATCTTTGAGACATTTTTAGTCATCAGTCCTGTGACATTTTAAAATAATTTTATAAAATTTAATTGGATATTAGCTAATTTATAGGAAATGTGTTCATGTATATAGTAATTTGTCAGTTGCTGTTAGTTAACACGAATTTACCGTTACACCATGGCAGGTCACAAAGCCCTGGATGTTGTTATAGTATTCATGCATTAGACCTTAAATAGTCTAATGCCGTCGGTTTTGCTAAAAAAAAACTAGTGTTGTCTTCCATGGATATCAACAAAAAAAGACAAACCTTGTACAGGTAAGTAATACCAATTCTATGTTGTTGTTTGAGTCTTCAGTCTTTTGAATGGTTTGATGCAGCCTCCAAGCCTCCCTGTCGTGAGCTAATCGTTTCATCTCTACATAGCTACCACACCCTACATCTGAGGCAATCTGTTTAACACATTCTAACCTTGGTCTACACGTACAGTTCTTGCCCTCGTCCCTTCCTTCCATAACTAAGCTTGCTATTCTTGGGTGTCTTAGTATTTGTTCTACCAACCTAACTCTTCTCTTCATTAGCAGTCGCCAGAAACATCTCTCGTCTCCCACTCGTCTTAATACCTCTTCGTTTGTAACCCTATCTACCCATCTGATATTCATCATTCTCATGTAACACCACATTTCAAAACGCTTCAATTCTCGTCCTTTCTGCTGCACCAATAGCCCAAGTTTCACATCCATAGAGTGTAAAATTTTAAAATTAACCGTTCGGGTATGCTGTCATGTTAGCTAGGTGCCGTAACACCTAGGTTATCAATCATGTTAAGAAAACAAAACAATTATCTATATATGTAAGCCTACAGTATCACCGTTGCTGTGTTTGGGTAAATAGGGAACTTGAAACACTTGGGTCCTCATCCCCGTGTGTTTGTGTTAAGGCTTAGAAACCTTTTAGTCATCAGCACTATTCAATTTAGTGTGTTGTGAGATTAAAACATATATCGGTGATCTTTCATTAGTTCTGTGTAGCTAAAACGTAGGGATATACACGTTATCAGCCTCGTGTAGTTGCGCGCGTGTGTGTGTGTGTGGAATATGGCTATCAGGCCATTAGCTCCATATAGTTGCTAGTGCTTAATTCATATTAGAAGTTTCGTAATATGAAAGTCGTTAAAACCGTGTAGTTAAAGGTGTTTGGATATAACTGCTATTAGCCCTGTATAGGTCTAGTTATAATCGTGTGTACCGTCTTGAGTATTATGATATAACCGTTCTGTAACCTGGTAATACATGATGATGATGATAATTGTTGTTTTAAGGGGTCTAACACTGTAAGTAGCTGATTACAGTATAATTATCATAGCATCTAGAATCGTACCCGATCTCTAATTTAAAGGCAAATAGCAATTTAAAAATTATAACCAATGTATTTACGTATATCTTCTATAGTCAACTTACGAGAGTTTGTAATTCTAAACTCGTTGTGCATGGCGGTCATCTTGCGCAAGATAGTCTGCTCGGCTAATATTCATCACCCTTCTCTAGCCATCTTTGCTCAACCGATTAAGGATACTCCCTGCTCGACTACCCTGACAAAAAAAAAAAAACTACTAAAATAAATAATTAATACTACCCTCACCATCCCCCACTAGTCACCACCGTCTTTAGCTGACCGACTAAAGATACTTCCACTCAACTCTATGTCTGGGTGTTAAGCGTTCACACATAGTAAGCATTGTCACAGGTTGCAGGAAGCGTACCGTAACACTTATTGCAAGGTACGGTGTATTCTTATGAAGCAAGGTCGGAGCAAGGCCTAGAGAGATTTAGTCTTAACTACTGTACAGTGTAATCATCTTTCTACATGCATTGCCGTGCGTGAGTTAAATAATAATAATAATTATGGTTAATCGACTAAATATACTCAGCTCTGCTACCCTGTAAGAACTATCAGAGTGTGTCGTAACACTTGTGTGTAAAACGTGTTGGTATAATAATAATAAATACTAATAAATAATGTGTGTTTAGGGAAGCGTGATGGGGTAGTGGCTTAGCTGCTCGTCTTTCACCCGGACGGCCGGGGATCGAATCCCGGTGACAGCTGGGCGAAATTTTCACTTGAAAAATCACGTGGCGTCAGGAAGGGCATCCGGTCTTAAATCCCCGGCCAAAACCAAAATGAGCCGGGTTGGCTCCGGCGACCCCAATAAATTGGGATAAGCCGTAGAGAATGATGATGATGAATGATGAATAAATAATGTGTGTTTGAGTCTTCAGTCTTTGACTGGTTTGACGCAGCTTTCCACACCTCCCTGTCCTGAGCTAATCGGTTCATCTCTACATAGCTACCACAACCTACATCCGAGGCGATCTGTTTAACATATTCTCACCTTGGTCTACCTCTACAGTTCTTGTCCTCGACCCTTCCTTCCATTACTAAGCTTGCTATTCCTGGGTGTCGTAGTAAGTGTCTTACGAACCTATCTCTTTTCCAAGTTAGCAGTTGCCAGAAACATCTCTATATTCCCACTCGTCTACATTTGTTACCCTATCTACCCATTTAATGTTTATCAATCTCCTGTAACACCACATTTCAAACGCTTCAATTCTCCTCTTTTCTGCTGTTCCAACAGTCCATGTTAACAATAAATAGTTAAATAAATAATAATAATAAATACTAATAAAAATTAAATAATTAAATAAATATGTTAAATAAATACATAAATAATAATAATAATAATAATAATAATAATAATGAATAATAAGAATAAGAATAAGAATAAGAATAAGAATAAGAATAAGAATTATGATGATAATAATAATTAGCGGGTAATCATACTGAATCTAGCATTTAAAAATATTCTCTTTCACCCACTCAGGCTACCCTCTTTGACTAGCTACCTATCTTAATACAGATCAATCATTAATTACCTAATAATAATAATAATAATAATAATAATAATACAATTTAAAATTTATAATAATAATAATAATAATATTAATACTAGTAATAAATATTCCATTTAGCAACGTTACATGGTCAACCTCTCCGGATGACGTTATCCATGGTATCAGGGCGTTGCGGCCATCTTGCGCATTAGCCCCTGTGCTAACTATGACACTCCCTGCATAAGAATAACATAGGGGAGATGCGCGTGGCGGCCATCTTGCGTATCGGTCAATGTGCCAGCTTCGGCCTACATTCCCTACTGTTTACCATCGCCAGTCGAAAATTTGAAGGAAGAATTTGCAAGCAGAAGCATAAAATATCCAACAGTTAGCCAATATGAGCGATGGTAACAGAGTGGTATCTCTGCTTTCTGTAGAACCAGTGTGTATTACACGTTCTCTTGAGACAATAACATGCGTAACGAAACCAAATAAGTATGTTAACTCACGATTACAATAATGCAAAATACACATGATACACAACTAGCAAACAACATACATGCGAGGTGAAGCACATTCAGTAGTAACATGCTATGATGTAACACACCTGGCAGACCATGCTAGCATGCCAATTTGACCGGAGCCAAAGCGTACCATACAGTATTTGGAAACATGCCACTAGAGTCATGCAGTCTGAAACGACTCGTTCGATTAATTTCACTGCAAACCTGCACCAAGTAGGCATACTGTTGAACCGTACGATAGAAACAGTCTACCCTCACAAATGAACTTCGCGAACAACGATCTCCCGATCTACTATGGTATTTCATACCTAAATTCATTAGGGTCATCCCTAGAGAGGGCGAAATGTTACGTGTCTGAAAATTGACGCGAGACTTGGAACGGCAGAGTTCTCATATCCTCTCCGACCAATTTATTTAGTCTAGTTACAGGATAGGACATGGGGTAGGCTTCTTTAATACACGCCACTGCAGATGTCACTGCTGTCAAATTATTAGTCCGTTTAAACATTTTAAACGCTAATTTCATTTACTTATGGTTACTAGTTACACATTTTCATGATGGTGAATAGCACCAAAAAGTTGCTTTCGCCATTTACAAGGCCGTGAAATAGAAGGGATATCTTCAATAAACTCTGGTCTTATTTCTTATGAACTTTCCACGGCTGTGAAAGTCACATCTCTGGGAAAACAGTATAATTATGCCTGCCAAGAATTTTTGAAGTATTTTGCACGATGGTCAGGATTTTTGCGCCTAGGCCATGGGCCCCTTCATGTAAACGAAACAGCATGATATATCAAACATTTACGCAGTCAAAAAACTTCAGTAAAATTTATCAAATCTTTTTTGTTGGAATATTACACATTATTAGGAGCTTTATTCTGAGTTGTAGAGAAAGCCGGCAGTTTTCCCATTTCCACGATTGCGATTAGACGTACTTCTGCGTTCTAACAGACAGCTTTGTGCAGCTCATTTTCATCGTCATTTCTGGTATTCAAAGCATCGATATTGTACTGATGTTCACTACGAATTGTATTGAGCTTCAGCCAGTATTGATCTTCTTTTCTATGTCAGATCATTCCTATCCTACTGTAACTTCACTATTTCCATCTATAATATCAGTTGCTGGCTTATAATCACAGTGCCATAGTACTTCTCTCCTTACACATACAAGTAGGGAGTCAATGTTCAAGTACCATCTCTGAACCATGAATCAATAATATTCATGGGGGTACATTGTGGGACTAATTATGTATCCACCAACTCAAATATACATCTGCCATTGTATTCTTTTAATCTTTATCTTACAACTTAACTTATTTTATATTCTATTCTTCTCTCTGTTCTTACTTTACACATTCATATTTTATTATTTGCTTTCAATAGTTGCGTAGGATTTAACTTTTATTTATTGTCTATATGAACTAATTTACGTTAGTAACAATCTAAGTGTTTCATTCTCTTATTTATATTTTACGGGATAATTCTATATAACCAGGTGGCTCATTTGCCCCGAGCAATCTATTTTTAGGTGTCCCGCATGTACTAATGATGAACGGGAGGTCTAATAATTGAATTCCTAAGGGGCTTCCTTTAATGCAAGCAGGTTACATCAGAATGCCTAGAGATAACAACCAGACGGCCGCTCGCTAAATGTTCCTTAGTACTCTCGTCCAATGCTCCCCATTGCGTTATGAAACCTAAACTTCGACGGCATTACGACCAGCTTCTCCTTAAATTAGTATAATGTCCGTGCACTAGTTGTTGCTGAATACACAAGCTATTGTCCGTATGTTGCCAGTAACTGTCGTGTTGTTGTACCACATATGAGCCTATTGTTGTTATTGCTGGTAGGTTGTCAGCAATTTCAGTGTCATGATGTTCTTTTGTTTTACTTATTGTGATTGGCCCGTTGCTGCGACTGTGGCGCTACCACACGTTCTTGTTCGGCGATGTGTTGCGAACCGTTGTGATAATGGAGTGTGCCAGTGTATCAGTGTCTGTTTATTCAAATAGAATATCTGTTAACATTAACAATTCGGTCTTTATTCCACTGTCTAATACAACCAAACTACAGGTTATGGAGCCCAGATTGCAGTTAAAGTCCGAATAATGAAGAGAAGTGAAAGTTGAATGAAGAAAGTCGCGAGCAGTGACGACAAACGAAGTGACGGTCTGCCACGATTGAGAAGTGATAATTACTACGCATGGTCAAGAAGAGCGCAAGCTGAACATATCGAAAGAAATTGCTGGAATGCAGTAGAACCTGGTTTCAACGTGGATGTGGAGAACTATAATGAAATTCAAGCGAGAACGAATATGTATGTGACTGATGCGTACTTGGAAGACATTGGAGAGAAAACAACAGCAAGAGCAGCGTGGATAAAATTGAAGAACATTCATTCCACATATACCCTACCTCAGTGTTTGGATAAATTGAAGGAAATGGTGAACGTGGTGAAGACGGGTGACATGTCTATGCATCAATATATGGCTCAAGTACAATCCCCTCCACAGAGTGATTAAGAGCGCAAACTGTGGACTTGAATTTAACGACACTCAACTTGCTGGACAATTGCTCAATGGTTTACCCAGAGATAAATATAAAGTATCAATAGCGCTGCTCGGTGGTGAGGAGGGACTAACGACCGAAAGAGTGAAGGCTGCTCTCCTGAGAGAAGATTTTGTTCCAACGTCTGGATCAGTAAGCGGGGCGCTTACGTCATTATCGGGAGCTGGCTGAGGACGCGGCGATTCCAGAGAAGTTTTCCATGGACGAGGTGGTCGATGTGGCGACAGAGGACGAGGCGGTAACAGCGGCAGTAACCAAGCAGGGAATGCTACTCCAGGGGAGGCGACTGTTTATCAACAAGATCAACAGAAGTGCTACAGATGTGATCAGTGGGGTCACATAGTCAAGATGTGTGACAAGATGCGATGTTACCGGTGTACGAAGCCAGGACACCAAGCACGAGATTGTACAGAGCAGATAAGTGAAAGTAGAACAGACAAAGGTAAGATTATTCAAAGCCAGAATAATTACAGAGCATGTGCCAGTGCTAAATCATTCATTACTTCGTCAATGCCAGAATGGGTTATAGAAACAGGAGCTTGTGATCATATTTGTGTGGAGAAAGAGAAGTTTAAAAATTTACACCCTGCAAGTGGTAAAGTAGAAATGGGAGTAGGCAATGTAGAAGTCCTAGGTATTGGCACAGTAGAGATTAAAATGAAAGACAAGTGTGGAGGATGGACATTGGGCATGTCAGATGTATTATATGTACCCTCGTTTAGATGTAATTTGATTTCATGTTCAAGACTTAGTTCCAAAGGAGTTGTGTGTGAGTTTCGTAAAGAGAGTTGTGTTGGCCGAGATGAGAATAATTGGAAAGAAATAATCTTCAGAGGTTATGTAAGAGAGGGATTATATTTTTGGATACTGTTGAAGACATAAATGCTTCTTGTGTTGTGACTGAAAGTGATTTAAACACTGTTGTAGATTCTGTAGCTCTTAAGAGTGTGTCAGATTGGCATTTTAAAACTAGGGCACTTACACGAAGAAGCAATAAAGAAAATAATTCCTATCAAAGTTCAAGGAAGCATGGAAGAATCATGTATAGCATGTTTTAAAGGGAAGTCAACAGAGAAAGGTTTTCCCTAAGGCTAGTGATAGGGTGTCTAGCAAACCATTAGATCTTATCCAAAGTGATGTGATGGGCAAACTATTAGTTTCTTTGGGAGGTTCACTATATGTAGTCACTTTTATTGACGATTATTCTCGATTTGTATTTGTGTATTTCTTGAGTAAGAAAAGTGGTGTGTTTGAAGTCTTTAAACGATTCAAAGAAAAGGTAGAAGTGTTTCATGAAAGGAAAATAAAGGCTTTGCAGACAGATGGAGGAGGAGAATATGTGAGCAAGGAGTTTGATGAATTTCTGAGCAAGCATGATATTACACATAGAAAAACTGTAAGTTACTCACCTGCTCAAAATGGCATAGCAGAGAGGCAGAATAGGACGTTGACCAATAGTGTGAGGTGTATGCTAATTCATTCTAATCTTCCAATCAGTTTCTGGGCAGAGACAATGAATGTAGCATGTCATGTTAGGAACCTGTCTCCTTCTAGGGCTGTAGGCAATCAGGTACCACTTGCCCTGTGGAGGGGCACTCCAGTAAACGTAAAAGACTATGATTATCTTAAGCCGTTTGGATGTAGAGGGTGGATCAACTGTAATAAGGGATCAAAGTTTGATGAGAGAGCTGTTCTAAGTGTATTTTTTCGGTATGGGTACAATGTTAAGGGTTATAAAATGTGGATTCCATCACACAGAAAGTTCCAGATAGCACACAGTGTGAAATTTGAAGAAAAGGTGTTCCCTTACGTTCAGTATAGTGTCAGCGAGACAACACCATCTCTTTTAGATCTTAGAGCCAGATCTAAAATACCATTGAATGATAAAGTACCCATTAATGTTGATGATGAAACCCCAAATTTTGATTTTCATATTGAGTTATTTGAGGAAGGAGACATTGATGAAAACTTTGATATGAGTAGCATTACCGAGAGTAGCGATAATGAACCATTCCTAGGTTGGGGTAGTAACGAGTTGGAAAATATTATGCATGTGAATGTGCCTATTGACACAGATGAGACGGAGTTGCGTAGATCGCAGAGAATAAGAATGAGAAAGGAATGTTCAAAGTGTAGTCTTGTCATGTTTAGTACTGATTGTGATTGTGATTGTGTTAAATGTTTCTCATGAACCAAAGACTGTCAAAGAAGCTTTAGAAAGTCCAAATGCAAGCTCATGGTATTCAGCCATGGAGGAAGAGATGTGTCAGCTTAGGGCGAAAGGTGTATTTGTGTTGGTAGACAGACCGAGGAACCACGATGTACTGGAAAATAAGTGGGTGTTTAAACTGAAACAAAACCAGGATGGTACAGTAGAAAGGTTTAAGGGCAGGTTAGTAGATAGAGGTTTCTCCCAGATACAAGGGGTAGATTATGATAAAACATACTCACCTGTAATGCACAAGAAAACAATTATACTTTTATTGTCATTAGCAGCAGTCAATGGGTGGGAAGTGCATCATGTGATATTCTGTCCACATATCTTAATAGCCCTCTTAATGAATTAGTGTATTGTGAACAGCCAGAAGGTTTTGTTGAAGAAGGAAAAAATAAAGTGTGGAAGTTAGTGAAAAGTCTATATGGACTGAAGCAGAGTGCTAAAGAGTGGTTCCATAAAATTAATAGTGTGCTGAATGAGCTGGGTCTAATTGCTCTTAAAAAGGACCAGTGTGTTTATATCAATAAAACAAAAGATTTGATTGTAGGAGTGTACGTGGATGATTTGGGTATTTGGGGCAATGCTGAAAATGTGAATTGGATGAAATCTGAGCTGAAGAAAAGGTTAGAGTTAAGAGACTTAGGGAAAATGACCAGTTTCCTGTCAATGAATGTAACACAAGACAGAGAAAAAATTTGCATTGATCAAAGTAAATACACCAAAGAAATACTGTTGAGATGTAAGTTAAGTTCTGCAAAAGGGAGGTCAGCACCCTTAGCTATCATTAGTGATGATAAAACGGGATTAGGGGAGGAGAAATTAGATGAAAAAATGTTTCAAAATGCAGTAGGAAAGTTACTATATTTGTCGACATCAACAAGACCAGATCTCAGTTTTGCGGTATGTAAAGTAAGTCAGAGATGTAAGGAGCCTAATAAACAGGACTGGAATAATGTAACGCATATGATGAGATATTTAAGAAATACAGAGGAAATGAAAATTGTATATTCTACTAGAGACCAAAGTGATTGTAAAGTGGAAATATTTTGTGATGCAGATTATGCTAATACCAAGTCAGAGAGGCTGTCAATTACAGGATATGTAATTAAATTTGCTAATGGTTCAATTATTTGGCGTACTAAGAAACAAACGTGTCCTGCACTCTCTACAGTCGAAGCTGAGTACAATGCCATGTGTGAGGTAACTCGAGAGGTGTTATGGTTTGACATGATTCTGAGAGAGTTAGGAAAATGCAAGTTTATGAGTAAACCAATTGTTATTATGTGCTACAATCAAGGTTCGATATTTCGGAGTGAAAATGGTTTGGATTCAGAGCGATCCAAACTCATGGATGTAAAGTTATGTTTTTTACAGCACTATGTTAAGAATGGTATGAATCTGTTCAAGTATGTTCCATCAAATGAGAATTTGGCCGATTTATTTACGAAATCTTTGAGTGGACCAAGGACTGCAGAATATGTTGGAATGCTTGGCATGTCTGATTAGTGTTTGGAAGTGTTGATTTATGTTTGTTTGATTGGTTGGTTTAATTTAGTAATTTAAATGTGTTGTTCTTCTGTGTATTGGTGTGCAGTTTGAGCACTGAAATGACTGCCAAAGGGGAGGTGTTGTTATTGCTGGTAGGTTGTCAGCAATTTCAGTGTCATGATGTTCTTTCGTTTTACTTATTGTGATTGGCCCGTTGCTGCGACTGTGGCGCTACCACACGTTCTTGTTC
The DNA here is from genome assembly GCA_946902985.2 of Meconema thalassinum. Taxonomy (NCBI): domain Eukaryota; kingdom Metazoa; phylum Arthropoda; class Insecta; order Orthoptera; family Tettigoniidae; genus Meconema; species Meconema thalassinum. Next base: position 584,300,553 of record OX336389.2, on the reverse strand, counting down.
GGCGATGTGTTGCGAACCGTTGTGATAATGGAGTGTGCCAGTGTATCAGTGTCTGTTTATTCAAATTAAATGTCTGTTAACATTAACAATTCGGTATTTATTCCACTGTCTAATAGAACCTAACTACACCTATTACGCTCTCAAATGCGAGGTTTTATAACGCAATGGGGCGCATTAGACGGGTAGCGCTGAGGAACACGTAGTGAGCGGCCGTCCGGTTGTTATCACTTCGTATTCAGACGTAATCTGCCAGCATACAGTGTGACCTCTGTGGAAATAAATTATTAGATATCCCACACAGCAGTAGTGTATGCGGCTCGGTTATAAGTGGATTGTGCGGGGAAAATGAGCCACTAGGCATAAATATAAAACTCCATTACTCAATCATTCAGTCAAAAAGCTGAAATTTGGTATCATTTAAGCGTACTTAGAAAAAAGCAAGAAATGAAAATCAAAATATAAATTTTCTGGCTACATAAATATATTTAAATACAATTCACAGCTATGGCCAATCACTTTACAGAAAAATATTTCATTTGTTTCTTCTCGAATTCAAAAATGTGGAAGGAAAACCCACAATATTTACTAATTGACCCACTTCCTAATAGCTATAATCCCATAACTTGGTTCAGTTAAATATAGAGGGGTTAGAGTAAAATATAAATAATTTGAAAAAAATAATTAGAGGATGCGGTGACTGCGTGTTTGCGACAAATCGCTACCAATCACTATACTACGCATTGTGCTATCTTGATACGGTAATATTTAATTTAGAATTTATTCATTTAGTTAATAAAAATGTAAACACGTAATACATTGTAAATATGCAAATGGTGTAGCATTTGATCGTTGAAAGACAAAGATCGTTCGAAGAACGGGCACTTCTGCTAGTAAATATTTAAAGTTATGCTTTGGCTTATATCCAATTCGTTGTCAAATAAGATAATGTAGAGTTGTGCAATGGCTTTTATACCATTAATAAAAGATGTATTTGGCCACACGGCTTTAAATCTGAAACAAGATGTTCAGTAAAGAACATATAGCCTACTTTCTCCTAAATGCATGGGTATTGTTATAACTCTTTGTCCTTTTCAAGGAGTATAATTGAATGTTCGTTGTAGTAGCTTGTTGAATAAAACGTGTTATACGGATATTAAACATGGATATGAGGTGCCCTTTGCTAGTGTTACCTGTGTACAAAATGTCATTCAATTCGGTTTCACCGTGTTTGAATTGATATGGTGAATCGATTTGCACACATACATTGCTGCTATATGCAAACTATTGGGCAGATGACCTTGTCTTTCAGACAAAAGATGCTTCCTACAAACGGGTATGTTGTTGCAAAATTTGGTAGAGATCAAATGATAAGATTGGTCATAATTTGATTTAAGCTTTCTACATTTGGGTGGCCGCCATTCTGTTTCCGTCAAGATGGCGGCGATATAAAACATGACATAGAGGTGCCCATTGCTAGTGATACCTCTGTACCAAATTTCTTTCAATTCGGTTTTACCGTGTTTGAATTGATAGGGAGAATCGATTTGCACACATGCATGGCCGCCATATGCAAACTATTGGGCTGATGACCTTGTAGTTTGCTCAAAAGATGCCTACTATATAAAGGTATTGAACTTTAATTCAGCCCAGCTTAGGACCTTTGACCGAGCCGAGGTTCGAACGACTTGTGCACCATTGAAAGGAAAAATTGGAAATTTGAAATTAAAATTATTTAATAAATATATGTGTGTTATGGGATGCAAATGATACATAATGAAAGTATTTCGGAGAAATTTGAAGCATTTTGATGAATTTATTATTTGGAAATATTCTGGTGAATGAGATTTTAACTAAAGAAGAGCTCGATCATTCGGAGCTGGATTTTGTACAAAGCTTCATGTTTGGCACGAGAAAACCAGTTTGGTTAGCAAGGCTATCATAACAAAGCAATGCACACAACCCGCGGAGAAGAGGCTAGACCCAGGAGCCTTTTTCAGAATATTTCAACAGCCAATCAATTAATAGCACATATTTTTTGTGGGAATCGCTTTTATTTAAATTTGGCAGATATTAAGAGAAATAAGCACATCTACAAGTGTAGAATACAAAATGAAATTTATTTGGTTGAAAAGAAATATAAATTATTGAATAATAAAGCGAATACGAGTATATTTCTATTAATATACATGTGTTGGAGGCTAGCGAAGCGAAGCCAGCTATGACACGCGCCGCGAGGGAGAAGCGTGGCGTCACACTCTCTCATAACGTCTGGCCACGAGTAGACGCGTTTCACGCACGCGCACAGCAAAGGAGAAGTCTTTGCACACAGCAGTAGCCCGGACGATAAGCACCGTTGTACCATCAAACAACCAAGGCATCGCCGAGGAAGACGAGTAGAAAAGCGAGCGAAACGAATTTATATTATTGGAGAAAACAGCGAGTATAAAAGCAGTACAATTTTAGAACGAGACTTCGCCTATAAGCAGCACTTCACGCAGGGGCTATAATTAAATGCATCATTTACTGAAAGCAACGATATTGCTGCAACTACTTCAAATATAAATATATACAGCAGTATTTCATCACAAGCTACATCACAGTCTGTATGATGGCAGAAATCATAAGTCGGGGAGGAGAAGCTTATTATACGTCTATTGAAGAAGAGATTATGGAGAACTAAGTAAAATGAAAGGAGGTTAATCTATACCATGGATTGGGAGGTCAGAGTGGCTCGGAAATTCAAGGATCGACACAGCTACAACTGCTCACCAACTTGCAGCATTCAAATATGAATTTCTACACCACAAGCAAGATGTCCAACTTCACCAGGACGAGATGTCAACGCAGGACTTGCGGATCTGCAATAGCGAGACCACTCTGCCGGACAGAGATAAGAAGACGAAGACCATTTGCAACCGATCGAACTGGGAATCGCAGTTTCCAGGCCGCTGGCCGAGAAGGTGACGCAACTACCGTTAGCAGCTCAAGCCGTGAAGCAGAACAGGTGGCAAGCCAAGTGAGCAGGGGTCCACCGCAGCTGACGAACGAGCTTGGCAGTAACTGGTATCGCTGGGAGACGAACGATAACAACTTCGACGCAACATCTAGGACAGCTGACATAGGTATTCCCTGGCTGTAGAAGACGTCTCAAGGTAGAACAACCATTTGTTTCATGTCTGTAGTTTTGCTGTAGTAGTAGAGGTCCATTTTTGGAGTGACCAAAATCAATTGTAGTTATTCTTATCTTTATTCTTTGTCTTCTAATAGCTTAAATTATAGAGTTTCATTGTAATTTTTGATACGTCGTCATGTGCCGTATGAGACGTTATTTAATTCACATTTTTAACTTAGATTTGCGTTTCTTGTATATTTTTATTCTGAAGGAAACGTTATTTGACTCTCACTTTTGAACGATACTCGTTTTATAAAAGGAATGCTTCGATAAAATTAAGATGGTTCGATAAAACTAAGATAATTCGATAATGCTAAGATAACTTGAGAATGTAGAGATTATTCGATTATTCGATTACATTGTATTTTGGAGAAGAGCGTAAATATTGACAAATAGTAAGAACATTTAAACATTATAATTGTTATTAATAATTTCTATGCGTAACAGCGAAAGTATTCATTGATATGTCTATAATGCATTGTTATCAAGTGAAGCATAATTGTGAGATGCTATAATTCTATGTAACAAACATTACGATGTTCATATACATCTGATATATTTGTTTATAACAAATTGGACTGTTATAAAATTCCTATAGAGGAATACAACTTATTTAGACAACTAAATAGTCTTGAACTATTATATTACGAATACACATTATAAATTAGGATCATAGTATTGACAATTGAGGTCAGATGATGGCTATATTTATTAACAATTAAAGTATAAACATTGTTTAACTGAGATGATTAGACCAGGAGATATGTTAAACTACCTGCGGTCTTGTATGTTAAAAAGAACTTAAATATGAATTGTTCATATATTTAAACTTACACCAGAAGCGGGAGGATATGAATTTATTTTTATTAATAACTAAAAGACGAGCGAACTACTAAGTAACATTGTTAACGTTTGGTAACATGAAAGAACAAGCTAATTATGGATCATAGAGAACGAAGAGCGCTAATGAAAGGAATAAGAAGTACTTTGTGAATTGTATTAATGTGAACGATCATGTAATTGTTGTAATTTGATGCACGAGGTTTAATAATTTAGACAGAAGGTGAAAGTTAGGAGTGCATTCTGAACGGTAACATACTCTAGTGTAGTTATCTAGTAAAATCACTAATTCTTCTATAAGTGTATAGCAAGATGGGTTTTTCAAGGAAGTAATGCCGTGCGGAGTTGTGAAGATTGTTTTTTTTAGCGTATGGCTTTTAGTGCCGGGAGTGTCCGAGGACATGTTCGGCTCGCCAGTTTTGTAGCTGCTTCGAGACGGACACCCAATGAGTGAGCTACAAGTACCGTTGGGGAGGAATGTTGGATGGGAGGGTGGAGGAGTTGGAAGGTAGCGGCTGTGGCCTATAGTTAGGGACCAACCCCGGCATTTGCCTGGAAGGAAGATGGGGAACCACAGAAGACCATCTTCAAGGTTGCCGGCGGGGGGATTCGAACCTCCTCGCCTCCCGGATGTGAGCGACTGCCAACAGTCATGCCGCAACGACCTCGGCTAACTCACCCGGTGTGAAGATTGTTTATAAAGAGGAAAGGAAGAATGTATAACATGTTTAGAGCATAGTAAGACGATTTTGATAAGTATTGTTCACTGTATTGCGGAAGGAAGGAAGGAAGGAACATATTGCTATGCGGAACAACGAATTGTTACAGGATGAGTAGAAAACGCTTCTTCTTCTTCTCCTTCCTTCGGCTTTTCCCAATTGATTGGGGTCGCCGGAGCCAACCAGGCTCATTTTTTTTTGTTTTGGCCGGGGATTTAAGGCCGGATGCCCTTCCTGACACCACGTGATTTTCCAGGTGAAAATTCCACCCCGCTGTCACCGGGATTCGAACCCCGGCCGGCCGGGTGAAAGGCGAGAAGCTAAGCCACTGCGCCATCACGCCCCCCGATGAGTAGAAAACGCTAACACAGAGTTTATTGTTTGAATTGTTTATGTTTGAGAGTATTTGTAAATGATCCACGTAATGTATAAAGTCTTGTAGTAGTTCCGCATCGATCTTTATCCTATTGTTTTATTTATTGACACGACATTCCAAGCTGTATTTGACTTAATTGTTTGATACTCAGGCTTATTTTATTATGACACACCACAAGAAGTACCTGAGACACTATGAAGCTGTCAGAGCGCGACTGACAGTGTAAATGGTAATTTTTGAACCGTGTGAAGCACGAGATTTGTAAATAATGTAAATATTTAAACCATATATTATTAATAACAATTTGATTAGAGTAGACAGTTACATTCTACGCACATTCGTGTATAATGCAGGGTGTTGGATTGTTAATTTCATTTTTCATGAGTGAACAGCTGATTTTTAATCAGACCATTTTTAATGACACAGCCACAGGGTGACTGTAAAGTTATGTAAACTTTTTATGAAACTTAATATAGTTACATTACTGTAACAAGAATGTTTAGATACACTTATTCGACAAATAGTAGATTTATTTGACGTGTGTATTAGTTAATTTCAACATGTTTATTTATTCATGGTGATAGGGATTATTCATTTAATTATCTGTGTTTGTTTGGAAATAAATCCCAGGCACTAGTTTTTGTTTGCCTGTTCGTTTTTTATAAATCTGATCGTCATTTAATTCTTGCGATCGACATGCGATGATACTGCGAATTAGTTACTAGAGTTCAAGTTAGTCTCAACGTTCACCGTTCACACCCGAGAGCCGAGATTCCCGTCCTACCATTTGTGTTTAGGATAGTTTATTTCTATGTAAATGTGTAACTAATCGGTAGTGTTATTGCATGATCGGTATGCATCGAGGGTTCCCTAGTCTTTATCCTAGTAGGGTAGCGTTGATCTACCTGGCCGGGTATCGACCTCCCTACAATCCTTTTCTATCTTTGCGGATATAGGTTATGGCTATGCGGGATTTGGGTGCAGTATGTTGTTGCAAAATTTAATATAGATCAGGTGATTAGGTTCGTTGTAATCTGATATAAGCTTTTAACATTTGGGTGGCCGCCACTATGTTTCCTTCAAGATATAATACATGATACTGAGTTGCCTTTTGCGAGTGCTACCTCTGTACCAAATTTCGTTCAATTCGGTTTCACCGTGTTTGAATTGGTATGGGGAATCGATTTGGACATATACATAGCAGCTATCTGCAAACTATTGGGCTGATGATCTTGTAGTTTGGTCAGAGGATGCTTACTACATAAAGGTATGTTGTTGAAAAATTTAGTAGAGATCAGATGATTAGGTTGGTCGTAATTTGATTTAAGCTTTTAACATTTGGGTGGCCGCCATTATGTTTCCGTCAAGATGGCGGCGATAAACATGACACTGAGTTATCTTTTGCGAGTGCTACCTCTGTACCAAATTTCCCTCGTTCAATTCGGTTTCACCGTGTTTGAATTGTTGGGGGAATCAATTTGCACACATACATGGCCGCTATCTGCAATCTATTGAGCTGATGACCTTGTAATTTGGTCAAAAGATGCTTACCACATAATGGTATGTTGTTGCAAAATTTAGTAGAGATAAGATGATTAGGTTGGTCGTAATTTGATTTAAGCTTTTAACATTTCGGTGGCCGCCATTACGTTACCGTCAAGATGGCGGCGATATAAAACATGACACTGAGTTACCTTTTGCGAGTGCTACCTCTGTACCAAATTTTGTTCAATTCGGTTTTACCGTGTTTGAATTGATAGGAGCTATCGATTTGCACACATACATGGCCGCCATCCGCAAATAATTGGGCTGATGACCTTGTAGTTCGGTCAAAAGATTCTTCACACATAAGAATATAATGTGCAAAATTTGGTAGCGATCAGATGATTAGGTTGGTCGTAATTTGATTTAAGCTTTTACCATTTGGATGGCCGCCATTACGTTTCCGTCGAGATGGCGACGATATAAAACATGATACTGAGTTGCCTTTTGAGAGTGCTACCTCTGTACCAAATTTCGTTCAATTCTGTTTCACCGTGTTTGAAATGATAGGGGAATCGATTTGCACATATACATAGCCATTCTCTGCAAACTATTGGGCTGATGATCTTGTAGTTGGGTCAAAGGATGCTTACTACATAAAGGTATGTTCTTGAAAAATTTAGTAGACCAGATGATTAGGTCGGTCGTTATTTGATTTAAGCTTTTAACATTTTGGGGGCCGCCATTATGTATCCGTCAAGATGGCGGCGATATAAAACATGACACTGAGTTATCTTTTGCGAGTGCTACCTCTGTACCAAATTTCGCTCGTTCAATTCGGTTTCACCGTGTTTGAATTGATGGGGGAATCAATTTGCACAGATACATGGCCGCTATCTACAATCTTTTGGGCTGATGACCTTGTAGTTTGGTCAAAAGATGGTCACCATATAAAGGTATGTTGTTGCAAAATTTAGTAGAGATCAGATGATTAGTTTAGTCGTGATTTGATTTAAGCTTTTAACATTTGGGTGGCCGCCATTATGTTTCCGTCAAGATGGTGGCCATATAAGACATGACACTGAGTTACCTATTGCGAGTGCTACCTCTGTACCAAATTTCGTTTAATTCGGTTTCACGGTGTTTGAATTGATAGGGGGAATCAATTTGCACACATACATGGTCACTATCTGCAAACTTTTAGTTCTATGGCATGTTAAAGAACCTTCCACTAATTGCACCTGTGTGAAGCTAAATTGGATAGGTTAAGAATGTAAACAACGCTCTTAGGTTTCTACGTTCGTTGCCAAGAGCCGACTGTGGTGGCGTCTAGTAGCTAAGTCGTGAACTTGGCCTAGTAGTCACTGATGGTGGCGCTTGGCGGCAAAAGTAGGAACTATTTGAAAAATTCTAAGAAGCAGTACTTAAATTAAAAAACAGATAACACACACTAATACAGTCATCACAATTAACACCGGTTATCAGACAGATTCTACACACACCCAAAGTACACGGGGCTACATTACAGCGTTGTCGCAGCCCCTTAATTTAAAAACCAACCTATCTGCAAACTATTGAGTTGATGACCTTGTAGTTTGGTCAAAAGATGCTTACTACATAAAGGTATGTTGTTGAAAAATTTAGTAGAGATCAGATGATTAGGTTGGTCGTAATTTAATTTAAGCTTTTAACATTTGGGTGGCCGCCATTACGTTTCCGTCGAGATGGTGGCCATATAAAACATGACACTGAGTTACCATTTGCGAGTGCTACCTCTGTACCAAATTTCGTTTAATTCGGTTTCACCGTGTTTGAATTGATAGGGGGAATCGATTTGCACACATGCCGCTATCTGCAATCTCTTGGGCTGATGACCTTGTAGTTTATTCAAAAGATGCTTACCACATAAAGGTATGTTGTTGCAAAATTTAGTAGAGATCAGATGATTAGGTTGGTCGTAATTTTATTCAAGCTTTGAACATTTGGGTGGCCGCCATTACGTTTCCGTCAAGATGGCGGCAATATAAAACATGACACAGAGTTGCCATTTGTGAGTGCTACCTCTGAACCAAATTTCGTTCAATTCGGTTTCACCGTGTTTGAATAGATAGGGCCTATCGATTTGCACACATACATGGCCGCCATCCGCAAATAATTGTGCTGATGACCTGGTAGTTCGGCCAAAAGATTCTTCACACATAGGAATATAATGTTGCAAAATTTGGTAGCGATCAGATGATTAGGTTGGTCTTAATTTGATTTAATCTTTTAACATTTGGGTGGCCGCCATTACGTTTTCGTCAAGATGGTGGCGATGTAAAACATGACACTGAGGTGCCCTTTGCTAGTTCTACCTCTGTACCAAATTTCTTTCAAATCGGTTTCACCGTGTTTGAATTGATAGGAGGAATCGATTTGCACACATACATGGCCGCCATCCGCAAACTATTGGGCTGATAACCTTGTAGTATAGTCAAAGGACGCTCGCCATATAAATATATGTTGTTGCAAAATTTGGTAGAGATCGGATGATAAGGTTAGTCGTAATTTGATTTAAGCTTTGAACTTTTTGTTGGCCGCCATAGTAGGGGGCTACTAGGAGTATATACGCACCCCACCACCTCTCCCTCTGACGTCACATACTAACCCGCAATACATTCAGGGGCAAAGCCGATATCTCGCGAACCCATGGTTCGATTTTGGCATGCGGCATATCGTTGGACTCGCCCTGACGCCCCCTTTGCAATGGATCACTCGTTATATTAAAAAAGAAAATTTTTGTTTTGTAAAGTAGGCGATAGTTTGAAAACCAAACATGGTAGAACGTTATGCAATAGTTCAAAAAGAAAGTCTCTATGTCCTTTATTTTCTGTAATAAAACTTCTTTATTTTTATGTTTTTTTAGTGTAATTTTGAAATTCCTATATTTTGGAAACTAACAAGTTTACAAATAAGTTTGTTCAATATAAATGAAAGGTCCCTACCCCCTCGACCCCCAAAATGAATTTCAAGTCTCTAGGATAAAAAATTGTATGTAGTAGTGGGATGGGGAGAGAGCTGTGACTCCCCCTACTTTCATATAAACGTTGGCGATATCTCCCGAACGCATGATCGGATTTTAACGAACGAGGTATTGTTGGCGTTGGGATGACGTCCTCTTTGCTAAGAATGTGTGTTGGTATTTTTTTTATTGAAAATTTTTGTTTTTGACATTTTGGAAACGGTGAAAATGAGAAAAAAGTTTGTTGGACGTGAATGAAAGGTGCCTATGCCCTCTAGGTGGACAGCAAGTTTCAAGTGTGTAGGAGGAAATAAATGATAGCCTACTTTCTGGCGAACATTGGTGATAATTGTCGAACGGATGGTCGGATTTTAACGATTGAGGTGTTGTTGGCGTTGGAGTGACGTCCTCTTTGCTAAGAATGTGTGTTGGTAATATTTTTTGAAAACTATTGTTTTTGAATTTATGATTATATTGGAAACGGTGAAGATAAGAAAAAAGTTTGTTTGACGTTAATGAAAGGTGACTATGCCCTCTAGGCAGAAACCAACTTTCAAGTGTGTAGGAGAAATCAAAATGATAGCCTACTTTCTCGCGAACATTGGCGATAATTCGCGAACGCCTGATCGGATTTTAAGAAATGAGGTGTCGTTGGACTCCAGCTGACGGGCGCTTTTCTCTGCATGACTTGTACTATTTTTCAAAAATCTTTTCAAAAATAATGTTTTTGAAAGTAGGTGATAGTTTGAAAATCAAACTTGATAGAACGTTGTCCAATAGTTCAAACGAATGGTCCCTATGACCTTTATTTTTGATGTTTTCTTAAGTCCAATTTTGAAATTCTTAGGTTTTGGAAACTAGGAATTCTACAAAAAAATGTTTGAAATAAATGAAAGGTCCCTACCCCCTGTACCCCCACAATAAATGTTAAGTCTTTAGGACAAAAACTATGCATTTTAAAACTTATATATTTTTTAAATAAAGAGTGTTTGTCGACAGAGAGCCGGTAACGCTAGGCGTGTGTTACAACGAGGCTATGACTGGCCATGGTGAATAAAGGAAATGGCTATTTCGACGGCGCGATGTATGGTAGAACGATAGAACGAGGGGTCGCTTTTCGATATTTTCCTATGACAGATGAATGAAGGTGAATATTTGAAAATCCCTCATGGCGATCTCGGTGATCGTGCCCGCAAGAAATGAATTGCTATTTTTTGGCGGGATGTCGGGGCAGCTTATTACGGTTGGTTTTGTGATATTTCTTATGACGGATAGAGGCGAATATTTGAAAATGTGTGCTAAGATTTTTTACCCTGAAGGGGATCTTTAACGTTTTAGTCAACGGTGATGAGCGAGACCGCTCTTTGACACAGCAGACCGTTGTAGGATATGACCAAGTAATTTTTGGACGTGGTGAAAGTATGTGGTTAACATGGTGATGTATTGAGAATGGCCGCTTGTTAATGATTATTATTATTAGTATTACAGTAAGATGTTTAAGACATGCACGTTTTGATTGCTAACACACATAATCCTGCTCGCTGGAGACTGAATACTGTACCTAGCCAGAGGCCTTGTCAGACCCGTTGCTGCTGATAAGACAAGAAATGTCTACGTGGGCAGGAAGTGCAGTGTTAGGTTACTTGGCAGGTGGCTAGCAGGTGTGACGTTTAAGCAGAGATAGTCATTTTGGTTCTGAGACAGTAGGTTTTCCAATGTATAAGAGGCAGCCATTTTGGTTCCGTATTAAAACATGAAACTATTATAAGGAACGCAAATTTTATCGCGCTTGAGATATGTGACGAGGCGTGGGAACATGTGTGTGTGTGTGAGAGAGAGAGACATAGAACCATTCAAGGTCAAAACGCTGAGAAAATGCAGACTGTATCTGTTGCTAGGCTAACTAATAACGATTGTGTTAGTCATGCACTTGCCATTTTAGCAAACGGACGTATACAATAGAGCTGTGGAAGAAAAATCCTTTTATTTTTTGGTACCTATGACTGATTATTTTAATGATGCCATGCTAATGAACCTTAATTTGTAGTTATTGATAAGGTAATTAATATTTTTTATTTATTTGTTTGCATAAAACCGGTACACCTCACATGTCTGAGAGAGAAGAAACCATTGCACTTATGACCCCACTAGAAGGAAATAGCAAGAAGCCGGTACAAGACAAGGTGAGATTTATTTAAACTAACTTGTTTCAGTTTTGTTCGATATTTCATTTTATGAAATGCATGTATTAACCTGAATTTAGGTATTTATGACGGTATATTTTGTTTATTTTTAGAAACTTGGAAAGAAAAGCTTTACCGCTGTAGCAGTCGCTGAAAACACGAGACGCACTAGAGTGGAACCATTGCCAAAGAGTGAACTATTCAAAACTCAGGTAAGCCTAACTTAAAATGCTATTCCATTATACCACTACTGAAAACCTATAGACCAAAAAAATCATTACATGTACATGACTGGGACGATGATTGCTTTCTTGATTAATGGCTATGTATTAGCAACCGATAGAAGACCATATTGGTTGTTGACCGGGAAAAGTACAAAGCCATGTTGGAATTTTTGAAAACAAAAAATTTAATTTAATTTATGGGCGGTTCCCTATGGACTCAACGAATATCCACAGGTTTCAACATGATAATCTATAGAAAATGACATGTCATTCCTTTTTTGTTTACATATTGGTTAAAGGGGGATGTAAATGACTGCAGTTTTATAAAAACGAAAATGAAGTAGATGGGTTACTGTTCACGACAACATACAGTTTATTTTTAATGGTGTTTGATTTTTAATGCTAATTAACGTTAATGTTTTATTTACAAGTATTGATTGATAGTTTGATTGATTGAGTGATCCGTTATTTTTTATTTTTTTAGGTGTGGTCATGCGTCATTGACCTAGTGAACAGACAGTGATCAAACATACATTATGCTTTAAAAGTACTCTGTTCTCTTGTGCAACGTTAATAACTTACAATATGAAAAAGTTTTATTATAACACATGGCGTTAGTACCAAATACAACAAGTGAGCAAGTCGGTTTACCACGTGGGTTAAATTTAAAATCAGAAAACGATCGTTGGTTAACATTTGAATCCTGGCCTGTAGACTTTCAAACTGGGAAGAAGGGGATGATCCCTTTAGAGACCATTTGCGATGGTCTCCTTGTTGTCCTTACATGCTTGGAAAACAAGTGGGTAACATACCAGTGTATCCATTTTACCGAACCACATGGCCATTCTCTACTACTTACGTTGCTGAATCACAAATAAATAATAATAATGATGCATTACCAGCCAACGGTAGTGTCGATATATGTGGTCCATATGCCATAGACAGTGTTGAATTGGCATGTGCTTTTGAAAAATTGGGAATTTTCAAGACTAAAGCACTAGCACACCCAGAGTACAGCTCTGTTGAAAAACATTTAGAATCTTATAAAAATGTTTGGCCATTAATATTAAAATACCTTACAAAACAGCTAAGTGAAGCTGGATTTTTTAATACTGGTGAAGTGGTAAAACAATATGTTTTCATTGTGGATTTGCTTTAAAGTATTGGCAGATGACTGACGACCCTTTTGTGGAACACGCTTGTTGGTTACCTAACTGTAGATACATGGTGTTGCTTAAAGGTCAGGAATGTGTGAACACTATTTGTGAACAAAACGTGATTGCAGAACAAGAGATTAAAGTGCCTTTAGAGTTAGAACACGCGGTAAAAATACATGAGGGTGAAAAAAAGATGTGGCTGACCAACAAATACAAAAGTGTGACCAACAATTATTTAAAATTCGTCATCAAGAAGAACTAGGTGTTGTATTTTTGCCATGTGGACACTTGATAGTCTGTGGGAAGTGTGCATTAGCACTTAACACTTGTGCTGTAAGCAGAAAAGTAGTATCTGCTTCAGTTAGGGCATTTGTTGCATGAATAGTATAATTTATTAGCAATGCATAGTGCAAAATACCTATATGCACAATATTATTACAAGCTGTTGTAGTGTGTAATAGATATGCTTTTGTTTTGTTTATAGACTACTGCAATGAAAAAATCCACAGCCTGTTTCCAGTCTCCGACCGGGTCAGGAATGGAATGAATGAAGCCCCATCTAGCGGCGAGGATATGAACTGTGCCGGCTTCCGAGGTCTGACGCACTCCTCTGGTATGTTAGGCAATTGTTTTCCAAGCATGTAAGGACAACAAGGAGACCATCGCAAATGGTCATCATCCTCTTCTTCCCAGTGTGAAAGCTCATTACGACAAAACACACTGCGCAAAACACCTTCTCGGTTCAAATAATTGAAACCAGCTCCAGCAAGTTTATGTGCCGACAAAAAGACTACAGGCCAGGATTCAAATGTTAACCAACGATCGTTTTCTGATTTTAAATTTAACCCACGTGATAAACCGACTTGCTCACTTGTTGTATTTGGTACTAACGCCATGTGTTATAATAAAACTTTTTCTTATTGTAAGTTATTAACGTTGCACAAGAGAACAGAGTACATTTAAAGCATAATGTATGCTTGTTCAATGTCTGTTCACTAGGTTAATGGCGCATGACCACACCTAAAAACAAACAAAATAACCCATCACTCAATCAAGCAATGAATGAATCAATCAATCAATCAATACTTGTAAATAAAACGTTAACGTTTATTTGACATTAAATGAAAAAACCACCCTCAAAAATATTTATTAATAAACTGTATGTCGGCACTAACAGTAACCCATGTACTTATTTCCTTTTTTATAAAGCTGCAATCATTTACATCCCCCTTTAACCAATATATAGACAAAAAAAGAATGTCATGTCAGTTTGTTCAGATTATCATTTTCAAACCTGTCGATATTCGTTCAGTCCATAGGGTACCGCCCATAAATTAAATTTAAATTTTAGTTTTTAGAAAATCCAACATGACCTTGTACTTTTTCCAGTCAACAACCAATATGGTCTTGTACCGTTTGCCAATACATAGCCATTAATCAAGAAAGGAATCATCGTCCCAGTCATGACCAGGTAATGATTTTTTTTGTCTAGGGGTTTTCAGTAGTGGTAGAATGCAATAGCATTTTATGTTAGGCTTACCTCAGTTTTAAATAGTTCACTCTTTGGCAATGGTTTCGCTCTAGTGCATCTCGGGGTTTCAGCGACTGCTACGGTGGTAAGGCTTTTCTTTCCAAGTTTCTAAAAATAAATAAAATAAACCGCTATGAATACCTACATTCAGGTTAATACATGCATTTCATAAAATAAAATAAAAAATATCAAACAAAAAATTAAACAAGTTAGTTAAAAAACTCACCATGACGTGTACTGGCTTTTTGCTGTTTCCATCTAGTGGGCTCAAAAGTGCAATGGTTTCTTCTCTCTCAGACATGTAAGGTATGCCGGTTATCTGCAAATAAATAAATAACAAAAACCATTAATTACCTTATCAATAACTACAAATTTAAGGATCATAAGCATTACATTATTAAAATATTCTTTTTTTTAGCGTATGGCTTTTAGTGCCGGGAGTGCCCGAGGACATGTTCGGCTCGCCAGTTTTGTAGCTGCTTCGAGACGGACACCCGATGGGTGAGCTACAAGTACCGTTGGGGAGGGAAGTTGGAAGGGAAGGGCGAGGAGTTGGAAGGTAGCGGCTGTGGCCTATAGTTAGGGACCAACCCCGGCATTTGCCTGGAAGGAAGATGGGAAACCACAGAAGACCATCTTCAAGGTTGCCGGCGGGGGGATTTGATCATTAATAGGTACTTACCAAAAAATAAAAGGATTTTTCTTCCACAGCTCTACTGTATACGTCCGTGTGATAAATTGCCAAGTGCATGACTAACGCAATCCTTATCAGTCTGCTTAGCAACAGAGAGAGTTGCATTTTCTCATCGTTTTGACCTTGAATGGTTCTCTGCCTCTCTCACATGTTCCCATGCCTCGTCACATTCCTTAAGCTAAAGATTTCTGTACCTTATACTAGTTTCATGATTTTAATAAAGAACCAAAATGGCTGCCTCTTATACATCGCTAGTACGACTGTCTAGGAACCAACATGGCGGTCTCTGCTTAAACGTCACACCTGCTAGCCACCACGAGGCAAGTAACCTGACACTGCACTTCCTGCCTGCATGCACATTCCTGCCTTATCAACAGCAGCAACAGCTCTCACAAGGCCTCTGGCTAGGTACAGTATTCAGTCTCTAGTGAGCAGGACTATGTGTGTTAGCAATCAAAACGTGTGTGTCTTAAACATTTTACTGTAATAATAATAATAATAATCATTAGCAAGCGGCCATCCTCAATACATGACCATGTTAACTACATACTTTCCCCACGTCCAAGAATCACTTGGTCATATCCTACAACTGTCTGCGGTGTCAGAGAGCGGTTTCGCTCATCACCGTTGACTAAAACGTTAAAGATCCCCTTCAGGGTGAAAAATCCTAGCACACATTTTCAAATATTTGCCTCCATCTGTCATGGGAAATATCACAAAACCAACCGTAATAAGCTGCCCCACCATCCCGACAAAATAGCAATTCATTTCTTCCGGGCAGGTCACCATGATCGGCAACAGGCTTGTTCAAACAACACGCCCAACGGTATCGTTCCTCTGTCTACCACCACTTTTCATTTACAATTTAAAATTATTAAAATAATAATATTTTTTTTTGTTTCATCGTTAGGGAGCCCCTTTGTCAACAATTATTATCATTTGTTATGTTACTCATTACTAACATGTTTAAAGATCACCATGAGGGATTTTCGAAATATTTGCCTTCATTCATCTGTCATAGGAAAATATCGATAAAGTGACTCCTCGTTCTATCGTTCTGCCATGCATCGCCCCGTCGAAATAGTCATTTCCTGTATTCATCATGGCCAGTCATAGCTTCGTTGTAACACACGCCAAGCGCTACCGGCTCTCTCTCTCTCTGTCTACAAACACTCTTTCTTTTAGAAATTTAAAAAGTTATAAAATGCATAGTTTTTGTTCGTGGTAGAGGGGATAGGGACCTTTCATTTATGTCTAACAAACTCTTTTGTAAACTTTCAGGTTTCCGAAATATAAGAATTTCAAAATTGGACTGTTTTCAAAAAAAACATGAAAAATAAAAAGGTTTATTATAAAAATTAAAGGACATAAAGACCATTCGTTTGAACCATGGCACAACGTTCTATCATGATTGATTTTCAAACTATCACCTACTTTCAAAAACATTTTTTTTATTTGAAAAATAGCAACACATATTCAAATTAAAGAGGGCCTCAGAACGATTCCTACGACACCTCATTCGTTAAAATCTGACCATCCGTTCGCCAATTATCGCCAATGTTCGCCAGAAAGTAGGCTATCATTTCTTTTTGTCCTGCACACTTGAAACTTGCTGTCCGCCTAGAGGGCCTAGGCACCTTTCATTCACGTCAAAGAAGCGTTTTTCTAAAATTCACCGTTTCCAAAATAGCGCCAATGTCAAAAACATTTTTTTAAATACCAACACAGATTCTTAGCAAAGAGGACGTCACCCCAACAACAACAATACCTAGTTCGTTAAAATCCGACCATGCGTTCGGGAGATATCACCAAAGTTTATATGAGAGTAGGGGGAGTCACAGAATTGCCTTTCCCCCCCTACTCTTTTTGCATTTTTATCCTAGTGACTTGAAATTTATTTTGGGGGTAGATGGGGTCAGGACCTTTTATTTATGTCAAACATACGTTTTTGTAATATTCGTAGTTTCCAAAATATAGGAATTGCAAAATTGGACTGTTTTCAAAAAAACATCAAAATTAAAAAAGTTTTATTATAAAAAGAGGACATAAAGACCATTCGTTTGAACCATGGCACAAAGTTCTATTATGTTTGGTTTTTAAACTATCGGCTACTTTCGAAAACAAAAATTTTCCAAAATTTTTTGAAAAATATAGCGAGTCGTCCATAGGAAAGAGCACTTCAGCCCGAGTCCAACCATATGTCGCATGCCCATGGTTTCGCGAAATATACATAAAAGGTCAGCGTAGCCGAGCGGCTAGTGTCACTATTTTAAACCCCCATAACCCCCCTACTCGCCATTAGGTTTCTGTCAAGATGTCGGCGATATAAAACATGACACTGAGGTGTCCTTTGCAAGTGCAACCTCTGTACCAAATTTCGTTTAATTCGGTTTCACCGTGTTCGAATTGATAGGGGGAAGGGCAGACAATCAGAATACACACACTAACTGACACACAGACACACACACAGACAGACACACAATTTTTCGCCCTGTGTTGATCTCATAAGTCTACTTTTATTTTTTGCAAAAATCGAAAGTAGGCTAAAAATGAAAGGGGCATAAGGAGGAATGTTCAATTCAAAGCAGGATGATGTAACCTAACTGACACTTGCTTTAGAGGCACAGTGGCGAACTGAATACATCCGTGTGTCATCTCCACCACTGAATATTCAACTAAGCACTGCACGTTTAACAGCGGATGTACAATCCACTGTCATCATCATTGGCTTTAACTCGAATCCGAGTATATATCTTCTTCCTTCAGTCCAGTTTGTGGATGTGTTTACGGTGACTAAAGAGTCCAATCCTGGCATACAACAAGCGTCCACACAAGTCACATAGTATTGCTGGAGGAGGACGTGGTTGGACTGCTCGACGTTTCCTAGCTTAACGCTTGGCCTCTTCATGTATGCATCGATCCCTTTCAAACGTTTTTACAGTATTCGAGATGGTACGGCCCATGCAGCATATGGACGATTAGCGCACCGGGTCTTCATGAATAAAGATCTGTCCATGAGTACAAAGCTTATGGTGTACAAAGCAGTAGTCATTTCTACATTGTTGTATGGCTGTGAAACGTGGACCCTTTACTGACGTGATCTTAGGAAGCTTGAGCGCTTCCACCTACAAAAACTTCGATCAATCCTGAGGATTAAATGGGAAGACCGCATTACCAATATTGCTGTTCTTGAAAAGGCTCAAATCAACAGCATAGAATCATCCATAGTAGGTCACCAATTTAGATGGATTGGTCATGTCCATCGGATGGATGATGTGAGATTACCTCGTCAAATGCTATATGGTGAGTTATGTTATGGCACCAGACCTCACGGTGGTCCTAAGAGGCGCTACAAGGACCAATTTAAGCAGACCCTGAAATTGACAGGTCTTGATTCACAAACCTGGGACATGCTGGCTGAAGACCACTCAACTTGGCGCCGTACCATCTCGGATACTCTGTGACAATCCACTGTAAATATGAATAAAATACGTGAGCTGGAACCAGCATTGCAAGAATAAGTCGAGATAAGTTATACAAATAGATAGCCTACGTGCTGTTATTAATGTACAATAGAACGAAAGAAAGAAGAAATACTTGACCCTGAACGTTAATTCCGTGATCATAAGCCAGGGTACATAATTTGTTTGTGTATGTGAGACAGAGAGATGCATGTGTCCCTAATAAATTCTAAACGGCTGGAGCGATTTCAACGACACTTGGTAAGGGCTTACTACTACTCCGTCCGTGCCTTTCAAATTTCAATAAGTGTCATGAATTCAACATGGAGGCCATGCGAATTATTTCACCGGTATTCAATATCTTCGAAACTATTGCAGCAATCTACCTGAAATTTTGTATTCTGATAGAAGCTACTAAAGTAAGATCACCAATGTGACCTTGAAACCCCTGCCAAGCGAATCATCAACATAGTGGACACGCGAATTCCAAATATTTAAATGGATTTTTCTGGCGATTTAATCATCCGAGTGCAGTGAAACTTAACACGATTCATCTTTATTTAAAGTTCAATTCATTGACGGTCTATTGCAAGTCGATTGCTATGAGAACTTCTAGTTGGTAGTAGTGCGAAAATTTAAAACCATGATTTTATTTCTTGTGTCCTCTTCAATCGATCGAACTTAAATTTAGAAAAAGATGCGAGCCTTACAGTAGTCGCATATGATGTGTAACATCTGACATGTTATCCTACTCGTATACTACACAGCTTGGACATTCTTAAAATGTTAATTTACACTCCATTTTCATACTGGTACTATGATGAATGTATAGATTGAATTGGAGATATGCTACTGTCACATTTGTGGCGCAGCGGTCAAGCTGTTAGTCTCTCACCAAGGTAGACCGGGTTTGATTCCCGGTCAATACATATGAGATTTTCGAATTGAAATGCCATGTCCTGTGGTTCGCATTCCACGTAAAAGGGAGGTACTGTGGATCATGATCGTGAGTTTAACGGACACGCAAAACTACAAGCTTCCTTCCTTTTACATTAATAATTCATAACAACAAAGTGACACACAACGTCGACAGTACTCTCAAATACTGTGAGCACTTTCTCAGTAACTATAACATTCATTATTCTCAAGGCTCTCATATAGTTCGTCGTAAACAATCAAAACATGGCTTCCTACAATCATGAAATGACCTAGTCTCACATATGATGAAAATACAGCTTTTATTCCACTCATATAACAACATTCTGTTATGCATTTAATATTTGACTACTCACCCACAGCTTGACAATAATGCCGCTTACTTAAATGTCATTTGTCGTCTTTGTCCTACCCCATGTGATATTCAACCTTGAACGTGAAGCTTCATAAACTGCTCAATGACAAATGAAAGTCGGTGAAACATTTGCCACTGTGCTCGTCAAACCAGTGCCTGCTAAATGCACTGCCTACTGTATTGCCGTAACATTCTCGCGCTACAGAGCACACACTGCCTTGTTTCCAATACACACATTTTTAGTTGTACATCCAGCTGGCAGTGCGTCTTCACTTCCGTCCGATCCACTTCCGTTCGATCCACTTCCGCCCGATTCACTTCCGTCCCATTTTTCCGGCAGTGCGTCTTCACTTCCGTCCGATCCACTTCCATTCGATCCACTTCCGCCCGATTCACTTTCGTCCCCAATTTTCAAAATCACTCCCACAAAACTATCCAGCAACCGAGCGGAAAGATGTTACACATCAATAATGAACTACTGCTATACTGGTATAGATCGTTATGGCGTACATATAAAACAATCTAACATCGCGGACGCGAGATATTTCACTAGTATTCAATATCTCCGAAACTATGGCCGTAATATACTTGATATTTCGTATGGTAATAGAAGCCACTAAAATAGGTGTACGTATGCAACTTTCAAAAACTTGTTAACTGTAAAAAACAACATGGCGGTCAATGCATGTGAGATATTCAAAAAGAAATGTAATGCCCTGTGGTTCGGATTCCACTTAAAAAGGAGGTCCAGTGGCTCATGATCGTGAGATTAACGGTCACGTAAAACTATAAGCTTCCTTCCTTTTCCCTTCAGGCTTACACACAGGGAAATGAACCCAGCGTAAATTGTTCTATTGGACGGCACATCCACACACAGATGGGAGGAAAATATCAGTAAATAAGAGCATTGCCAAGTACGTGGTAAAGCAAGTTCAGCGACTATATATTATTATTATTCAATTGTATAAATGCTTTGGCACTGGAGTAGAGGGCCTAACCAAAACAAACGGCTGAAAGAATTGAGCTAAATATTTGAGATTAAAATACTTCCCAACAGATGGTCTAGAAAGTTGTCTATGACTGTTGTCAACCATCTTTCTATGTTTAAGTAAACACTCGTTAATGTTTTGGGATAGCAAAGATGCACGTTGCACTACGGTGCATGTTTGATGACAATAAATTAGTATTTGATCCGAAATTTAAACATGTAGCCTACTTTCCCTTAAATGTATGAGTTTAGTTATAAAACTTCGACCTTACCAAGCAGAGTAATTGGATGTTCTTGCGATGAACGTTAAGAGTTGACCTTATATAAGTTCCGTTGTAATTCCCCTTTTGCACTCAAAGGAACTTTTTTATATTATTATTATTTATTAAATCGTTACAAATACACACATTTTACACAATTCAGAATAACTGTACACGTTTTATGAATTTCCTTACACTTCCTACTCATTGTTTGACCTGTAAATTTACAATTATTAACTTATATTGTTACAATATGATAAGGACAGGTCGAAATAGGATATCAAATTCATAGAGAGCAGGAAGAGATATCACATATGCCACTAAAAGGTGCAACCTTGTGTGTGGCAAGCATTACATTGATTACTATTTCAAAAAATTGTATAATGGCTTAGCCGAATAACACGTTCTATATAAATGATGTATACACTAAAAAATAATGAATAAGAAGGAACATTTAATTTGCGTTTGCATAAACTTGTAGGCTCAACTAATTATATTTTCAATTTTAATTTTGTTTTCTCTGAGAAAATGTTTTATATGCATCTTCAGGTTTGCATGATTTCCTTTAAATTCTTTTAATTTAATTCGGAGAATGTTATATAATTTTGGTGAGAAATACAGAAAGCTACGTTTGGCTATACTTAACTTAGGTTGATATAATATAGAGTGCTTCTCTGTAATACTTCTGGTTTCATACCCGTGACTAACAAATTGAATTCTATTTCTATCTTTAAAAATGTATTTATATATTTCAAAAGCATACAATTGTTTAATGTTGAAGACCTTTGTCTCAGCATACAGTCTCATAGTCGGATATAATTTATCTTTCTTCAACATTATTCGCAGTATGAGATTCTGCACTATCTGAACACTTTTAGTACATTTTCATAGGCGCCTCCCCAGGCAAGATTACCATATGTAAGAACTGACTGGACTAGAGCATGGTAGATGTCTCTTATGAATTTGTAATTGACAATATGTTTTAAATTTTGAAATATATAGATTGTTCTTCTTATTTTACTTGTAAGGTGTTTGCATTGGCTTTTCCATTTCATGTCACTATCTATAAATAATCCCAGATATTTAACTGTATCCACTTTAGCTATTTTAGGACAGTCACAGTTCTGATTACAGTTCAAAGTGTGTATTTTTAATTCATTAAAATAATCTTCAACTGCTTTTAAACTGAATCATGCGAACTTTTATTTAGTGATATTCAAAAATAGTTCGTTACCATCTGGCCATTTCTTTAACATTTTCAATGCAGCAGTTGCAATTTGTTTTACATTTCCCCATGTTCTACCTTCAACACAAACTACCGTATCATCTGCGTATGATATGACGTTAACATTTTCAATTCCATGTATAGATGATTCAATATCGTTGATAAAAATCAAAAATAATAATGGACCCAGCACTGTGCCTTGTGGTATTCCTCTTTTCACTCTTAGCGGTAGACTTGTTGTTCTATTTTTTCTAACGTATTGAATCCTTTCAGTCAAATAGCTTTCTATCAATTTCAGTGCTATGCCTCTGAAGCCAT
Source organism: Meconema thalassinum (assembly GCA_946902985.2). Lineage (NCBI taxonomy): Eukaryota > Metazoa > Arthropoda > Insecta > Orthoptera > Tettigoniidae > Meconema > Meconema thalassinum. The sequence continues at coordinate 584,277,631 of OX336389.2, read as the reverse complement.
ATCTCTCCATCTTCTGAAGGAGAATATGGTGAGGTATGGTGTCAAAAGCCTTCTCCAAGTCAAGAAATATGCCCAAGGTCGGTTTCATACTGTTCATATTTTCATAAAGTCGCCTAGTTAATTCCCCAATAGCATCAGTGGTGGTGACATTTTTTATAAAGCCGAATTGTCTAGTTGATAGTAAATTGTGTTTCTTCAAAAACTGATAAATATGATTTTATATACATTTTTCAAGTAATTTTGATATGATTGTCGTTAGCGATATAGGTCGATAGTTCTTTAGTTCTGAAGGACTGCCTGCTTTATGTAGCGGTTTTACAATTGTAATTTTTAATTGCTTTGGGAAGTATCCAAGTGAAAGTGACTCGTTTATTATTGTTAGCAAAGGACTCTTTAAAGAATTAAAATTCTGCTTAATAATTTGAGCTGAGATGTTATCTATTCCCATTGCTTTAGTGTCGCTTATTTCGTGTAAGTACTTAGGCAAATCCCCTTCGGTAATCGGAATTTAAAAAAACAGGAATATAAGTTTCTGTTGATTTTTAAGGAAAAATCTGGATTGTTCTCAATAGTTTTTGACATGTCACTAGTTTTGTTAATAAAATAATCATTGAATGTATTAGCTATAGTGAAATCATCATCATAAATATGATTTTGAGATCTCATTTTTGTTATTTTTCTTTATGACTTATTCTTTGTGTAATTTCATTGACAATGCCCCATACTTTTCTTGGATTATTAGAATTGGAATTTATTAATTGTTTATAGTGGTCAGTTTTAGCTTTATTAAGTAATTCGTTTAATTTATTTATATACCGCTTATATTTCTCCTTCATGGCATTGTTCTCTTTATTTGCTATATATTCCTGATACAACCTATCTCTGGTGTGAATGGACTTAATAAGCGCGTGCGTTATCCACTCCTTTCTCTTTCGTTGCTTTGAATTGAATTGTATTAAAGAATTTTTATGCAATTTTGGATAGTTTGTATAAATTTATCTACTTTAGAATCCAAGTGGTTGTTCCCTAATACTGTGTCCCAATTAATATTGCTCAATTTATTTTTAAGCATCTCACTAGCTAACTTAAATGTATGTTCACGTATGTTACACTGATCTGCTTCTAAGTCACGGACCGTTTCAAGATTTATACTAACTAATATAGGATAGTGATCTGTAATTCTGCTCTGAGATATAATGGGTAAGATGTTGTCATTAGAAATACCGCTACGAATAAGTGCATGATCAATGCAGGTTTTGCTCGTTGAAGTTTCTCTAGTAGTGCCATATATCAACAATCTAAAATTATGCTCCTGCAGTAAGTTTAAATATTCATTAGAGTCATACTCATCAAATAGGTCTATGAACATTCATCAGGAAGGGTCTCTGCAAGTCATAATCCACTCAAAGGCTCTTTAAATCCTTAATCATGCTCACTTACTAGAAATGAACCCATAGGCGAATACAATAAATTATACAAAATATTACAATATAGATTTATTAGCAGAAACGTTACTGCAAAACGGGGATCACTTACCCCTGGACAAGATTGGACCACGGCAAGTAATTAGAATATGGATTTATTAGCAAAAACGTTACTGCAAAACGGGGATCTCTTACCCCTGGACAAGGGTGGACAACGGCAAGTAATAACTATATGGATTTATTAGCACAAACGTAACTGCAAAACGGGAATCCCTTACCCCTGAACAAAGTTGGACAGCGGCAAGTAATTAGAATATGGATTTATTAGCACAAACGTTACTACAAAACGGAGATCCCTTATTCCTGGACAAGGGTGGACAGCGGCAAGTAATTACAATATTGATTTATTTAAATAGTGTGCCCAGCTTAACCCTAGAGGTTTATTTCAAGTTGGTTCCCATCTAAAAGAGATCACTCAGCTTAATCGTAACATAGTCATACAGATGGGGATTGTCTGTAAAATAAATATGAGGAAACAAGAATAGTATTAGCACCATCCTCATGTGACACTTTCAGCTAATGGATTCTCCAAGTTAGCAGGATTTTCATCAGTAAGTTTGCATTTGCTTTCTAATATAAAATAACATTTCAAGAGTGCTCTCCAGAAGTTTTTACTGTGGTAGCGAATATTTATTTGAAGCTTCATTGTCTACAAACCATTTATGCTACTCCATAAAAATCATTCAAAATATTCTTCAACTTCCTTCCACAGCTGCTGATTTACCTAGCTGGTACTCTCAACTTACTGCCGCGTACCTCAAATGCAGTAACATCGCTACAAGCCAACTCCCAAAGCTGTGTTAGTCCAGAAACTTGCTATACATTGAATGTTTATGAAAACCATTACCTTCACAAAGTCCTGTCCTCGATTTTCTGAACCCATCTGGACAAAGTGCAGAAGGTACACAGTCGTAACTGCCGTTTTTGTTCTTACACCTGAAACATAGTTGAGATGAGGTAAGGACTAGAATAATATTATAACAGTTCCGGACAGGTATATAGAGCTTTCACCCCTTAACAACACTACATCCAGTGAATACGAGCCCTAACGAGTTATGACTGTATTGGCTACTGGGTGAATCAGCTGCCCCTAATAATATTGTTTTATGCAGCCCAACTAGCGTTGTTATCAGGAAGGTCGATATTTCTCTGCTCGCATCCCGTGTGGTACTAATGCACTGCAAGCATATCCTGTCAAAGATACTGAGCACTATTATTTTTCTCTCGATGTGACTACAGACTAATACGAAGGAAGAATAATAGAGTTCAATATCGTTTGCGGGACATGCTTGCAGTGCATTAGTACCATGCGGGACGCTAGCAGAGAAATATTGACCTTCCTGATAACACGCGTTAGTTTGGCTGCATAAAACAATATTATTAGGGGCAGCTGTTTCCCAGGTATATTATCAACTGGTATGGAAGGGATGTATTGTTTTAATATTGGAGTCCGGAATTCTGTCTTATATCGTACCATTTCATTTACTTATCATTGCGAGTTCGGTGTTCGTTGTTCCTCCATGGCAAATTTAACGAAAGCTTCTCTCATTGATTAAATCGTGCATGATTTCCTACGACACTGTTCAGGAGAACCCATCAAATATGTGATACAGAAAGGAAATTACTGATTGAAACATTCAACTACCGGTACGTTTATTCTACTGCATTTACAACTTGACATGGGATGTGCCAGATAGGACTTTTGCCAACAATTACAGGCCAACGTTTCAAAATATGTAACTTATAAACGATCGACCTTAGGACATATGTCCATAGGGATGGATGGTCTTGTTTTCGGGTGAACTATCTAAGCCCTAATACCCTGCATATTGGATCAAATTATTCTCTTAATTGCATTTTCATTTCGGGTGTGTCTTTGGTTTGCTTCTTTTTTGGTTAGAGATTAAATTAACTAATTATACGTCAGAATTGGCAACATCTGACGGCATGAATGAGAACTGTACAGAGTAGATTGGTCATGAACACTGAAAGTGAAATTTTATTGGCAAATCTCTATGCGATTTCGGGGTAGTCCATGTCAATACTAAGTGCAGATTGAACAATAAAATTATAAAGTATTAGGTTCATTCAGGACTGTAAGTTAGGTGCAATAAGAGCATTATTCTTCAGTGGATGCTGATGAGAAAGTTCTCCAGAGGGACACAGCAAAACATTGCAATGCTGAATAAGAAACGAACCAGTAAATAGCGGCAGCAAGTGGTGTGAAACGTCATTAGTAGACACTTTAAAATGGTTTTCAAGCAACGCAAACAATGTATAGTAAGGGAGTAATGGGCGTCTCACCCTCCAACACTACTCCCAATGTAATCCGATATCTCCCGAACCCTTGGTCGGATTTTGACGAATGAGGTGTTGTTGGACTTGGGGTGACGTCCTCTTTCCTATGGACCACTTGTTATATTTAAAAAAAAATCAAAATGTTTGTTTCGAAAGTAGGCGATATCTTTTAAACTAATGATGATAGAACGTTGTACAATGGTTCAAACGAATGGTCTGTATGTCCTTTATTTTTATAATAATACATTTTATTTTTTACATTTTTTTGAAAACAGTCCAATTTTGAAAGTGGTTATATTTCGGAAACTATGAATTCTACAAAAAAGGTTGTTTGACATAAATGAAAGGTCACTACCCCGTCTACCCCCAAAATAAATTTCAAGTCTCTAGGACAAAAACTGTGCAGTAGTGTGGCAGTGCGAGAGCTACTCACCGTCGCGTGCGTGCTTGAATCGTATGGCTATGCTGCAAAAGGCTGAAGGAACAGTCGTACAGGGGCCTGCGTGGTATCGCTTGAATGGTATTTTTTCGCTCTCTCTGATGGTGAGGTATTTTTTAAATTGGTGGGTTATTGGAAACGGTTTATAGGGTCAACACATGTTTTTTGACATTTTTGCTATTATCTCGAGAAAAAATAAGGCTAGAGACATGTACAAGGTGTCATTTTCTTCGTCGTGTTGCTCTCTTGCCAAGGATGCCTGTGTCAAGTAGGAGGGAACACCTATTTTGTGGTAAGACCATGATTTTAGACTTTTGTTATATTTCGCGAACCAATGATGCTAGGGACGTGTACGAGGGCTCGTAGGACTCGGGATGACACCCTCTTTCGTATGTGGTAAATATTTTAAATAAATCACAAAGAGCCTAACGCCATACATGTTGAAAGTAAATTTAATTTTTTAACTGTTTTTAAATTTTTATAAAGAGTGATTGTCAAGAAAGACGGTACCGCTGAGGTGTGTTTGAACGATCCTGTCGCCGGCCACGGTGGACGTTCTGAATAGAACAATTGCTATTTTGAGGGGACGAGAGAACGGCAGGGCGAGGGTTCGCCTTTCAGATATTTGCTATGACGGATGAAGGTGAATATTTGAAAATGCGTGAAGAGTGCTGAGATTTTTTAATCCCTGAAAGAGATCTTTAAGATGTTAGCAATGAGTGAACTGACAAATGATAATTCTATGATGCAGATCAAGAGAGCTATTATAGTTGACAATATAACTTGCTTTGTGTGTATGACTTGTTGGGAGTCTGAACAGAAAGAAATCTGCTTGAGGCTGGCTGGAGCTGGGCTAGCAGGATGTGAAATGCTTTCGCTGACTTGACAACATGGGTAGCTTGCGATAAGAGGACACATGGAGGTTGAACGGGCTGACAACTATGTGAGAGCGATAACAGGGAAGTCAGCCGCAGAGAGCAGCGGGCAAGAGCGGTGTGGGAAGGGAGGAACCCAGAGAGAGAACACAGAATCACGTGACTACCCTAGCAAGAGCGGTGTGTCAACAGCTGCGGTGAGAGGGATAGAGGGGTGGGAGTGGGTAGGGAGGGGAGGAGTGGGGAACCCATGACAGCCAATAGCCGAACGAGTTGTGAGTGAACATGGAGTGAAGGGGAGAGGGGAGGGGCGGGGAGTGAAGGAGTCAAGGAGTGAGCCACAGGTGAGGAGAGAGAAGGAGAGAAAGACATGTGTACATGCATGAAGCGCTGAACACAGTACACAGGGTTATAGTACAACCTGAATGAATAAATAAATAAATAAAAGGCGCACAGGTTCACACAAGATGTAATTTATTTATCCAAGATTTGAAGGCTGAGTTAAATCCCAGCCATATGACATACAGTTTATTTCCTTTTTTTTTCAACAATTTTCCCACAAGGTAATGTTTTGGAAACGCTGTCTTTTGAAGGTCTTTTGAAGTTCTTGGTGATAAAACTTGCCTTTTATGGGTTGATGGTTGAGGTCCTCGAGTAAATAGGTGACTGGTCTGTCCAGGTTGACTTGTCGAATTCGAAATAGTTCGGTCCCCCAATTCGATGTGTAGCCCTTATCGAAGGCAGACTTAAATTTGCTCACACGAACAAAATCCCCAATTTTGAGGCGGTGAAGTTTAGGGACCACTGTTTTTATGGGGTTAAACAGTTTACCCAGTCGCGGAATATTTTTGGTCACGAGGCGTGGCTTGGTCCCAATCGTTCTGTGCTTGGTGTCATTGTAACGTGACACTAGCTCAGGTAACAAGTCCAACCAGCTATAAGAGCCCTGAGCGGTAAACGCTTTCCACATATGGGTTTTTAATGTTCTGTTAAACCGCTCTACCTCACTGACTTTGAGATTGCTCTACGTGGTGTAATGGTGAATATCCAAAGATTTGAGAAAACTAGAGAAATCCTTGCTGAAAAATTCCTTCCCCTGGTCGGTTTGTATCAACTGCGGTTAACGTTTGGATTGTCAAATAATATGTTTAAAGACCTTGGTGACTAGCGGGCCAGACTTGCGATGCACAGGTTGAACAAAGGATATTTTCGAATACACATCAATGACAGTCAATGTATAGCGTACACCATTGTTAACTCTAGCATAGGGAATCATTTCTACCAAATCGGCTTGCCAAAGTTCATCTACACCTTGTGAAAATTACCTTGAGTCGCTGATAGTGACGCCTAGCTGAGCGATGCAACTCGTGAGCAATGCCCACTTTGATTGGTGAGGGCTTAAACAATAATTTTGGCATTTCGAATTTCTTGTTCAATTTCTTGAATTTCCCATTCGTGACCGGTATGGCCGCCTTGACGTGAAACATGCAACAGCTGTAGCCGCTGGACGAGCTTATTGGGATTATGCCAGTAGGTAACATCCACAAGGGGTTTTAATGGTTTAAATGTCCTTCCCGAAGCGGACACTCGACGACGAGCACTTTGACTGGTTGGTAACATTTCTGCAATGATGGTTTTATATTTTTGGGATATATTGGCATTCATTTGTTGAGAGGGATTATACTGTATTTTGTGGGCATGGGTGTCCAATAAAATGGATTTATATTTGCCAAGGTCCTGTTGCGTATAATCATGAGAAGATGGGGTACGAGAGAATAGCAGCTTTAACAGACCTGGCGTTAATTTATAGTTTATGTTTTTAATGACTGCACTAGTACGAGCAAATTTATTCGACGAATCACCAATTTTAAAACCATTATTCTCATAGCGAACACCTTATGTTGTTTCCGTCTTTCCAGTAAATAGATCTGTGAGATAGGGTACCAGTGTTGATCCATAATATTTTATTAAAAGGAGTTTTAATTGATATTTATGTTGAGGGGTGGCCAAGAGTTGTGAAAACGGAGACGATCTGGAAGAGGATGGTGTTTCGGCCATGGCCAATGATTTCTTAAAAAAAACTCTGCAAGGGGTGAGGATTTTTTTAGGCATAAACGCTTGATCATCCTCATCCTCGCTAACACTAGTCAAATCTTCATGTTCCTCTTCCTCTTCTACAGGGTCCTCGTGTAGAGTCTGCGTGGCTTATGAAACAGTGGGTAGCGTTCCAGATGGCTTGAAAGAGGGTGCTAAATGTTGTTGAATAAACAAAGCATTATCCGCACGTGATCGTTTCAATTGACGAAACTTTAGGCGAATAGTATTTTTTGCTCTAATAATATGCTTTTTCAATTGACTCTCTGCTAACGCCATGGTGTCTTGACAAATGACTTGAGAGGGAATGAGACAGTGCCTTAAATAGTAATAAAATGATCAAACCCTAAGCGATAACGTCCTTGGTTGAGTTCACTTTGTTTGTCAATCACTAAACAGGCATGACGTTGAGTGTTCCAGTACTTGGCACACAATTCAGTAAACATTTGAAAAGTCATATCTGGATTGACATGTTCATTATAAATGTGACGACTATTCCGGTCATCCTGGCGAAATAAAACAATGGCATTGGCATTGTCACGAATAAGTTGTTTGGACAATTTAGAATACGTTTGTCCAAGATAGAAGCAATCGATATGTTTGTGACGACCCATGCTGAAATAGCTTTGAATGATGCCCTGTCGTTCAGTGGATACATCATCGAAAATCATGAGTGAATCTGGCCTCACGGCATCCGGGGCAATAACATTTTCTTGCATAGAAAATGTGAAATAACCCATATTCTCACTTTGTAATCCAAACATGACTTGATCCAGAAACACGTAGAGGGGTTGGTAGAGAGACTTTGCAAAAATATAAATACTTTGAAAACGCAGACCATTGGGCGTTGTGATGAGCGTAAGCAAAAGATTGGTCTTTCCACATCCGGAAGGGCCCACGATGATGCAGCGAATGGAAGATGGAAACAGTGAACCGTGGCGTTGTTCACGTGATGTGGGATAGAGATGGGAAACCATGTCCCCCACGGGGAATGAATCTTGCTGCTTAATAATCGTCATATCAACTAAGGGTTAGAGGGGCTGTCAGGTTCTCTATAGACATGGAACAGGGTCTGTCCCCATACATGATCCTAAACAAGAAACAGATCCCGCTAATAAACACTATGTGGATAGGTGTGAGGTGCCACGCACTAAACAGGGAGATTATGGCTTTAAGGGAAAGCGGTTAACCCATGTGAAACATCGTCAAGTGTCTACAGATGTCACTACAAAAACGTATGTGGATGACAAGGTGCACGAGTTATATGGCAAAGTGCCTCAGCTTACTGTGAATGGCTATACAGCTTATCATCACCGCATTATTCACGTGGAAGACCCACAAGACGAGGACGATATCTGCACGAAACGTTACGTGACCTATCAAATGAAAAGGCTTTATAAATTTGTCCCATCCATATTTTTAGTGTACCTGACGAATGAAAACCCTGTGAATGACAGGAACCATTTACCGCTAGTCAATGACCGACTGACGTGTGTGCTTTCTTCAGGTTTAAGATACTATCGTTTGCACTATGATGGTGCCATTCACATTAAACAATCCATGCCTGATGATTACCATTTACATGTAGAGATAAACGGTCATAGGATATTGATCTATGACCATCAAACTGTCAATGCAGGTGATGAATTATAATTTCACCTCATGCTTACATGGGATGAAAAGCAAACAGGAAAAATCATAAATGATTTCCCACTTTATGTGGAACATGAATATACAGCCATGAAATAACAACCTCACGTTAGTTGTCACTTAAACTTTCTCGTGAAATGTTGTTGGTCATCATCATGGTGAAACAAAAATATATGGTGAAAAAGACTAAAAAGAAGACCCTGTCATTACCAAAGTATGGGTTTAAGGCATTGGTTGACAAGCCCTTGCGAATGGAAAAATAAAAAATAATGTGTTGGTGATAAGGAAAGCCCTTCGAGCAGCACAGAGATGTGTTATTCCAAACATCAGCAACAGGTATCAAAACAAGGTCGAGTGATTCCCATCCCCAAACTAGCGGGAATTTTACCTGCTTTATTTGCCTGTCTAGCTGCTCTGGGTTCACTTTTTGGCGGTGCCAGTGCTGTGGCTAAGACCACTAAAGCTGCACAGCAAGGCAAGCAACAATTGAAAGAAAGTCAGTGAAACAATGAAACGATGGAAGCCATTGCTATGGGGGCTAGAAACGCCAATTTAAAGCCAGCCTTTTATCAACAAGGATTTGGGATTTCCCCATCTCGAAATATTTCTTTTTACCGCAGCCATAGCAAGACATGCATCATCAACAAGTCGAAAGCTATGCCAAACATCTAAAGCTTTCTCATTTTTGAGGTGTGTTTATGCGGAACCAATTACCCTGGAAACAGAATGTGTTGTTCTAAATTTGGATGATCACCGAGAACCAGGAACACATCATGTAGCCTATGTGAAAGAGGGGTCCACGGTATGGTACTTTGACAGTTTTGGGAATTTGCCCCCGCCCATGGAACTAGTGACCTATTTTGGAAACAGGACCAAGATATATTATAATGTGAAACGTGAGCAAACTTTCATCAGCCAAGAGTGTGGACGTTTGTGTTTAATGTTATATATAAGACACAGCATAAGCAAAAGCGTCAACAGTATGTCGGCAGAAAGCAAGACGTTTACGCTCCATGGACGTGGACCTGAAGTCAGCCTAGACTTTTACCCGCCTATCGAATTGAGTGAAAGACCTTATTGTTTGGGACTTGTTTCTCTTGAAACGTACAATAGAATATACAACACACGTGAAAATGTAAACAACAAGTTTTACTATGATGATTCTGTGCTCACCCTGAACCCTGGTGGATATACGATAGATGATATTTATTAACACATTTATGTGGTGTTGATCAATGACTATGGTTTAAAGTCATTTCTTGATGGAACACACAAGTTTGAACTTACAGGAAATACCAACACTCATCGCTCCAGTGTTTTCTCTACGTTTAAGATTGACTTTAAAACACAACCCGATTCCATTGGTCCTTTACTAGCATTTAAACTACGCTTGTTGGAGCCCAAAAAAGACATGATTCAGACTATGAAGTGAAATTGATTGAGGGACATTATGTGTCGGTGACGTGTAATATTATTAGCCAAGTGTACACCAATCAACTGCCATCGCATTCGCTTTATGATTTTATTGTGGCATCGCCCTTTGGCTATATTATACGTGAAAACCCTCCAGTGGTACTTTTTCATTCTGCGGCTGTTGATTGTATTAGTAATATAACATTAAGACTGATCAATAGAGATCAACAACACATTCAACTAGATTCTACCTCACCAGTGACCTACAAGTTGGTTCTAAATCCACTATGAAGTTGGTGTATAAAGCAACAACACCAATACACGCTAACATCTAAGGACAAGCAGATTTTGCAGCATCTGGTTTACCACGTCAACCCCCATGATGAATTCTATCCTAGAGGTGGTGAACCGCATCGAGGAGCAAGAAAGGGTGGTAAGAATTGATCCCCATTCCTATCAAGCTCAAACACCTGGACTCAATAACAATGATGAAATTCAATTTGTTATCAACAACCAAGATATTTACACCCTACCGCATGAAAGTGTCATTCAGATTGAAGGTCGGCTCACCAAAGCTGATGGATCTACACCCACCACATCCAAGTTAGCCAACCATGCTTCTGCCATTTTGTTTTCTGAGGTGCGCTATGTGATTAACGATATTGTGGTGGATAGCACTCGAAATGTGGGTATTTCAAGTGTCATGAAACTATACCCCTCTTATAGTGAGGAAGAAGGTAAAACACTTTGCATGGCAGGTTGATGCCCTGACTCAACCAATGACTGGATGGTACACACCGATGGCACCCTTACTGGATTTTTACCTCTTAAAATGGTTTTAGGCTTAGCCGAAGATCAGCGTATTGTGGTCAACGCTAGGCAAGTGCTTTATCTGGTTAGAGACAGGAGTGATAATTATGCACTCAAGGGAGCCGAAAATGCACCCATAGAGTCAAAAATTCAACTAAAACGAATGCTATGGAAAGTACCTCATGTGACCCTTTCCGATAGCAAAAAAAACTGGACATGCTCAAGATTGTGGGAAGAGATATGCCTTTACCCATGGAATTTAGAAGCTGGGCACTCCATGAGTACCCCCTATTGTCCACCACCAACATACAGTTGGTGTGTAAAAACAGTCCGCTATACAGAGAGATCTCTCTACATTATCGTGGGTTTTCAAACGAATCACAAGTATCAACAAACCAAAGATGCCACGCAATTTGATCACCTGCAATTTAGAAATGCACGTCCTTTCCTCAACGGAGCTGTGTTTCCCTATGAAGAACTGGATTTGGATTTTTCAATAAATAAGTTTGGCCCCCTGTACGACTTGTTTTCTAGATTTAGATGGTCATATTATGAAAATGAAAACAGCCCCATGCTGTCACCCCGAGCGTTTAAGGCAAGGGCGCCACTGATTGTCTTTGACTGTTCCTACTTGGAAGAATGTGTCAAGCAATCTAATATTGACATCCGACTAGATTTTGAAACTCATGACAATGTAACAGCCAATACCACAGCTTACTGTTTGATTATTCATCACAAACAAGTCAAGTATTATCCACTGTCCAATCAAGTGACGAGTGTATGAATAACAGGTCAACCCACGTTAAGCAGCTCAGTCATGCATTGCTTTAAAGCCTCAAGAAATGTCACACCAATGAATTTAAACTCTGATGAACAATGTTTCAGGAACTTTGCGGCGTGGCCTGTACCTTTCGTAAACCCCCAAGACTTGGCAGCCGCTGGTTTCTATTATTTAAATACAAGAGATGAAGTGAAATGTGCATTTTGTTCCATTACCATAGACCAATGGAAAGAGAGTGATGAACCCATTCAGGAACATCAGCGCTGGTCACCTGCCTGCCCCTACCTGTGTAGAATGGAGGTGGGAAGTATACCCTGCCATTCAGGGTACCCCTCACTAGTGCCTCTGAGTGATGAAAAAAGTTATGATACGTGCGGACCTTATGGTGTCAATGGTGCTTCGGTGAGCAACTCACAGTCAAAAACACCTAGTTTAGAGACATTGGGACATCATCGGTGTCATGGACGTTATAAATACAAAATACTGTATTGTTGTATGAGTTGGTACCGTCCCTATCCCAAAATGACAAAGGATGTAAAACCTGTTATGACAATAAAATGATGTAATAAAAAATAGATTGTGGTTATTATTATTATTATTCATACCCCTCTGTCATACCCTAATCTCAATTTTTTAACTAGAATGGAATGTAAGTCAATGCCATGGGTACACCTTAGTCATAGATAGTCAGTCGTCAGTTGAACCTAGTCTAGGCAAGCGTCAATATGTTGCGCACACTGATTGTGGATTGCCAAGGGTTTAACATTGGAGATAACAAATTTATATTTCAAGAAGTGCCCTTGATTAATTGTTCCACCTTTTGGATATCACAAGCTACGCATTTGGTATTTGAATCACCGTGTGCTTTTGATTTGTTGTGAGAAATAGACCGTACAAAAACCCAGTGGATTGAAAATCATATGCAACTAAACTGAAATCAAGGATCCATTTCTTATAAATATTTGGACATGGTGATGAAAGCGCACTTGTCCTCTGCCAATGTGGTATTTGTGGAAGGTAATGAAAAACGGCAATGGCTACAACCATATTTGGCTTCTTACTGTCAATGTATCAATTTAATGGGCTTGGGCTGCCCCTCACTGCAAACACTCATGGACCGCTGTCCCTGTGGCAACATTACCAATACAGCCCTAGCCCATGTGTGGCATCTCTTTCATTGGTTAACTACCAATGCCTGCTGGGAGTTGTTAAATAAAATTAAAACTCAAGATTTACCTGTGAATAACACCAGTGAGATTTCTACAAGCGACGTGTAAACATCTACAGTACATGGTACCATGGTAAGAGGGGATGCTACCGATAAAGAGATCGGGAACTTCTTTGTGTGCAAAAAGAAACTAGATAGTTTTACCAAAGAGGAATTATTGGCCCTCCCCAAGTCATTCATTTATTATGGGGCAGCTAACGCCGTGAAAGAAATCTGGCAACATGTACCAAAATCATGGACACAAGACCCTGTGTTGATTAAATTGCAACCATGTATGGATTACGATCACCATAAGCAAGTGGCCATGGCAAAAATACCCTCTATGCGACTGTGTGGTACTTGTCAGCTGGTAAAACTGTATCACGTTCATAAAAGTCACTGTAAAGACTTTGTTTCCTCATTCCACTAATGGCGAGGAAAAGCAACAACAACAACAAACATCGTCCACAGAGGAGGACGAGGAAGATCAAACCTTTTCGCAATCGATGGTAAAGGATATGCCAGACCAGTACTGGCAATGGCGTAGTTGACAAAGTCATTCAATACTTGCCTTTCGAAATCCATCTTCCTGGATATCGTTTTGGGGGCCATGGAACTTGTCTTGAAAAACGTTTTCAGCGTGGTGATGTACCCATTAATCTTTTGGATCAACCATGCAATGAACACGACCTTTCTTATCGCCACAGTCATCCTGGTTTAAGACATGTGGCAGATAAGATGTTGTTGAAAAAAGCTAATCAACGTTTGACATCCTGTAATGCCTCAATGGGAGAGAGGTTTGCAGCCCTAATTGTGATGAGTGGTATGAAAGGAAAGTTAATAATGCGTGGACATGAACATAAAAAAACGTTTGAGGAATTGGGATTTGTTTGTATTCTAATTGTTTAAATCCCTATTGCTATGAAATAAAAACAAGATTTACCAGTGCACGATGTTTTTTAATTTTTAAAATGATGATGTTCATTGGCTGATTTTTCATTTTAACATTTCATACATTCACAATTTCCCATTGCCACTTTGGATTTTCTTATTAAAATGTCAGTTTAATATTTTTGAATTTCTTCTTCTTCTCCTTCTATTTTCCGATGAGGCCTGCTAGGGACCACGTGCCAATTTCAATTCTTCACACTTTGTTGTTTTCTCTTCCGTTCCCTCCAGTACTCCTTCATCCGTTCACTATGCTGCATCTTTCTGTCCTCGGACCACTTTGCACCAGGTTTCTTTGGCAATCTTCCTTGGAATCCTTTCATACTTAATACCCTTTTTCTAAAGATCTCTCTGTTCACCGATTCTTCTTCACTTATATTATTTCTTTCTAAATCTTTCTTTACTTCTTGAATCCAGCTATTTGTTGCCCTTTTCTCCCAAAGGTACTTGAATATCCTTTTTGTTCATCTGGAATCATCCATTCTGTAAATATGTCCAAAAAATTGTAATCTCCTTTTTCTTATCGTTTCTGTTATATTTTCTATGTTCCTGTATATTTCATCATTAGATCTTAATTTCCATACTTCTGATGTTTTCACTGGGCCTAAAATTTTCCTCATGATTCTCCTTTCTAGTACTTCAAGTTTATCTAATCTATAGTTTAGTACCAGACATTCACTTGCGTATAGGCATTCCGGTTTCACCACTGTAGTGTAGTGCCTTATTTTAAGATTTTTAGATAAGCACTTTTTGTTGTAAAAATTCTTAGTGATACCATATGCTCTTTCCATCTTGTGTACCCTTTCTTCCACCGAAGATTTTTCTAAACCATTTTCTTGAATTATTTCTCCCAGATATTTGAACTTCTTTACTTTTTCCACTGGGCCAATATCTGTTGCCAAATATTTTGAAGGGTTCTTGATGTTTGTAATAAATTTAGTTTTTTCTACGGAGATTCTCGAACCTGTTTTGTTGGCTATTTCTTCCAAGAGATTGATTTGTGTTGTTGCACTTGTTAGGTTTTCTGACAATATAGCAAAATCGTCTGCAAATGCTAGGCAACTTATTTCAATGCCTTTGTTTCTTCTCCCCAAAGTTACTGGCGAAATGTTATGTTCTTTTAGCTTTAAATTCCAAATTCTTACAATTTTCTCTAAAACACAGTTGAACAGAAGGGGTGATAAACCATCACCCTGCCGTACACCTGTATTTATCTTAATAGATTTTGATATCTCACCCATAAATTTTACTTTTGAAATCGTGTTAGTAAGGGTTTCACGTATTAGGTTTGCTAATTTAGTTTTCACTCCAAATTCACGAATTGTTTATCTATGGTTTCTCTATCAACCGAGTCAAAGGCCTTCTTAAAATCTACAAAAGTCACAACTATGTCCTTTGAATTCAATATCCTATGGCGAATTATGGATTTTAAGTTAAATATTTGTTCTGAACAAGTTCTACCTTTTCAAAATCCAGCTTGATACTCGCCCAGTTGCTTGTCAAGTGATGTTTCTACTCTATTCAGCAATATTTTTGAAAATACCTTCTACGCAATTTGAAGAAGAGAGATGCCTCTATAGTTATCAACGTTTTGTTTGTCCCCTTTTTTATGTAATGGGTGTATTAGAGCCACTTTCCATTCCTCTGGAATCCTCTCTGTTCTCCAATTATCTTCAAAGATTAACTGCAGCTCTTCAATGATTTTTGATTGAGACCATTTCAAAAGTTCAGCTGTTATAGAGTCCTCTCCGCTATCTTTATTATTTTTTAGATTGTTAATTGCTTCTTTAATTTCTTCAGCATTGGGTGGTATATCTTCTTCCAGATTTTCTGTTGCTTGTGAGAATTCCAGCGTATGATCTGGTTCAGGGCAGTTTAAAAGTTGATCAAAGTGCTTCGCAAGTATTTCACAGTTCTCAACATTGCTTAGGCCAAGTCTACCATTTTCATCTTTAAAGCACATGCTAGGCGCTTGATACCCCTTTAATTGACTCTTAAAAGTCTGATAGAAGTTTCGAGAGATATTTTTAACAAAGCTGTCTTGCAGGTCAGTAAGTTGTGATTTTTCGAATGATCTTTTAACTCCCCTTATTATTCTAGCAGTGTCTTTCCTTTGCTGTTTGAATTGGTCATAATGTTCCATCTTTCCAGAGCATTTCCACTTTTTCCATTGTTTTGTTCTCTCTTGTAACGTATCCTCAGATATTTGATTCCACCAAGGTTTCTTCTTAGGTTTGGCTAGCCCAAACGTCTTCTGAGCTGCGTTGGTTATTTTGAATTTCATTATATGGAAACTTGGATTTTCCATTTTATTGTTTGCACTTTTTTTAAATGTCAATTTTACGTTTTTGAATTTCATGATATGGAAACATGGATTTTCCATTTTATGTTTTTGTCAATGATGTTGATGCGAGTGCTTGACCATGGCGATGGTGCAGTCTGTTTATGTGTTTGCAGAAACGTAGAGGCCAACTACTACCACTGCAGGTAAGACTGTTTTACAAAAATAAAGCCTATTTACCGCTGCATTTGAAAGAAACAAAAATATTGAAAAAACAAAATGACTATTTACCATTCATATATAAGTGTTCATTTCCCACCCACCCTACCTCACCGTGTTTTCCCTGGTCAAACGATCAATGCCACCCACACATACACCCAAGCTCTCTCTCTCTCTCTATAGTCATATATTCACACAACCATGCCTGTCTATGGGAACAAACACAACCACTTTATTTATTCACAAAGCACATTCTTGACATGCACACTCATCCCAAAAGAACTTTTTTAGTTTACCATTACAAAAAATTAAATACTAGTCATTTACGTTACTAAAACAGCACCTTTGTACAGCTTAAAAAATGAAACTATTTTCAATATCCCATTTTCAAATTCCCAACTCAGTTAAAATTTAAAAAATAAGGATGCACAGGGCTTTTAAAGAGCAAAAGGTCTAATTGGTTTCTACCATTTACAAAGAAAACTATTTACGAAATCCACTATTTACAATGACAAAAAACAATATTTAGAAAATACAAAATACTAAATCTACTAGTTACAAAAAAGCCATGTCCCTAAACTATCAAACAGAAAAATCACACCTCCTGCTCCTTGTGGTCATAACCCCATGGTAGACTGGTGAGCAGGTCATTAGCCCACTCACTTTTGTTATCCATGGAGGCGAGGGTGCGTTTTCTCTGTTCCACAAGATACAAATTATTGTTCCTGGATTGTATCCTGCACTGTTTAAGTGACATAGCTTTGCCTGTTTGTAAAACAGGTAGTCGTCTACACATAGCGATTTTACCACTGGCTTACCTACACATTTTGCTCCATTGGCTTCCTTACAGTCTAGTGTGCGATAGGCATACATTTTGGAAGCCAAACCTACGAATTCCGTCATGACGGAATCACCGCATTCATCTTTTAAAACACCCATTTCCTTCTTGTTTTTTATGGGCAGCTGAAACATGTTGTCAGCGCTATACGAAGAGGTGTCGAACCAGTCACTATGTTGATTTATGACGGCATAGGGGTTGCAGTGGCGAATGTGATAAATTAATGAGTCCGTATCCATATACAAAAGAGATACGTCCTCGAAATATTGTTTGGCAAACTCGTAGTGGAATCAATACATGACCGATGTGGAAAAGTCTAAAATGACTTGGCTTAAATAAATGGGCTTATACATGGTCACACTTGTCTTATTCATTTCAATGGTGGCCAAATCCTCATCAATAATTTTAATGGATTTAAAATTTGGCTTGGCAACGTACCGCCGGGCACCCAACCTCCCTTCCCAAACATTGACCAATTTAATGTCACGGTATATGCGGTCATTTTCCAATGAATTTCCATAGATGCAGTTGTTCATTAATTTAAAAATATAATTTCAAACTGCTGTGTTGCCATTCGTCGGTGCTGAGTGTTGAGTTGCATGTATGGCTTGAGCCATGCTTTTTGTGCAAAGGAAATACCTCTATGGATTTTCTTCAACACAAAGCCTTGGGCTAGGCATTGCACCAACATTTGGATATGTAGCACATACCGATTTTTGTTGTAAAGTGTGCCCATGAATTTCTCAATTTTCACTTTACTCACAGGGGGAACTATTGGCTCTAGGCAAAATTGAAAATCGGCATTTTATCATACAAGAATGAGGGATATTCGATATCCACTTCTAACACTTATCCACGGCCTGTTTCTTGGCTGGCTGTGATTACATCAAATTGTGATACTTGTTTCTCTGTCAGCCAAGCAAAATCCCCATAGGGTAAAGGCTGGCTCATGGCATAGCCATACAAATTATTGACATCGTAGTACATTAAGTACGATTCTGGTTTGTCTGGTGAATAAGAGGTCATGTAGGAATTATATGCTTCGGCATGGCGCTGGTTAAGCGACACAAAACCGCCGCGAATACCCTTTACAAAGAATAAGACCATGTCTGTGAGTAAATTCAATTCCACTTAAGTGTATTTCAAAGCTGCATCAAACGAGAGCCCAGGACTCGTATAATAGTGAGCCGGGTCAAGGCCATAGATGTGTTGACATATCTATCAGAATTTTTGAAACACATCAAGTTTTAGGTAATGCATAGCATATTCACCTAGTGTCTTGATAAAAAAAACGCTCGCCAAACTTGTCACACATGTACCTAGTCTTAATCGGAAACGGTACAGCGTGTTAGTTTTGAGTAAAATTTATCTTGTGGTGGGGGAGTTTTTTGGTTTAACACGTCCCAGTTGTTACAGAAATCATAGGAATCCTAATGCACAATTTAAATTGCTCGGGATTTTCAAAATGAATTCTGGTGTATTTTAATTCCTTCTCATCCACGCCATTGACAAGACTATCTAGCAAGGATGCCATAAACATGAAGGAATCAAAAAATCGAATGCAAAATTTGCCCAACCACCGTGTTAAGACTGTAAAATGTCCATGGTTTTGGGGGATAATTGAAAATGAGACCTTGTTGACATGACACAATTCACGAATCAAAAACTGAATATCATAATTTGCCAAATTGTGGAAAAATACACTGATAAATCGAGGAGCTGAATACTTCAAATTGCATTCACTGTGCGCAGCTCCCCGAAACTCTCCCGTACAGTGTGAGTGGTCTCTGACTTTATCCTCTCCGTTTAAAGGAGACTTTTAGCAAATGTGGCATGTGGTTGCATGCTCATACTACTGCTGCTGTTATGGAGTTAAGCTCATGGATAATGGGTTGTCCAGTAACTTCTGTACATGATCAGCCAACTTGACAAGTTGGTCCTAAAACCATTTCGCACAATCTGGTCCCTGTCGGGATTTGTAAAAGGATTTTGTGTGGTCATAAGCACACACCACGTTAAATCCTATTGCAAAGGGTTCATGTTTTTGAATGGGTGTGGTTGAGCTAATGGTGGGATCTGGTTCACATCCCGTCATGGGTGTGTTGAGAGCTTCAAAATCTGCATTCACCACAAAGGGGACAGTGTCACGCTTATGAATGTTCCTAAACATTAACACAGCTTTGTCCCCTTGTGGCAATACCAGTCTCACTGATTCTTGAGATACACAATCTAACCTATGCTGTTCTAAAAGCATGGGGATAACAAAATATTGGAGCCAACGATCACAAATATGTTTCTTAGGATGATGTTTGGACATTTGGCTGCCTACAAATTTACACAAATTCTTTACAAGGCAATACTGATTCACCTCCCAGTAAGAAATATATAAAAGATAAATGTGGCGTCGTTTCGGTTCTTTTGTAGCATAAAGAGGACCCACAATGTCATCACCAACTAGGCCATACACCATGAACGAAAAGTCCTGGTTATCTTGTTCAAACCTATGGATCTCCGCTAAGTCCATAGGGAACGACACTCTAGTTAAATTGAATTTTGTTTTAATTCATCAAACTTGGCCTTGCACTTTCCTGGTCTCCCACAGTGACGCTGTGCTGGCTGAAAATATGCGGCCACACACCACAGAAGGCAATCATCATCAAAATTTTCAATATTCACCACCGCTTTCCGGCAGGCAATCGCTGGTGGTGTTTAAATAAAGCTAGACCCATCATTCAACGGGTTGAATTGACAAATGGTAATTTGCAGGTAATGAATTTTGTGTAAGGGGAGGCCACTCGGTCCTTGTTGTAGTTTATCAAATTTTGTTAGCAAGGCATTGATGACATTGGATTCATACCACTCTTTCAGATTATCGGCTATGAATAGCTCTTTCATTTTACTGCAAATATAAAATGTTTTTTATGCTCATCATCCTTATTTTATGTATGAAATCGCACACAAGTTATGTATTGACCTTTATAGCCCTATGCAACCCTTGAGCTGAACAAACTTGATCTTTAAAAATTTCGAAACATGATTCAACAAAGTCTTTTGGGATTAAAGTTTCCCTAACATTGACCACACGACCAGAGCACACACGTGACTTAAATCATGACTCTATGGGTTCCCAAGTTAAGCTATCGGCGGCGGCAAATGACATGATTAGTATAAAAGAAAACAATCTCACCCGAGTTTTTAGCTGTATACTATCCTGCAATGGTCCCAAACAAACAGCAGTTGTAGTGGTCACACACTAAAAAAGAAATAAAATAAACCACCATAAGTAAATCAATTCCAAATAGTACAGCACATAACCAAAAACAAATCAAACAGGTTATATATAAAAAAATCTTACCTCAGTTTTGTAAAAAGCCTTGCTTTTCCCTTCTCGTGGGCTCGAGTGGAATGGTTTCCCTCCCTCTGTCTGTCTGTTCGTCTTTGTCGTTCTCTTTCGCCTGAACTTCAGGTATGTAGATTATCTAAAACAAAAAATAAAACAATCCATCAGTAAAATTGTAAACCAGTAATAATTTAAAGATTGATTAGCATTAAAAAACTAAACAGCATTAATCATACACTTACCTCTCATTATATAATTTATCCAATATGGTCAATGACTGGGTTAAGCACACGAATCCAATCACTTTAACACTGTTTAATACAGAGCCTATGTGCACGCTATAGAGATCACCACAGTAATGACATACTATGCGCCATAACTTGCTCAACACTCTCTTATCCTACCCCTCTCCTCCCCGCGCCCTCCTTCACCTCTATCCCTCCCCCACCGAAGCTGTTCACACAGAGCTCGTCTGGCTATGGAATCCAGAGCTCTGCGGTCCGCTGCTGCTCTCCTCGGCTTACTCTGTTCTCGCTGTCACATAGTTGTCAGCTCGTTCAAACTCCATGTGTCCCCTTATCGCAAGCTAGCCATGTTGTCACGTCAGCTACGCTCACAATCCTAAACCGCGATAACATTTCACATCCTGCTAGCCCAGCTCCAGCCAGCCTCAAGCCGATTTCTTTCTGTTCAGACTTCCAACAAGACATACAAACAAAGCAAGTTATATTGTCAACTATAATAGCTCACTTGATCTGCATCATAGAATTATCATTTGTCAATTCACTAATTTCTATCATGTTAAAGATCACTTTCAGGGGTAAGAAAATCTTAGCACGCTTCACGCATTTTCGAATATTTCCCTTCATCCGTCATAGCAAACATCTGAAAAGCGAACCCTCGCCCTACCGTTCTCTCGTCCCCTCAAAATAGCAATTGCTCTATTCAGCATGGCCACCGTGGCCGGCGACAGGCTCGTTCAAACACACCACAGCGGTACCGTCTTTCGTGACACCCTCTCTTTATAAAAAAAAATTAAAAACAGGTAAAAATTTTAATTTTTTGACATGTATGGCGTTAAGCACTTTGTGAACTTTTTTTTTTGGAAAACTAAAGAGGATGTCACCCCGAGTCCTACGAGCCCTCGTACAAGTCCCTAGCATCATTGGTTCGCGAAATATAACAAAAAGTCTAGAATCATGGTTTCACCCCAAAATAGGTTTTCCCTCCTACTCGACACAGGCATCCTTGGCAAGAGGACAACACGACAAAAAATGACACCTTGTACAAGTCTCTAGTCTTATTGGTTCCCGAGATATTAGCAAAAATGTCAAAATGCATGTGTTTACCCCAAAAACCGTTTACAATAATCCACCAATTTAAAAAATTACCTCACCATCAGAGAGAGCGGAAAAAATACCATTCAAACGATACCATGCAGGCCCCTGTACGACTATTCCTTCGCCCTTTTGCAGCATAGCCATACGTATTCAAGCACGCACGCGACTGTAAGTAGTTCTCTCACTGCCACACTACTGCACAGTTTTTGTCCTAGAGACTTGAAATTTATTTTGGGGTAGAGGGGGCAGGACCTTTCATTTTTGTAGAATTCCTAGTTTCCGAAATATAACCACTTTCAAAATTGGACTGTTTTCAAAAAATGTAAAAAATAAAATGTTTTAGTATAAAAATAAAAGACGTAAAGACCATTCGTTTGTACCATTGTACAACGGTCTATCATAATTAGTTTTAAAAAATTACGAGCCTTACAGTAGTCGCATATGATGTGTAACATCTGACATAGAAGAAACCTCACGTGAAATTGTTGATACACCGGTATTTTATACTATTATTGACACAAATATTAATCTATTGTAAAAGGGAGTGTTTTACAGATATTGTAGTTTATAATACGGATCTCATTTTATTAGATGATTTTTAGCTTCCACCAGCACTAGCCTAAATAAAGAATACGATATGGATCAACTAGATTAATAGACGCGACACCGCTCATAACCTTAAATTCATTAAAAACAGGTCCTCTTGATTCACAGACCAACATGTAATTTCATATGGATTCTGTTAAAACGAGTCATATTGATATGATAAATATCGTTTAAAATGATAATCTGGTAGCAAAAATATCTACCCCGGCCGGGATTCGAACCCTAGATCTCTAGATTCACAGTCATAGGCGCTAACCCCACGGTTATTTCGACTACGCAAATATTGCGCACAAGATGGTGACTTATTTCCACGTTCCAATAATACTGCATTACGGAATTAAGTTTCATTTATATTTTGCTAGTTTCGATAATGTTCCTGCATGAAAATGAGTTTAAAATGCCTTATGAATAGGCCCTCTTATGAGTAAAGAGAATTTATTCAGCAATAGTTCATGAAGGCTTGCTCGATTCTCGTATAACCACAACGATTATATTATATTGATGACTGCATTACCGTTATGTGGGTTAATATTTGAATAGCCATTGAGCAGAAACATAATACCGGCAATGCCGACTACTTACAATGTTTGATATTAAGGCATTTTACCATTTAAATACTGATACGAAGACTTCGAACATGTACCATGTGCTTTGCTTCAATCACTTAACACCAGAGTTCGCATAAGCGTTTACCGTTCAGTATGTCATATACATTCCACATGGCCGAGAGTACGTCATGGTATCAATTTCCGACACCGCACGCTCTTTGTTTCTCTTACCACTGCCAGCTGGATCGATCGATCGAGTTGGCAGTGCGTCTTACACTTCCGTTTGATCCACCACTGCCAGCTAGCACACTTCCGTTCGAGCACACTTCCGTTCGATCGAACGGAAGTGTGCCAGCTGGTGCCACCTCGATCGTTCCGATCCACTTCCGCCCCTTTTTTCAAAATCACTCCCACAAAAAATATCCAGCAACCGAGTGGAAAGATGTTACACATCAAAAATATCGCCTACTTTCAAAACATTTTTTTTTAATATAACAAGTGGTCCATAGGAAAGGGGACATCACCCCAAGTCCAACAACACCTCATTCGTCAAAATCCGACCAAGGGTTCGGGGGATATCGGCTTGCATTGGGAGTAGTGGTTAGCCGCCCATTACTGCCCTACAATGTATGATTCTAAAGTGATTTTACGGTCTTCCAAGCACCTGTCTTCTGCATTCTGGTCTACATTGGCTCTTACGAGAAACCGTAATCCAGTTTAACTAGCCCGTCTCAGCTGAGAATTATAGTAATTATGTGCCGCTTTAAATGATCCTCGTGAAGGATGTGTTGGTATCTAGGCGGCCCTCCTCCACCAGCTACTCAGGCTTCGTCCTCCTCTATTGCCAGTTAATGCTTCAAGCCACATGAGTGTTTTTAAATGTATAATGACCATTATCCTATTTGGTGCATTTTTGAAAGCGTTCCTTAGTTGGGGTAAGTAAATTCAAGAACTGGAACCAATCTCAGGAAAAGTAATTACTCATTCGTATTTAGTTCGTCATGTAAGCACTTCCTTGTGAACTTCTTGGCGTTGTGGCCAGCATTCTTGGCTGTGCCCTGAGGGGCCTTGGTTCGATTCTAGACTCCGCAAACGAATTTAACACAAATGTAAGGCAAAACTGAGAAGAGATGTTTTATATTCTCACTTCAGCCATCCTTGAAGTGGTTTTCCTCATCTACTCCAGACAATTACTGGCATGGGTCCTGACTTGCACATTTCTGCACACCCCACAATGAGACAGGTTACCAGACAAATTCTGTACACGCCCAAGTGCACGGGGCTGTTGATCATGATATTCAACTCCTAAATTAAACAACAACTCTACTCCACTGTATCTTACTTTGCTCCTTACGACGGCTCTCCAGTATTCCTTGCCACGCCAAGTTCATTTTCCCATAATATTTAATGAGAGGCAGCTGCAAATTCAGAGTGAATGAAGCCTAACATATAATTGTTCATATACCGTGCATATAGGTTTGAACATCAAATGGATAAATGTGCCATTCAGTTCCTTCCAGAGCAGACACTTCCTAAAACGTTTAGAATGTTTCCATTAAGTTATCGACAATTTAGGAAGGCGTGCGGCATTCACACACGACAGATGTTTCCCTAATTAGCATGGCATTATTCTACCCTAATGTGAGTGATCAGAGGATTCAAGAATCCTATAATATTCACTAATTAGTTCCTGTCACCTCGGTTTTGTCGTGTATCGTATCAAGTTATGATCGATCACTGAAAAACAAACTACATAGACTGGTGCGATTTCGGCGATATTTCCCCGATCTAAGCAGACAAGACGTCAACTCATTTAATGGATTGAAACATCTTGGTCATCAGCCCAGTGTAGTTGGGTGTGTGTTGAGCTCGTCTGTTAACCTGTATTTCTATGACAACTGTAGTAGTGTAACTGTTTCAGGGACAGGGATGGGACAGGTACTATCCCGGTATTTGCCTGGACAGAGTGTGGGAAAATCCGGGGAGAAACCTCACTCATGATAGCTGCTGTCAGCGCCGGGATTAGGACATCCAATCTCCGGACTTGCTGCAGCTGCCCTGGCGGCCGTGGTGCACGATTTAATGAGCACGGCTACGTCGCGGGCAGACAGCAATAGAAAGACAGTTATCACAAATCCAGCGATTGTCTGCCTACAGATAAATAACGTTTGGTGACATTATATATCTTTTCTATCGTTAACATTGGGAGGTACAGTACAGATATTCTCAACTCTCTTTAATTCTTAAATGAATCATTCTGCGATTGTAATGCAGGATTCGGTGATATTGGAGCACATTGTCAATAGTAATCAGAGTTGGCAACACTGCCAACAGATCAGTTAGCACAGTAGTGACCTCTAGCGGAGAGTGCGTTGATGGCTGGCGGTTCGGGTGAATAAATCTACAGTATATGACACGGCCAGAGATATGGAAGAACAGTATCAAGATAACCCTCTAAACCTTGTTGATTACGTTGAAATTTATAGTTCAGCGCTCTTTTATGTTTGGAGCTACGCTGCTTTCAACGTTTCTACGTAGTTGGGATGTGAACAATGTGTACTGTACAATAAAATTGGTCGCCGCCGTGAAAGTGTACTTTGCCTATATTAACAGAGGAGGATTAACAGTTGTCGGAAACAGAGCATCCAAGATCATCAACGCACTCGTTTCCAATGCATGTGAAACAGTATTTCTTAGAGACTATAATCTTATCTTACTAATATAATACAGCTGAAGAAATTGTGTGTGTGTTTGTGTGTTTAAACGCGCTAATCTCAGGAACTACCAGTCGGATTCGAAAAATTATTTTTGTATATGATAGCCAGATTCAAGAGGAATAGTTCAGGCTATGTAGCATTAGGCTACACCTCCCCTGCATTTAAGCCCATTGGCACAAATCTACACCATTTCACTGATCTGAACCAAAATGTGTATGCTTACTCTTTGGAACCCTTCGAGTAACACTGTATACGTGCAACTTATGACGGACCAATTCATTCTCTGCATTTAGGCCCTTTGGCACAAATCTACGGCTTTTAACAGATCTGAACCAAAATTTCTATACTTACCCTTTGGAATCCTGCGAGTAACACTGTTTACATGAATTTTCGGACAGACCACTCCATTCCCAGTATTTAGGCCCATAGGCACAAATCTACACCGTTTCACCGAACTGAACCAAAATTTTTATAGCCTGCATACCCTTTGGAACCCTGCGAGTAACACTGTTTACATGAATTTTCGGACAGACCACTCCATTCCCAGCATTTAGGCCCTTAGGCACAAATCTACACCGTTTCACCGAACTGAACCAAAATTTGTATAGCCTACATACCATTTGGAACCCTGCGAGTAACACTGTCTGCATGAAATTTCAGACAGACCACTCCATTCCCTGCATATAGGCCTTTTGGCACAAATCTACAACGTCTCACCGATCTGAACCAAATTTTACATACTTACCCTTTGGAACCCGACAGGTAACACTGTCTGCTTGAAATTTCGGACAGACCACTCCATTCCCTGCATTTAGGTCCTTTGGCACAAATCTACACCTTTTAACCGATCTGAACCAAAATTTCTATACTTACCCTTTGGAACCCTGCGAGTAACACTGCTTACATGAAATTTCACACAGAACACTCCATTCCCTGTATTTAGGCCCTTTGGCACAAATCTACATCGTTTCGCCGAGCTGAAACAGAATTTGTATATTTACCCTTTGGAACCCTGCGAGTAACACTAAATTTCGGACAGACCACTCCATTCCATGCATATAGGCCCTTTGACACAAATCTACACCGTTTCACCGATCTGAACCAAATTTTACATTCTTACCCTTTGGAACCCGACAGGTTGGACTGCTTGATATTTCGGACAGACTACTCCATTCCCTGCATTTAGGTCCTTTGGCACAAATCTACACCTTTTAATCGATCTGAATCAAAATGTCTATACTTACCCTTTGGAACCCTGCGAGTAACACTGTCTGCATGAAATCGGGGACAGACTATTCCATTCCCTGCATTTAGGCCCTTTTGCACAAATCTACACCGTTTCACCGAACTGAACCAAAATGTGTATACTTATCATTTGGAACCCTGCGAGTAACACTGTCTGCATGAAATTTCGGACAGACCACTCCATTCCCTGCATATAGGCCCTTTGGCACAAATCTACACCGTATCACCGATCTGAAACAAATTTTACATACTTACCCTTTGGAACCCGGCAGGTAACACTGTCTGCTTGAAATTTCGGACAGACTTCTCAATTCCCTGCATTTTGGTCCTTAGGCACAAATCTACACCGTTTCACCGATCTGAACCACATTTTGAATACTTACCCTTTGGAGCCCTGGGGGTGACATTGTCCTCTTTAATTTTCGAACAGACTACTCCATTCCCTGCATTTAGGTCCTTTGGCACAAATCTACACCTTTTAATCGATCTGAATCAAAATGTCTATACTTACCCTTTGGAACCCTGCGACTAACACTGTCTGCATGAAATTGGGGACAGACTACTCCATTCCCTGCATTTAGGCCCTTTTGCACAAATCTACACCGTTTCACCGAACTGAACCAAAATGTGTATACTTATCATTTGGAACCCTGCGAGTAACACTGTCTGCATGAAATTTCGGACAGACCACTCCATTCCCTGCATATAGGCCCTTTGGCACAAATCTACACCGTATCACCGATCTGAACCAAATTTTACATACTTACCTTTTGGAACCCGGCAGGTAACACTGTCTGCTTGAAATTTCGGACAGACCACTCCATTCCCTGCATTTTGGTCCTTAGGCACAAATCTACACCGTTTCACCGATCTGAACCACATTTTGTATACTTACCCTTTGGAGCCCTGGGGGTGACATTGTCCTCTTTAATTTTCGGACAGACCACTCCATTCCCTACATTTAGGCCCCTTCGCACAAATCTACACCGTTTCACCGAACTGATCCAAAATTTGTATACATACCCTTTGGAACCATTCGAGTAACACTGTTTGCATGAAATTTCGGACAAACCTCTCCATTCCCTACATATAGGCCCTTTGGCACAAATCTACACCGTTTCACCCATCTGAACCAAATTTTACATACTTACCCTTTGGAATCCGACAGGTAACACTGTCTACATGCAACTTATGACAGACCAATTCATTCCCTGCATTTAGGCCCTTTGTCACAAATCTACACCTTTTAACCGATCTGAACCAAAATTTCTATACATACCCTTTGGAACCCTGCGAGTAACACTGTTTACATGAAATTTCGGACAGACCACTCCATTCCCTGCATTTAGGCCCTTTGTCACAAATCTACACCTTTTAACCGATCTGAACCAAAATGTCTATACTTACCCTTTGGAACCCTGCAAGTAACACTGTTTACATGAAATTTTGGACAGACCACTCCATTCCCTGCATTTAGGCCCTTTGGCTCAAATCTACACCGTTTCGCCGAACTGAAACAAAATTTGTATTTTTACCCTTTGGACCCCTGTGAGTAACACTGTCTGCATGAGATTTCTGACAGACCACTCCATTCCATGCACATAGGCCGTTTGGCCCAAATCTACACCGTTTCACCGATCTGAACCAAATTTTACATACTTACCCTTTGGAACCCCACAGGTAACACAGTCTGCTTGAAGTTTCGTACAGACCACTCCATTCCCTGCATTTAGGTCCTTTGACACAAATCTACACCGTTTCACCGATCTGAACCACATTTTGCATTTTGTATACTTACCTTTTGGAGCCCTGCGGGTGACATTGTCCTGTTTAATTTTCGGACAGACCACTCCATTCCCTACATTTAGGCCCTTTGGCACAAATCTACACCGTTTCGCCGAACTGAACCAAAATTTGTATACTTACCATTTGGAACCCTGCGAGTAACACTGTCTGCATGACATTTTGGACAGACCACTCCATTACCTGCATTTAGGCCCTTTGGCACATATCTACACCGTTTCACCGATCTGAACCAAATTTTACACACCCTTTGAAACCCGACAGGTAACACTGTCTGCTTGAAATTTCGGACAGACCACTCCATTCCCTGCATTTAGTCCCTTTATCCCAAATCTACACCGTTTCTCCAAATTGCACCAAATGTTACATACACTTTGAAACGCTGCTGGTAACACTGTGCACTTGATATTTTGGACAACGCTCTCCATTCCCTACATTTAGAATAACAGAATAAATGAACTTTAAAACCACGTATTAAAGTACTAGAACCATTCATGTCCGTAGTAGTGTAACTGTAAGAGCATTTTAATAAGTCTATTGTTTGTCGTCGTCGTCGTGTAAGGGGCCTAACATCTAGGTTATCGGCCAGTCTATTGTTTACTGGCAATTCGGGCTGCATCACGTCGTCCCTACCAGTGTTCTGGTGCAGAATTGCAAAGTAGTTAAATCTTGCGCAGATTGTAAATTGCAGTCACGGGGAGTAATTGGTGCAGAAAGATTTCTTAGGCCCCTTAAAGCAGTTATCATCATGTTAATGTTTTGCCTCTGTATAAGTGAAATGGTTTTTGATGCAGTACATTGAGGTTATCAGCTGAAATAAGCGTTCGTTCTTTCAAATTTACCTTCATTTATTCCGAACCTTATCGTTGAGCGCTATGTGGCGATAAATTATACTATTGCTACCTCAGGAGCTCGGGACAGCCGAAGTTTTCCAAAGTGTTCTGATTATTTTCGAACGGCGCTATGCAACAAAAGACTACACTATTGGTCTCTACATTTCTAACAGCCAATGAGATATAGGCCCTAGGCTGTGTCTTTTATTTCACTTACTCCTCTTTCTAATATTTTTAAAAATTCGTTTGTAAATTACATGTGTCCGAGCTGTAGTTAGTAAATAGCCGTTTCCCTATTCATTATTATCATTATTATCATTTCGGGAAAATGACAAGAATGTTACGTCCATTATACTGTACTACAATCTCCATCAACACAAAAAGTTATATTTTTTATAGATTTTTCTGTTAGTTTAAGTATCATGGGCCAGTTCTGTTGTAGTATTCATTATCATCCATAAAACAAATAAATCCACCGGGAGGAAGCCGGGCACTACTGCTAGTAATGCTATAAGACTAATAGTAGAACGAATCAAGGAGACGGAGGACTTGTGTATTCGGAGGTGATGTCTCCAAAATTATAAGCAAATTGTTGGTATTTTGTTGAACATTCTTCTTTCGAAACAGTGCACATCCACAACCCTAACACTGTAAGAAAAATTAAGAGAATATTTTAAAATATTCGAAAAAACATACTTGATTATCGTGATACTCATCTGTGATTGTAGACCAGAAACTTTCTATAGATGTGTGAACGAGAAACTTGACATTTGTTAATTATTATCGCAACGTATCCTTCATTATTGGACAGTTTATAAGAATGACGTCATTTGTCTATCAATTTATACTTAGTGGCAAGTGAGGAGTGCCTAGTTACAATTGAACACCAGTGCAATGACCGTGCCTGATCTGGACTACTCTCAACGGATAAGTAATCATAATCATTGTAGAACTACTGTGCATGCTTTAATATACCAGTATTGTATTGTTATATATTTTCGCGTGCATAATATGCATACGCAAACTCAAATCTATAAAACAACAACGTGGAATAGCCTAAACAGTTATTAATTTGATTCACTGCGAATCGTAATACTAACTACAGTAGACGAGGTATACTAAATATAACAAGAATACATTTCAAACTATTATCGAACTCCAACCCTAGTGATCAAGATCTGAAGATGACCATGTGACAGTCGAAACGCGTAATCATAAATTCCCCCTTTATCGGTGAATAATATTAATACAGGTAATCATCCCGCCTAATCTAATTGGACAAAGGCGTGTTGACCGACTGAAAAGTATAAATTGGTAGTATGTACAGGCAACATTGAAAAATGGCTGCAAAACTCCACAAAATTTGTCTATTTTTATCGCCTCCATAGGCATGAGTGTTGGAAGTGATAGCACAGACGTCAAGAGTATTACATAAATATAGTCATAAGATTGGTCTTCAATGAATCAATATTGTATGAGTGATATTTCGTATCAATTCGGCCTAATGTCTATGTCAATCAATCTTCAGATTAATGGTATTTAGACGTTTCTCTCTCCCCCCACTCCCCCCGGCCCCCTCTCTCGCACACACACACACAAGGTTAGGTCATATAGAATTATGTGAAAAACCAACGACTCGATCTACGATCGCAGTTCCTCAGCAGGATTAGGATTGTAATAATTATAGGACTCGGATGTTTGAGACCTAAATATAGCCCAAATATGCAAGCAAATGTGACCTTAAAAATAACGAAATATGACTCAAAAAGACAAAATATGACCTGAAAATGACTGATTTTAATATGACCGTTTTTTTACTATAAATCCAAGCGACAATCCCTTCGAGAATAAATTATTAACTAAATTCTTTATTCCTATTTTCAAATTAATTTTCTGAATATACATGTTTAAGTGGTTATTTCCAGTCTATTTCTGTAAACACTAGTTCCCGTTCGGTAAGTTGAGGATGACTGCACACCTACAGCTGCCAACAAACTAACGAAATATGACGTTCTAAACAAAAATGCTCAAAATATGACCTGATGGTAAAAAATGTTCGAAATATGCATTTATATGACAAATAAAAACCACTATCTTGTGACGATAATCACTTGATTTGCATCAGAAACCAATCGGGCATGGAAATAGAGCCAATGGAAAAAAATATGTTATTTTCTAAACAACCGAGCCCTAGAACTAAACCCTTCACTGCACGACCCCCTGAGTGTAAGAAGGATGATGACCTGATTTAAAGGGCAGGGATCTAATTGTTTAGCCTGTTCCCATCATATGAAATGTAAACTGACGATATGACCTTTCGTTCGTGTGTGTGTGTGTGTGTGTTCGTAAGTTTGTGTGTCTGTCCACCCCTAGTAAAGTTTGATTGGCTGGAGCGATTTCAACGAAACTTGGTAAGGATTCACTACTACACCCTCCAAACCCAACCGTGCATTTCAAATCTCAATAAGTGCCACCAATCCAACAAGGCGGCCGCGAGAAATATTTCGCCAGTACTTTATATCTCCGAACAAAGGAACCAACCAGCCTGAGATTTTGCAGATACTATAAAGTTAGTTCACATATGTGACTTTTAAAACATGATCATCACAAAACCAACAAGTCGGCCACGTGATTTTCAAATCCTTTTCTGGTGACTTATTCATCCGAATGCAGTAAAACTTGGCGCAGTAAATCTTTACTTAGTGCTTATTAAATTGGTATTTAATCTAATTCAATTGTTTTCAAAATTCAAGATGACGATTGTGCGAATTTTAAAAAAGTTTTATTTTTTGTATCCTAATCAAGTGATCGAAGTGAGACTTTGTATAATGATCCAGCAAAAAGCAAAGCCAACTCCGTACAGAATCAGCGGACGTTAGAGGCTTCAACCCTTCGTGACATCGGCACTAAATGAGATGAAGTTGTCAACTCCATGCCCGGCAGCCTTTGCTCGCAGGAATTACTCTGGTACTCATTTCTGTCGTAGGCTGTGTGAACCACAAGGCCACTTGCGTTTCTGAAAGTGGTAGTGTTGTTTCTAAAATCCACTACCTGGGTGGGACTCCAATCCACTCCCCTTCAGTTAGAAGATCAGTGACTCTACCGACTGGGCTAAACAGCTTCCTGTAATGAGCCAGCGCTATAATACAGTATGTATCTACTGGTACATATATCTTTGGCTTACACTAATTAGTTATTATAGATGGCGTGAATATCAATTCCTCAGGTATGAACATCCCTTAACGCTTCAAGGATTGATCCGATATCTGTGAAACGGGGTATAGCGGACCACTACTACAGTGTAAACTTACAGGTATGTAAATCTAAATCTTACTTCTCACGAATTGTAGATGATGCGCATGTCAATTCCTAATTCACGGTTTTACCTAACTCTTCACTGATTGACCCGATCACTATGAAATCTGGCAGAGTGAACTATTAATATAGCCTAAACCAACAGGTTCATTAATCTATTGCTTCCCTTTTTAGAAATTACAGATGGTGCACAAGACAATTCCTAAGGGATGAATTCGTCTTTCTAAGTCGATACGGAATGATACCATCTCGGTGAAACTTGGTATAGTGGACCACTACTCCAGTCTAAACCTACTGGTACTGCCCCCGTAAATTGAATTTTACTGAGACCACGGTGGCTGTATTGGCATATGTGAATATAGTTATGGCCGTCATAGTTGTGACGTGTATATTCATGACGTAGGCGTGGATGACGCAACGCTCGAGCAAGTAGGCTGGCTGAGCTTAGATTCTTGCTGACGTCACGATTTTGTTCGAAAAGGATCTTAGATTTACGACGCAGTCGCAGGGAAGCAAGTAAACGTGCTGAGGAAGAAGTTACGCTATTGGAGGAGAGGCTCGAACCAATGAATGATAGCTTGGAGGGAGACGGAGATTACTGAAACTACCATATTTTAATAACTTTTGGCATGCA
The DNA here is from genome assembly GCA_946902985.2 of Meconema thalassinum. Classification (NCBI taxonomy): domain Eukaryota; kingdom Metazoa; phylum Arthropoda; class Insecta; order Orthoptera; family Tettigoniidae; genus Meconema; species Meconema thalassinum. Next base: position 584,243,913 of record OX336389.2, on the reverse strand, counting down.
GAATTGTGGAAAACTATTTTCAGTTATGGCATTGATTTGGAATTTTGAAGAAATTAATTATATGTTTTTGAAATCTGAAAATCCGTCAAGAATAGCCAATGTTGGAACTTCGAGTAATGATGGAAGAAGAAGCTATGGTAGGGATGGATACGCCCCTTCAAAGTTGATAAAAGGCCTTGCACAGCAGAGAGGAGCTTCTCACTTCGTGGTTTTATTCTGACTTCATAGTCTGACTTCGTGTTCTGATAGAACAAGCATATCGTCATACGCAAGCGTGGCAGAGTCCACCGCATCGAACAGTATTGGGTATCCAGCAGTGCAATTTTACAGTTACTAAAACTAGGCGAAGTTGGAGCGCACACATAAACGATTCTACAAGTTTATCTATCAAGAATTAGCTACTGCATTTATACTAATTCAATAGTGCATTACAATATTGAGGCGTGTGCGAAAGTTGAACTTTTTCATTATAATACTTCAGAAGATATTCGCATTTAAAGACTGCAGAGAAAAGTGTTTTTCTCGAATCCTGAGAAGCACTTTTACTACCACATTCTACGCTACGGCAGACACGTGTATTGCAACCGTGATACTGAAGATTACATTTGGTGATACAACGCTACATTCTACAATGGAACTATACAATCTGGCAGTACTTTCGACTAACATTATAATGGAAGTGGAGATGGAAGACTAAAACTTTAATGCAATTGGGACATACATCAGTAGTGTGAAGTAGCAACATGGAGCTTCGATAATCGTCATTCTACAAAGACGAGCATGTAGTGAACATTCAGCTACACTCATGCATCGTAATCCTTCACTGAATTACATCAAATGGCAGTGGAAATAAATTCATACTCCACAATTATGAACATTTCTGCGGAAATATTTGCAATGAACTTCATGGCTGATTTCTACAAGAACTTCAGGGAACTTTCAAGAGTGGCAAGGGTTTTTCCCAGCACACAAAGAAGAGTTTTGCCAGAAGGATGTCTATCGTCTACACGGAGCAGTGCGATTTCCGGAGGAGGAAGCTGTTCTATTCTCCGAGGGCGCAGGTTCCAGGTTCGAGGTCGGTGCACATCTATCCTGTGGTGAAATGGAACCAGCAGCAGTCTTCTTTGAAATTTTCTTCTAGAACTTCAATCCAACAGATAAGGTAGCCGTGAACGTTTCTTGATTTATTTGAGCCATTTTAGTGAGATCTGAGCAACTATCTTTCCCATATTTTCTGTCATATATTTGATTGCCCCATATTCTTTTGCTAGATGTTTCTGTACTCTGTACACTTTGCAGCTTTATGCCATTTTCTTCGATTTATTGAGACATTATTATGCCATTTGCATATTTAAACATTTTGGATCAGTTTATACTGAAGTTAAATATTCTTTCGAGAATTTGAATTTTTCTTGTAGTCACGATTTGACTGTAAAGTTAACGATTTTCTATGGCAAGTTTGAATTCAGACAGCGTGTCGTTTTATTAAAGTAATTCTTTTCAGTAAATTACTTTGACCAATTTTCTGTCATCCTCAAGAAAGAAGAATGATTAAAAGATTTTAGAGCGTTAAAATCTACTACTTTATCGACGATCTTGGAAATACTAGTCGTTTTTATGAACATGATTGAAACACAGACATTTTTAGTCAATTCTGAAATACCATTGCATTATAGACAATTTTATGAAATATGAACTTTGAATACGATTTATTCAGTACACTATAGTAATGAACATTTGATAGGAGATTTTCTCAATTCTAGATTGAAACAATAATGTTTGCATTTTCTGGTCTATTTGCATTCTATTCGACTATTTCTGCAGTTAAATGAATTTTGCTTGAATATAGTATTTTTATACTGCGATAATTATGATGAGATTAATTCATTTTGATAGACCAGGGAGGCGTGTCTAATCGTATTTGCTATTAAATTTATTTGTGACTGGCAAATTTTTACTTCATATCGCTTCATGAATGAAACCCACGAAGGTTAAATATAATAACAGTTTTCGATACAATTGATGAATATAAGAATTTTTAAAGAGGAACTATGGATGTATAATCGTTAGTTCAGTGGACGTGTAAAAGTCGCTGATGAATAATGCCCTTTAATAAGTGAAGGAGGTTCCCACAGTAATATTGATGATGATGATGAATTTATAAGTGGAGGTTTTTTGTGTGTATTGTGGAAGACTTTGGTGCCATATATAATGAGATATATGATGAATTATGGGCCAATTTTGTGCGTTTGTGCGAGGTATGTTTCCGCTGAGTTGCATTGTTCAGGTCCATTGAAAATTATTCATGTGAAGTTACTGTTAAAATTAACAAGAGTGATAAATTGATTGAATTATAGATTTTGAATGGAGGTTACCGTCACAATAATAATTATTAAATCTTATTAAACCTGAATCTAAAATTTAAATATAAGTAACCTTCATCGGTCAATTATATTACCTCGATTTAAGAAAATATCAACCGGATAAACGTGTGGTTAATGTATTTCAAATATAAATAAAATATAAATAATGTAAATAACTATGTAAATATCTATAATAATAATTTGAAACAAACGAGATTAATAGAGGCGTGTAAAAATTTTTCAATTGTCGTTTGACTAAGTTATGAACAATCTAAATGTTATAAATAATTATTGAACACTATGATATAACATTATGCGTTTTGCTATTAACATTTAAACAACGCTAGTTCGATAATTGGAATAAACATTTAAATAAGATTTGAGATTAACAGAGTAATCCATTGCAATGTGAACGGAACTTGTATAAATTTTGCGTGATAAAATTTGAGTTGAGATGTGAGCATTTAAATTGTTTTGAATGAGAGCTAGACTCTGCGTTGGCCAGCATATGGTGACACTGGTTAGGCAGCTGCGTCCATTTGACGAAGCAAGTATGTAACACTGCTTAGGGTGTATTGCAGGTGGCCAGATAACTGAATGGTGGAGGTCAAGGTCAACTACTTAGCGGCCTTGCGGTTATTAATAAATGTGTGTCAATGAATTAAATTATGAAGTTCATGAACAAGGAAACAAATGCTATATGTCTCGTCCCAGCTCCCTTATCCATTCCAATGTGCATTGTTGTTATTATTACGTTCTTTTGAGCTAGAGAAAGCTGAATTTTTGTATGTGAAGTCTACAGTCCTACAGGAGGACATGGTTGCATTTACAATGGCTTCAGACAGCCATAACTATTTTGTTGTTAAATTTTGTTAAAATATTATTTTTTTATTTATGTGAAATAAATTATTGTGCAGTTTAAATTTTCTGGTCTCCGACTTGGTTCATTTTAAATATCGTGGTGGAGGTTATTGTGAGGGCATACTATTAAGTGATCCAGTTGAAAACCCAGACCCGAGATTAAATTGAATAGGTAAGTAAAAGGTAAGTTTGAACCCCCGTATATTTTGGTGTGTTCCACAATAATTTCATGTTAACTACTGTGCTCTAATCTCGGTAGTATCTGTCAGTGCCATTTTCATTGATGTAGCTGTGCCGGTGCAATCGATTATTGGCAATCCGATTGAGGGGGCGGATTTCTGACAGCCTACTATCCGGATTATCGGGGACAGTAGGATTGGCGCAATCAACGTGTGGGGCTCGAATAACATTGGATTACCAAGTTATCGATGTCAATGGGATTGTGAAGACTCAAATAAAGAGGTTGATTCTTTGTTAGATGTCTTGGCCAATTGTAGAATTTGAGAGTGTGATTATATAGGGATTAAATGTTGTGTTGTATTAGGAAAATTACACTCAGAAAAGATCAGATCTTATACAACCTGAGAGAGGTTAAATAGGCTGGAAACTTAGAAAAATCGCCTATGATCTGGAGTCTTATTTCATTTGACCGGCTTATGACATGTTTAGTCATATTAAAGATAAAATTAAACTATTTGGATTGTAAATGTAAATTATTTGTGTTAGGATATTTAAAATGAACCAAAGAAATTTTAACATGTGCTTGAGTTTATTTCATCATAGGGTGTTTATGAAGTTAGTGCTAAGCTAATTATAAGTTAGATTTAAGACAGAAAATTGCTCAAACTTTATATATGGTGAAAGGCGTTGCTCAGATGTTGTTATCTTGCTCTATTTGATGTATGTCCCTAACGCAGTCTATTATTGAAATATTATTGAGATGGCAGATGAGAGTATGAGAAAGATGTTGGAGGAGATGTCCAACAGTTTGAAAGCTAGCATGAATGAAAGTCTGAGGGAGATGGAAGCTAGGAATGCTAGTCGAATGCAGGAGATGATGAAGGAGAATTTGAAGAATCTCCAGACCAGTTCTGCAAATTTGGAAAATAACATGTCGCGTTTACAGACCAGTACACAGGAGGTCCAGAATGCCGTGACTGACATTCACAAGGATGTCTCAGATGTTAAAGTAGATTTATCCAATGTCCATAAAGATGTTTCAGATGTAAAAATTGATGTTTCCAATGTACAGGGAAAAGTTGATTCAGTCCAGAAAGACCTTACTTTGTTAAATCATGATGTTACTAATGTCCGGGGTGATATTTCATGTGCTAGAGCAGAAGTAATCGTTGTTAGGAATGATGTTGCTACTGTACAAGACAAGGTAGAAGAAGTTCAAAGAGAGATTAGAAATGTTCGAACCGATGTGTCAAACGTTCAAGTAGACATAAATAATATTCAGTCTGATGTTAATGATATGCAAAGCGATATCAATAAGGTGCAAATAGAAGTTAATACAGTTTTTGTAGACATTGCCAAAGTTCAAACTGATGTTAATAAGGTTAGAGAAGAAATTGAAACTTCAAAAACGCTTTGTGCTCGTAACATTAGTGCTTTAACAACTAGATTGGTTGACGAGTCTGTTAGGACAACAGCTTCACTAGCTGGATTAAAACATGATGTAGAGGTCATGAGGACCCAAGTCTTAGATCATAATCGTTTACTTAAGGAAGACATTGAAGTAGATATTGCTGAAATGTTAACTGCAAATGTAACGGTTTGGAAAGATGAATGGAACAAGTCAAGTGGGGAACATGTCAATCAGATTCAGGAGCGAATTGAACGAAAACTAGCCAGTACACAAGTAGATATAAATAATGAGGTAGTTCAAATTAGAAAGGATTTGAGTATAAGGATGGATTCGCTATCCGAAAAGCAGGTAGAGGATAGAACTCAAATAGGCCAGGACGTGCAAGCATTAAAAACCGCGTTAGAGGAACAAATTCATAAGGTTGTCTCTGATGTCAATGAAACTACGAGCAAACTTCAGAATTTAAACCTAGGAGAAGCTAGCATGTTGGAAACGTATAAAGAAGAGTTGATTAGGAAAGTCATCACGGAAATCACAGATAAGGATCCAGAAGGGTTGACTTTTGAAGATAATAGGAATTACGTGAGAAGATGTAACCTCGCTACTGAAGAGAGAGATATTAGTCCTGAGGAACGTATATTCAGATTCCGGGAAGAAGAAGAGGATAGGAATATTGAACCTGAATGGAAATATCGTGATAGTGGGAAGAATTACATGGATTCATATCCAAGAAATGTGACAGTCATCCGAAACTTTGAGGACAAGCCTCAGAAATTTAGTAATACAGATAGTCTAACACCGATAGAGTATATCAGAAACCTGAAAGACTATTTTATTGAAGCCCATATTCCTAGAGAAAGAGAAATGAGAATCGTAGAAAGATTTCTAGCTGGAGGACCTCTTGAGTGGTTCAGAGCATTTCGGTACACTTTTAGTAATTTCGATGAATTTGCAGAGGCACTGATAAAACGATTCTGGTCAATAGAAGCACAAAATTCATTAAGAGCTGAGGTATACTCGAGGAAGTATTCGGGTACTCTTCCAACACGGTACGCTGATTTCTTCACGAGCCAGTTATCGCGCTTAAGATTTTTACAACCCCCATTGTCTACAGAGCAGTTAATAGATGCCATCTCACGTATGCTACCTGTTGAGGTAAGAAGGCTTATTATATCGTCAAATATAAGGGATTTGACCAGTATGGACGAACTATTGAGAAGGCTTGATTACACGAGTCCGGTGCCAAATTTGGTTCAAAAAGGTCAGAGGCACGAATTCAAAGACATTAATACAGTCTACATGGATCAAGTTCAGCAAACTGATACGCCTGCTGAAGAGAAAACTGAAAATGTAGGTCCTCACAGGAACAATTATTTTCGCAACAACAGATCACAATGTTACCGTCCATATCAGCAAAGACGAGGCTGGAATAACAATAGAGGGAACTATAATAACGGAAGGGGTAGATATTATAATAACAATGGGTACAATAGGAACTACAACAGAAATAACCAGTACCAGAATCGGAATCAAAATTCTCAAGGTCAGGTTATGACACCGGACAAGTATCAAGAGAGAGAGAGAAAGAAAGTCAGCAGTATTTGAAGGAATTACGAGAGAAGGAAGCTGAAAACCAAAAGAAAAGACAGGATGTAGTGATCGATCCTGGTCCTTCTACAAGCCAGCAGGGGAACTTTGAAAATGGTAACAACAACAAAAAACGCCGATTTCTCAACGAAAGTGAGAAACAATGAATACATTGCCACACCACACATAATTACTATTAATGAAATTTACGAAGTAACTGATGAGGATTTATTAGAAGAGAGAGGAATCGTCAAAGAGGAAAGACCATGTGCCTTACCTATTATTTCTGTACTGATAGATGGCCAACAGTACAAAGCTCTTATGGATACCGGCGCAATTATTTCTATCATTTCTGATGATGAGAATGATGTCGTATATGGCAAGTTCAATGCTGGAAACTTGAAGAAATATTATCCAAGAGTAAGCCAATAATAATTCAATTTCGTGTTCAAGTGAATTCAGATATTTGTAACAGAGTTTAAAAACAATTTGCAACTGTTTTTAAAACGTGGTGAAGGGAGAATGCCCCCGTAAATTGAATTATACTGAGACCACGGTGGCTGTATTGGCATATGTGAATAAAGTTATGGCCGTCATAGTTGTGACGTGTATATTCATGACGTAGGCGTGGATGACGCAACGCTCGAGCAAGTAGGCTGGCTGAGCTTAGATTCTTGCTGACGTCACGATTTTGTTCGAAAAGGATCTTAGATTTACGACGCAGTCGCAGGGAAGCAAGTAAACGTGCTGAGGAAGAAGTTACGCTATTGGAGGAGAGGCTCGAACCAATGAATGATAGCTTGGAGGGAGACGGAGATTACTGAAACTACCATATTTTAATAACTTTTGGCATGCAGAATTGTGGAAAACTATTTTCAGTTATGGCATTGATTTGGAATTTTGAAGAAATTAATTATATGTTTTTGAAATCTGAAAATCCGTCAAGAATAGCCAATGTTGGAACTTCGAGTAATGATGGAAGAAGAAGCTATGGTAGGGATGGATACGCCCCTTCAAAGTTGATAAAAGGCCTTGCACAGCAGAGAGGAGCTTCTCACTTCGTGGTTTTATTCTGACTTCATAGTCTGACTTCGTGTTCTGATAGAACAAGCATATCGTCATAAGCAAGCGTGGCAGAGTCCACCGCATCGAACAGTATTGGGTATCCAGCAGTGCAATTTTACTGTTACTAAAACTAGGCGAAGTTGGACCGCACACATAAACGATTCTACAAGTTTATCTATCAAGAATTAGCTACTGCATTTATACTAATTCAATAGTGCATTACAATATTGAGGCGTGTGCGAAAGTTGAACTTTGTCATTATAATACTTCAGAAGATATTCGCTTTTAAAGACTGCAGAGAAAAGTGTTTTTCTCGAATCCTGAGAAGCACTTTTACTACCACATTCTACGCTACGGCAGACACGTGTATTGCAACCGTGATACTGAAGATTACATTTGGTGATACAACGCTACATTCTACAATGGAACTATACAATCTGGCAGTACTTTCGACTAACATTATAATGGAAGTGGAGATGGAAGACTAAAACTTTAATGCAATTGGGACATACATCAGTAGTGTGAAGTAGCAACATGGAGCTTCGATAATCGTCATTCTACAAAGACGAGCATGTAGTGAACATTCAGCTACACTCATGCATCGTAATCCATCGCTGAATTACATCAAATGGCAGTGGAAATAAATTCATACTCCACAATTATGAACATTTCTGCGGAAATATTTGCAATGAACTTCATGGCTGATTTCTACAAGAACTTCAGGGAACTTTCAAGAGTGGCAAGGGTTTTTCCCAGCACACAAAGGAGAGTTTTGCCAGAAGGATGTCTATCGTCTACACGGAGCAGTGCGATTTCCGGAGGAGGAAGCTGTTCTATTCTCCGAGGGCGCAGGTTCCAGGTTCGAGGTCGGTGCACATCTATCCTGTGGTGAAATGGAACCAGCAGCAGTCTTCTTTGAAATTTTCTTCTAGAACTTCAATCCAACAGATAAGGTAGCCGTGAACGTTTCTTGATTTATTTGAGCCATTTTAGTGAGATCTGAGCAACTATCTTTCCCATATTTTCTGTCATATATTTGATTGCCCCATATTCTTTTGCTAGATGTTTCTGTACTCTGTACACTTTGCAGCTTTATGCCATTTTCTTCGATTTATTGAGACATTATTATGTCATTTGCATATTTAAACATTTTGGATCAGTTTATACTGAAGTTAAATATTCTTTCGAGAATTCGAATTTTTCTTGTAGTCACGATTTGACTGTAAAGTTAACGATTTTCTATGGCAAGTTTGAATTCAGACAGCGTGTCGTTTTATTAAAGTAATTCTTTTCAGTAAATTACTTTGACCAATTTTCTGTCATCCTCAAGAAAGAAGAATGATTAAAAGATTTTAGAGCGTTAAAATCTACTACTTTATCGACGATCTTGGAAATACTAGTCGTTTTTATGAACATGATTGAAACACAGACATTTTTAGTCAATTCTGAAATACCATTGCATTATAGACAATTTTATGAAATATGAACTTTGAATACGATTTATTCAGTACACTATAGTAATGAACATTTGATAGGAGATTTTCTCAATTCTAGATTGAAACAATAATGTTTGCATTTTCTGGTCTATTTGCATTCTATTCGACTATTTCTGCAGTTAAATGAATTTTGCTTGAATATAGTATTTTTATACTGCGATAATTATGATGAGATTAATTCATTTTGATAGACCAGGGAGGCGTGTCTAATCGTATTTGCTATTAAATTTATTTGTGACTGGCAAATTTTTACTTCATATCGCTTCATGAATGAAACCCACGAAGGTTAAATATAATAACAGTTTTCGACACAATTGATGAATATAAGAATTTATAAAGAGGAACTATGGATGTATAATCGTTAGTTCAGTGGACGTGTAAAAGTCGCTGATGAATAATGCCCTTTAATAAGTGAAGGAGGTTCCCACAGTAATATTGATGATGATGATGAATTTATAAGTGGAGTTTTTTTGTGTGTATTGTGGAAGATTTTGATGCCATATATAATGAGATATATGATGAATTATGGGCCAATTTTGTGCGTTTGTGCGAGGTATGTTTCCGCTGAGTTGTATTGTTCAGGTCAATTGAAAATTATTCATGTGAAGTTACTGTTAAAATTAACAAGAGTGATAAATTGATTGAATTATAGATTTTGAATGGAGGTTACCGTCACAATAATAATTATTAAATCTTATTAAACCTGAATCTAAAATTTAAATATAAGTAACCTTCATCGGTCGATTATATTACCACGATTTAAGAAACTATCAACCGGATAAACGTGTGGTTAATGTATTTCAAATATAAATAAAATATAAATAATGTAAATAACTATGTAAATATCTATAATAATAATTTGAAACAAACGGGATTAATAGAGGCGTGTAAAAATTTTTCAATTGTCGTTTGACTAAGTTATGAACAATCTAAATGTTATAAATAATTATTGAACACTATGATATAACATTATGCGTTTTGCTATTAACATTTAAACAACGCTAGTTCGATAATTGGAATAAACATTTAAATAAGATTTGAGATTAACAGAGTAATCCATTGCAATGTGAACGGAACTTGTATAAATTTTGCGTGATAATATTTGAATTGAGATGTGAGCATTTAAATTGTTTTGAATGAGAGCTAGACTCTGCGTTGGCCAGCATATGGTGACACTGGTTAGGCAGCTGCGTCCATTTGACGAAGCAAGTATGTAACACTGCTTAGGGTGTATTGCAGGTGGCCAGATAACTGAATGGTGGAGGTCAAGGTCAACTACTTAGCGGCCTTGCGGTTATTAATAAATGTGTGTCAATGAATTTAATTATGAAGTTCATGAACAAGGAAACAAATGCTATATGTCTCGTCCCAGCTCCCTTATCCATTCCAATGTGCATTGTTGTTATTATTACGTTCTTTTGAGCTAGAGAAAGCTGAATTTTTGTATGTGAAGTCTACAGTCCTACAGGAGGACATGGTTGCATTGACAATGGCTTCAGACAGCCATAACTATTTTGTTGTTAAATTTTGTTAAAATATTGTTTTTTTTTTTCTTTTGTGAAATAAATTATTGTGCAGTTTATATTTTCTGGTCCCCGACTTGGTTCATTTTAAATATCGTGGTGGAGGTTATTGTGAGGGCATACTATTAAGTGATCCAGTTGAAAACCCAGACCCGAGATTAAATTGAATAGGTAAGTAAAAGGTAAGTATGAACCCCCGTATATTTTGGTGTGTTCCACAATAATTTCATGTTAACTACTGTGCTCTAATCTCGGTAGTATCTGTCAGTGCCATTTTCATTGATGTAGCTGTGCCGGTGCAATCGATTATTGGCAATCCGATTGAGGGGGCGGATTTCTGACAGCCTACTATCCGGATTATCGGGGACAGTACATAAGCCAATGTCTTACTTGTCAAGTTATAGATGGCGCACGTGTCGAATCATCATGTGTGAATTCACCTCGTCACTGAATGGTGGGATGACTGAAATCTGGCAAAATAATCCACTGCTATAATCTACTGTAAACTTACGAGTAATTAAATTTGTTGCTTCCATTCGACATAGTATAGATGGCGTGCATGCCACTTTCACAGAGAGAATTCCTCTAACTCGTCATGGAATGATTCGATCTGTTCTTGCTACGACTGAAACGTTCAGACATAACTTTTTAGAGTAGTGCTTCTCAATATAGAGAGCGCCCGTGTTACCCTCAATGATTACTGCCTGTTACTTAGCGTGCATTGATCCCATCGTAGGGAATGTTGATAAAATGAACTAGTAAGATGAACGAAATATGCTGTTATAATTTTATTAAGTGTTGCATTCGTGAATTATAGATGGTATGTGTGCGTATTTCTAAAATTATAAATTTATGAGTGGTGTGATGTTGAACCGATAACTGAAAAAAAAAGTGTGTCTACTTATATACTAATAATCATTATCTGGCAAAGAAATCTGTAAGTTTACTTTGGATAAATTTATGGATGCTATGTTGGCTATGTGACTTAACTTGAAATGAACTCCTGGGATTAGTTACAGAGAGATGAGATCTCTACGGGTGTTCTTAACAAACCGAAAATAGGAGTTAAATATTCTCGTGAAAATTTCTAATGTGGTGGCGGTGATGATTGTTTTAAGGGTCAAAACACTGAGGTCATCTGCCCCAATTTCCTAATGTAGTTATCGTAAGCTATGGCTGATATCATAGTATTTAAATTAACACATCTTATTCATATTCTATTGAACAAGTCACTGGGAAAGTTGATAACATGTATCACTATAACGAACTAAATAATCTGGTACATAGTTTCTTTTCAGTGTTTTATTCATTGTATTTTAGATACTTCGTACACATGTTTTCCAGTGCTGGAGATGTGCTAATGAGAGGTACTAGTACTGTATCTTCGTTTCCATGCTCTGATAACCCCATTTTGATATTCTAACTTTCTTTTTGTTTAAAATGGCTGCAATGTTTGTATATTGAATTTGTTACCCTACATTTTAACATAGTATAAGTCATAAACCAAAAGCTATTTGGTACATCACATGGATAATCTACATTATAGTGTTGGAAGCCATTTTTCAGTATTGCCTTAGTAATCGAAATTAATGCTTTTCAGTCGGTCATCACGATTGTACCCAGTTGTAATGGGTGTTTCCCTAAATCTGAAATTAGAATGTATTTTTTAATGCCATGTACATTTCTTTTGGGTTAAGGGAAACACCCATTACAATTGGGGTACAATCATTTTGACCGACTGCAAAGCATTAATCTCGATAATAATCTAATCATCTGGCAGGGGGGTTTTGCGATGTGAAGGGCCAGTAGAAAATAGGGTATGTTAGTTCTTCATGCAACAACTTCTTCAGATTAAAATATTGCTGGTTTTAATTACTCTTCACCACCTAATATGTCCACCTCGTTGCGTAGTGGCTAGCACTCTTGGCTGCCACCGCAGAGGCCACGGTTCGATTTCAACCTCAGCCATCCTGTAAGTGATTTTCCGTGGTTTCCCACTTCTACTCTAGGCGAATGCCGGAACGGTTCCTAAAATATAGGGCCACGGCCACCTCCTCCCCAAGCATCATCTGAATTACAAATACACACACTAATACAGCCATCACAACAACAGAGGTAATCAGAGTAGAGGAGCAGTGGAGGTTTGGCGTCAGGGACAAAAATTAGCCGATATCTCGCGAACCAATAATCGTAGATGGACATGTAAGGTGTCATAGGACTCAAGATGGCCTACCCTTTCCAATGACCGATGCATTTACCCAACAGACCCAATACGGCAAGGTCATCAACCTGAGATTTAATAAACTAATAATCGTAGAGGGTCAATTGAGGTGTCATAGGACTCAGGATGGCCAACCCTTTCCCATGGCCAATGAATTTACTCAAAATACCCAAAACGGCAAGGTCATCGACCTGATATTTTATAAACTAATAATCGGAGAGGGTCAAGTGAGGTGTCATAGGACTCAGGATGGCCAACCCTCTTCCATGGCCAATGAATTTACTCAAAAAGACCCAAAACGGCAAGGTCATTGACATGAGATATTATAAACTAATAATCAGAGAGGGTCAAGTAAGGTGTCATAGGACTCAGGATGGCCAACCCTTTCCCATGGCCAATGAATTTACCCAAAAGACCCAAAACGGCAAGGTCTTCGACCTAAGATTTTTTAAACCAATGATCGGACTTGGACGCATGAGGTGTCGAATGACTTGGCTTGAAGCCCTCTTTCCTATGGCCCAATCATTTACCCAAAATGACCGAAAACGCCAAGGTCATCGACCTGAGATTTTATATTTCAAATGTTCGGATTTGGACTTGTGACGTGTCGTAGGACTCGGGGTGACTCCCCTCTTTTGAATTTATTATTTATTTTGCACATTTTGACAAAGGGCCTAACTATAAGAGGGACCCATTTTATTTATACGCGAGTGTACCTGGCTTTGGGACACGTGACTATGGGTAAGACTTTGGCGAGCTTCTTAAAACGAACTAGGCCGCGAGCGTTAAAGCATGAACTGCGACTGCATGTTGCAACTTGGTAACCAGATATCTCACGAACCATTGATCAGAGAGGGTCATGTGATGACTCGTTTTAAGGGTATAGATTCAGATACTTCCTATGGCGCACTCATTTACTCAAATAACCCAAAACGGCAGGGTCATCGACTTTTGTTTCCCCCGATATATTGCAAACCCATAATCGTACATGGGAATGTGGGGTGTCCTTTTATGCGGTGAGAAACCTCTCTTTTTATAACACATTCATTTCGCCAAAAAAAAACACCCAAAACGGCAAGTTCATGGACTTTTGTTTCCCCTGATATTTGGCAAACCCATAATATTATTTGCTTACAGTGAGTGATGAAACATAACTAGGTAGAGAAAGAATTATTGTAGGCTATACGCGTGGTGATTGACAAGATGACTGGAAAAGGAACTGATGGCCTTACCACAATACACACTCTCAATATGGCTAATGTAATCTGACCGACCATTTCTACTGGTGTGTTTTAAAGAATGCAGAGAATGTTAGTTGTAACGTTGACAACCGCTAAGTATTGGATATTTATTTATAGCAGGGGTTCTTTATTATGCCGGCCATGAATATAGGGATATGAGTGTAGACAGCCTACAATGCTGGTAGTAGAGGATGGCACATGCATGGCATGTGGCCAGTAGATAGGGTTCTAGATAGCGGCTTGCCATTTTGATTTATATATACAATAGATGTTTATATAGAAACCGAACGCTATTAGCTACCCAAATGGTTTAATTAATATTATACACAAATTTCTACAAGAAAAGTACAGAACATTATTTTACTTACCCAAACAAACGTGTTTCTTTGTTGATATTTGTTGGGGCAACACTTATATTTTTACAAAACCGACAGTATTAGGATATGTGAGGCCTAATATATTAATACTATAATGACATTTAAGGCTTTGCGACCTGGCATGGTGTAACGGTAAATGCTAATTAACTAGTGGCGATGGATAATTTACACATGAAAATGGTACTTGTAAAGTAGTCAATATACATAGGTTGCTTTTTTAGTTTTGGCAACTATGTTATAAATTGATAAATAACACACCTACATGGTTCCAAGTTTCATAGGCCCTCGATGTAGTCTCCAGCACTGCGTACAACGTGTTCCCAGCGACGCGGAAGCCGTTGGATTCCGTTGGCACTGCCCAATCTATCGATGGTGTGAAGAGAGCGCTCGGCAGCTTGCACAACATCTCCAATTGTAGGAGGGTAGCGGTGGCCGCGCAGTGGCTCTTTCATCTTCGGGATGAGATCAAAGTCGCAGGGACTTAGGTCGGGTGAGTAGGGGGGGATGATAGAGCACCTCCCAGTTCCAGCGATTCAACAATGCAGACACAACTCCTGCTGTGTGTGCCCTAACATTGTCATGCAGAGCGATAGGAGGAGTATCGATGTGGTTTCGCCGTTTCCTTCTCAGAGCTGCTAGGAGATGGTCTTGCAGAAACGAACAATAGTACGCCGCATTAACGGTTTGCCCTGGGGGAACGGTATGTTTTATGATCACACCATCCCAATCATAGGCAAGAATCAACATTACCTTCACATTGGTGGGGGTTTGTCGAACTGTTTGTTTTCGTGGTGATCCGTGGTGCCGCCACTCATTCGATTGGCGTTTCAACTGTGGCTCATAAAATTTGGCCCACGTCTCGTCAATGGTTATGATACGCTGTAAGAAGTCCTCACCTTCGCGCTCATAACGCTGCAAATGCGTTCGAGGAGCGTCATATCGCAGCCATTTGTGCATGTCGGTTAAGTCATGCGGAACCCATTGTGACACAATTATCCTCATTTTCAGGCAGTGCTTCAGGATGTGGAGGACAGTCGAATTCGCCAGTCCTGTATCTTGCGCTAATTCACGAAGCGTAACGATCCGATCCGCCTCCACTAACGCGGACACCATCTGTACATTTTCATCACTTACTGGTGGGTGACCACATCGAGGCATGTCCTCAACATGTTCGCGCCCATCTCGAAAGGCTGCAACCCATCTTCCTACCGTACTGTAATGTAACGCAGATGCACCGTACGACTCTTGCAGTCCTTGGTGGCACTACTCTCAAGGCCGTGCGGCCCCTAGCACACTCAATTTTTATCCGCGTTCTCTGCTCCTGCTTCGAAAGCATTGCGAACGTCTTGCGCGAGCGCTTGCCCACAACTACTCATCTAACAGGCGCCACTGCATACGAATGGGGGAGGGGACGGACGAGGTCATGTGCTCTAAGGGAGGGGATACAGGTTAGCTACTTTTGGTAACAATGGCAGAGTCCAACACCGTTGCAACATAAAGCAGCAGCATCGTTGCCAAAACTAAAAAAGCAACCCTGGAACAAATAAATTTCCTAAAATTATTTTAAAATGTCACTAACCCTATTTAAACAGCACGTATACGGGGATATATGACCACGATGTCGAAAAGGTTTTTTTACATACCTAAATATACGGGGCTGACAACCTATTTTTAAGGTACATGCGACTAACGGCGGAAATCGTAATAACATACGCACTAAACACATGGGGCTGATAACCCAAAATGCTCTAAAATACACACTAGTTAATAATAACACAGGTCTACAGTGATTTTGCTGTTTTGAAATTTTGAGTCATTTTGAAGTAATATGTATGTCCTGATGCCAAATATGATACCCGTTTACTTGTATCACACACATTTTTTTTTGTCTTAGTAACGTTATTGCATACTACACACACTATCTTTTAGCTTTAAAGTAATCTTTTGTTACATGAATGCTATATGTTGGACCTAAAAACCTGTGGTGGTAGCACTGCAGAATGTTGTTGAACTCCTTGCCAGATGGCAGCATTTAAATCCTTTGTGACGTGAATTCAGTTGAAAGCTCTAAGTGACCAGCTAGATTTCCAAACGAAGAAGTTTACTTTGAATACGTGTGCATTTATTGTCAGTTTCTGTTTTGTGATTCTGTGAGTATGGAAAGGCGACAGTGTTTGAACAATCCAAATGTGTTTTGTTACATTTGTGGTAGTTTTGTAGTGAAAACGCAGAGACAAAACAAAACCTCACTTGTCTCTAAAGCATATAAAGCTTATTTTGGAATAAAGTTAGGAGATCAAACCAAGTCATGGGTGCCTCCTAAAGTGTGCAGCATTTGTGTTGAAGATTTGAGAAAGTGGACAAAAGGAAAGAAAAAAGCGCTTCGTTTTGGTATACCGATGGTTTGGCGTGAACCCAGAAACCACAGCAGTGACTGCTACTTTTGTACTTGTAAGCTCAAAGGTTTCAATGCTAAAAATAAAAAAGGCTTAACATACCCCAGCATTGAATCTGCCAGGAGATCAGTGCCTCATGGCCCTGATATTCCGGTTCCCACACCTCCTAAAGACAATATTGTAATTTCTGATTCTTCAAGTTGTGAAACATCGGGAACATCTGACAGTGACTTTACCCCTGCAAAATCTAATGTACCAGTACTCTTCACACAATCCATGTTGAATGACTTAATACGAGATTTGAACCTCTCCAAAGATGCAGCTGAACTTTTCAGTTCAGGGTTAAAAGAACAAAATCTTCTTGCTGATGGTATTCAGTGACTTTCTACGGAAATAGAGAAAAAGATCTTGCCCAGTACTTTAGTCATAAAGAGAGACTGGTTTATTGCAACAACATTCCAGACCTAATCAACAAGGTAGGTGCTGCCACGTATGACCCAAACGGATGGAGGTTATTTCTTAACTCAAGTAAGAGAAGTATGAAAGCTCCGTTACTGAACAATGGCAACCAGTTGGCTTCAATTCTAATAGCTCACTCAGTTCACCTAAAAAGAGAATTATGATAACATGAAGCTTCTCTTGGATAAAGTACAATATAACAGACATCAGTGGATGGTCTGTGGAGATCTTAAAGTAATTGGTATTTTGTTAGGTCAGCAACAGGGATATACGAAATTCCCATGTCACTTATGTGAATGAGATAGCCCGGCAAGAGATGAGCATTGGTGTGGGAAAATATGGCCTGATCGAACCACCTTAACTCCAGGATGTAAAAATGTTGTTCAGAAAATACTACTACCACCTCTTCACATCAAGTTGGGTCTGATGAATCAGTATGTGAAAGCCCTTGACAAAGAGGGCAATTGTTTTCAATATCTTTGAAACAAGTTCCCTTTTCTCTCACAAGCAAAAATAAGAGAAGGTATGTTTGCAGGACCACAAATCAGAAGTCTCATGAAAGGCTATGAGTGTGAAGATACAATGACTCCTGAACAAAAAGAGGCCTGGCAAGCCTTTAGAGATGTAAACAAAAAGTTTTTAGAAAACACCAAAAATCCTAACTATGCAGAAATAGTAGCCACAATGCTTGAGATATTCAGAATCGTCGGTTGCAACATGAGTCTTAAGCTGCACTTTCTTTTTCACATTTGGATATATTTCCTGAGAATTTGGGGGCGGTGAGCGAGGAACAAGGCGAACGCTTCCATCAGGACATTCGGGAGATGGAACGACGGTACCAAGGACGATGGAGTATATCAATGATAGCAATTACAGTACTGCTGGATGCTTCAAAGAGAAGACTCTGCAGGAGCTCATAAGAGAATTTCCAAGATAAGATCACTGGAAGGCAAACGAAAACGTTAGTATTGAATAAATAGCATTCTAGTGAATCAACATTGTGCATTTCCAAGTAATACAACGAGTATTTCAATCAAAACTGTATTAACATTTGTAAAAAAAAGTGTCTTTTTTGTCAATAACATTGAATTTTTCATTCTCGATTTGTAAAAGAACCTGATGTGATAGGAGAAAAAGGCGTTTTTTTTAATGGCTGTACTCAATTGTATATAATCACTTTTCAGAAGAAAAACAGCTTTTAAAAAGTTATATTTTGTAGACCTGTGTAATTGTAATGTTTCTTAGCGAAGTCCGCAACGAACGAGACTAGCTCTACTGAGCAGTCTGGCAGAGAGGTAGCAGCGGATGCTGAGTCAGTTGAAACGTAATGCCGTATGATAACCCAAGCACACATACATCTCAAAGACTATTGTTATAGAGATCTAGCCACACAGTATGAATATTTCAATTACTTTTAATGTTGTAACTTATACATTTTTTGTTGTATGTTGCGAAAGTTTGGGTTTGATTCCCGACTCCGAGAACTGATTTAGAGCACGTTATAGAAGAAGAGGCGCTATAGCTCTTAGTGACACTAGACGCTCGGCTACGCTTATAGCCCTGTAGCTTTTTCCCAATATTTTGCAAACCTATAATGCTAGAGACTTGTATCGTGTATTATATTACTTGAGACGAAGCCCTGTTTTTATGGCATATTTATTTTACCCTAAGATAAAACTACCCCAATCCATGGAGGCGGTGAAATGGTTTTTCTTAGTACACATGCGCACATAAGGCTTGCGTAAAATGTCAGGCTTTTGAAATAATTATTTATTGAATACTAGCAACCCGACCCGGCTTCGCCTGGGAACAGTTATGAATGCGCTATATTTTTCAATGTGAATGAACGACCAATATCCGTTTTACGTCTCGGCATGATGGGACTTTTAATTATATTATAATGAAGATGCATGTGCAACAAATTCTTGTCAGACGTAATTTAAGAATGGCCAGGTGCATGAAAGACAAATCCCCCTTCCGTCCAATCTTAACTTGACTGTGAATTTTGAGGAACGAAAAGTTCACAGACGAAATTAAGAAAAGCCGAGTTGCACTTCCAGGGAAACTCCAAACACAACCACACTTCTCTAAAGTTTTTAACTCAACACGACTCGACAGTTTACTGCTGGCTGTATCTGGGGCAATAAGCTCGTCCGCTAGCTAAGCTGTAACTGGGGTGATAGACTCACCCCTAGCTATCTCGTAAACTGTCGCCTCAGTAACTGAATGGAGATTGTTGGATGAAACGAAAACGTAAAAACACTTATAGTAAGCGATGTATTGAAGATAGAGATATGCTCTCCCGGGCTTTTTTTGTAGAACGTTTCATGCTGAACAATTCTTACACTCATAGTATATAGATATTTTTAACGGTTTGCCAAGCGTAAGCTTAAAAAGCGCACGCACGCCAGTATTTTCTTCGACCTTTTCACTGAAATCGTTAGTGCTTGACTTCCTTTGGTCATAAATAAATTATTTTCTACAGAACCCTTCCTTAGATATCCTTTACAGAATGGTGAAAACCGCATCAAAATCCATTCAGTGGTTCTTGAGATTACCCGTGACATCCAAGAATCGGGGACTTTGTTTTATACTAAGTAGAGATTATACGCCAATCAGTATAATTTAATATAATATAATCCCCCTTCCGTTCAATCTTAAATTGACTGTGAATTTTGCGGAACGAAAAGGTCACAGGCGATTTTTTTTTTATCGTGTGGCCTCCGGAGAGGCCGAGTGCAGGTCTTTGTAGTTGACGCCCGTGGGCGACCCGCGCGTCGCAATGAGGATGAAGTGATGATGAAGACATCACTTACACCCAGAACCCGAGCCACGGAAATTAACTCCCAGGAGATTAAAATCCCTGATGGCTCGGCCGGAAATCGAACATGGGGCACTTCGGGCCAAAGCCTAGCGCGCTAACCATTTAGCCTCGGAGCCGGACAAAGGCGAAATGAGAGTTGCACTTCCAGGGAATGGCGAGGTGAATGAAACTCAAATCCCCCTTCCGTCCAATCTTAACTTGACTGTTTCACAGGTGAGATGAAGAAAACCCGAGTTGCATTTTCAGGGAAACTCCAAACACAACCACCCTTCTCAGTAGTCTTAACTCAGCACGACTCAACGGTTTGCTGCTGGCTGTATCTGGGGCAATAGGTTCGCCCGCTAGCTAGGCTGTAACAGGGATGATAGACTCGCCCTTAGCTAGCTCGTAAACTGTCGCCTCAGTAGTTGAATGGACATGGTAGTAAGAAATTAAAACGTAAAAACACTTATAGTGGGCGATGTATTGAAGATAGACATATGCTCTCGCGGACACTTTTGTAGAACTTTTCATGCTGAAGAATTCTTACACTCATAGTATTTAGATATTTTTAACGGTTTGCATAGCGTAAGCTTACAAAGCGCTCGGACGCCAGTTTTTTTTTTTCAACTTTTCCACTGAAATCGTTGCTGCTCGGCTTCCTTTGATCATAAATAAATAATTTTCTACAGAAATCATCCTCGAGATATCATTTACAGAAATGATTAAAATCGCATCAAAATCCATCCAGTGGTTCTCGAGTTTACCCGTAACATCCAAGAATCGGGGACTTTGTTTTATACTGAGTAGAGATTTACTCTCGATTTAACCAAAAGACCCAACTAAAGCACACGCTAGTCTGATTTATTAATATCTTGCGAGCCAATTATTGAAGAGGGTTATGAGAGGTGTTATAGGACTAGGAATAATACCCCTTTTGCTATCAACCATATATTTTTTTGATTTTCACAAAGGTTGTACCTAGTTAAACTAGGCGCTTGGCTACATTGATTGCTGCGCAGCTTCCCCCCCCCCCCCTAATATTTCGTGAACCTGTAAACTTACAGACTTGTATGGGGTGGCATATTACACGAGATGAAGCTCTGTTTTTTATGGACTAGTTATTTTACCCTAAGATAAAAAAATACCCTTACCCGAAGGTGAAATAGTGATTTTTTTTATATGTATACGCACTCGCGACTGTTGCAAGATGGCGGGCCTTTTAAATTATCATTTATTAATTATGTTTTTATTTTATTAATGCACTAAACTATCATTTGTTGGATTATAATTGTAAAATCCTGACTTAGGATTTAAATTAATGCATGTAAGATTTTAGATTTTGGATTTTAGATTTTAGATTTTAGATTTTAGATTTTAGATTTTAGATTTTAGATTTTAGATTTTAGATTTTAGATTTTAAATTTTAGATTTTAGATCTCAGATTTTAGATTTTAGATTTTGATTTTAGATTTTAGATTTATAAATGACCAAACCCATAATGTCATGAGTTGAAATTTTCAGTAACTTATTATTAAAGAAAGACATATAAGGAATTATATTACTTGGAAATACATTTCCTTTACTATGAATTATTCATTTTTAGATTTTAGATTTCAAATTTTACATTTTAGATTTAATAATTTTTATTTTTTATTTTAGATTTTTTATTTTTTATTTTAGACCAAACTAATATTGACTATTTATTACTCACGGCTATGTAGGTAGAAAGATGATTACACTATACGTTAAGACTAGTTCTTAGGTCTTGACCGACCTTGCAATCCGAATTTGCTAACCAGACATGAGTTAGCTACCAGGGAACACTTTGGCGACAATGCCCGTTATTCACCAGTGAGTAGGGTTCTAGAAGGTTGTGTGCCATTTTGGTTTATATACAACAGATGCTTATGTCTACATAGAAACCGAGCAACCATGTTTGCTTTATTTTACGAAAACGAGACATTATACCAGAGACGATTAGGATACTTACCAAAACAATGTTGTGTAACAGTAAATGCTAGTCAACGGACGGTAACTCATTACTAAAACCTGAGAGGTTTTCTAAAATTATTTTAAGATGCCTTTAACCCTATATTAAACACCCAGTTCACAAGACTGATAACCGCAATGTTATGGAAAAACAAAAATTCTGCATTCACAATCGAACACGCTGTTGAGTCAAGGTACACTGGAAAGTTTTGTGTACACTCAAGTTCACAGGACGAATTAAATTAGAAACTGTCAGGTTGGCCAAGTGGTTAAGGCGTTTGACAGACTGTCCTCGGTTAACGATTGGATAAAAATTGGGAGGCAGGGAGGGCAATTAAGAAAAACAAGAGATTTACATTTAATATTTTTATTTAATTTAAACATCTTTACAATATATACACATATCCAGTATAACCAGCCTGTTTATAGGCATGCAATTGCAGAAGCCGCTGAATTAGGATACTAGGATTGTTCCGGTAGACAAATTTAACAAATGACTTTTTAGGTGTAAACAGAGCATTACCATCATTATCTTCATCATCATCACCATTATCATCATCACCATTATCATTATCATCATCATCATCATCATCATCATTATAATTATTATCACTATTACTATCTAGTCCTTTTTGATCTTATTGCAATACCACATCTTTCATAGTCTGTGTGTGTTTTTTAGGTTTCAATGTAAGTTAAGACTTTTAATTCAGGTTAAGTCTGTTTTATGTTTTTTATTGTGTTCATCTACTTTAATGTTCACTCTGCCTTATTTGTTTTATTGTGTTTTACCATCCACCTTTTATTCTTTTTTATTCAAATAAGGCATAATTGTTGGGGCTCACTGTCTATTTTATATAAACCATTTTCGTTTCATCCATAGCAGAGAGCTGTTTTTATCTTCATCCTTTCATTTCACGCCATTTCATTTCATCAGGGGCCGATAACCTCGATGTTAGGCCCCTTAAAACAACAATTATCATCATCATCATCATAGTCTGTGTTTTCTTTGACAGTGTTGATGACTTATCAGACGTTGAAGATGGATTAATGATACCTTTAAGAGGAGATGGTAAATGCTTTTTAACACACAAGGCATTATCTTGAGTAGCAATACCGTTTTCTCGAACTAGCGTATAATCATTTTGATATTATTTTGTCAACAGCAACCGTGGTTCGTTCGGAGCACTACATTGATTATCACTCACACTTATAACATCACCATTTCAACTTTTCTGATTGCCTCGACATTCTGCAGACCTCTCTTCTGAGCATCGCCAGGATATTATTCCATCCACATTTTGACGATTATAAGAGTAGCCTCGATAGAGTGCACGTTGTTTACCTTTGCAGGTAGTAGTAAGCTCTTTAGTAGTAACTAACCTGTCAGTATGATTTGCATACTATACGGATTACAACTGTTCTTGTGATAGAGTGACTTACCATAAGTTTTTATATTGGCTTATTATTATATTGTCTTATGTGTTGACTTATAAATATTGGCTTATGTATTGGCGTCATTGGCTTATGTATTGACTTTATTGGCTTTTGTATTGGCTTATGTGTTTAGCTTAGGTATTGGCTATTATGTTGACTTATATATTGGCTTATGCGTGTTAGCTTATTTATTGGCTTATGTATGGCCTTATTTGACGAGTTATTTTTGTCAATGTATTTAGTGACTTATTTTCTTGGTCTTGGAAAATATCACAGCCCTTGTTTGTATGTAAGCAACAACAACACTATTTTTTTTTTAAATGAGAGTACTTTAATGTTAATGATTGACTCTCAACTCTTACTTTTACCTCTATGACACAAACATTATATTATATTTTTAGATTTAACAAACATTTATTTTGAAAGTAGGCTATATTCTTAAAACTATTAACTACACAAAAGTCATACGTCAACTCATACCCCTACTTTTATCCAACTCTCAGTTAAAAACATTATATTAAAAAAAATCCAAAAATTAGTTGGAAATTAGATTATATTACCAAATTTAAAAATTCTAAAGGTCTTATATCAGCTTAAGCGAAAGGTGACTATGTTCTTTATCATTAGAACAAAACATGGTATTTTTTAGATTTTTTCAAATGAAAAGAAATAAAGGGACTACACTTGCTAGTTCAAAATTACTTGATTTTCTATCTGTATTTTTTGAGTTTTTAATGTGAAGCCCAATATTATATTTCATTTACATTTAATTACATTGTGGGAATATGCATTTTATTATTTCATTTAATTCTTTTAATTATAATATATATAAATGTGGGGAATAGTAAAACAGTGGTGATGAGTAGAGATAAGAAAGAAGGAAAAGGAGTAATCAAAGTAGGAGATAAGGAATTGGAAGTGGTGAAACACTTCAAATACTTGGGAAGTGAACTGACTGAAGATGGAAGACTATATTTGGAAATTAGCAGAAGAATACAACTCGGGAGTGCTTTCTACCAACAGGTACGGGGACGAGTATGGAACAAAGATATACCAATTATGGCTAAAGAAGTTATGTACCAAGCATATTATGTTCCTATAATGACATATGCAGTAGAAACTTGGACAATGACTAAGAGGGATGAGAGCAGAGTACAAGCAGCTGAGAAGAGATTCCTGAGAAGTATGGTCATGAAAACGAGGAGGGACAGAATGAGAAATGAAGATATACGGAAAGAACTGGGAGTACAGAGACTCAATGACAAACTGGAGCAAAACAGATTGAGATGGTTTGGACATGTCAAAAGGATGAATGAAGTAAGGCTACCAAGACGAGCATTGGAACGACGGATGACAGGGAAGAGAGGACGAGGAAGACCAAGAATGCGTTGGATGGACTCGGTGGAGAATAGTATTAGAAAAAATGGAACCTGGATTGGAACACTGTGTCGGAAGAGGAATGGTGCCCCGACAGAACAAAGTGGAGAGGAACCATATTTGCCTCCACCCAGTGTCAACTGAAAAAGGGGAAATGATGATGATGATGAATTATAATTTAGGATAAATTTACTAGGAATGAGATAGAGCTAGCTAACCTAACCTAACCTAACTTAACCTAACTTTACCTAACCTAACCCATGTCAGTTTTGCCTCTCGAGGCTGAGTGAACCCTATTCCAACCCTCAGATCAAAATTAATTCCTTGGCATAGTCGAGCTGGAACCAAAGACCTTAGGGCCACTATACCGCGAGATGTTCAAATTATCATGCAACAGAACACGAAAGAAACGTTTCCTCTACTGTCACTGGGATTCGAACCCTGGACCTCAGTACCTCTGTTTTATGCATCGCCGAATAACACCGAACCCAACCTCAGCGTACCTCCGATATCACGAAGTTACAGTGTCCACGTTTACACCAAGTACAAGACATATTTCATAGCACATGTTTGATTGCTATGACAACACACTTTGTTTTCTATCTCTTTAATCATTGATCGCCAACATGCAACTCACACATTAACATTTAACTCTGAGGGAAAATGGGAAAACATGTTGGGAATATAGTGTTATTTCACACTTTATTAAATTTAATCAAAAGTGATGTAAACATTCAGCAAAAATGCACTAAAATGTTGATAGAATCCTCTAAAATGTTGTTAAAACGTCCCAGGATTTGGGTAAAGGGTTACAAGGGGTGTTTTATAGATTGTAGATGATTATATCAGCCCATGCATGAACTATAAAAGGGTTAGGTTTAAATTCCATGTCTTTGAGACAGATGATGGGAATGCCCCTGACAACGGAGGAATGCCTCGAGACGCTGCGAACAAGACTCGGGTAGCCAAGGGGTGAGTGTAAAAGACCCCATGGAACCCTGAATTCTGTCCATCAGGTATGATAAAATCTTTAAATTCACTTATCAGAGATTAATGCTTGAGATATTTCTGGGTTGTCACGTGGCATGTTCTACAAGTTTAGACTTGCCTTATGACTGGGTATGACGTCACAGATGGTTGGAGGTTGGAGGCTGGACATCACTTTTCATCAAACAAGGACATTTTCCTTTACCGACAGCTGATTATAAATAAGGAAACAAAGTTATTTCTCGAGTGGAGTCATGCAGCTATCTCGGGATTGCCATAAATAAAAGGTTACACTGGGGTGAGAACGTTGAGAGCGTTGCTAATAAGACGCAAATGTCGTTATAGTACGTTATGAGAAACATGAAGGGCAGCAGTATTTAGGCCAAAGGATTGGCTTACAAATGTCTTCTTGTGAGACCAATTTAGGAATACGCCACGAGTGTGTGGGAGCCCTACTAATCAACTCTAACGAACAAATTGGAAATGGTGCAAAGGAAAGCTGCAAAATTCGTACTTGGCAAACTCTCCCAAACTGACAGTGTCTCTGACATGTTAAAGTCATTGGGTTGGGAATCCCTATTCAGCAGAAGACATAAAAGAAGACTCCAGAAGATGTACAAAGCATACACAGGGAAGCTGGCTTCGAATGAGTTGCGGAACAGAATGCATGAGCCAGATTATATGGGTAGGAGAGATCACGAATACAAAATTAGGCCCATCATTCAAAAAACAAACTTAGATACCTTTTATTTTATAAACAGGGGTATTCAAACATGGAATGAGTTACCTGAAGAAGTCTTAGAACCTTTTCCTAACAGTTTAAAAGTATCCAAGAAGAAATTAAATGTTGCATTCAGGGAACATAGAGACATTATGGAGATATATTGAGATATACAGCATGTAAATATCTTGTTACCACCAGGTTTTGCCTAACTGTAACAGTACCTATTAATAAATAAATAAAAGCCAAAACATGAGACAACATAATAGTCAATACCTAAGCCAATACATAAGCCAATACATAAGCCAATATATATAAGCCAACACGTAAGCCAATATAAAAGCTTATGGTAAGTCACTCTATCACCAGAACAGTTGTAATCCTTATAGTATGCAAACCATACTGACAGGTGAGTTACTACTATAGAGCTTACTACAACCAACAAAGGTAAACAACGTGCACTCTATCGGTAAAATGTGGATGGAATAATATTCTGGCGATGCTCAAAATAGAGGTCGACAATATGTCGAGGCAATCTGAAATGTAGAAATGTTGATGTTTTAAGTGCGAGTGATCATCAATGTAGTGCTCCGAACGAACCACGGTTGCTGTTGACAAAAATAATATCAAAATGCTTAAAAGCTAGTTCGAGAAAACGGTATTGCTACTCAAGACAGTGCCTTGTTTGTTAAAAAGCATTTACCATCTCCTCTAAAAGGTATGATTAATCCATCTTCAACGTCTGTCAAAAAAAACACAGACTATAAAAGAGGTGGTATTGCAAGAAGATCAAAAAGGACTAGATTGTAATAGTGATAATGATTATTATAATGATGATGATGATAATGCTAATGGTGATGATAATGATGACAATTATGATGACGATAATTCTGTTAATGCTCTGCTTACACCTAAAATCATTTGTTAAATTTGTCTACTGAAACAATCCCAGTATGCTAATCCAGCGGCTTCAGCAATTGCATGCCTATAAACAGGCTGGTTATACTGGATATGAAGAAAAACTATTGGATACAGAAAATGAACTTCGTCGTGCCAAAAGTATTGTGTAACGGGTCCACGTAACCGCTTAAAGTAAGTCTTAACATACATTCTAGGGATTTTACTACTGCATGTATAGTCAGCCTTTTAAAACTATAGCAAGCAATCGTAAAGAGATAGAAAGTTGTATTCAATGTGTATATATTGTAAATATGTTTAAATTAAATAAAAGTATTTTATGTAAATCTCTTGTTTTTCTTAATTGCTATCCCTGACTCCCACTTTTAATCCAATAGTTAACCATGGACAGTCTCTGACAATGTTCTGATAGAGTTGCCTTATATAATGCATTCTATTTGCGGTTTTGTGTACTAAGTACCATTATAATACAGCGTCGTCAACCAATGTTAAGGTAATAGTTATTTTGGGCAAGGGGTTCGAACCCTTGCTTCCTTAAACAGGAAATTTGATCTTAAGTCAAACGCCTTAACCACTCGGCCAACCCGACAGTTTCTAATTTAATTAGTCCTATGGACTTGAGTGTTTACAAAACTTTCCAATGTACCTTGACTCAACGACTTGTTCGTTTGTGAATGCAGAATTTTTGTTTTTCCATAACATTGCGGTTATCAGTCTTGCGAACTGGGTGTTTAATATACAGTTAGAGGCATCTTAAAATAATTTTGGAAAAACTCTCAGGTATCGTGTAATGGGTTTTAGTAATGAGTTACCGTCCGTTGACTAGCATTTACTGTTACACAACATTGTTTTGGTAAGCTCTACATAAGTATCCTAATCGTCTCTGGTATAATGTCTCGTTTTTGTAAAATATAGCAAACATGGTCCTCGGTTTCTATAAAGACCTAAGCATCTGTTGTATGTAAACCGAAAAGTCAAACAGCTTTCTAGAACCCTACTCACAGGTCAATAACAGGCATAGTCGCCAAAGTGTTCCCTGGTAGCTAACTCATGTCTGGTTAGCAAATTCTTATTGCAAGGCCAGTCAAGACCTAAAAATTAGTCTTAACGTATTGTGTAACCATCTGTCTACTGTTCCCGTTAGACAAGGATTTTGGGGAGCCACCGGTTTCAAATGACCCTCCCGAGATCCTTCTCCAACTAACACACAAGTATGGGGAACGACACATTCATGGGCTGGTTCAGCACAAAAGTCTGCTCTCGGGGGTGTCGGGAATTGGTGAGATTCGATTCTTAACCAGCTCAGAGGAATGCATCGGCACAAAAAATAAGCAAGAAGGAGGGCAGTCTTAAGTTAAAACCCAATGAATTGATTTATTCAGAACATATCCCTAGCCAAGCATGAGAGGTGCAAAACGGTTAGTCCGAAACTAATCTCCCCTGAAAGAAAGATACGAAAAAGTCCTATCTGTAAATCTAAATTAAGCCTCTCATGATCCTCAATGCAAAATATTAGACGATAACAAACTAACTAGGAGTATGACACGTAAGATCAGCCCTAAGCAATTACATCGAAAATAACTACGGGAGGGTAACGACATCGTTGAATTTAAAGCAAATCAAGACATTTACTTGTTTACAAATACTAGGATTCATTTACATTTACTAGCAAGGGAAAACTGTCTACGCTATAATGGTGTCATCTCCAACATTTACATTTATCTTTAATTGTCTGATCTAGTCCTATCTGAAGTTTAAATACAATAAACGAGAGGCATTTAATACTGATAAAATCAAAGCTATGCACAATGGTTCTAACAACAAAAATAGTTAAGCTAAATACAACACAAATGTTTACATCAGGTAAGCACTCCTTTGGTTCGTGCAATTGGCACTGCCTACCTGCACGGTCTGTCACTCTTTGTGAGAAACTGTCATAAGTGTGCATGTGTAAAGAAAAGAAAGATAGAAAGAAAGAAAGAAAGAAAGAAAGAAAGAAAGAATGAATGAAAGACAGACAGAAGGAAAGAAAGAAAGAAAGAAAGAAAGAAAGAATAGCCTGCAACCGCAATGGCAACCAAAGGAATTACCACGACTCACATTGCCACCAATATGATGCGTGGACTATCATTATCACGTCACTAATAGGCCGTCGTCTAAAAAGTCAGAAAGTGCCAAAGTGTGTCAAATAGGAAACGACGTTCATCAAAATCTAAATTCGGTACACCAAAGTATACTAGGTTTAGCATTCTGTAGTTATTTAGTATAAGGGGATAATTTAGGCTTGAGTTATTGTCATAAAAATCCTGTCACTTGATTATTAATTTTCATTCCATAATTATTTATACCTCAGAGTGTTCTTGTTATTTTTACGGACCATTAAATTCGTTCAGTGTATTCAGGTATGATCAATGAATCCATATAAAATATCTCATAACTTCACTTTCATAATTTCAGTTTCACCTCAACTTTATAGACACCCTGTGTCTTCAACAATAACACGGATTCGTCAAACCAATAACCAGTGGTCAATACAACATATGAGTTCATTGTTTACGGGAACATATGGGGGTTCTATCGTTCAGAACATCACCTCATTATTACAACTATTACAAGACTACAATTAGTGTGGATTCCTGATTTATACACATTGTGGTAAACACAAATAACTAAGTTTATTATTCCAGCTATCAGCTGTTCTAAGACAAATATAATCATGTCCAAACTCTGTAAAAGGTGCTCTACTGGCAGCACGCAATAAACTGATCCAAATACTCGCATTGTTCGTGTGTTTTATGTGGGACCTCATTTATTACTCAACGTCAAACCAGCAATACTTCGCTTCCAAGTCTTATACAGTTCATTTAATACTAGTCACCTCTGAAGCCGTGATAACGAAAGAAAACTGTTCACAAGAAAGGCATTTGTTTTATACACGTGAATAACGGGACCTGGCCTTCTAGACTCCGTTAACTGTTGCATGAGATTCATATGGCTGTGTGGTCTGACAACTCCATACAAGACTCACAACCTTGGCCTTCTCTACCAGCTGGAAACTCGTTTCATTTTGTTACTTGAATCTGACAAGCAACTATCCGCTCGCCTGTCTATGAAATTATAAATTTGATTTAACACTACTGCCTGCTCGGCGCGTGTAAAACTTTGTAGATAACTAAACAATTCCAAACTTCTTCATAGTAATAAGAACCTGCCTACATTGTGCATTATTAAACCAACTTATATATTAATCTACGGTTCCAACCCTGTACATAAATTTATGGAAAAGTTGTTTTTTTACTTACGGGACGCTGCATGTCGTGGTTCGAGACTCGCTTTGAGATGGTTAGCAGTCTCCGATATCAGCTCATATCACCTCCACAGGGCTCCTGCTTGTCGATCCATTGTTAGATTCCCCCATAGCATTGAGACTTAGCACATATTCAATCCTCCCATAAAGCGGTCGTATCCACCCATTGTGCTCCAGTAAGTAGTGAATTCCATGTTTTATCCAATTTGTGGGACAGGGATTTTCACTGCTTCTAACTTTACACAATTTTAGTCATATTTACACTGAGTTTAAGGGCGCGGTTTGAAAAGCTGCCGATACACTTTCCACAACAGATGCTAAATATCACTTGTGTGATATGCTCACACGAATACTCAACACGTGGTCACAGTTTTAGAGTACAAAATTGCTATGGCTTAAATCTGCGATTAAATGAATATTCGTTGCACTTGATAATAATATTGCACAGTTATTAGAAATCAATGTTCTGTTCAATAACACACAAAATGTACTTAGCCAACGTGAGTTAACACTCCGCCATGTGGTTGACAGTCACGTTTTCTCAATTATACTGTACGGACGAAAATAAATCCAATATGGTTATTAATGCGTTTATAACTGCAACTTTAGTTTCCGCTGCAATTAATGCAGGGATGCTTAATAATTCTTCGACTAGAGTCGGATTCCAATGTAGCACTTTGAAAATTATCACTTGCACAAAGCATGCGTCCGTCTTCTCAAGACGCAAGCCTAGGAGTGTCTGTGTCCTGCCGGCGGAACTGGCATCGATCCTCGTGTGCCGCGCAAAATCCATATTTCGCCTTTTTGCGATGTAATAAATAATTTAATATCACCAACATTTCACAATTACTTAAGAATAATTTTCAGGGTGTCCAAAACATGTATACATTTTCCATCATAGAATTTTGCTCAATAATTATTTCCCGCTGAGTTCATAGAGTCTACATTTCAGTAGGGTGCATTCAGTGTCGTTTCAATGATACTGCGCCTTCTTCAGATCGTCTCGGAGTAAAATTACCAAATTCAACATGCACTATCGGGTGCACTACCTACATAGCCGTGTGTAATAAATAGTCAATATTAGTTTGGTCATTTCCAAAAATCTAAAATCAAAAATTTAAAACCTAAAATCTATTCTAAAATATTAATTTAAAAATCTAAAAAAATCATAGTAAAGGGAATGTAATTCCAAGTTATATAATTCCTTATATGTTTCTCATTAATAATTATTTATTTACATTTCCAGTCAATGATATTATGGTTGGGTCTTTTCGGAAAATCTAAAATCTAAATTATTAAATCTAAAATGTAAAATTTTAAATCCAAAATCTAAAAATAAATAATTCATAGTAAAGGAAATGTAATTCCATGTAATATAATTCCTTATATGTCTTTCTTTAATAATTAGTTACCGTAAATTTCCAGTCAATGACATTATGGTCGGGTCTTTTCGGAAAATCTAAAATCAAAAATCTAAAATCTAAATTACTAAATCTAAAATGTAAAATTTTAAATCCAAAATCTAAATATAAATAATTCATAGTAAAGGAAATGTAATTCCAAGTATTCCTTATATGTCTTTCTTAAATAATTAGTTACCGAAAATTTCAAGTCATGACATTATGGTTTGGTCTTTTCGCAAAGTCTAAAACTAAAACCCATACCTTAAATCAAAATCTAAAATGTAAAATCTAAAATCTAAAATCTAAAAATCATACATGCATTAATTTAAATCCTAAATTAGGTTTTTACAATTGTAAATTCAACAAATGATAGTTTAGTGCTTTAATAAAATAAAAACATAATTAATAAATAATCATTTAAAAGGCCCGCCATCTCGCAACAGTCACGAGTGCGTAAACATATAAAAAGAATACTATTTCACCCTCTGGTATGGGTATTTTAATCTTTTTAATTTTTATTCACGAAATATCAGGGATAAAAAAGCTGCGCAGCAATCAGTGTAGCCAAGCGCCTAGTTTCACTAAGTACAACCATTGTCAAAATCAAAAAATATATGGTCATAGCAAAAGGGGTAGTATCCCTAGTCCTATAACACCTCTCATAACCCTCTCCAATAATTGACTCAGAAGATATTAGTAAATCAGACTAGCGAGTGCGTTAGTTGGGTCTTTTGGTAAAATCAAGAGTAAGTAATCAATAAATAATTATTTCAAAAGCCTGCAATTTTACAAAAGCCTTCAGTGCGCATGTGTACTAAGAAAAAAAATTGCACCGCCTCCGTGGATTAGGGTAGTTTTTATCTTAGGGTAAAATAAATATGCCATAAAAACAGGGCGTCATCTCAAGTAATATAATGAACCATACAAGTCTATAGCATTATAGGTTCACGAAATATTGAAAAAAAGCTATAGGGCAATCAGCGTAGCGGAGCGTCTAGTGTCACTAAGAGCTATAGCGCCTCTCCTTCTATAACGTGCTCTGAATCAGTTCTCAGAGCCGGGAATCAAACCCAAAACTTTCGCAACAATACAACAAAAATGGATAAGTTACAACATTAAAGGTAATTGAAATATTCATACTGTGTGGCTAGATCTCTCTAACAACAATCTTTGAGATGTATGTATGCTTGGGTTATACATACATACATATCTGCAGATGTGGACGCTGTCCATGGTGGCAAATTACAAAAAACTAAGCAAAATAAATAATTCATACACCTGCAAAAATATATTTTAGATACAAGGATTAATTGGTGTAAGAAAATAATAATAATAGAGACAATTATAAAATAAGAATAAGGACAATTTACACTATAATTCATCCATGTCATGTCACTGGCTCCTGATCCGGTGCTTTCTCACCAACTCCTTAAATTTTCCAACATCAGAAGGCATAGGGCTGAAAATGTCCCCTGGCAAATTGTTCCATTCTACTTCCCCCCTCCCAATGAAGAATATTTGCCCCAGTTACTATTCCACTGACTTAATTTTAATTTACAAGAATGACTGTATCTGCCCATATATGTACCTCCCTTTCCCAATCCCTCATGAATGTCTTCCCGTGCAATTTCCACGTTGTAAGCTAAGAAAATACCCCCTAGTCTACCAGCCAGACTTTCCCATCCCAAATTCTGAATCATTCTACTCACACTACTCGTCGATCTGTGGTCCTCCATTACATACCTGGCGGCCTTCCTTTGTACTCCTTCCAATTCCTTTATTAAATACATTTGGTATGGATCCCACACTCCCCCAGCATATCCCAGCAGAGATTTCAACTGACTCAGCATCCGCTATTACCTCTCTGCCTGACTGCTCAGTAGAGCTAGTCTCGTTCGTTGCGGGCTTCGCTAAGAAACATTACAATTATTAACTAGTGTGCATTTCAGAGCTTTTTTTGGGTTATCAGCCCCGCGTGTTTAGTGCGTATGTTTTTACGTTTTCTGCCGTTAGTCGCATGTAGCAAGGGGAGGTATGACTGAGTTTTTCAACTTCCACAGTTTTTATCATATCATTACCAAATTTAAACCACTTGCATAAACAGTTGCTGGCATCTAGTGTTCTAATTTGTAATTAAATAGCTTTGTTAGTTTTTGAGATATTGTACTTTTTTGTATTCAAAAAGTGGTCACATAAAAAAAGTCCCTTGCGACAAAGTTTTTGTTCGACCAAGCTGATTTTTTTAAAAAATGTTGTTAAGATGTATAGAAACAATAATTGCTTTGGGTTTTTGTGTTAGATGAATACTGTTCTTTCCAGAAAAGTTTAAACTTTCATTTTATATATTTTTAAAATTTCAGCATTAATAGTTTAAAGTTATCTATCAAAATTCATACTAAAACTCAGAGAGGTTCAAAACCAGAAACAAGTTTACATTAGTGTACCTTTTGCAACTACTTTACCAAGTTTCAACAACATCTGAAAAGAATTGCATCGCAAGGAGCATTTTGTACACAGAAAAACATTGGAAAAGAGCAATGCGAGAAAAAGGCAAGTTAGTATTTACTCACTCAAAACTGCCCTGCCCCATATGTTTCCCCTTCACATCTCCTCGTTCTTTCTTCCTTAGATATCTTCTGCCATTTTACATGCCTCCTAGTCATTTTCTCCCGATCACAGCCCCTCTTTTGTGCCTGAGTAACACGTCTAACATCTTGTAGTTTGCATAGAGAACTTGAGGTTATAGGGATGGTCGAATTTCTGATGGAATGAAGGGTTTCCCGAGTTTTGTAGTGCCCCATATTGAATTCTGAGACAGCCCTGAGGATACCAAGTTTCAGTTTTGTCTTGGAAACAAATATATCCTTAGGGCATTTAGTCCACACTACATTATGGAGGGACTCGTTAGCATTCTGAGTCTTCCCCGCTGTACAACGCTGCAATATCTGATCTGATGCTAGTCTCAGATACACAGGTGCTATCTTCTCAACAACAGATGGATTCAGCTTGCAACTCATTCTACTGTGGCTATCATTTGGTTTTCCTTCTGCCTGTTGTCGGTTATAGAAGCACCAGGAGTTGATACCCTTAGGACAAGTCAAATGCTGAGGCTTGCGGTCAGTTGACATACAGTGTCTAAGAGTTGCAAAAACTGCCCTCTTCATTTTTCCTACATCTGGAATATTATTGACAATGGCATGCCTATAATAATGGGTCAATTTAGTTATAGTGCTGTCTTTCAAGTTGCCCTCTTTACGCCCACCCAGTGTCACACCCTTCGCCCTCCATTCCTTGACAGTGTTACGAAGAGCAGTACCAAGTCGCTTAGAAATATTGTTTATGCATTCTTCTTTCTCAATCCTTTGTTCTGGACCGTACACCTCAATCTCATTCAAGTGGGCGTAGGTCTTGGCATCCCCATCTGACGACACCGATGTGTATCGAAAACCATTGTCAATGGATCTCTTCCACAGGATCTCTCCAATGTCTTTTCCATTGAATTGGAGGACCCATCATAATTTTTCTGGCATTCATCTGAGCTCTTATGACCCTCCCACCAAATATTATATTCTGCACTATTTTTTCCCAGGTCCCTTACTGCAATAACACACTGATGGCAATACTTTGACAGAACATGGTAGTCTAACACAACTCCAGTCAGAATGTCAATTACGAATCCTGCACCATAATTCGAAGTATGGCCACGTTTCTGCCATGTGTCATCATATGAAACACCTATGTTAATGGTCTGTTCATCACTAGCCCCATGAGCATTGTGTACTACTTGTGCAGCCATAGAAAGTACTTCTCTTCTCATTAATGTTCCCTCATCTATGAGAATTATAAGGTGTTTTGCAAAAGGCTTTCGACCTAAAGTGTTCATGCCCATACCTATAGAAAATGTCTCCAGCCCACGCTGGCCTTTACCTAAACTACTAAATGTCTCAACCATAGCATTGTTCACATGGAAACCAGGTCTTTGAGAATTATCATCTTTAATTCTTGGTGAAGTGTAGGTGTTGGCAGAAACATAACCACCTGTTCTGCATTTAATTATAATTTTAGAGGAGAACCCATGAGTTTCCCTAAAATCAATAAAAATAGATTTGTTCTTACACTCACCACACAGTTGCTCCTTCACTAGTTCTTGCCAAACATCCTTATGCACCAAGGTAGAGATCACAGACCCAACACTTTGTACTGCACTGGCAGAAATAGAAAATAAATTTATTTTCCTCTCAGGTGCAGACATATCTGCATCTAGTGAGCTACTAGAAACGTTATTCACTTCTTCATTAGGCCTAACTGAACTGACTTCTTGTCCTGGTTTCTGACTCTTTCTTTTAGCTATAGCTAACTTGGCAGCCTTACTTTTCTTTGAGGGGCGTTTTTTCACTGGTCTATAGCTACACCTAGGACTCTTTTGAATTTCCATGGTTTCTCACTAATAATAATAATCACTATTGCTATAGGCCTAACCTAAAAACTATAATCACTACTTATCTATACACTAAAACGACGCACTAAGACCTCTACACTATAAATTACACAACTACAAAGGAAATAAGACGAAACACATCACTGAATAATCACTAGTTTGGATATACTTCACTGTACTGAAACCACATGTTACTTTTGCATTACAATAACATAAACAAACAGGGAAGCCATGCTTGTACTACTACAGTCAACACAAATACGAAATTCAGAATGTAAATAATACAAATATATATATAATATTAACTATCATAGTATAGTTGTGTGAAAAAAAAATGGAATGCAATTTAGAAGAGAGAAATCGTTCTCTAAATTAGTTAAAATTGAACTATTAAATGACATAACGTAGTTATATGGACTACGTAGTAAACAAACGACTGTCAGCTTGCACAGGTGTGCCTCTACGACACATACGCCGCGGAATACTTGAATAATCGACAAAAAAAACATACAGAAAACTATCATTATGCTATTACAGGAAAAGTGGGCGTGGTAGTGGGCTATTAAATGCCATGCGCGCTTACATTAAATGGCCTCTACAAGCTTCAAAATAGCTGGAATTACTAAACTGAGATGATTTTCTGAAAGAGGAAGAATTGGGGTATTTTTATATAAATAAAACAAAAAACGAGTTTTTGCTTGAAAATCCGAAAAATTCAGTCATACCTCCCCAAAAGATAGGTACTTAGCCTCGTATACTTAGGTGTGTAAAAACCATTGCTACATCGTGGTCATATATCCCCGTATACGTGCTGTTTAAAAAAGGGTTAGTGACATTTTAAAATAATTTTAGGAAATTTATTTGTATATTGACTACTTTACAAGTGCCACGTTCATGTGTAAATTATCCATCGCCACTAGTTTATTAGCATTTACCGTTACACTATGCCAGGTCGCAAAGTCTTTAATATCATTATAGTATTAATATACTAGGCCTTATATATCCTAATACTGTCGGTTTTGTAAAAAAATAAGTGTTGCCCCAACGAATATCAACAAATAAAAACGTTTGTCCGGGTAAGTAAAACAATATTCTTAACTTTTGTTGTAGACATTTATGTAAAATATTAAATTAAACCATTCGGGTATCTAATAGCGTTCGGTTTCTATATAAACATCTGTTGTATATATAAACCAAAATGGAAAGCCGCTATCTAGAACCCTATCTACTGGCCACGTGGCCATGTATGTGCCATCCTCTACTCTCAGCATTGTTGGCTGTCTGCACTCATAACCCTATATTCATGGCCGGCATAGTAAAGAACTCCTGCTATAAATTAATATCCAATACTTAGCGGTTGTCAACGTTACAACTAACAGTCTCTGCATTCTTTAAAAACACACCAGCGGAAATGGTCGGTCAGATTACATTACATTAGCCATATTGAGAGTATGTATTGTGGTAAGGCCATCAGTTCCTTTTCCAGTCATCTTGTCAGTCGCCATACGTGTAGCCTACAATAATTCTTTCTCTACCTAGCTATGTTTCATCACTCACGGTAAACATCTAACATTATAGGTTCGCCAAATATCAGGGGAAACAAAAGTCCATGACTTTGCCGTTTTGGGCATTTTGGGTAAATGAGTAGGCCATGGAAAATAGAGCGTCACCCCAAGTCCTACGACACGTCACAAGTCCAAATCCGATCATTGGTTTTTTAAATATCAGGTCGATGGCCTTGCCGTTTTGGATCTTTTGGGTCAATTCATTGGCCATGGGAAAGGGTTGGTCATCCTGAGTCCTATGACACCTCACCTGTCCATATCCGATTATTAGTTTATAAAATCTCAGGTTGATGACCTTTCCCTTTTTGGTATTTTGGGTAAATGCATTGGCCATGGGAAAGGGTTGGCAGTCCTGAATCCTATGACACGTCACATGTCCATCTACGATTATTGGTTCGCGAGATATCGGCTAATTAAACTGGATGTATTGCGTGTTGCGTATTCAGTTTACCCCTGACGCAGAAGCGCCACTGCTCCTCTACTAATCAGACATAATCCACATACACAAGTACACGGGGTACTGCCCCCGTAAATTGAATTATAATGAGACCACGGTGGCTGTATTGGCATATGTGAATAAAGTTATGGCTGTCATAGTTGTGACGTGTATATTCATGACGTAGGCACGGATGACGCAGACTTCATGCAAGTAGGCTGGATGAGCTGAGATTCTTGGTGACGTCATGATTTTGTTCGAGAAGGATCTGAGATTTACGACGCAGTCGCAGGGAAGCAAGGAATTGTGCTGAGGAAGAAGTTACGCTATTGGAGGAGAGGCTCGAACCAATGAATGATAGCTTGGAGGGAGACGGAGATTACTGAAACTACCATATTTAATTACCTTTGGCATGCAGAATTGTGGAAAACTATTTTCAGTTATGGCATTGATTTGGAATTTTGAAGAAATTAATTATGAGTTTTTGAAATTTGAAAATCCGTCAAGTATAGCCAAAGTTAGAACTTCTAGCAATGACGGAGGAACAAGCTATGGTAGGGATGGATACGCCCCTTAAGAAGTTGATAAAAGGCCTTGCACAGCAGAGAGCAAGTTCTCATGTCTCATGTCTCAGGCCTCATGGCTCATTTCTCATTCTCATATTGTCAGACTTCGAGTTCTTAATTCCGATAGAACAAGTATATATTATTCAGTGAAGCAAGTCGTCATTAGCAAGTGTGGTAGAGCCCAAAGCATCGAACAAGCATTGAGCGTGCAGCAGTGCAATTTTACGGTTACTAAAACTAGGCGAAGTTGGAGCGCACACATAAACGAGTCTACAAGAGTATCTATCAAAAATTAGCTACTGCATTTATGCTAATTCAATTGTGCATTACAATATTGAGGCGTGTACGAAAGTTGAACATTTTCACTATTATACTTTGGAAGATATTCGCATTTTAAGACTGCAGACAAAAGTGATTTTCTCGACTCCTGAGAAGCACTTTTATAATACCACATTCTACGCTACGGCTGACACATGTATTGCAACCGTGATACTGAAGATTACATTTGGTGATACAACGCTACATTCTACAATGGAACTATATATTCTGGCAGTACTTTCGACTATTATTATAACGGAAGTGGAGATGGAAGACTAAAACTTTAATGCAATTGGGACATATATCAATGGAGTGAAATAGCAGCATGGAGCTTCGTTAATCGTCATTCTACAAAAGCGAGCATGTAGTGAACATCCAACTACACTCATGCATCGTAATCCATCGCTGAATTACATCAAATGGCAGTGGAAATATCTTCATACTCCACAATTATGAACATTTCTGCGGAAATAATTGCAATGAACTTCATGGCGAATTTCTACCAGAACTTCAGAGAACTTTCAAGAGAGGCCAGGGTGGACCCGGCTCACACAGAAGACTTTTGCCAGAAGGATGTCTATCGTCTACACGGAGCAGTGCGATTTCCGGAAGAAACTGTTCTATTCTCCGAGGGCGCAGGTTCCAGGTTCGAGGTCGGAGCACATCTTTACGGTGGTGAAATGGAACCAACAGCAGTCTTCTTTGGAAATTTTCCTCTAGAACTTCAATCAACAGATAAGGTAGTCGTGAACGTTTCTTGATTTATTTGAGCCATTTAGCGATATCTGAGCAACCATTTTTCCCATATTTTCTGTCCCATATATTTTGCCCCATATTCTTGCTTGATATTTCTGTACTCTGTACACTTTGCTGATTTATGCCTTTTTCTACGATTTATTGAGACATTATTATGTCATTGGCATATTTAACTAATTTTGGATCAGTTGAGACTGATAATCTATATTCTTTCAGTAATTTGCATATTTTTGTAGTCACGATTTGACTGTAAAGTTAACGATTCTCTATGGCAAATTTGAATTCAGACAGCGTGTCATTTTATTAAAGTAATTCTATTCTGTAAATTACTTTGACCAATTTTCTGTCATCCTCAAGAAAGAAGAATGATTAAAAGATTTTAGAGCGTTAAAATCTACTACTTCATCGACGATCTTAGAAATACTAGTCGTTTTATGAACATGATTGCAACATAGACATTTATCGTCAATTCTGAAATACCATTGCATTATAGACAATTTTATGAAATATGAACTTTGAGTACGATTTATTGAGTACACTATAGTAATGAACATTTGATAGGAGTTTTTCTCAATTGTAGATTGGAACAATAATGTTTGTAGTCCGCAGTCTAATTGTATTCTATTCGACTATTTATGCAGTTTAGATGAACTTTGATTGAAGATAGTATTTTTATACTGCGATACTTTGATGATATTAACCCCATATTAGATAGACCAGGGAGGCGTGTCTAATCGTATTTGCTATTAAATTTATTTGTGACTGGCAAATTTTTACTTCATATCGATTCATGAATGAAACCCACGAAGGTTAAATATAATAACAGTTTTCGATACAATTGATGAATATAAGAATTTTTAAAGAGGAACTATGGATGTATAATCGTTAGTTCAGTGGACGTGTAAAAGTCGCTGATGAATAATGCCCTTTAATAAGTGAAGGAGGTTCCCACAGTAATATTGATGATGATGATGAATTTATAAGTGGAGGTTTTTTGTGTGTATTGTGGAAGATTTTGATGCCATATATAATGAGATATATGATGAATTATGGGCCAATTTTGTGCAATTTTGTGCGTTTTGAGCGAGGTATTTTTCCGCTGAGTGTATTGTTCAGGTCCATTGAAAATTATTCATGTGAAGTTACTGTTAAAATTAACAAGAGTGTTTAAATAATTTGAGATAACGATTTTGAATGGAGTTTACCGTCACAAATAATAATTATTAAATCTTATTAAACCTGAATCTAAAATTTAAATATAACTAACCTTCATTGGTCGATTATATCACCACGATTTAAGTAATTATCAACCGGATAAACGTGTGGTTTAATGTATTTCTAATATAAATAATATAAATAATGTAAATAACTATGTAAATATCTTTAATAATAATTTGAAACGAACGGGATTAATAGAGGCGTGTATAAATTTTTCAATTGTCGTTTGACAATGTTATAAACAATTTAAAATGTTATAAATTATTAATGAACATTTTGTTATAAACATTAAGCGTTTTCGTTATTATACTCTAAACAACGCTAGTTCAACAATTGGAATATACAATTAAACAAGATTTGGGATTATTAGAGTAATCCATTGATATTTGAACGGAGCATTTAAATAGATTTGCGTGATAATATTTGAGTTGAGATGTGAACATTTAAAGTGTTTTGAAAAGGAGCTAGGCTCTGAGGTAACTAGCATATGCTAACATTGGCTGGACAGGTGCGTCCATTTGACGAAGCAAGCATGCGACACGGTGCAGGGTGTATTGCAGGTGGCCAGATAACTGAATGATAGAGGCCAAGGTCATCTACATAGCAGCCTTGCGGTTATAAATAAAATGTGAAGTTCATGAACAAGGAAACAAATGCTATATGTCTCGTCCCAGATCCCTTATACATTCCAAAGTGCATTATTATTATTATTACGTTCTTTTGAGCTAGATAAAGCTGAAATTTTGTATGTGAAGTCTACAAGTCCTACAGGAGGACATGGTTGAATTGACAATGGCTTCTGATTGCCACGTATATTTTGTTGTTAAATTTTGTTAAATTATTTTTCTTTATGTGAAATAAATTATTGTGCAGTTTAAGTTTTCTTGTTTCGACTTGGTTCATTTTAAATATCGTGGTGGAGGTTATTGTGAGGGCATACTATTAAGTGATCCAGTTGAAAACCCAGACCCGAGATTAAATTGAATAGGTAAGTAAAAGGTAAGTATGAACCCCCGTATATTTTGGTGTGTTCCACAATAATTTCATGTTAACTACTGTGCTCTGATCTCGGTAGTATCTGTCAGTGCCATTTTCATTGATGTAGCTGTGCCGGTGCGATCGTTTATTGGCAATCCGATTGAGGGGGCGGATTTCTGACAGCCTACTATCCGGATTATCGGCGTCAGTAGGATTGGCACCGCAATTTCGTGGGGCTCTACAAAACTGGATTACCAGGTTGAACGCCAGTAGGATTGGTACAATCAACGTGTGGAGTGTTCGAATAACATTGGATTACCAAGTTATCGATGTCAATGGGATTGTGAAGACTCAAATAAAGAGGTTGATTCTTTGTTAGATGTCTTGGCCAATTGTAGAATTTGAGAGTGTGATTATATAGGGATTAAATGTTGTGTTGTATTAGGAAAATTACACTCAGAAAAGATCAGATCTTATACAACCTGAGAGAGGTTAAATAGGCTGGAAACTTAAAAAAAATCGCCTATGATCTGGAGTCTTATTTTATTTGACCGGCTTATGACATGTTTAGTCATATTAAAGATAAAATTAAACTATTTGGATTGTAAATGTAAATTATTTGTGTTAGGATATTTTAAAATGAACCAAAGAAATTTGAACATGTGCTTGAGTTTATTTCAACATAGGGTGTCTACGAAAGTTAATTATAAGGTAATTATAAGTTAGATTTAAGACAGAAAATTGCTCAAACTTATATATGGTGAAGGATGGTGCTCAGATGTTGTTATCTTGCTCTGTTTGATGTATGTCCCTAAAGCAGTCTATTATTGAAATATTATTGAGATGGCAGATGAGAGTATGAGAAAGATGTTGGAGGAGATTGCTAGTAATTTGTCTACTAGGCTGGACGAAAGTTTGAAAGTTCTTCAGACCAGTTCTGCAAACTTGGAAAATAATAT
Source organism: Meconema thalassinum (assembly GCA_946902985.2). Classification (NCBI taxonomy): domain Eukaryota; kingdom Metazoa; phylum Arthropoda; class Insecta; order Orthoptera; family Tettigoniidae; genus Meconema; species Meconema thalassinum. Next base: position 584,200,554 of record OX336389.2, on the reverse strand, counting down.
GTTGCGTTTACAGACCAGTACCCAGGGAATCCAGAATGCCGTGACTGACATTCACAAGGATGTCTCAGATGTTAAAGTAGATTTATCCAATGTCCATAAAGATGTCTCGGATGTTAAAGTAGATTTATCCAATGTCCATAAAGATTTATCCAATGTCCATAAAGATGTCTCAGATGTTAAGACTGATGTTTCCAATGTACATAAGGACCTTAATATGTTGAATCTTGATGTTGCTAATGTCCGGAGTGATATTTCATGTGCTAGAGCAGAAGTAATCGTTGTTAGGAATGATGTTGCTACTGTACAAGACAAGGTAGAAGAAGTTCAAAAAGAGATTAGAAATGTTCGAACCGATGTGTCAAACGTTCAAGTAGACATAAATAATATTCATTCTCATGTTAATGATATGCAAAGCGATATCAATAAGATGCAAATAGAAGTTAATACAGTTTTTGTAGACATTGCCAAAGTTCAAACTGATGTTAATAAGGTTAGAGAAGAAATTGAAACTTCAAAAACGCTTTGTACTCGTAACATTAGTGCTTTAACAACTAGGTTGGTTGACGAGTCTGTTAGGACAACAGCTTCACTAGCTGGATTAAAACATGATGTAGAGGTCATGAGGACCCAAGTCTTAGATCATAATCGTTTACTTAAGGAAGACATTGAAGTAGATATTGCTGAAATGTTAACTGCAAATGTAACGGTTTGGAAAGATGAATGGAACAGGTCAAGTGGGGAACATGTCAATCAGATTCAGGAGCGAATTGAATGAAAACTTGCCAGTACACAAGTAGATATAAATAATGAGGTAGTTCAAATTAGAAAGGACTTGAATATAAGGATGGATTCGCTATCCGAAAAGCAGATAGAGGATAGAACTCAAATAGGCCAGGACGTGCAAGCATTAAAAACCGCGTTAGAGGAACAAATTCATAAGGTTGTCTCTAATGTCAATGAAACTACGAGCAAACTTCAGAATTTGAAACTAGGGGAAGCTAGCATTTTGGAAACGTATAAAGAAGAGTTGATTAGGAAAGTCATCACGGAAATCACAGATAAGGATCCAGAAGGATTGACTTGTGATGATAATAGGAATTACGTGAGAAGATGTAACCATGCTACTGAAGAGAGAGATATTAGTCCTGAGGAACGTATATTCAGATTCCGGGAAGAAGAAGAGGATAGGAATATTGAACCTAAATGGAAATATCGTGATATTGGGAAGAATTACATGGATTCATATCCAAGAAATGTGACAGTCATCCGAAACTTTGAGGACAAGCCTCAGAAATTTAGTAATACAGATAGTCTAACACCGATAGAGTATATCAGAAACCTGAAAGACTATTTTATTGAAGCCCATATTCCTAGAGAAAGAGAGATGAGAATCGTAGAAAGATTTCTAGCTGGAGGACCCCTTGAGTGGTTCAGAGCATTTCGGTACACTTTTAGTAATTTCGATGAATTTGCAGAGGCACTGATAAAACGATTCTGGTCAATAGAAGCACAAAATTCATTAAGAGCTGAGGTATACTCGAGGAAGTATTCGGGTACTCTTCCAACACGGTACGCTGATTTCTTCACGAGCCAGTTATCGCGCTTGAGATTTTTACAACCCCCATTGTCGACAGAGCAGTTGATAGATGCTATTTCTCGTATGCTACCTGTGGAGGTGAGAAGGCTTATCATATCGTCAAATATCAGGGATTTGACCAGTATGGACGAACTATTGAGAAGGCTTGATTACACGAGTCCGATGCCAAATTTGGTTCAAAAAGGTCAGAGGCACGAATTCAAAGACATTAATACAGTCTACATGGATCAAGTTCAGCAAACTGATACGCCTGCTGAAGAGAAAACTGAAAATGTAGGTTCTCACAGGTACAATTATTTTCGCAACAACGGATCACAAGGTTACCGTCCATATCAGCAAAGACGAGGCTGGAATAACAATAGAGGGAACTATAATAACGAAAGAGGTAGATATTATAATAACAATGGGTACAATAGGAACTACAACAGAAATAACCAGTACCAGAATCGGAATCAGAATTCTCGAGGTCAGGTTATGACACCGGACAAGTATCAAGAGAGAGAAAGAAAGAAAGTCAGCAGTATTTGAAGGAATTACGAGAGAAGGAAGCTGAAAACCAGAAGAAAAGACAGGATGTAGTGATCGATCCTGGTCCTTCTACAAGCCAGCAGAATTTGGAAAACAGGAATACAGGACAGAAGAGAAAGTAAAGAGGAGAGAATGCATTAGCCACACACAACACAGAGAAGAAGAGACTTACGATTAAGGAACATAGAGGAAATATCATACAAGAGAAGAATTATAATTCAATTTCGTGTTCAAGTGAATTCAGATATTTATAACAGAGTTTAAAAACAATTTGCATCTGTTTTTAAAACGTGGTGAAGGGAGAATGCCCCCGTAAATTGAATTATAATGAGACCACGGTGGCTGTATTGGCATATGTGAATAAAGTTATGGCTGTCATAGTTGTGACGTGTATATTCATGACGTAGGCACGGATGACGCAGACTTCATGCAAGTAGGCTGGATGAGCTGAGATTCTTGGTGACGTCATGATTTTGTTCGAGAAGGATCTGAGATTTACGACACAGTCGCAGGGAAGCAAGGAATTGTGCTGTGGAAGAAGTTACGCTATTGGAGGAGAGGCTCGAACCAATGAATGATAGCTTGGAGGGAGACGGAGATTACTGAAACTACCATATTTAATTACTTTTGGCATGCAGAATTGTGGAAAACTATTTTCAGTTATGGCATTGATTTGGAATTTTGAAGAAATTAATTATGAGTTTTTGAAATTTGAAAATCCGTCAAGTATAGCCAAAGTTAGAACTTCTAGCAATGACGGAGGAACAAGCTATGGTAGGGATGGATACGCCCCTTAAGAAGTTGATAAAAGGCCTTGCACAGCAGAGAGCAAGTTCTCATGTCTCATGTCTCATGTCTCATGTCTCAGGCCTCATGGCTCATTTCTCATTCTCATATTGTCAGACTTCGAGTTCTTAATTCCGATAGAACAAGTATATATTATTCAGTGAAGCAAGTCGTCATTAGCAAGTGTGGTAGAGCCCACAGCATCGAACAAGCATTGAGCGTGCAGCAGTGCAATTTTACGGTTACTAAAACTAGGCGAAGTTGGAGCGCACACATAAACGAGTCTACAAGATTATCTATCAAAAATTAGCTACTGCATTTATGCTAATTCAATTGTGCATTACAATATTGAGGCGTGTACGAAAGTTGAACATTTTCACTATTATACTTTGGAAGATATTCGCATTTTAAGACTGCAGACAAAAGTGATTTTCTCGACTCCTGAGAAGCACTTTTATAATACCACATTCTACGCTACGGCTGACACATGTATTGCAACCGTGATACTGAAGATTACATTTGGTGATACAACGCTACATTCTACAATGGAACTATATAATCTGGCAGTACTTTCGACTATTATTATAACGGAAGTGGAGATGGAAGACTAAAACTTTAATGCAATTGGGACATATATCAATGGAGTGAAATAGCAGCATGGAGCTTCGTTAATCGTCATTCTACAAAAGCGAGCATGTAGTGAACATCCAACTACACTCATGCATCGTAATCCATCGCTGAATTACATCAAATGGCAGTGGAAATATCTTCATACTCCACAATTATGAACATTTCTGCGGAAATAATTGCAATGAACTTCATGGCGAATTTCTACCAGAACTTCAGGGAACTTTCAAGAGAGGCCAGGGTGGATCCGGCTCACACAGAAGAGTTTTGCCAGAAGGATGTCTATCGTTTACACGGAGCAGTGCGATTTCCGGAGGAAACTGTTCTATTCTCCGAGGGCGCAGGTTCCAGGTTCGAGGTCGGAGCACATCTTTACGGTGGTGAAATGGAACCAACAGCAGTCTTCTTTGGAAATTTTCCTCTAGAACTTCAATCAACAGATAAGGTAGTCGTGAACGTTTCTTGATTTATTTGAGCCATTTTGCGATATCTGAGCAACCATTTTTCCCATATTTTCTGTCCCATATATTTTGCCCCATATTCTTGCTTGATATTTCTGTACTCTGTACTCTTTGCTGATTTATGCCTTTTTCAACGATTTATTGAGACATTATTATGTCATTGGCATATTTAAATAATTTTGGATCAGTTGAGACTGATAATCTATATTCTTTCAGTAATTTGCATATTTTTGTAGTCACGATTTGACTGTAAAGTTAACGATTCTCTATGGCAAATTTGAATTCAGACAGCGTGTCATTTTATTAAAGTAATTCTATTCTGTAAATTACTTTGACCAATTGTCTGTCATCCTCAAGAAAGAAGAATGATTAAAAGATTTTAGAGCGTTAAAATCTACTACTTTATCGACGATCTTAGAAATACTAGTCGTTTTATGAACATGATTGCAACATAGACATTTATCGTCAATTCTGAAATACCATTGCATTATAGACAATTTTATGAAATATGAACTTTGAGTACGATTTATTGAGTACACTATAGTAATGAACATTTGATAGGAGTTTTTCTCAATTGTAGATTGGAACAATAATGTTTGTAGTCCACAGTCTAATTGTATTCTACTGGACTATTTATGCAGTTTAGATGAACTTTGATTGAAGATAGTATTTTTATACTGCGATACTTTGATGATATTAATCTCAATTTTGATAGACCAGGGAGGCGTGTCTAATCGTATTTGCTATTAAATTTATTTGTGACTGGCAAATTTTTACTTCATATCGATTCATGAATGAAACCCATGAAGGTTAAATATAATAACAGTTTTCGATACAATTGATGAATATAAAATTTTTTAAAGAGGAACTATGGATGTATAATCGTTAGTTCAGTGGACGTGTAAAAGTCGCTGATGAATAATGCCCTTTAATAAGTGAAGGAGGTTCCCACAGTTATATTGATGATGATGATGAATTTATAAGTGGAGGTTTTTTTGTGTGTATTGTGGAAGATTTTGATGCCATATATAATGAGATATATGATGAATTATGGGCCAATTTTGTGCAATTTTGTGCGTTTTGAGCGAGGTATTTTTCCGCTGAGTGTATTGTTCAGGTCCATTGAAAATTATTCATGTGAAGTTACTGTTAAAATTAACAAGAGTGTTTAAATAATTTGAGATAACGATTTTGAATGGAGTTTACCGTCACAAATAATAATTATTAAATCTTATTAAACCTGAATCTAAAATTTAAATATAACTAACCTTCATTGGTCGATTATATCACCACGATTTAAGTAATTATCAACCGGATAAACGTGTGGTTTAATGTATTTCTAATATAAATAATATAAATAATGTAAATAACTATGTAAATATCTTTAATAATAATTTGAAACGAACGGGATTAATAGAGGCGTGTATAAATTTTTCAATTGTCGTTTGACAATGTTATAAACAATTTAAAATGTTATAAATTATTAATGAACATTTTGTTATAAACATTAAGCGTTTTCGTTATTATACTCTAAACAACGCTAGTTCAACAATTGGAATATACAATTAAACAAGATTTGGGATTATTAGAGTAATCCATTGATATTTGAACGGAGCATTTAAATAGATTTGCGTGATAATATTTGAGTTGAGATGTGAACATTTAAAGTGTTTTGAAAAGGAGCTAGGCTCTGAGGTAACTAGCATATGCTAACATTGGCTGGACAGGTGCGTCCATTTGACGAAGCAAGCATGCGACACGGTGCAGGGTGTATTGCAGGTGGCCAGATAACTGAATGATAGAGGCCAAGGTCATCTACATAGCAGCCTTGCGGTTATAAATAAAATGTGAAGTTCATGAACAAGGAAACAAATGCTATATGTCTCGTCCCAGATCCCTTATCCATTCCAAAGTGCATTATTATTATTATTACGTTCTTTTGAGCTAGATAAAGCTGAAATTTTGTATGTGAAGTCTACAAGTCCTACAGGAGGACATGGTTGCATTGACAATGGCTTCTGATTGCCACGTATATTTTGTTGTTAAATTTTGTTAAATTATTTTTCTTTATGTGAAATAAATTATTGTGCAGTTTAAGTTTTCTTGTTTCGACTTGGTTCATTTTAAATATCGTGGTGGAGGTTATTGTGAGGGCATACTATTAAGTGATCCAGTTGAAAACCCAGACCCGAGATTAAATTGAATAGGTAAGTAAAAGGTAAGTATGAACCCCCGTATATTTTGGTGTGTTCCACAATAATTTCATGTTAACTACTGTGCTTTGATCTCGGTAGTATCTGTCAGTGCCATTTTCATTGATGTAGCTGTGCCGGTGCTATCGTTTATTGGCAATCCGATTGAGGGGGCGGATTTCTGACAGCCTACTATCCGGATTATCGGGGACAGTACATGACCACGATGTCGCAAAGCCCCTAAATGAATCAACAACCACAACAACCTAATATACTCGACTATTTTTTCTGAAGGCTACGACAGTTTACCTCAAGGGATAATGATAAAGGTCGTAAAGAAAGCTTTCCTTGCATTATGTTACGAAGTTAGCTTGCTGATCGAGTAAATCACGTGTCTACATTACAAAATTAATATATTTCCTAGAAGAGAACTTTTCCGCGACTTTCAAATTGTTGTGAACTGCTGAGTTAAGCCATTAGTAATGTACTGTTAAATGGTGACCTCACCTTATCACTCATTTATCATAGAGTGAACTTACGTTTCGTAAGTCCTGTTACAGAAATCCAATCTCTCTTTGCATTCATCGATATCCATACATGATTCTGATTCCTCAGGATCAACTTTGAAGCCAACTGGACAAGAAGGATTACATGAAAAACTTCCAGGGTAATTTACACAGATTTCATTAGGGCTGCATGGATTAGGCAGGTCCGCACACTCATCCACATCTAGAAAAGTGAAATAGAGAGATAGCATACATTTATTACAAGAATATTTGATTATATTACAAATATTCAAGCTTGCAACTTCCATGTCATTGGTGCTGCTTTAGGTCGTCAGCCACATGTACGCGTGTATGTGTGTAATGTGCCAGATAACTTGTTTCATTATGGTAGTGTGTTTAACAGTATTTATTAGGATGCAGGACTGGGATGTTTCCTAGGGGGCGGGGGCGAAATACACGGAGTACTCTCCAGTGATTTGTTTCAAATGAGTGAGAATAATCCTGGGGAATATCACATATAGAATGGTTACTGTCATCCCCGAGATTCGAACCTCCGAGCTTTGAATGCAGCAGCCTCTCTTTCAATCCTCTCATGGACAGTTGCTTCACTTGTTCGTTTAAAGTGCAGGGTAATTTCTTGTAAAGGAATAGTTGAAATGGCATTCAAATAAAGACATACTACCTCTTACATTGTACGACAAGCATTTAGCATGTAAGCAATTGCATATTTCTCGGGTTGGGAGTAAAGAAGGTTTCATACCTTATTAATGAGGACTAAGTTGAGGTGCAACCTAAAAAAATCACCCTCTCAGAGGCCGAACTGTCCCGATTTGCCTCTACACTGTTATACCCCACATGAAGGAGTCACTCAACTGTTCGTTAGAGTACAGATGTAACACTCATGATACCAGGCTTTTCATGCAGAGGTTCCTTCGAAAATTATGACTCTTTCTATGGTAGGAAATGTTGTAGAGCTCCTATAACTTCCTAAACAGGAATCAGTTCCTGAATACAAGACACAGATGTGACATGGACGAGAAGGAATGAAGATGCTCTGTAACACACGAGCACACGTACGTTCTAGATTGGGGCAGGTGTAAAGCAACAACCATTGGCATAATCACCGAGTACACAATCCAGAGAGTTAAACAAGAAAGTCAACCCCACGGCTAAGAATGTTGCCAGATTTAAATTTTATCATAGGATGGCCGGTAATGGCTTCTGAAAGTTAGCTTGCTGATCGAGTAAATCACGTGTCTACATTGCAAAATTAGCGTATTTCCTAGAAGAGAATTTTTCCGCGACTTTCAAATTGTTGTGAAGTTAAGCCATTAGTAATGTACTGTTAAATGGTGACCTCACCTTATCACCCAGTTATCATAAAGTGAACTTACGTTTCGTAAGTCCATCTACACCATTATAATCTTTGTGGACCCCTGTAATCTACGCAGCCGACCACAAGTTGTTTCATGACCAAGTAGTAAGTGGTGTCTTGGTCACTCGATTCAAATCCCGATGGTTCTTATCTTTGAGGTAATAAGGAAATTCTTCACTTGTTGGAAGAATTTGGAAAAACCACATGTGATAATGTGCTTTGTGATGAATGAACTCAGCATGTGATTCAAAATATCTTAAGAAAATGTGAAATATGCATTATTATGGAGCGTTGACTCATTTATAAGCTAAGCTAGTGAACACAGCAAGAGATTGTGACGCACCAACCAATGGTCGAACTATGAGGAAAATGCCCGCAGAGGGGCTGGTTCTCGGGCAAGGACGCCCATGAGGACTCAGTTTTTATATTTCAGCCACGTAGTTTCATTATTGAATAATACAGTATAATAAGACCAAATCAATACTTACCAACACAAGTCCTATGTGCACGGCTGTACTCGAATCCGAAGGCGCACTCCATATCACACTCATAAGCACCCACAGTATTACGACATTTCTCCTTGTCAGGAACACAGCTGTGGATATTCTCAGCACATTCATCCACATCTACGAGCGTACAAATATGAATCATACAGAAATACATTGTGGCGTAGCCATCTGTAGGACTGAAGCAATTCAGGGTATATAGATATGTGACCTTGTCAGGCCAACAGGATATTGTCCACTTAATACACTTTTCTATATTATACTTAAACACAACAAAGTATTGATAAGTAATCCTTTGTGAAGGACGGTCAAGATCAAAATATGAGTTTGAGGATCGTTTGACCACATCTCACTCCTGAAACATTTTCTGGTCTGAGCTATTTGTTCATGTTGTCTCCTACCGTCTGTAAGATAGATCATAAATTTAGTTTTGTTACTCAACTATATATTTTATTTCCTCGAGTGGAAATTTCAATAAAAAATAAGTTAATGTGTGTATCTGCCTGCTTTAAGTATCTGTTTTGTCTAATTAATAATATGAATAACTTCAAGAAGATTAGATTACAATTCTACCATAAAACAAAACTTAAAACGACATGAGAGCAGCCAATCACAGTTGTTAGTATAAAAAAGTTTTGGACCAAGTTGCGGTACTTCATTCATTCAGTCGATTGGTGAATTCCACACACTTATACATCCACACTATAAAAGAACGACTCCGGGGCATACTTCCCTTATTACTCTCGAAGTTGAATAAGAAAGGTCAGAAGATTGGCATAGCGGCATTCTAAAAAATAACTTTTGATAATATTACATAGTGGTTCAAATGGAAAATCCATTTATATCAGCAAGGTAGTTCATACGGTACCATTTCTTTTTGTAATAGTTGTTCCCATTTAGATGGTTCAGTAATGCAATATTATGTAAAACAAGAAACCCAAAGTTTGTTATTCGCAGGATATTCATAGAAGTACGGTACACAAAGAGAAACAGCAAGTCATAGCACATGAAGCTACAGTACTCTTTACTGAAAGGTCAAAGAATTAGAAGGAACTCACAAGGGAGTCTAGGAAAATTGTAAAGCATAGAGCAGTATGAATTCTTCTACATTAATAATGCATTTTACCTCACATATCCCCATAGAATACCATTGCATGCACTCTGACTACAATAGGAAGAGTACATTACATGCATATTTTAGAGAAGCAAGCATGAGCACAACTAAATTACCTAGTTACCTTCACACGATAACTGCTCTTGGTCAAATTTGTAACCAGCAGGGCAGTTAGCCTTTTCAGCTTTCAGCTGGCAGGTAAAACTTCCTTCAGTGTTGATGCAGAACTCCTTTTCTATATTGCAGTTATCCAATCCCTCAGTACATTCATTTAGATCTGCCAACAGACCAAGAAGAGAGGCTTAGCAGAGCCACATGGTTACGTATGTTATTCCCATAAACATGACCTTTATAATACCATCCCTTATTACTGGCAGATGTTCTTACCATCCCTTATTGCCATGCTAAGTACATACAGTTGTTCATACCTTCCCATTGCCAATTTACTGGAAATTGTTCTTATCGTCATTCATTAGCATCTCCAATACTGGCAGATGTTCTTACCATCCCTTGACATGACTTCTCGTTCATTGTAACATGTTCAACTAGTTGATGACATGTGTGTGAGATACACACCTAGACAACTCTGATCCGTATTATTAAACTTGTATCCAGGAGGGCATTCTTCGACTGGTGTTCTCATACAAACATATGATCCTATGGTATTCTGACATGCATCACTGGGTCCACACATAGCCAGGTTGAGCGAACACTCGTCGATATCTGAAAAAATAATGCATGGGCAATAACACAGAATTGGCGTTTGTTGAAAAATTTACACTGGGCAAAATATTTGGTGAGTCATATTAAATTCGAATGAAATACAGGCACATATTTTGTGTTTAAAAGCGTGGTGGATAAGTTTAATTGAGTACCACATTAGAGCTTAACACAAACGCATATCGGGAATCTACTGACGTAGTTATGAAGAGGCTATCTACTAAGATGGGTAGGACATCTGATAATCAAACATCGTTATTTCATTGCCAATCTGGGCAAATTAAACAAGTTTTATAGACAACATAATTAAAGACCTTACAGTAGTTCAATTTGAAGGTGGAGGTTTGCCATGCACTATAAGAAACAAAAGTTTAAACATTTATGACATATTGATATATGTTTCCGTGGAAATGTGTACACTTGCAGCATAAGATTTATGATTTATTGTTACATGTATCCTATTTAGCACAAGACTAACGACATACCTGTATTGTTACAAGTGTGTGCCTACAAGCTGCATCTCCCATTTTAAACAGAACTCTCCGCACGTAATACAAATGTCTTTGAATTTCATTTTGCAAGAGGTGGTCGGCAATAAAATTTTATACACTATGTCACTACAGATTTTAGCTAGATGGGATTATTTGCTATTGGAAGCCATGATAGGACTTGTGTTAAATGTTGCAAATTCTATTAGAAGTTGTTTTTAATAACAGTATTAGATTTACTATAAATTATCGAAGTTACAGAGTGTTGAGAGGGGCACTGTTCAATATATTTGATGATACGTTTTAAGACGACAGAAAGGATGAGTTATCAAACTTACCTGATAATTAAACTCAGCAATTTTTCTAGGTTTATTGCCGAGTTTAATTCATTGGCCGTGAAAGCCAATTTTACCTGATAATGTTGATCAACTGTTATATGTACTGTATTTGTGCTAGTAATTGAATATTTTTGGATTGAAAGATGAAGCTGTTATTCAAAGGTAGCTAACATTTTAAGGGTATTAAAAGATTTTCTGAAATTAAAATGTTCGAGAATTGTTTATATTTTGAGATAAAATGTATTGAGAGTCTTAATCCAAAAGAAAATTAAGATAGTGGTGTCTCTTGGGTTAGACAATAAATTAGGATTGTTGAGAATGATATGCAGGATAGTATATGAGGGGAGGAATATTAAGGGCGATTTAAGGAAGAAGGCTTTCTGATGTGATAGTGCAGTGCTACGGTAGTTAAGGCTAAGATCCAATAGACACTTTGCTTTTGTAGACAACTACAAATTACCACTTCATATAGAGTTATATTCCCACGTAGATGATTATATTTATCCGTATGCAGGATATACTGCTATACGACCACGATGTACAGTATATAAGAGGTTATAGGCGTTGTATATATGGGTTAACCTAATAAAATAACATGATTATACATAAGCATAAGTAGTTGTATTTTCCTGATTTGTTATAATTATTACCATAGCTAAACCACAATTATAATAATAGTAATAGTAATAATTCATTGAATGTTCACGATAATTAAGATGGCCGAAAAGCTCTCAAACACGTTTAAAATGTTTGGTTAACGGAGATAACATTGTTGGAACAGCTGCTGATTAATATTTAAGGAGTTCAGAGATAACATTGTTGGAATAGCAGATCGATGTTTCATAATTATTTAAGACTTGAAGGAGGATTGTATATAAGGAATTACAATTTTAAAATAGAATTAATTTATAGGTTATAAGGTGTTAATTTGTAGCGTGTTTTATGAGTGATGACGCATGACTGGTTTTACAAGTAGGAAGAATCAATAATGTTGATAATAATTTTAAAACGAGTCATTAATTTGAAATGTTTTTGACCACCCAATATTCTTATTTCGAAATGTCTGTGCAGATATTTTCTTTGTTGTTTTCAATTGAATCGGTGAGTTGAAAAAGGTGCACATTCCAAAATCCTTACTTTTCAGGAGGAAGGAAAAACTGTTTTGCAGCTAAATGAAAGGTTTGATCAAAAAAGTAACTATTAGGCATTTGTACATCATATATCTGCATATTGAAAGTATGGGAATCATATTACATACGGGTTTCAAAGTTATAGGCTACCATTTTTTATGTAAAGGAATATGTCCCTTGTTACACTCAAATTTGAGAAAAATCATTGTAGAGGCAGATAGTGTATCATACACTAGCAATTCAAAAGTATATTAAGCAGTAACACATTATTACACAACAATACGCCCACCATCATTTGTTTTATATATAGATGCATTGCCCCGGTCAGCCAAATATAATGTTTTCTTACTAATGGTTCCCCTAAGTTGTTGTTATTAAAATGAATGTTAAAATTATTACTGAAAGGGTAAATATAAGAACCAGCAACCAATCCCACCATTAAAGTAACACCTGAAAAAGTTTTATGGAAAAGAAGAAAAATCCGGGTGGGCACCAACTCATATACAAATTTAATCAAAGAGTAATCAATCTCTTGTTCAATGAAATAGAAACACAAGTCCTCTACAATCTCAAGGGGTAGGGTATTTCTGAATACCAACCAAGATACCATCAGTGAGGAAAGCAAGTTTAGATATCTACTGCAATATACAATCAATTACAGGGAATGTTACTTACGGTTGGAGGAGAAATATGCATATCATATATAATATATTTGTTTTGCTCCAGTAAAAGGATATGATTTCCAAGATCTTTCTTTATTAAAAGCAATCTTCTCTACTAGAAGCATTACGGGACCAGCAATGATAAACAATCCAGACACGTTCATTCAGTGTAACAAAATCTTCCAGTTCACTTATACAAGCACATACACATATCATAATCTCCAAACCTACAATAATGATTTTATATATCCTCCTACATCCAGTGTTCATATATATCCTCTTCTTCTTTTTCTAAGATAAGCCACTTCCTCTACCGCTAGATCCTCCTCCATGGATTCCACAGATTAGCACTCAAATATGCATAGTTCATGATCTCACCACCGAAGCGCTACTATGATAAAAATGTCACATTCGCCCCCAGAAATCTTGACAACAAAGTCATTTTGGAGGGATTTCTGATACACATTTAACCCAAATATCCATAAGTACGTTAGATACCAAGTCAGCATATACATAGAAATGTATAATATACTGGTCTGGGATATATTTGGCAAGCATTTTTTTCCATTTCTCTAGCATGTTGATTCATCTTATCCTTCTTTCGCCGTGATTCTGCATCTTCACTATCTCACTCGGACATCACCAGGCACTCACAATAACGGATTAAGTATGAAAATACAAAATGCTGAGTTTTTAATTAAACGGCTTACAACACAATAAACAGATTGTTAACATTATAGTCAACAGTAACGTATTATTGCTTCGTACCACAGGACTGACCTGCGTTGACAGCTGGCGCAGCGTTTAGTTGAAAAGGGGGCTTATTCAAGGAATGTGTCCCTTCTTCCACTCAATGAAAATTCTCGGACACTGAAAACACTGTCCACTGCATTGTAATGTGTACCTCTCTCAAAGCAATAGATAGGGCTTGCCATCAGGAACAAAATGGCTATCTCAGTTAAATATTTGATTTTTTGGAATATGTTCCTTTTTGCACTCACCAATTCCATTACTGTAGTTCTATAGCCCGTAAATGTAAGTAAGGAGAGTGTTCATGGCGCAATACTTGAAATTTTCTGTTAGTCTATTCATCAATTTCTCGCGAAGGAATTCAGTGTCAATGGAGTGACAAATTCTATTCAACATCTCCTAGTTTACCAAAACAATTTGCAAGATAGGATTCTGGTATGAAAGTTTTAAGGCCAGACCAGTAGGATGTTTCTCTTTCAGGAGTGTTATATTATGATTTGATTAAAGTATCAATTTTTCCACCAAAATAGGCATGGTGTTTTAGGCAAAAACGTTGCATGTTATTTTTAATCTTAATTCTAACTTGGACTTTGTAGTTGGAGCTCAGAAGTATATTTAAGGCTGATTTTTCAGTTGCAAATTCACTTCACCCGACTCGTCCTTTCATGGATTCTCACGTCTTTATTAATCAACCTCAAGTAGGCCTATACATTGTTTAGTCATATCCTTGGAATGTGGTGGGAACTAGCTGGGATACTTCATGCACCACATAGGCTACCGATGGATGGGTTCAGTACTGGTGAAAGTATTTAAGTAGTTATTCATAATTGACATACATAATTTCTCATTATTAAATCCTAATCAATTTAAAAATAAAAGTAGAGAAATATCGATGGTAATGTTCGAACATAACGTTTGAGGGCTGTTAACCCCGTCTTGGAATTGTCATTCCTTCATCCCAGCATAACCGAACCCGGGATATTTTACCAATGCGTTTATGGGATCGGCTGGAATTTCATATTGTTGCTTATCTATGTCTGCAGTAAATTCTCACTGATCACCGAAGGGCATTTTGCTCCAGCCGTTCAACACGGGACTAAACTTTCAGACAGGTGAGACTTGGCGGATAACAACTATCATTAGCCTTCCTGCGAACAAAGAAATGTCCCAAAGCCAACCTTAAAGGAACTTCTCATCCACCTCAATGAGTTATACGGAGGGAGCAGTAGCTCCAGAACGAATCCTGGCCGAGAGCTGCACTCTGCCATAAAAGACAGGTCGTATTCAAGATAGATTTCCATTTGGTTGTCATGACAACCAGACGTAAACCAGAAGCTATTTTTCGTGGGCAAGACAATAGCTTCCGCGAACGCTCAGCCATCCAGCACCGTCATTCATTCCTATTGGTTAAAGTTTATCCACTAAGAGCAACTCTCCAGTCTCCCTTGCTGTCGGGAGCCGCGTATTTTATATAAAACAGAATGTATTTACAATACAGAATTAAGAATGTCAAACTTAATAAACTAATTGACTGTATAAACATGAGAATCTGAGCTTTGGTAGGTTGCAACGGTACGGGGAATCCTCTTCCCCACACCCACCCCCTCCCTCATTGGACAGCAAGCTTACAGCCCTCACCACAACCCAGCAATCACAAGTTTGGATAGTAAAAATTATTATAATGGTAAATTAAGTGCCGCATTAATCGTGAAAATTAAGATAACTCTGCGCTCACGAATTGTTAGTGGGTTCCCTGATGAAAAGGTCTTTTAATGAAAGACGATGCGTGAACGTTCTTAATGATTTAAGGCCGTTTCATGTGGCATACTCTGATTGTCGACAATTCCGTCTGAGAGCTATCAACACAATGTAGGCTATTCCTGTAGTGGCTGGTACACTTAGCTGTCACACGGGAGGTCCGAGTCCGATTGCCGGCTCTGCCAAGAAATGTAATTCTAGTCAGAGGGCTGGAACGGGGTACAGGCAGCTTCGTGCGGCAAAACTGAGACGAGGTGGGTTCAATTCCCACCTCAGTCATCTTGGAAGTGGTTTTTCGTGATTTATCACTTCTATTCCAGGCGAATGACGGGATGGTTCCTCACTTAAGATCACGGCCTCCTCCTTCTCAATTAATTTATTTTGTATGGCAAAAGGAGGATACGTTGCGGCAAAGAATTAAAATCAAACAGATAACAAAAGGGTTAAAATATATACAATATTTACGAAGTAGATTGTAGGTACTGTAACAGTTCAGGCATTTACAGCTCAATGTCCAGGGTATTCAGCCAGTTGACGGCATCATCGGTAGCACTGTGTAGGTCTTGGATGATTCCTTCAAATCTCCTCCTTGCGCACTCGAGGGCAACATGCTGAATGGTCTTAGGTACATTGGCACAGTCGAAGAAAGGTCTTTGAATTTTGCCCCACTAGTGCAGCCAGAAATTGCATCGTCCGCGATTTGTGCGGACATTGTTCAATGATGTCCATACCTTTTTTATTGGTAAATTGAAACCAGGCGGTTCTCTGTGGGATCAGTTATTAAACCCAGATGGTCTGGTTTCGATGCCAGACCTTGTCAGCAGCGAAATGCGATAAAATGAACTTCTTCTCAGCTACCATGGAGGATTTCTCGATTTTAATCTCAACTCTTTCTGAGAATTACAGTCCTGGTGTATGGGCAGTATTTCAGCCATATTTTTTGTACAGCTGTTTTTCGTTGTACATGGGATGGATGAATAATGGATAGCACTGGCAACCACTTCAAAGGTCTGGACTTGATGGTGCCTGATATTGTCCTCATTGTATCATTCAATTCTTGCTTCACTCCGTACTGTACCCAACTGGGGTTGATACAAGAGCCGAACTTCAGATCTTTGAGATGTATAGATGCAGTATATGTCACACCGAGAAGTGGACATAGCAGAGGGTTACGTCAGCCATGTGTGAATCACGCCTCACAGCTGCCTTATTAAGACCAATTTAAAGGAGTAATAAATATATTTATCAGTGACAGGAGCCGAGATATATAAACAGGATAAGAATAATTCTGCATACTCATAAGCGATAAAGCCACGTGCAAGAAGTCATTAAAAATCTTAATATAAGCAAGTCTTAATCGAATTTATGACAGCATTACTGTCAAAGTAAAGGGACCAACGCAGCATTAATTGCGATATGAGAGTCAGGGAGACCCCCAAACAAATGTTAATCAGTGTTAGGGAATAACATGACAGAGGAATAACACTATAGTCAGACAGCAAGCGCAAAGACACACGTAGGGACCATACCTTTTAGTAGGTTGTCAACCATGAAAGCTGACATGGAGAAAATTTGCATCGTCAACGTTACGTCATTGATAGTTAAAACGCAAGGATACGGGAGTTATATAAAGTCATCCGCCGGCCCCGTAGGGAGGATAACAATCATTTTAATTAATTAGAAAAAACGTTATGTTCGAACATTACCATCGATATTTCTCTACGTGTAAGGGTTCGACCACGATATAAAGGGCATGTTTGTAAGACATTGTATTGTATTTTAAATACCTAAGGCTTTGTGAAGAGTTGTTGTTAAAGTCAAGGAACTTAATAACTTATAAATGAGTAAAGATATGAACAAATATAGGATAAAGAGAGCCTTGAAAGGCATATACAAGTAATGTGAACATCCAAAGCCTTAGATGAATTATGTGACTAAAGTGATAGGCGCGCTCGACGTCTAAGTGAAACAAACTTTAAAATAATAGATAAATGATAGAAGTGGTCAGGTTAAGCAAGACAAAAGGACTCAAAGATTTCACAGAATAATGGAAAGACATTGTAATAAATTCTAGTGAGTCTAAACAGTGAATCTTTTTCACTTGAAAGGAAAATACCGAGTGAAGGTTGATTTTGAATAATGATTATATTTGAAATGATATTTTTCTTTAGTAAATAAATAGTTTGCATTGTAATGTTGAGTTTTTCATCTATCCTTGTGAACCTTAAGTATTCCGTATCTGAATGTGCAGTCATATTGTAGAGGGAACGTAACGCGCCTCGATGCCGCAGTAGCTAAGCCGAGTTATAACTAATCATTCACCGTATAAACGGGCACAGTACGTATAACCATTATGTACCCTACACTTGTCTCTTGAGTGGTGCTATGCAAGCAACAGTATAGGCTGGTGGACCTAAAACTCTGATTCAGGATATCCCAGCAATTAGAGGATCATGGAACATAATCCAAACGCTTCATTTCAGAACCAAGCATTATGAGATCTGGCAACAATGTGGCCGTGAGTAAATTTAAACTCAGTGCGAGGAAGCGTGACGTCAGGCGCGCTCTGTCTTGCCGGAGAGCTATTGAAGTCAGCGCTCGGACACGGAGCCAATCCGGTCTCCTGCATTTTAAAAATCGTATATCTCTGGACATTGAGATTAAGTATTTAAATCAATTTAGGTTTTAGAAAATATAAATAATCAACGAGCTCTATGAAAATATCAAGAAAATCTATAGTGCAGGAAGATAGATATTGAAATGTTAATGCCTAAAGCAATAGCATGTTGAAGATGGAATGGCGTCATCCCATTGCATAATGCAAAGAGCCGGCCTCCAGCGACTATATAAGGCGAGGATCGGACAGCAGTGTTACCAGCGGCCAAGGGGACAACGTGAACTCAGAAACTGTGCGGGTCTCCCTGCACCCTGAGGCTTCCGCCCCAGGCTCCGAAACCTCACCACACCCCTCCAGCCCCACCAGCCTAGTCGTGTCCGAGAAGAACTGGACACTAGGCACGACTAGCGCCCCGACCAGCGATGGACCACAAAGTGGCCAGTGGGGCCACGCGAACTTGGACATTGCGCAGGTGTCCCTGCGTCCCGGGGCCTTGTCCCCGGGCTCCGATATCTCACCACGCCCCTCCAGCCCCTCCAGTCTAGCCGCGTCCGAGAAGAGCTGGGCACTAGGCACGGCTAGACCACTCAGCGCTGAGCCAGCGTTCAGTCCAAGCAGCAATGTATCCGCACAGAGCTTCAACCCGTTCGATCCGGCGAGGCTAATCTACCTCCGGCCGAGTCTTGACACGTCTTGGACTACGCCCGCCACTGCGCCAGCGGAGACGTAGCCACAGAGGATGACGTCGAGGCTTGCCTCACGTCGGGTATCCTAGTCAGGCCCACGTCATCAGTAGCAGGGGGTTACTACCTACAAGAACTGCTACCAGTCTGGCAGGTTGCACCACTGTCCGGTGCACTCGCAGGTGCCCGTCCAGGCCTCGTGAGGATCCGCGTTGGCGATCCAGGAACAGCCACAGCGACGATGGAGTCCGGAACCCAGGTGGGCCCCCTGGCCTTCAGCAAGTCGAGCCAGACTCCCATCCAGCCGGCACCAGCCAAGGACCCCCAGGCGGGGCCATTAGTGAACCAATCTGCGCCCGACATCCAGGGGGGACACCCCAGCACCTCAGGTGAGGTCTTTAGCGGGGCACCTGCGCCCGCCATCAGGGAGGGACCAGCGACGCCGCCACAGATGACGCCACCCGTGCTCCCAGGAGGGAGAGGCAGGGCAACGAGACGCCACAAATCCAGAAGGACGACGCCACCCGTGCTCCCATGCAGGAGAGTCAGGGCCGACCGGCGCTTTCAACCAGGAAGAACGACGTTACCCACGCTCCCAGGAGGGAGAGACGGGGCCGAACGACGCCACCGATGGACGACGCCACCCGCTGCCAGGAGGGAGCGCCTATCAAGAGAGACGCCGTCACCAGCCGCCAGCGGGACCAGCGGCAGCCAGGTAATATGAAACCCAAACCAGACCAGCTACTACAGTGTTTCCGCTGTCTGAAGTGGGGTCATTCTCAGGGATCCTGTGGGTCCCCAGTCAGATGCAACCGGTGCTCAGGTGCCCATCACCACACCGGATGCACGACGCCACAGTACGCGCTGGTGTGCGCCAACTGCAGGGGCGACCACCCGTCCTCCGATCGCAGTTGCCCCGTCTACCGGGCCATGGCAAAGGTAGAGAGGAAGGCGGCCTGTTGCCATGGAACAGTGACCAGGCCCCTGCTCCAGCAGGCGAGGCCCCAACCCGCTCTGGGAATGGAGACTCGGCACCAGGGACCCCAAAGAGACCGGGTTATGGCGCAGGTCCTCGGACTTTTAGCATCCCTGCTCGGTAGCCGGAAAAGTCCGCACTAGACCCGGCAGTGCCGAGCAATACTGATTCCCCGTTGATGGACTGGCAAGAAGATGACATGAGTGGTGCGTGAAACCTTCTCCTTCTAACAACTACACCTACCTGATTCCCCCACATTTTCCTTGCATGTGGCTATCACCCATTCGCCAGATGTTTACTCGCAGGTGCTCTTTCTTTCAGTCTGCGGGCTTTTTCTCTGGTCCTTCAACCTTTACCCAAACCGCACTTATATTTTATGTCCTATTAGATGATGCCTGGGAGAGTAACTAGTACTGGGACAGGCACAAGGCCTCGCACGGCTCATTCCCTATCCCTAGATTCATTCTGTTTCTCTAACTATCTAGTAGTAACAGCATGTCGGAGGCAGCAGTAGATAAGGTCGGCTGCCACGCGGGGGATGCGGGTCTTTTGCCCCCACCAGAAAAAAAGACAGTGTTACCTAATGTATTCTTCGACTGAGCTTACTTGAACTGTGCTACGAGTAATAGTGATCGACGAAACTAAGCGCTACAATAATAAGCTGATATTTGGGACAGTCCACGTTACGCTGCTACTCCGAGTGATAGTACTCAAAGCCTAGTTGCTGGTTACAAAAGGGTTATATGTTTTACGTTTATCATTATTAATTGTATTATATCTTCATAGCATCAGAATGCTTGTTTGCTTATACTCTCAATTTCTCTAATATTGTAACACTTTTTCCTTGTTCATGAATTGTGAAACTATAATGTGTCAAAAGCATCTCTTGGAATACACATCAATTACATATTTGTACACTGTACTCTAAATTTAGGCTATTATAATTTAGTCCGTCATCTGTATAATAAACTACAGTATGTACTGTTCCCCATGACAGAGCACTGCTCTCGGGAATCTTTATTCTAGACAAATAAATAAATAAAATTCTTCAAAGTAAAAGGTACGTTATAAATCACCTACTGTCGACCAAAGTATTATGTGTACTCGAGTTTGAAGGTTGTTTGTGACGTAACCAATAGACATACATAAAATCCAATAACATCATCATTTTCGTCGTTCTATTGTACGTGAGTTCATGTAGGTTTGGAATTTTTAGTTTATATTTTATTATTTTTTATCGCAGTTGGAACACAAAAAGTGCCCGTTTTTAAGCGTGTTTCAACCATGCGTCACATTTAAGAATTATTATCTCACAAACCCGTCATCAGATCGAATCCAAATTTTAACACAATATACATTGGAATGATGTATAACTGTTTTATTAATTTCAAAATTTTGCGTGTCCAAGAAACTAAGTTGTTATCATTTGTGTAAGGTAACGTTTTCTCGGCTTGGGGTGGTTGGAAAATGTAGTTCTTGGTTGCGTTGTAATCCTTATACATCAAAAAGTTATGCTGTATGACTTTAAAATACGTGAATTAATTATTTTATTTTATATCGGTTTATATTTGAACGGGGAAATACGACCTCGCCTCGCTCGGCAGTGATGGGCTCCGTCTCAGCAACGCTGTACAGCCTACCCCGGAGCGGCTGGCTGGTGAATCATGCCTTATTTCCACGAACAAATACAAAAAAGGAAGGAAGCTTGTAGTTTAACGTGACCGTTAATCTAGAGATCATGAGCCACGGGACCTCCTTTTTACGTGGAATCCGAACCACAGGACATGGCATTTCACTTCGAAAATCTCACATGCATTGACCGGGAATCGAACCCGGACCACCTTGGTGAGAGGCATACAGCTAGACCGCTGAGCCACCACGCCCCCACGAACAAATACAAACCGATATAAAATAAGTGAATTAATTTACGTATTTCACAGTCATACAGCATAACTTCTTGATGTATAAGGATTACAACGCGACCAAGAGCTGTATTTTCCAGCCACCCCGAGCCGAGAAAAAGTTACCTTACAAAATTGATAGCAACTTTGTTTCTTGGACACACAAAATTTTGAAATTAATAAACCAGTTATACAACATTCCAATGTATATTGTGTTAAAATTTGCATTCGATCAGATGACGGCGTTTTGAGATAATAATTCTTAAATGTGACGCATGGTTGAAACACGCTTAAAAACGGGCACATTTTGTGTTCCAACTGCGATAAAAAATATTAAAATATAAATTAAAAATTCCAAACCTACATGAACTAACGTAAAATAGAACGACGAAAATGATGATGTTATTTGATTTTATGTAGGTATATTGGTTACTACACAAACAACCGTCAAACTCGAGTGCACATAATACTTTGGTCGACAGTAGTGGCATCAATAATATCGTAGCAGGTTTCAGAAAATTATTTTTGTGCTGCTTTAACCCAATGTGTGAAATTGTGGACTTGAATGTCTAGTCAGTCACATTATATGTGATTGATTGTGGACTTGCCTAAAAGCCAGTGTGGTGTTGAAACAATTACGGTTACCAGCAATTACTTGGACTTAATATCTGTCAACCAGCATTTGTGGACTTGGAAGGCTATTTCTTATGAACAATTTGCTTAAGGAAAAATATCGTTACCAAACTGGCACAAAAAAATCTGACAATACTGGGAACAGTAAAATTGGTCCATATGACGTTTACAATAATCAACATTAAGAAGATGATGAGCTAAGGAGAAGGTGAGACGGACAACATACCAGATGTTGATTGAATGGATCGTGGGAACGATGTCACTCCAGGCTTGCCGCCATGCCTGTGGTAACCGAGCCAAGGGAATGCTGTGAGAAGACCCAGCCAAGGATTGAGTACCAAGAGGAATCGTGGTGCCTTGCAGTATTCAACATCCATAGACATCAGGAAGACCAACGATTTCATTATAAGTTTGATCTTAGTAGCCATGAATTCCCAAATCCGTATTTTCAATTATTTTCAAACTTCGTTGAATATTTGATCAATTCGCCATCATCGTCTACACATTATACATGAGTTTCTATTGAGCGAGATGATGAGCAGAATCATCGTTTTTCACCATGTACATCCATGATAGAATTAATACTCGTATTATAGGAGGAAAGACCCATTTAATGAGGCAGAAGAGTTTTCAGACGCTTTGAAATCACATGCAGGCTCATTATAAAAAGTTTGTAGAATATTTTTTTTTCTTCATGAAAGATATTAATAATTTATGGATGTGTAAGAATACTGTAAAATATGAAAATTGAAAACACCAATTTGTTCGGTTAACGTACCGTAACTATTAGAATTGACTTTTTGTAGCTCTTCAGTCGGTCAACACGATTGAGCCCAATGAATGGGCGAGGTACAAGATGCAACGAGCCTAAAATGGCAAAATTTAAGACATGAGTTTTATAATTTCCAAACAAGTGTCTTAATAACCATTATAGGCGAGTTGCATACGACTGTTTATGTTCGACGATAATTATTATAACTATTTTATGTTCGAACATAAATATTCATAAATATATGTCGAGATTTCGCCAGTTTTATGTACTCAACAGAGCGCATGATACGCAGAGAATGCCTTGTATTTGACCATGGCCTCCTCGATTACCCTACTATGACACTAGGCCACGCAGTGAAATTTAAATTAGAAGGCCGTGGAAGTCAGCGCAGGTGCGATGCTAGCCTTATCTAATTGGTCAAACAACTGTTTCTTGAGCTCTGATTGGTGGGAGAAACAGTTTCATAATGAAAAATAGTGTTATAATGATCCTCATTATATTACAGTTTTCTGACATGTAATAGTCAGGGTCGAACATAAATATATAAATACACTCCTGAAAAAATACATGTATTAGTTAATATTTACAATTAAATTGGGCAATTTGGTATTACGCGTTTCAACCCTCAAGTGACCATCATCAAATCATGATCACTGTGTTCAAATTTTTAAAAAAATTTCACTAATTTAAATTCACTATTGTAGTACTGTAAAATAGTATCGTTAGGTGAAATATACTCTGATTCGTTTGAATCAAGTCTTACGTTGGGTTGTTGTGAATTTCGTGAGTAATGCACACTGAGTCAACAGCGTATTGAGGAGCACCAACATCGGATAAGTGAACATTATAATTATATTTTTAGTGCATGCCAAAACATGTTAATTAGTCCATTATTGTCACAGTGTGTTATTCTAAATTTTATACACGGGCATATACACCGTTACTCACGTACCATTCACAACAACCCAACGTAAGACTTGATTCAAACGAATCAGAGTATATTTCACCTAACGATACTATTGTACAGTACTACAATAGTGAATTTGCATTAGTGAAAATTTTAAAAATTTGAACACAGTGATCAGGATCTGTTGGTGGCCACTTGAGGGTCGAAACGCGTAATTCAAAATAGCCCAATTTAATTGTGAATAGTAACTAATACATGTATTTTTTCAGGAGTGTATTTACATATTTGTATCTTGTGGGTCGCCCATTCAATGGGCACAATCACGTTGACCGACTGAAAATGTACAGAAAGTCAATTTATACACGCAACACTGAAAAAAGAATGGCTTCCAATATCTACTATTATAATGGTTCAGAATTTACTGTTTGGGAGTGAGAAATCGCATTCAATCCTTGAGCTGTTAAAAAGAGTGTGAATTTTTTATTATTATTACTGTAGAATTTTATAGAAGCTAATATTCTGACTTATATTAGAAGAATGTCTGTCAGGAAGTGTAGACTCTATCTCAGTAGAACTCAGATGGTGAAGTGGTTGACCCACTTATATGGGCAGATTGCGGTAGATGCAATTCTGTAGTTAATGTTGTAAAAGCTTCCAAATACATGAAAATGTGTATGTACCCTCAAATTAATAGACTACCACGTCAAATAGTATTTTTCATAAACAGCTATAAATAATAATAGGTTGAATGAATGTACGTCAAATGAGATAGTGTGATATTTATATGACTTTGTCATAAGTCACAGTGTTTAGAATAAACTCTCTATCCAGTGAATAATACCAGTGGCATGTGTTTCATTTGTTAATGCTCTATGAAAATTCAATATTACATATGAAACGCCTCTCATGGAAAAATCATTTTGAAAGATTTAAAATAATATTTAATGAATTGAATATATTATATTTATATGGATCTGAAGACGACTGAAAGGCAGTGATGATAATTGTGTGAAACAAACCAAATGTAATATGTAAATAATTAATTTCGAAAATCATTGACCCAAAAGTAATGCAGGAAATTTATTTTATTTTAATTAAATTTTTGAGCTAGATAACCATGCATCCGACTTGTATGGAGTCCAATACATCATGAGTGCTATTCGACATAGTCAAATAATCTAAGACTTTAATAGACACTCAAAAGACTATGTTGATTCTTTCGTAGAGATGCATTGCTCAAAATAGTATAGGAAGGTCCTTCATATACTGTAGTTAATTTATTGGATGGCTTTAAGTAGGCAAGTACAGTTTTGAACCTTGGGATCGCAGGAATGCAATTGTTTATTTTTGCTATTTTTTATTCAATAAAAATAGGAATTAATGTTTTTTTTTAATTTTCATTATGGAATCTGCTTTCTTGTGGTTGTGATTATGTTTCCCTCTTATCCTTTACGTGGGACATGTGGACACTGTGCAATTTATTAGTCGGCTTAACCCAAGACACCCTGATATCAGGACCTAGCGCTTACACTGTTCTCATGGTCCCACGCATATGGTCACCGCGCCGGTCCGGTGGTATGTGGTGGTTCGCAACCCAGCATTGGTGGACAGACGGTCACAATAAATGCTTCCCAATCCTCAACAGAATTGAAAATACAGCCAACACAATAACACAAGTTATCAGACCACTATGTCTAAACACCTAAAATTAAACAACAACAATAACAACAATGATTTCCCGATTATAGGAAAAATCTTGGTGAAACTTATCGATGACCGAGAAAATATACTCACCATTACATACTTTTGATCTTAAATTGTACTGATAGCCTGTTGGACATCTGGTCGTATCTTCTGCAGTTGGTTGTGCAGAACTTCCTGGAACAAAATACAGTCTGAATATTTAAGTAGCCTTTTGAAGTGACAGATGTAAGTGGAGCAGGAGGCGGGATTGGAGATTTATTACATTAATGCAAAGGAATGTGCCAATGTTCTTGAAATAGTCAATGTGGGCTAACTCCTCTCTCAACTGAAAACACAAAGTAACAAGTAGCTCCACGAGTTATCGTACAGCCCCGTGTATTTGGGTGTGTGTTCCATTGTGATGGTTGTACTAATGTTTGTATGAAGCTAGGATTGGGTAGGAGGTGGCCGTGGCCAGGGCCTTAACTTAGGTTCCATACTGGCATTCCTCTAGATTAGAAGTATAAAACTATGCAAAACCACTTCCAGGATGACTGAGGTGAGAATCGAACTCAGTTCTGCCTCACGAGGCTGAGTGAACCTCGTTCCAACCCTCACACCAGAAATATATTTCTTTGAATCGAACCCGAAGTGACAGCCATGAATGTTTAGTTATTAGGTGATTATAACCACTTTTAATCAAATATGTGTCCTGCAAAACTGCTACATCTCAAGTCGTAATGATAACGATTCTACTGCACATAATTCAGTTTTCTTCTTACGTCATCTGTACACTGCAAGCAGTGGGAAACTGCCACATCTTAGTTTGGAAGTTCTCATCCCATGTTTTCGTGTAAGATGTGTGAGATTACTTATATAAACAAATCAATATAAGTCACTAAATTATGTTAACCGTACTAGCCACAAGTGTTAAAAACTTTAGATGTTAGGCCCCTTAAAACAACAATTATCATCATCATCATCTGTTAAAAACTTAAAGAAACACTGAATAGAAAACTGCCATACCGTAAATCAAAATAATTTGTATTTAATTAAAATAAATGAACATAATACATCACAAGTCTTTGCATTTAGTTGTACGGTACTGTATAATGCTGAAGAATGTTAGACGATCATTGCACACTAATTGCATTGCCCATAAGTAATATTTACTATTTTTCATAATGCCTCAAATTCTTTAAGTGCTTTTACAAAAAAATCTTTTAATCCCCCTATCGTTTTTATAAAATCAACAAATTTGTACATTTCTAATATTATAACCTTAAAAACAAAAAATGCTTAATATAAACAGAATCTATTCTAATATTTAATCATGTATAGTTGTTTTATCTTTAATAGAAAACAATAAAATCATGGGACTACAATTATACAAAAAGATAATAATCCCTTAATAAGGTTGCTCGTGAATACTCTCCAAAGATTGCACGTTTGACTTGTGGCAGTCTTCCACCAGCGCGAGCGAAGCGATATGTTAATGCGGCATAAAAGCTCACTCCGATCTTCGTCCCTCAGATCCAAGATATTTTCCCGAGAACGTACTGTCCCAAATTCCATCAACCAGTCTTGACATTCAAAATGAGTGGCCGATTGCATGAGACCCATCCTTCTACGGCCAGCCACCAATACTCACCAGGCTTGACAATTGCACCACTCGAGTCGACACATGAGTAGGAGCCTACTTCATTGCGGCATTTCAAGTTGTGGGGTGCGCATAGATCTATCTTCAGCGAGCATTCATCGATGTCTGAAAAAAAATACAGTGATGACTGCATATCGGCCCTCAAAACACTGAAACCTCCACAGCAATACATTATAAAGATCATTAAAAAAATAACTGGGGGGAGATGTAGGCTATGACACTGACATTTCAAAATGTATTGAGTTTCATGTTCCTGTTAACTACGAGTATTATTGTTTTCAAGTCACCGAGATGCAGGAATTTTGCCCTGAAGAGGGTCTTTAAATTGCCAGTAAATTTACTGGAACTTTTAAGTTGACTCACAAGAGTCACTACAGCACGTGTCATGCGGCTTTCTATGATACTGCTACCAACACCAAGTCGAACACTTACACGTGGTGCAGCAGAAATAGGTCACCAGCTCAGTGACAAAACGCTCTAATGTTTCTTGAACTACGAGGATTTTTGCAGCGCTGTAAGAGGCTTTATTATTCTACTTGATGTGCCACAAGAGTTCTTAAAGCTAAGGCCATGTTGGTTACCCAAACAGCTACATAAAATATTACTATTATCACAAGAACTCTGCAACGAACTTCGTTATTCTTGAACTTCACCAGACACGCCCTGAAAAGGTGGTGCTACAATCTTGAAACACTCTGTATATAGTTACTTACTTAATTCCTTAAACTCCTGTTGAGGAGCATAGAGCCGAAACAAGGATTCGCCATCTGGTTCTGTTGCGTGCTGTGGATTTTATATTTCCCCACGAGTATTCAAGCTGTTCGCTCTCTTCCTCCACTGATCTCCTCCATGTCATTCTAGGTCACCCTCTTCTCCTTTGGCCCTGAGGATTCCACTCTATGGTTTGTTTAGCAATGCTGTCATCAGATCTGCGCAGTGTTTGGCCAATCCATTGCCACTTTCTTCTCTTGAACTTCTTTTTGACCGGCTGTTGATCTGTCCTCATCCACAATTCCTCATTTGACACCACATCTGGCCAGTGTATTACTAAGATGTACCTAAGACATTTAATTACAAATGTAATTTTGTTTTCTTACTGAGTTCTTTGGACCTCTGTATGGGACGAAGTGTTGCAAAAGCGCCCCTAGCTTTATTCAAACGGCTGTTAACGTCTTCTTCTGCCCCTCCATTCGCCGTTACAATGTTTCCTAGATAGTAATAATAATGTTATTGGTTTTACGTCCCTTTTAACTACACTGGCTTTTAGAGACGCCAATTTCCTAGATAGCAGAAGCTATTCACCCTCTCTATGACCTGTCCATCGAGTTGCAATGGTGTACTGTTACGGTTTCTCACACGCATGCCTTTGGTCTTATTAATATTAATCCGAAGTCCGACTTCCTATGCTTCAGCTTTTAGATCATTGAGCTTAGTTTTCATATCTCTGCAACTGTGGGCAAGTAAGCATATGTCATCAGCAAACTCCAAGTCTTCCAGTCGTTGAGTAAGAATCCATTGGATGCCCAATCGACGATTCATTGCGTTTTTCATAACAACATCAAGGGTCATGAGGAACAATATAGTTGAAAGTAGGCATCCTCGTTTCACAACGGTCTTAACTTCAATTGGTTCCGTCAAACGTCCTCTATGTTACACCTGGCACGTGCAACTATTATACATGCACTGGACTAGGCTGATAATCTTCTTGGGGATGCCAAAAATCTTCATTACTCCAGATCACAGTCCTCAAGATACTGTCAAAATCCTTCTCGAAAATCAATGAAAAGCATATACAGAGACGATTGGTATTCCGCTGATTGTTCTGCAATTATCCGTAGAGTGTTAATTTGGTCGGCACAGGATCGTCCTTCTCGGAACCCAGCCTGCTCTTTTCGCAGCCTGCTGCCCACATAAGCTTTAATCCTATCAAGGATGATTCGTGAGAGAACCATACTGGGTACTGAAAGTAGTGGAATACCCCTCCAGTTATTACAAACAGACAGGTCCCCTCTCTTCGGAAGTTTAATGAACAGCCCTTTGTTCCATTCCTTGGGGAGAGTCTCATCTTCCCAAATAACAGTGATTAATGGAAGTAGCAGATCCACAGATACTACAGGATTTGCTTTGAGAGCTTCAGGGATAATATTATCCAGTCCTGGAGCTTTCCCATTCTGTCGGTGTTTGATGGCTTTTACTATCTCCCGTTTTGTCGGTACATCACCGCTGATCCTTCTGTCATCCTGGATCTCTTCGTCCCCCTGTTCTAGCTCACCACTGTCTTGTATTATCCGGTTCAGCACTTCATTAAAATGCTCTCTCCATCTCTTCATCTGCTCTTCTTCGGAGGTAAGGAGAATGCCATCTCTATTCTAAATTGGCTTGTTGCCATCAAATTTCTTGGTAGACAGTTGTCTTGTGATGGTATAAATAGTTCATGCATCATCTTCTTCCACTGCATGCTCAGCTTCTGTAGCTATTTTATTGGCAAACACCCTCTTATCCCTATGAAAACAGTGCTTAACAGATCTATTAATAGCAGAGTATTCCTTGTGGATTCTCTCTTTGGCATCACGTGTTTTGACATCTTTCTTTCTGGTTTTAGCTATTCGTCTTTCTTTGATTAAGTTCCAGGTATATAAGTTGCTTTTAATTTGGTCAACACGTTACTGGGAGTCCAGTTATATTTGGCGGTAAATATTCATATTGAATCTACACATAAAATGTAAAACTAACGGCATACCTAACTCTTAAGAAATGGCGTGTGATAAAAATTCAAGTATTCTCTGCACTAAAACAATGAAAGTGGGAGATTGCTTGATTCATCGTCAAGCGAACATCTTCAAATCTAAATGAATCATTTAACACTAAGTTAATATACAAGCCACATGTCCACCACATTTATCCCATTGGTAGCGCTGCCTAGCGAATGAAAAACACAATATGGCGTTTATTGGATGAGTTATACCGGAAGGACGCTATTCCAAACTTTACCCAACGATTGAAAAACAGGCCCTTTTGTATTAACAGTGACGTACAATATAATCAAACTTCCAAACTCCTGCTTGTCGCAACATGTAGTACGAGTAATATTGAAATAAACATCGTAATTTCATCTGGATAGCCTACTGTCAAAATGAGGCATATTGATGTGATAAATATTGTTCAAATCGATAATCTGATAACAAAACTATTCCCCTCGACTGAACCATGAACTCGAGACTTCATAAATCACAGACCACAACGCTACCGACAAGGCTACAACGACCAAGTAACTTCTTGGCACAAGACGGTAACTTAATGCCATTTAAATTATATTATGGAAGTAATATTTTACGTTCCATTAATATTTTGCCCTCTTCGATAATGTTCTAGCGTGAAAATAGGTTCCAAATTCCATCTGAATATTTGGAGGTAAAGTTAATGCGTGCAATAGTTCATGAAGGTCTAGCCCACTTCCCGTATCAACTCATTGCTATACAATATATCATGCATTACCGCAATGTGGGATAATATCGGAAAACTCATTGTGCAGAAACATAATACCGATATTGCCGACTAGTTACTATGTTTCGTATTAATGTACGGTATATCATCTTTCAAATTCTGATACGAAGACTGAGCCCATATGGTTTGTGTTTCAATCAGTTGACACCAGAGTTCACATGACAGAGCAGGCAGTGTTCATCTGACAGAATTCAATTTTGACCAATCACATAACCCGTACTGTTGCAGTTCGTCGATAAGTCTGATGGTTTTTTGCCCAAGGCGCACGCAACCTTGCATTTTAAACACGTTTTGAATGCTGAAGGAACATAATAACATTATTGGTTTTACGTCCCTACTGAGGTCTTAGGGCCCAACCTTGCATTTTAAACCCGTTTTGAATGCTGAAGGAACATAATAATAGTATTGGTTTTACGTCCCTACTGAGGTTTTTAGAGATGCCGGGGTGCCGGAATTTTGCCCCGAAATTTCTTAACGTGCTAGCGAATCTGCGGACACGGCTCCCTAGCATTTGCGCACCCTCAAATGCCAACTGACTGCGCCAGGATTCAATCCTGCAACCTTGCGCACAGAAGGCGAGAGCGTTACCGCTGTACCACGTAGCAAGTCAGTGCGCAGAAGGACTACAAGTTATGGGCAAAGTTACTCCAGGAGTAGATGCCCATCACTTATATCCTGAGATTGAAAAACATATTCATTTAAACTAGGATGACCATGCATTAAGGTTATCTAAGACCAGCCCATGCCGAGAGTCCAATCAATTGGAGCATCTCTCCCTGTTGAAGTTATATGCTCCTATATGGGAAATGTAAAAACAGAAGTTCTGTAACTGCTAGCCCACGTGCACTATGCTATACGGGATAATAAAGCGTCACATGCTTTTGCCACATTATGCACCATATTCTAATGCTTTGAGAAATAGTATTTATGCATATTAAGGAATAATCAACTATAAAACTTCTAGTTTGCAAAGTGAGATTGAGGAAGGCACTACATTGGGTGCTTCAGTTTTCGAGAGTGATTGTGTTTAATTGACAAGGGAAATATCTGTAATCGTTTGTATTAATTATCTCATTTAGTTCACTAAGGATCTAACCTAAACCAATATGAAAGGGCGTGATTGCGTAGCGGTCACACTACTTGCCACCCATCAAGGACGATCGGGTTTAATTCCAGGTTAATGCACGTGGCATTTTCGAGGAGAAATGTCACGTTTGGTGGTTCGGATTTCACGTAAGAAAGGAGGTTCCGTGGCTTACGATCGCTCGATTAATGGTCACGAAAACTTACAGGCTTGCTTCCTTCCTTTTACTGTATGCATATACTGTATCTCACCTTCACAAGTACGATCGTCACTGCCTAGGGTGTATCCCGGGTGACACGAGCACTCGATGGCCACTCCGGTGTCGAAACACTTGTGGGCACATGGATTGTTAACCTTGCACCTGCACAGAAAGAAGAGCACAAATACTGTAATGTAATAGTACCTAAGTTACTCAGCAGCTTAGCCAAGCTTAGCAAGTCCTAAGATTGAGTTTTGATTTCTGGCCTTGACAACGGCCACATTGCCTCCATAAGGATGTTGAGATAGCACGTACCCCAAACCTAGACAGTTACGTACACCACTACTGTCATCGCAGTAACACAGATTATTAGACACACAAAGATGTCACAAGCTCATAATTGGAGCAACAACAAAAAGTAGACAGTTACGTACACCACTACTGTCATCGCAGTAACACAGATTATTAGACACACAAAGATGTCACAAGCTCATAATTGGAGCAACAACAAAAAGTATCAGTTGAAGATTATCTCGATCTTACTCGGCAACATCTGTCTCTTCAGGCATTAGCCCGGGGGCTAAACATTTCTATCGAGTGTGGTTCTATCAAACATTAGATCTCTAGGCCATAGAACAAGATTAAGAAAATATAGCATCTCACGAGTTTGGCTCAATTTTAAAGTCATATAGGCTAGTTAATTTTCTTGACACATCAATAAATTTAGCTTAAGGGGATGAACGCTATTACACAACAGCAGATGTTTGAGGAATTGAGATTTGATATTAGAGAGTTTCATTAAAATTCAGTCTACCTTACGAAAAAACCCACGCTTCGCTACTGAAAAAAAGTGGTTTAGTACTTCATGAAACTATTATGTCTGCAATTACGTGTGTATTTGCCCATGCGTTACAGTACACTGAATAAGATAAATCAGTTCACCTGTCGACATGTTCATCCTGTTGGCAAGTCTTCCCGTCAGCCAGGAGGTGGAAGCCAGGTCTGCAGTCACAACGGTACGACCCTGGCGTGGGGATGCAGATCTGGGCACACAGCTGCCCTGGGAGGAGATCACACAGGCTGTCGATTGCTGCAACGAACATCGAGCATGTGAAAATTATCAATTCCGTTGTTCTCGCCAGCATAGTACAATTAATATATCATTTTCACTTATGTTTAGGTAACATTGGTGTATTTCTCTGCTTGACAAGGAATTTATCCCAGTCAACTGCTCAGGCAGTTGCCAATTCCATTAATAATAATAATAATATAAGTTTTTCGTCCCCTTTAACTACTACAGATTTAGGGACGCTGAGGTGTCCGAAATTTTTCCTGAAGGGTATCTATAACGTGTCATTAGATCTCCTGACACGAGTCTCTCGCATAAGCACCCTAAATACCAACTAACTGCACCGGGATTCAATCCTGAAAACCTTGGGCAAAGTAGATGAAACCCTTAACACTGCGGGTGTCTCTAATCCGAGCCACGGTTGAAAGAGAATTTGTTAAGTGATCAAAGTTAGGTGTGCAAACTGAGGCAAGAAGATTTGTAAACTGCACCACGAGGATTATGATTAACACAATCGTGTTTGAAGTTTGAATCTATCTATTGGCCGGTTCTGTCTACATTAGCCTCGTTTGATTTGAGTTAGTAACACAGTGCCCGTCTATAAACATCTAGACTTATGTCTAAACTCTGCAGTTGACGCAACCATGGAAGTGATAAATTCTGAAATAGTGAGTCGAAATGGAAAGCCACTCATCATTGTTGACGGCTACCAATCCCGACTGAAACATAAAGATAAAGATTAAAATAGTGCAGTAGGTGTCGTGGGAGGAGAATATGTCGTTAAATGGACACTTGTGGACACTTAGGCTATAAGGTTGATTTACAGAAATCAAATGTTGTACATAATCACGAGCAAGATGGGAACTTAAACCGCCCAATAGGATCTAATAATCTTAAAAGAAAATTAAGAGAATATAGTGCAATGCTTCTTGAGAAACCGGCGGAAGTGATACAACTGAGATTTTTTAAATAGGAGGAGGAAAGTAATTTTACAACTGTCGACATGTCACGTGTTTCGGAACGTGTACAACGTAAATATAAGTGTTATGCTGCAAGAGAGCTGATGTGCATGATGCACTTGATGCTCTAGGCCAATCTAAGACTATAATGACAACGTCAATAAATGTTTGTGACTATGATATCACTAATGCAGTAGATTCATGTAATGCAAAATTCAATACCTTGTTTTACCACGCCTGTCCTATCATTTTCTTTTTATACATTACTACAATTTAAAGTAAGAAGCATTCAGCAAGGTGTAGGCCTACCTGTCAGATGAACAGCGAACACAAAGACAATTATCCTCGAATATCTACGAAGAGAAACCAATAAATAAATAAAGAAATATCCCGGTTTGATTTTATTAAGAAGTCTTCATACTTAAGAAAAAGTGATAAAGTTTAGTAGAATGTATTTCTAAATGCGACAAGGTTAATGAATCTAACATTTTAAACCTCACTTATGCATTTTCGTAACCAGTCCTAAGTCTGGTAAAGCGGGGAGGAAAATATTAGTGCTCCGTTGACGCTGTTTTACCATTTCCTTGCAAAGGAGTTCATAATATCTCACAGAGTAGACAAAGGTGAATGTGGTGCAGTTGAGCCACACAACTAGCCAAAGACAGGATGTTAAGTGGTATCCTCGAAGTTGTATTTAATTACAACGTACCCTACCCTCTTCAAAGTTATTTCCTCCTGAACCAAGTCCAGTATCATTATTTTCTGAAGTGAGTGAGCCAAATTCATGTTTTGCGCAGGATACAACTATTCATAAACTCGGACCAGTTGACCTATACTGCTAACTGACCTATGTAGATAAATGAGAAAGTAAAAGAGTTATTTATCGACGTAAGTAGCAAATTTTCCATTAGACGACAATGCTAAAAGTATGTGCAATTTTATGTCAAGACATGTGGTCCACCGGAAGAGAATAGATATAAAGTAGTTTGCTTGCACTTGGTAACATTAGTGATGTTTACTGCACTAGGCAGCGAGCAAGCAGGTATTGTTTACTCTCTCCTTCCTTTATGAACTAGTAACAAAATGTTGCAAACTGTATAAAAGACCGAGGATGGATGTATGCTATCATACATTACGATGGGTGATCATTGACTGTTAAAAGTTCTAATATTTACAGTAACAACCCTGAGATTTATTACAGCAATCATAATCTCTCTCGTCCATGGACAGAGTTATAACCACTTCAACGATCGGAAAAGCTCAGTTAAAATTACAGAATGGGTAAGATCCAATAAGATAAAAACTCACGTGGTGTTGGAACTACGTCATCAACCGGGATCACATCGGCTAATGTAGCATTTGTAGTTGTGGTAATGGTATCGGGGGTGGTACCAACCACATCAATACAACATTCTCGATACGCATCGTCCCATGGCTGACCAAATGAGAAGTCTTTAAATGAACAGCCCATGTTCATGGAACCGGAGAAGATTCCCAACTTGCAGCCCTCACAGCAATCCTTAAGAGAAGAGTTCACAGTTAGCTGCCAGTTACTACATCAAATTATATAGCTTTGTTCAATATACAACTTTGGTATCACACAACCAAAACGAACAAATACCATACACAGCTCATCCATCATTTTCCTCTTAATTATTTAGAAACGTATTTTTCTGAAAAAGTACAGTGACTGTATAGTAAAAAATATGTAACTAGTAGATGAGGAATTGTACGAGACAATAACAACTTGTTTCAGGAGTTACGAATATTAACACACAGCATTGTGAGTTGAATGTAAAAAGACAACATAGCAACCATAACATTTCATTTCGCTGACATGGATCATCAACGACGGTGAAATATTTGTTAAATGGACGGGAACTTGTCTCAGGCATAGAGAAGGTTAGGAAATCTCCACAGAAGTTGATGAAAGAATCTGTATTGAATAATGGAACTTAAGAAATCTCTTTCGACTCGAACATGACAGCTCGAACAAGACACCTTCGTCATTACATTTAACAGCAGAAAAATATCTTCTATGTAACGTTGCATGGACCAAATCATTCAATTTCAAACCTAACTTAATTGGCCCTAGAGCTTGACCAACACAATATCAGAGTTCCAGCCTGCTGTGATATACTGCATCGCCTGAGATGGCCAAATGGTTATGAATGTATCATAAAACATTAACCAATCTTATCGTAAATATTAAGTCATATCTCCAAGAAGAGATTTCCTGGTATCGGTCATTTTTGTGATGCAATCTTGTCAATATGATGCTCGGCAAGGATCATTGGTATGACCTTCATGGTCTTCTTCTTTGAGTTCACAATAGAGGTCTGCAAGTGCAGCATTTTGCTTACAAGTAAGCACTCTCCTGGCAAGGAAACCAGTCTTCCCGTTTAGGACTGGGTCAAGCTCACAACGTACCCTGCAACCACTTTAGACTGTGGGTCAAGATGGACAACTTTTCAGTAAAGGAAGCAGGGTCGTTCTGAGTTATACACCACAGACACAGAAGAGAAATGGCAATAATATCTAAATTTATACTGCATTCTACATAACGCAAGTCTGCACGAGTTTTTATACCCTGCCTTGGCCCTTTCCCATTGAGAAGCTAACGCCTTGTCTGACGTTCACATGCAGAGTTAGCCTTTGGAGTGGTAATAGTACGAAAAGCAGAAAGTTTGCCAGTCGACCTCACAAGAAAGTCCGAACAGCTCCATCTACGAAGAAAGTTATGGCAACGGTCTTTTGGATCAAAAGGGACATTTCTGGTTGATTTCCTCGTCAAGAGAGTAAGAGTTAATGCTGCCCAGATGCTTCTGCAGCGTGGCTTCAGGAACTGGACGCAGCCTGGCTTACCATTGAAACAAGGATGGTAGCAACGTATCAGTGTATCTGCCTGTAAGATAGTTCCCCGTCCGAGCTCCTGTTACCTACTTTTTGATGCTCCTAAGAAATCAAATCAAATCTTCAAATAAATTATTCTTGACGAGATCAAATGAAATTCATTTAAAATATTAACTGAATAAAACTTTCAAAACAATGATTTCCCTTTTCGAGCCATCTTCTCTGGCTCTTATTGACGATACTCCCTACATAACAATTATAATTTACATTTGTTAGGTAAGCTGGCAACACTAACTTACTCCACACTGTGTTGAGCAAAGTTATTTACATTACGATACTCATTATGAAACGATTTGACTTGGAGTTTTGCCTGTTTGGTTCTTATACTATACTATTTTGTGCTTCAATTCAAACAACATTTGGAACCGGACATACAGTACTACAACCGCATCCAGTAAATGCGATTTGGTGTAGTATAAATTTAAATTCAGGATATGTTCAGTTTACATCCAATGGTGAAATAAATATTGTAATTACGGTATTATTATTATTATTATTATTATTTTGAGAGGCCCGGTGCAGAGTTTTCATGTTGACGCCCGTAGATGACCAGTGCGTCGTGATGTGCATGAAATATCAAAGATGTTAAAAACACACAGTCCCCGAGACAGGGGAATCAACCAAACGAAGTTAAAATCGCATGACACGGCCGGAAATCGAACCCATGGTCAATCGCACCAAAGTCTAGCGCTCTGTCCACTTGGCCACAAAGCCGGACAATAACATTTACAAGGATGAAGTAATACCTGAGAAAATCAAGTCTGGAGTACTGACAGTACACCTAAATCATATCCAACAAATTCCACACTGCATGCTAAGGAAAGTTTTCTCTAAGTGGGAAATGGATGCGTTACGGCGACTAAGCTTGCATTTCTTAACAATACGCTGACCAGAAACGCTAACAAAGTCTCTATATTTCCATGTGCGCAATTTCATGTGTAGATCAAGGTATCTACGTGTTCACGTTGAAAGTAAACTTTTACAGTTCTTATTTGTTCATTTTGAAATTTATATGGTGGATTCAGCATTTATACACATTAACAAAACCATTTTTTTTTTAAATTTGAAGTGCTGAAAATTTAAAAAGAATTAAAATTGTTCACAATTTTCAAAACATTGTATCTCCTCGTTGTTGTTTGAGTCTTCAGTCTTTTGAATGGTTTGATGCAGCAATCCATGCCTCCCTGACCTGAGATAATCGTTTCATCTCTACATAGCTACCACACCCTACATCCGAGGCAATCTGTTTAACATATTCTAACCTTGGTCTACCCCTACAGTTCTTGTCCTCAACCCTTCCTTCCATAACTAAGCTTGCTATTCCTGGGTGTCTTAGTATGTGTCCTACTAACCTATCTCTTCTCTTCATTAGCAGTCACCAGAAACATCTCTCCTCTCCCACTCGTTTTAATACCTCTTCGTTTGTAACCCTATCTACCCATTTGATCTTCATCATTCTCCTGTAACACCACATTTCAAATGCTTGAATTCTCCTCTTTTCTGCTGCACCAATAGTCCAAGTTTCACTTCCATAGAGCGCCACGCTCCAGACAAAGGCTTTCAAAAATGACTTCCTAATACCTAAATCGACATTCGATGTCAAAAGAATTCCTTTTTTGTAGAAATGCTTTCCTTGCCTGAGCCAACCTACTTTTTATATCCTCTTTGCTTCGTCCATCACTGGTTATTTTGCTTCCTAAGTAACAGAAGTCTCCTACTTCCTTCAGCTTTTCACCTGCCAATTCGATGTCCATAGGGGTTTCTGATTTATTTCGGCTGCATTCCAGTATTTTAGTTTTACAATTATTATTAATTTTCATCATGTATTCTTTCCGTAAGACGGAGTCCATACCAATCAAAAACTCATTCAAATCCTCAGGCTTGTCGGCCAAGATGACGATGTCATCAGCAAATCTCAGAGTTGAAATTATTTCTCCTTGAATCTTCACTCCCACTTTAAATTTTTCTCTAATTTCCTGCATTGCTTGTTCAATGTAAAGATTGAAAAGTATGGGTGATAAGTTGCTGCCTTGCCTTACACCTTTCTGAATACCAGCTTCTCTCTCATGTCCTTCAGCTCGAATGACTGCTGTCTGGTTTCTGTATAGATTGTACATCACCCTCCTATCCCTGTACTTTATTCCAATAGATTTCAAAATGTCAAACAATTTAGTCCAATCAACGTTATCAAAAGCCTTTTCTAAGTCTACAAATGCCATGAACGTTCTCTTATCTTTCCATATTCTACCTTCCAAAGTCAGCCTAAGACTTAGTACAGCTTCCCTTGTTCCTACATTTCTCCTGAAACCAAACTGGTCTTCACCAAACTCCGTTTCTATCTGGCTTTCCATCCTCTTGTAAATTATTCTAGACAGGATCTTTGAACCATGAGTAATCAAGCTGATTGTACGGTAATCTTCACATCTGTCAGCTCCCACTTTCTTTGGTATAGGGATAATAACATTCTTCTTGAAATCAGGGGGTACCTCACCTGTCTCATAAATCCTACACACCAAGTGAAATAACCTGATCAGACCTTCATCTCCTATGCAGCGTAGCTACTCAATCGGTATATCATCTATGCCTGGTGCTTTGTTCCTGCTTAAGTCCTCCAATGCTCTGTCAAATTCTGATCTCAATATTAAATCTCCTTTTGCATCCTCATCAATTTCCTCCTCCCTTTTCTTTGCATGATTCTCAATCTCCTTTCCCTTGTACAAACACTCTATGTAAGCTTTCCATCTCTCAACCTTTCCTTCTCTATCTGTTAGAGGCTTTCCATTTGTGTCCTTAATATTACAGCACTTGGTCTTCTTTTCCCCAAATGTATTCTTAATCCTTCGATAAGCTGTGTCTACTTTTCCTCATTTCAGACAATTTTCTATACCTGCACATTCTCTTTCGCTTCCTTGCACTTCTTGTTAACCTCATTTCTCAGCCGTCTGTATTCTGCTTTCCCCTTTTCACCTCTTACATTCTTGTGTTTCCGCCTTTCATCCATCAATTCTAGTATATCCTGAGTGATCCACGGTTTTTTACCAATTCTTTCTTTCCTACCAATGTTTTCTTCTGCGGATGTTGTTATTTCATTCTTCAAAACTGCCCATTCGTCTGCAATTGAAGTTTGTTTGTGGTTTTTCATTAGTCCTTCCTTTATACTCTTCTAGAATCTTTCGTTTACATCCTTCTCTTTCAGTCTATTGCCCACCTTTTTGGCTTTTGACTTTTCTTCAGCTTCTTCAACTTTAATGTGCATTTCATAACAACCAGATTGTGGTCAGAGTTTATGTCAGCACCAGGATATGTTTTACAATCCGAAATCTGGTTTCGAAACCTCTGCTTGACCATAATGAAGTCGATTTGGTAACGTCCTGTATCTCCTGGTCTCATCCATGTGTATATTCTTCTATTGTTGTTATTGAATAAGGTGTTAGCTCGGTGCAGAATTCCATCAGCCTGCTTCCTCGATCATTCCTTTCACCTAATCCGAAATCTCCTACTATCTTCCCTTCTCTCCCTTTCCTTACCACAGCATTCCAATCTCCCATTACTATAACACTTTCATCACCCTTGATATACCTCAGAATTTCATCTATTTCGTCGTAGACATTTTCAACATCTTCATCATCAGCTTGACTGGTAGGCATATAGAATTGTACCACTGTGGTGCACGTAGGTTTAGTATTGATTTTTGCTACAATAATCCGTTCACTATATTGCTCATAATATTCCACCCGCTGTCCGAGTTTCCTACTCAATATGAGACCAACCCCTGCTTGGCCATTGTTTGATTTAGTGCTAATGACCATATAATCACCTGACCAAAAGTCCTGTTCTTCCTGCCAGCGCATTTCACTGATCCCAACCAAATCCAACCTTAACCTATCCATTTCCCTTTCTAAGTTTTCTAAACTTTCACTTCCTAGCAGACTTCTAACATTCCACGCCCCGATCCGTAGAATGTCAGATTTCCTCTTTGTCACTTCTGTGATGTTAAACCCCTCTTGAGTAGTCCCCACCCGGAGATCCGAACGGGGGACTAGTTTACCTCCGGATTGACATTTTACAAGGGAGGAGGCTATCATCACATGTAATTATGCATAGAGAGGTGCATATCCTCGGGAATAGTATTACGGCTGCAGTTTCCCGTTGCTTTCAGCCGTGCAGCAGATCGCAGTGTAGCCATTAGTTGGCTTATATTATCAATATCTTAACCGTCTATAAGACAAGTAAAGAATTGATTTATTCTGAAAGGCTGCTACTCCCTTTCAGAATAAGTAAAGAGCAATTCTACTGACAAAAAATACAAACCTCCTACTAACAATTGAATACCAAAATTCTACTAACGAAAAAAAAACTAGTTCCACCAACAACAAATACTACCACTAAAACTGTCTGTCACCAGGCACACTCACATGCACCCTCACACATCACAGTCTAATGAAACAATGAACTATATCTAATAAACAATGCAACTGCCACCAGACACACTCACACACCACAGTCTAATAGAATAATGACATATATCTAATAAACATGATGATGATGATAATTGTTGTTTTAAGGGGCCTAATCTAATAAACAAACTAACTACATACTTACAACTAAAACTGATTACAACCCCTACTGCAACACAGAAATACTTCCGACAGGGTGGTTTTAGGGCCTCAAAACGTGATTTTCGGGCCCATTTGTCTGTTATGTATGCAAAATTACACCGTTTCAGCACACTGGCCAAATTTTATGTCCAGTATTTTCTTTCTTGCATTGTGAGGCTTAATTTGAGCTATATTTATAGAAAGCTACACCATTTCACAGAACTGATCCAAATTTTAAGTCGCGAGTTTTGTTTCATGCATTGCGAAGCTCGACAAATAATACAATCTACGGAGGACTGGTGATGAATTTCATGTTATTTCTATTTTTTACTTATATAGATGTTTTTCAATGGTGGGTCACATTTCAGATTTTCAAATTATCCCAAAGATCCTAGTATGCAACATTTGACAGCTTCTTACCTTTAATTTGACGTATTATTCATTATCCTACGTCAAAAACAGAATGAGATATCTTGTTTTGAATTTGGAAATCTGCATTAAAAACTAGTTTTGAGAAAATCAAGGAAGAAGTTACACAATATGTTTGGAAGACACACATTCCACACACATCTTTAAACAGTCCAGCTCCATAAGTCACTCCTTCCTACTTAGTGTTCTTATCTTCTTTTAATTTCCTCCTCCCTCTGAGATACCTTCTTCTCTGTTTCTTTTGCGGGTTAGAGTGGTAAGAGCTCTTCGCTATCCGATGCTCATCTGTCTTCAATGCTCCTCTCAAGGTGTAATAGCCAGGATGTACGTCCGTTATAGTCAAAATCTCTATGTCTGCAGTATTTCCACAATTGAAATGGCACACAGCATGCATCACTCCCAATCTGAGGGTGTCCAGCCCCACATAAGTTCCATTAGGACACCACCGCCACACCATTCCATTGAAACACTCATTGCTGTTCTGTGTTAGGCCATGTAGACACTTGGACAACATAGAAGGGTCGCACAGTCTCTCATATAATGGTTTTACAGCATTTAGAATCTTTAGAAAAATGTCTGTTTTATGCTTATATCCTTCCAGTTTGTTTTCGGCCTTTGCCCGCTGGTATGCACACCAGCTGTCACTACCAACAGGACACCCGTGATGCGTGGGACGATCTCGAGTCGCAGTCAAGTGGCAGAGAGTAGCCCAAATAGCATTTCTCATGGCATCAATACTGCTGGTGTTTGAACGTAGAGTTATCTCAAAATAAAACTGCATTTTATCTATGAGTTTCCCAGTAAACTTTCCCTTCCCGCCTAATTTCTTATGTTGGACCAGTGTTGTACCTACTTGCTTTTGGGAAAAAATGCTAAATGAACTACGTTCAATTCAGGCAACTAACATGCTATGGGCGCTAAATTCAAACTAACTGTCCACAAGAAATTGAATTAAAATGTTACCTGGCAACATGCCACGCCCACTCTCAGTTCAGAGGCAATGCACATATGGTTTTAAACCTCTCTGAAGGCCATTTGCTTTTGTTAAAT
Organism: Meconema thalassinum; assembly: GCA_946902985.2. Lineage (NCBI taxonomy): Eukaryota > Metazoa > Arthropoda > Insecta > Orthoptera > Tettigoniidae > Meconema > Meconema thalassinum. The sequence goes on along the minus strand of OX336389.2, from coordinate 584,157,379 downwards.
GTATATAAATTACATGTATTCTCAAAGTAGAAAGACCAGGCTTCTATAAAATGCAACAACAAAATTGAAAGTATTCACAAAAATGCTACTTTCAACGTGAACACATACCTTAACTCGCAGTTTGCAAATTCGCTGCAATGACAAGATTATGTCTCTGCTCACCTTATGGTATTCTCCCCCGGGCTGAATCACTATATCGCAGTCATTCCCTAACTGTGCAGCTTCCTTGCCAGCTTCACACTGGATCTTCCTGGAACAAACAAGGTTATGTATATGGAATATTCTTCTTGCTTAGGTCACTATGAACAATTGTTGTTAATTCATTTGAGGAGATTGAGACATCTTGGTCATCAGCCCCGTGGTGTTGGGTGTGTGCTGAATTTGTCTGATCACCTGTTTTTCTGTGATGACTGTTGTAGTGTGTGCAGCTGTAGTAGGGACAAGGATGGGGTAGATGCATTAGCCTGGATGGAGTGTAGGAGAACCCAGTGAAAGACCACACTCAGGATAGCCGCTGTCAGTGCTGGGATCTCCGGACTTGCTGCAGTTAACCTCGCGGCAGTGGTGCACGGCTACGCAGAGGAGTTATGTAAAGCTGTACACTTCATAAAGTAGCAGTGTTAAAATCGTCTCTGAATTTGATGTGTAATCTTACTCGAGCATCGTGAATAATTCTCGTCGAGAAAACACATGTTGTAAATTCTACCAACAATGTCAGAGTATGTGAAGATGATCCAATTTCATCACGGACTCATTTGTAATTCAACTATCATGAGAAATTAAAGATGGCGGCTGTGCGAAACTTTCAAAAGAATGCTTTTATCTCTTTCTGGTCTTGTCTACTCTTATAATCACCAATCGATAAAGTGATAAAGTATTGATTATACGATAACTGGAACCCCTCTGAACATGATATCTCCACACCATATCCTTCAGAGGTGGGATGGATTGGCTAGTTAAAATAACTAATTTCCTTATCATTCTGTAAAACATAAAATACCGGTACATGAAGAGACATCATTTGTATGAGGAATTTTATCTGCACGTCAACATTGGTTTTGGTAGTTAATTCGTGATGGACATCCCCAGAAGTTAAGATATTGCTGACAAACTCTGAAACTAAGATTCAATATATGTCTTGCACAAGATCTATCAATATCTTGTGATGTGACGGAGGAGGCACACAGCCCTGTAGGGATGCCTGTTTCTGTTATCAGATTAATGGTTTGTATCTACTGACACAGATCACGTGGGACGTCATACGGTTCAGAGAAATGCTTGGTTTATTGGTGATGATATCATTGGTGCAAATTGATTTTAGGTGTACTTAAGTCCTTGGGAGGCATCAATTGAAGAATTATGTTGACTTAAGACCTTCTGTGGAACGTACAGCAGTTTCTCTGTGACATTAGTCTATAATACGAGTAATATATAAAAGCCGGTCCTGGGCCAGGGGCTAATGGGCAAGATGGCCGCCGCGCGCAACCGACCCCATGCTGGTTGTACAGAGTGAGTGTCATAGCTGGGCCAAGGGCTAGTGGGCAAGATGGCAGCTGCGCGCAACCACACACTTGAATAGCGGGCTATTCAAATAATTATGTATTTGTTATTAACTATGCATTATTTATTTATGATTTATTATTTATTATTTATTATTTATTATTTATTATTTATTATTTATTATTTATTATTTATTATTTATTATTTATTATTTATTATTTATTATTTATTATTTATTATTTATTATTTATTATTTATTATTTATTATTTATTATTTATTATTTATTATTTATTATTTATTATTTATTATTTATTATTTATTATTTATTATTTATTATTTATTATTTATTATTTATTATTTATTATTTATTATTTATTATTTATTATTTATTGGGGGTCGTCCGTCACTGCTCGATGGGGAAGTTGATACTACTCACAGTTACAGAACAGGAGACATCCAGCCAGATAAGTAATAGCTTGCCATATACATTACAACCATAGTTGACTTTCACAACCATATAGTCACTCCAAACTGACAAATTCCGGATTTTATCACCATTTTAGCATTCCACCTGACATATATACTACAATTAGCATACACTTACAAGTTGCATTACCAATACTGCAAGTAAATAATTGTACATATTGTATATATTTTCACCTGTATTTTCAAACATAGATTTTACAGCATAAGTGTCATGGATCTGATGATGATCGCTTGACGATCTAAACTGGTCATCCTAGTGTATTTATAAATCTCATACAATTCTTTTCAGGATTAAGGCATAACCCAGCTCTTTTGGGTACATTCGTGTTGACCGGCTGAAAAGCACCAAACTTTTGTTTATTATTTATATACTTTTTAATGATTTTTTCAATATTTTTCTTTTTAATATTTATTTTATTTATTATTTTTATTTATTAGCCTACTTTCTTATTGCGTTAAAGCACTAAACTTCAAGGTCATTAACCCAAGAATTTTCTAACACACAATTACAGAAACCTGATTTAAAGATTTAAATTAGTGCACGTGAGATTTTTTTATTTTTACATTTTAGATTTTAAATTTTAGATCTTAGATTTTTATTTTTTTATTTTAATTTTTGATTTTAGCTTTTAGATTTTAGATTTTTCATTTTATATTTTACATCTTAGATTTTGCGAAAAAGACTTAGGTCACTGACCTAAGATTTTATTTTTCATTTTTTTCTTATAAATTTTTATTTATTTAATATTTAATTTATTATTTTTTGCACAGGGCTAATGCACAAGATGGTCACTGCGCGCAGCCACTTTCACACATATGGCATGCTAACATAACCTAACCTAACCTAAACTAACCGAACTTAAGCTAACCTTTAAGGCTAAGCCAGAGGCTAATGCACACACCCGAAGTACATAACGGCACACGCAACTATCTCTATGCTAGTCTTATAAAGAGTAAGGTAAAGCTTCTGCCGTGAATACTGCGCAACATAACCGCCACACACAACGAGCTTTGGATTACAAACTCAGTTAAGTTTAAAAAAGTAAAAGCTTTTGTTCGTTTTTTTCCTTTCCCTAAGCTTAACACCAGATCTGGAACACAACCCTATAGGCAGAGTTACTACACACAAACACTTACAGAGATATTATTCTCACGCTAAATGTTCTTTTAATTACAAGTACAAGGCCAGTTTACAAGCGGTAGGTGGCAACTTTCTTTACGCTGTTTATCCTACCACAGCATTCTACAGGTTTCCATTAATTAAATATAACAAGGCTGGATACCTCATCCCAAAGCATATAGGTAATAAATGGGTTGTACTATACTTTAGGCTCCCTAGTTTTAGCTAACTAAGGGCAATTTCTTGAGATTACTAGAGGTTAACGGTTGGATTAGGAGTGGGAGGTGGGTAGTATTTAAAATGTACAAGCAGTGTCCATACAATATTCTTTATTAATTTAAACACATTTACAATATTTTTACATAATACATTTTTTCTTTATTTTTTGTTGTAAATTGTACAGTTTTTTGTTTTCTATTCTTTATTCTTGAGTGTTAATACCATTGTTTATTTTCTTGTTGCTTGATTGGTGTTGTTTTTATTTTTGTGGTGCTACCGTTTTATTTCTCAAATTGTTTTGATTTATGTATTTGCTAGATGCAGGTAGAGTAATTATTTCCAGTTTAATTTTAGGATTTTGATATCCATAACTTAACCATTTAAGTATGGTCAACGTTTGAGTAATGACCATAGGCATGTGTAGCTATACCATTAGAATCAATTACTCTTTTATCATCACCAGGACACAAAGCAAATTTGTTTAGTTTTATAGATGATATGTTATGTTGTTTAGAAGCGATAATGTTCATCGGTATTCTTTTTACCTCGTTTTTCATGATACAATCCTTATAATCTTGAAAACGTATACACTTTTTGACAACGCCTCTGCTAATACCTTAAATCTTTTTTATTTTTATGCCATTTATGTCTAAAGCATACAATTTAGCTCTAAGCCCAACAAATTCTAAAATAATACACACATCAAAAAAAGTTTTGCATCACCTCGGTTCCCAGATCTCCGGCATATAGACGTTGACTGTGTATATTGTATCCAAGATACAGTCCCTTTGACTGTTCATAGATGTCACTAAAACTGCTCAAAGATGTAAACAACCATGCATGAGCAGGGCCTATTAGACGGAGGGGGTACGACAGCCGATCAGTTCCAGTCATTCCACCAGGACGAAGGTACGCTGCTCATGTTGTCTGTAGTTCTACCATGCCTAGAAGGTCAATACCGCAGTTCGATCGCGTCCGCATTGTTACTTTGTGTCAAGAAGGGCTCTCAACAAGGGAAGTTTCCAGGCGTCTCAGAGTGAACCAAAGCGATGTTGTTCGGACATGGAGGAGGTACAGAGATACAGGAACTGTCGATGACAGGCCTCGCTCAGGCCGCCCAAGGGCTACTACTGTAGTGGATGACCGCTACTTACGGATTGCCGCTCGGAGGAACCCTGACAGCAATGCCACCATGTTGAATAATGCGTTTCGTTCAGCCACAGGACGTCGTGTTTCAACTCAAACTGTGCGCAATAGGCTGCATGATGCGCAACTTCACTCCCGACGTCCATGGCGAGGTCCAGCTTTGCAACCCCGACACCATGCAGCGCGGTACAGATGGGCCCAACAACATGCTGAATGGACCCCACGGAATTGGCATCACGTTCTCTTCACCGATGAGTGTCGCATATGCCTTCAACCAGACAATCGTCGGAGACGTGTTTGGAGGCACCCTGGTCAGGCTGAACGTCTTAGACACACTGTCCAGCGAGTGCAGCAAGGTGGTGGTTCCCTGATGTTTTGGGGTGGCATTATGTGGGGCCGACGTACGCCACTGGTGGTCATGGAAGGCTCCGAAACGGCTTTACGATACCTGAATGACATCCTCCGACCCATAGTGCAACCATATCGGCAGAATATTGGAGAGGCATTTGTCTTCATGGACGACAATTCTCGACCTCATCGTGCACATCTTGTGAATGCGTTCCTTCAAGATAACGACATCGCTCGACTACAGTGGCCAGCATGTTCGCCAGACATGAACCCTATCGAACATGCCTGGGATATGTTGAAAAGGGCTGTTTATGGACGTCTTGACCCACCAACCACTCTGAGAGATTTACGCCGAATTGTCGTTGAGGAGTGGGACAATTTGGACCAACAGTGTCTTGATGAACTTGTGGATAGTATGCCACGGCGAATACAGGCATGCATCAATGCAAGAGGACGTGCTACTGGGTATTAGAGGTAGTGGTGTGTACTGCAATCTGGACCACAAATGCTGAAAGTCTAGCTGTATGATGGTACAACATGCAATGTGTGGGTCTCATGAGCAATAAAACGAGCTGAAATGTTGTTTGTGTTGATCTCTATTCCCTTTGTATTTAACGGTTCCCGAACTCTTGGAACCGAGGTGATGCAAAACTTTTTTTGATGTGTGTACCTACACAAGCCTCGTCTTTAAAATTTTCCCAAAGTTTTCCTGTTTAATGTAGAGTAATATATGTGATTAGTAGGATAATCATATGTGTTCAGGTGTTCTAGAAAATTCAACTTGTCTTGATAAACATCTTGGGTGTTAACCAAATAAATGAACAAGTCCGTATCCATATACATTAGTTTAAGATTTTCGACCCATAATAGGGTAGCAGGACATCATAGTGGTGGGAATAGATTAGAGTTGTTGAAATATCCAGTATACACATTCCAATATATATAGGCTTATTGAATACAATGCCACGTTTAGCCATGTGGAATGCAGCTAGGTTAGGACAATAATTGTTCTATCGATAAATGTTGGTTTAGCTATTAGCTTTCCAGCCTTATTTCTGTCAGCTACAAGACTAATATCTATACTTTTACGAATATATCCATTGTTTTTCCAAAAATTGCATTGTTAAATAATTTGTACAGATTTTGTTCAAAATCATTTTTGGCTTGTTTTCTAAGATTGTTAATAAAATCCACGCATGCCTTTAGCCAAGGTCTCTGTTGAAACTTTAACAAACGACGATTTCTTATTAATTTTAGTCCATGATTTAGAGCCTGTTAAAGTGCCATATAATGAACAACGTATCGCCTTCGATTTCCAAGATGAGGAATTCGTTTCATGAGAAGCGAATCCTTAGGATGTATACACTTTGGTAGGAAAGGTAAATTGTTGGGTAGATCATGAACGTCAGATGGGTAATCGACATCAACGTCTAGAATGTATCCAACAGGGTCGTCTTCCTTTAACGGTTCCAGATCAACGGTATCTGGAGAGACCCACTGAAATCCACTGTAAGGAAGGGAGTGGCACCTAGCCCAACCGTATTGGTTGTTGGCATCATCATACGTAATAAACTGCGACGGTTTCTCGGAATCACATGTTTCTACGTATTTATTGTTAGCTTCAGCATACCGATGAGAAACCTGGCATATTCCTCCACGTATTCCAGACTCTATTAAAAGAATCTGATCGTAATCATGTAGCAATTCCAGTTCAATTCCAGTGTAAAGGAGCGTTGCCTCGAAACTTAAACCAGGTGAAGTAAATAAGTGTGCACCATCCCCTCGCCGTGTTTCTATGGTTTTATTTCTAAAAGTTTCAAAGCTGCCTGCAAGAAGGGGTACATCTGAAGTTAGGTAAAGGTCATTATATTCCCCTAGAGTTTTAATTTTGAACTGATTCCATACATTTTCGGCATGTTCATAGTCTTCTTTGCTAAAATCTTCTTGATTTAATTGGTTAAAGAATGCTTCTTTTGGGGGTTAACACTTATCACTTAGCTTTTCCCATGAATCAATGTAATCATAAGGAAATACACCTTTACGAGTCATAAGCGTTGCATTTTCTTTTCCAAAGTACTTGTTTGTTTCAGGGTATGACATTAAGTTTGTAACTAAGTTTTCCAAACTACTCGGCATCAACCGAAACGTATCCACAAATCAAAGCTTAACATTTCCTACATATTTGGTGAAGGAGATGTTCTTAACTTTGGAGTTAGGGATAACGTCCACTCTCTCAGTAGTACATCCCAACTGCTTTACAATGAAGTTTGCATCATTACCACTCATATTATGTAGAAATACAGGAACGGGGTTACGTGTATTACACCACAATTACAGTTATTATGAGCACTTCCATGGCAATCGCCTGTAATAAGACAATGATCTCTAACTTTCCAGTCCTCTTCGGTAAATGTTTTATGACACAAATAACAGGTTTCAGAAGATTGGAAATCTGCTTCTCGATCATAAGTTAAGGCTTTTGGAACATTTAAGCTGTAAAGGCGATCAATTTCATTAGCTATTGATATTAAAAGTTCATAAACTTTTCTGCAGCGTCAGGTCCACCAAAAATAAGAGGTTGGCTCGGACAGTTTGTCTTTATGTGTTCCACAGCTAGTGAGGGTTTAACATATACAGCATAGCTCATAGGAACATGACTCTGGTATGGAACTGTGTATAACTTGCCACAGGATTGCGTAGACATGTTTGATATGGTAAGAGTATACTTTCGAAATCTGCACGTAAGGTATTCGTAACATTTTTTCCACATTTAAAAACTTGAGAATTGGGTTTTTAATAAGCATTTCAACCCTAGCAATGTCATGCAAGAGACACAAAGCTCTATGTTCCTTTCATTTATCTATCCCATGTTGTCCATATCGATTATCGAAGTGAGTAAACCACCGTTTACACGTATATATCTTATGTTCACGGTTGGCAATATGATGTCCTACTAGTTTATCAAAATCGTTTGTTAAAGACGTAGTGATTCTGACCAGATGATGAACTTAGCAGAAGAAGGTCACGATGGCCTTGTAGCTCTTGATCCACAACCTTTAGAGGAAACAGTTTGTTGTCTTCTTCCAGTCCAAATACATTGATGGATATATCGTTGGCTTTCTCAAATTTCGTAATGTCAGCTAACGATGTAGGAAACGATATTACTAAAAATCATACATGTTTCTCAGGTCCTTGTATTTACTAATGCGTTGAGCTTTCTTTTTAACCAGGTTTGCTAAAATGGCATTAATAAAACACCTCTCGTCCTTAAAGTTTTGAGGATTAATGAAGGCTTTTCTTGCTTTTAAAGCTGCTGGTAATGAAATATATGTGCTACCACGCAAGGGATTATACTTATTTATTTTTAATCGCACTCCTTCTACCGCTAGCAAAGTCCAATTACTGCCTTTTAACTCAGATTCTTCCATTTCCGTAGTTAACTTTTTAAATTGCGTTTCCAAGAAACTATTTAAGTCTGTTTCCAAATATATGGCCTGATTACGTATTTTAAAAGCACGATCTGTAATTTCATTGGTAGACGTATGAAAAAATCTACATTCAGCCACAAGATTAACTTTTATTGACTTGTGTGTTGCTTGTTATTTCTGTATAGCTTGCATTATTTGATGTTTGGACTCTTTAAGGTATGAATTTAAATCCTTACATGTATCACAACGTATACAATAGGATTTAAGACGACCTTGAAATGGCGCTTCATATTCAGTAAGTCCGTTATTATCAGGAACCATTGAGAGTAGGTGTTGTTTTGTGGGCTCAGTTTTTTTGTCTTTTAGCTGATGATATAACATTACAACATTCTTCGTGGTGACGTCCGTTGTAGACATTTTTGAATTTGCTTCCACAGGTTTTACACTGATGAAATTCGACACACGATACTTCGTGACGCTTCCTATGATAGTCTCGAAGAAAAGTCTTTCCACACTCTTTACATATATAGCTTGGAATAGTTTCCTCCATAATGGATGTTGTTTTCTGCCAGCAGCTGCTTACTGCGTATTACAAGACTGTAGACTGGTGGGTTAGACGGTCTTTCACGATGTGATCACCGTGAGAGGTAGTAGTCAACTGAATGTATTCTTGCAAAGGGTCCTCTAATATACCCTATCCAAGGCTAACCGCTGCTTACTGCGTATTACAAGGCTGTGGACTGGTGGGTTAGATGGTCTTTCACGATGTGATCACCGTGAGAGGTAGTAGTCAACTGAATGTATTCTTGCGAAGGGTACCCTACTATACCCTAGTCAAGGCTAACAGCTGCTTACTGCGTATTACAAGGCTGTACAATGGTTGGTTAGACGGTCTTTCACGATGTGATTACCCTGAGAGGTAGTAGACAACTGACAATATTCTTGGCAAGGGTCCCCCTATATACCCTACACAAGGCCATACACACAGCGGGTTTGCTTTATCGTTTAATACAAATATATCTTGTTGGATGACGCAAAAAAGTTAAATTGCGCAATTGTATGGAGATGTTGCATCACCTAAAATTTAATACTATGCAAGTGTTTAACATTTTACAATCACATTAGCAAACAGGTTGTAACTTGTAAAAGTGTATGGGCATTGAGAAAACCAAGGCGTAAAATTTGTTACAGCAGGGCTTTTAAAGCCAAGGTCATAAAATACAAATGTAAATTAACAATACCCTTACTTTTATACCTAACCAAGCCCAAACAAAACCAAAGCCAAACCGACCCGAACACAACCGATCTAAAACGAAATCAACCGAACTGATCCGAACCGAACTTAACCGAACTACAGTATACCGAACCAAACCGAACAGAGCTATACCAAACTAAACCGAACCAAACCGAACCAAAACCGAACCAAAACATAATCGCGCCCACTTTTGCTTCCATATACGCTCCCTTATTTGCTCCCACTTTTGCTCCCATATTTGCTCCCAATTTTGCCCACCCACTTTAACGCCCCACTTTTGCTCTTATATTTGGTCCCACTTGTTGGCTTATCATGTTGGCTTATGTGTTGGCTTATCATTTTGGCTTATGTGTTGGCTTATATATTGGCTAATGTGTGTTGGCTTATTTATTGGCGTATGTATTGGCTTATGTATTGGCTTATGTGTTGGCTTATGTGTTGGTTTATGTATGGGTTTTTGTGTTGGCTTATATATTGGCTTTTGTGTTGGCTCTTGTGTTGGCTTTTGTGTTGGCTTATGTATTGGCTGGTGTATTGGCTTATGTATTAGCTTATCGGTGTTGGCTTATTTATTGGCCTTATGTATTGGCTTCTGTGTAGGCTTATGTATTGGCTTATTGGACGAGTTACTTTTGTCAATGTATTTAGTGGCTTATTCTCTTGGTCTTGGAAAGTATCTCAGTCATTTTAATGGCAACAAAATGCTTACCGCCATGTTTGTAAGCACCAACAACACATCAAATTCCAAAAATTCCAGAGTACTTTAAGGTTAATGATTAACTCTCAACTCTCACCTCTATCCCACGCCCAGTCAAAAACTTTTTTTTTATATTTTACAAAAATATAATTGGAACGTAAGGTATATGTTTAAACTAAAAATACTAAAACGTCATATGTTAACTTTTACTCTTGCCTCTATACAACTCCCAGTCAAAATCATTATATTTTTAAAAAAATATTCCAAAACAATTATTTAGAATGTAGGCTGTATGATTAAACTAAAACTCATATGTCATATGTTAACTTTTACACCTACCCCTATCGCACTCTCAGTCAAAATATATTGTATTAAAAAAACTAATTTTTTAGAAAGTAGGCTATATGTTTAAACTAAAAATCATATATAATCATATGTTAACTTTTACACCTACCTCTATGCCACTCTCAGTCAATAAATGTTGTATTTTTTAAATTTTTCTAAAAAATATTTAGAAAGTAGGCTGTACTTTCAAAACTAAACATTCTAAAAAGTAATATACATGCTTAAACGAAAGGTATTCATACCCTTTATCGTTAGAACAAAACTTTATACCTTTTACATTTTATCCAAAAAAGTTCAATTTTGAAAGTAGGCTATATTTACCAAACTAGGAATTTTACGAAGTCGTGTGTTTGACATAAATGAAAGGTCTTTACCCCCTCTACCCCTAAAACAAGTCCCAGGTCTCTAGGACAAAAGATAACAGTAGAGAGATGAGAGTTTCAACTCCCCCCACCATTCCTCCCGCCAACTGTACTGTACAGCAGTGTTTCCCAAACGTTTTGTGGGTGTACCACTTTAAAAGATGAGAATCTCTCGCGTACCACCTAATGTTTGGAAGATATAGTATCTATAACCCACCACCACCACTACGTAACAGACCAAAAGATGGATTGTAAATTGTGTCTGTTAGAGTTAACGTTCAAATAATAAAAAGTGTGTCCAGTTGTTTTATCATTTATTACAATAAGTACTCAATTCAAACTTTCAGAAATGACAATGTACAAATAATATTAATAAAACAACTCTTAATAATTAAACATAAAAACCAAAGTTCAGCTAATAATTTCAATGTAAAGGATGAGATTGAAGATAACAGCCAGCTTAGGAATGTCTGGTTTCAGATTGCTGAGTCTCAAACGAAAGTCGTTTTCCACTGCAAGGAGCCTATTCGGGTATATTTTATTCGTGTGATAAACAAGTGAAGAAAATGCAGTCTCACACAAGTACGAAGTAGTGAAGGGCAGTAAAAATCTAACTGCTTTGTTAGCTAAGTCTGGATAGTCTGCACGCCTCTCAACCCAAATGTTCACAAAAGCCATTTTTGAAAAAGTTTGCCTTAGTTCCGAATCACAATTCAATTCATAAAACTGCTCCTTATCTTTGACCTGAAAGTCCTCCGGCAACATATCAATGTTTTTATATTTTTATCTTTTTCGTAACATCACCGCGTACCACTGCAGCAGTACGAGTGTACCACCAGTGGTACGCGTACCACAGTTTGGGAAACGCTGCTGTACAGCGTGTTCTGATTCAACACGGAACTGTAAAATGGGTTGCCTACCCACCCACAATCGGCTTGAAATCTGCTCGCAACGCGCTAGCGACGGGGCTGAGTTCGATTTCACTTATTGCCGCCTTCTTATGCAGCATTGCAAAGTATATTGCTCTTTGAAAATATATTTTCACAGGCTTCACAATAAGTTTGAATGATTTCTGTTTCAGAACCTGTTATACTACGCTTCTGTTAATGGCTTTTGCAGAGTATTTCTATGAAATAAAATTTTATTTTACAACATAGTTTATTACAACACAATGTATTTTTGTGTTGTATATTATTTGCAACACAATTTATTGCTTTTTAACCCAATACCAAAAAACGAGAAACAATTTGGAAATGATTTGTTACAAAATTGAGTTTAATTAAGAATAGGTTTCAACGATTTCTATTTCAGAACTATATATTTACCTGTAACAATGTAAAATGTTAGAACGACGAACACAAGCAGTTTAGTCTTACTTCATACTCCAGGACATCTTGGAGGATTTTACATTGGTGGAGTTGAACAACATGCTTTTTCAACAAGATGTTCATCCAGCGCACTCCTCCAGACTCGCGAGAGAAGTTTTAAACCGTTTGTTTCCTGGCCGGTGGATAGGCTTTATAGAATTCCCACCACGTTCACCTGATCTGACCGTCCTGGATTTCTTCATTTGGAGCTACGTCTAGTCGAGAGTATTTTTAAAATCACCATAAACACCCGAAGAAATCGAGCTCGTCATTACCGAAGCCTTTGCGGAAATTACTCCTCAGATGGTGTCGAACGCAAGAGAGTACTTCATGCGACGAGTGGCCCTCTGCTTGGAAAATTATGGACGCCACTTCGAACACCTTATGTAAATGTCCATTTGCAGTAGATGTAACGTCTGTGATAAATTAACTTTTTTAGTCGCATCGAAGACTGATTACACTTTTGTAACAAATCATTTCCAAATTGTATCTCGTTTTGTGGTATTGGGTTAGTAAGCAATAAATTGTGTTGTAAATAAAGTACAACACAAATGTAAATTGTGTTGTAATAAACTATGTTGTAAAATAAAATTTTATTTCATAGAAATGCTCTGCAAAAGCCATTAACAGAAGCGTAAAATCACATGTTCTGAAACAGAAATCATTCAAACCTAGTGTGAAGCCTGTGTAAATATATTTTGAAAGAGCAAAATACTTTGCAATGTTGCATAAGAAGGCGGCAATCACTGAAATCGAACTAAGCCCCGTCGCTAGCGCGCTGCGAGCAGATTTCAAGCCGATTGTGGATGGGTAGGCAACCCATTTTACAGTTCCGTGTTGAATCGGAACACGCTGTACATCCTCACCATCTCTCTACTGTTATTTTTTTGTCCTAGAGACATGGGACTTGTTTTAGGGTAGAGGGGGAAAATACTTTTAATTTAAGTCAAACACACGACTCTGTAAAATTCCTAGTTTGGTAAATATAGCCTACGTTCAAAATTGAAGTTTTTTGGAAAAAATGTTAAAAATATAAAGTTTTGTTCTAACCATAAAACAGATAAGGACCTATCGTTTAAGCCTATATATGACTTATTAGAATGTTTAGTTTTGAAAATATAGCCTACTTTCTAAATATTTTTTTTAAAAAAAATTAAAAATACAAAATGTTTTGACTGAGAGTGGGATAGAGGTAGGTGTAAAAGTTAACATATAACTTATATGATTTTTAGTTTATACATATAGTCTACTTTCTAAATAATTGTTTTGGATTATTTTTTTATATAATGATTTTGACTGGGAGTTGAATAGAGGTAAGAGTAAAAGGTAACATATGACGTTTTAGTATGTTTAGTTTATAGGTTCTGGTATCCTATTCAAGCGATAGAAGTGAAGCTTAGTATAAGGAGTTACCATAATCATCTCTATATACTTACACATAACTCTATGGCTTACCTTTGAACCAATCCACCGTGGCGGCCGCGTAAAATATTTCGCTAGTACTCGGTATCTCTGAAACTATTGCACCAATGAAACTGACATTTTGTATGTTGATTGAAGATTGTTAATTAAGTACAGTACAGGATCATTCATATAAAATAAGAGCACCAAGCGGCGGCTTTCTTAACCACAGCTGCGGTCACCTTGGCCGAGCTTGTGACGTGCCACGGCCCCCTGCTGTAGTATTGAAAGCGCGCGCATAGTACATACGAGGGCTGTTTTTTTTTTTCAAGTTCCGATGGACTGTATAAAAATAACAGATTGACATTACCAAATTTGACCTTGCAATAAGCGTGCAGGTGCTCAGTCGCCAGTCTAAACCTCAAGTGCTAACATGGTGAGACAGTTATCATTGCAACATCGTATTTTTTTTAATGTAAAACTGATTTTGAGTCGGCTCGGCGGGTACGTTATGCATTTGTTCAGCAATTTCCTGATGAAGTGCCACCTTCACTAGCACAGATTCACGTAATTGCAAATAAGTTTGACACTACTGGCTCGGTGCTCAATAAAAAACATGCCCGCACACGAACAGTTTTAACAGAGGATGAGCTAGATGACATTGGCGAGAATCTTGAACGGTCTCCGTATAAATCACTCACAAAATTAGCACAAGTAGGGGTTTCGGTTTCATCAACAATAACTAACTAACTAACTAACCAAAGTAAGATTTCAGCATTGTACACACGCTAGCAAGGCCGCTGCATCATATAGGATTGTACACACGCTTAAAGCAGGGGGCCTTGGCGCGCCACAAGCTCGGCCAAGGTGACCGCAGTTGCGGTGAACAAAGCCGTCGCTTGGCGCTCTTATTTTATATGAAAGACCCTGTATATGCAGTATATGTGAGTTTCAAAGACGCAATAAGTACAGAAACAACATGGCGGCAATGCAAATTTCAAATATTTAAAATGTCTTTCCTGGCTATATCATCATCCGAGTGCAGTGAAACTTAGCACAGCGAACATTTATTTAAAACTAAATATATTGACATTTAATGATATTCAATTCTTGACCAACATTCAAGTGGTGGCAGCGCGAAATTTGAAAAGAATATGTTTCTCGTATCCTATTCAACCACAAGTTGTGAAACTTAATATACTGAACCATGAGGTGGGGACATAAAAAATGTTTGTGGTGCCAAGGTTCGATGATGGCATGGACCTGAGCCATAGGCCAGTCGGGGGTTCTGCAAGATTAAGTACCTGGGTCGTTATCGTATTCTTACCGAAAGCTTCCAATAGGATTTACAATACAGCTCCTGCTATACAAGTAGGAAACACTCAACTTTTTAGCTTAACGCCAAATTTATTTAAAATGTGGGGACCACTGTGGTTTATGGTGTAGTCACGTCCCAGTTCGTAAACCATGAGCAACGACTGAATGGTCCTGACTGGCGGGATACCAGTTACTATGGAATATGTGTGGGTATCTTGGACATATTCTGAGTCATGGCCCTCCTTGTGCTCAGGTGGCTAAGCTACCCAACTCATTTGTTTGTTCCCTGACGCGAAACTCATGGGGCCCTGTGTTATTGAGGCTAGCAACCTGCTTCACTTGTATTTTCTAACCAGCTAACAATGTCTGGAGTAAGCCACGGACCTAAGGGAGTGATGGAGTGCCACTCCCATCTGACAGATCAGGGACTCCTTGGAAACGACAGGCAATAGAACAGTTATTCAATGGGGTGCTATTGATATCGAGGGAGGTTATTTATTTATTTATTGGTGCCTTTATTGTGGCAAAGTGAGGGCTCTAGGCCCTCTCTTACACTTAACCACACACGATGCAACTTACATCAATACTCATATATGTTATTTTTAACCTACCAAACTTAAATACTAGGAAAACTTAAATACTAGAATTAAAGTGGCAACTGTGTCATATTAGCTAAGCTATACAAATTACATACAGTAATAACAATACATGGAGTTTTAACAAAGTTTAGCTATGGTCTTTCACTCACACATTCATACACAAATTGTTGTAGTTGGCCTACGAATTCAAGTGGAAATCTTTACATGCACGTTTGAAAGTTCTTAGGGATGTACAATTTCTAACGTCACGAGGACAATTATTCCAAATTCTAGTTCCCGAGACGACGAAAGCGTTACTGGAGGCAGATGAATTATGTAGAGGAATTGCAATTATAGATCCAGATCGCGTGTGACGATCATGAATGGAAGAAAGGAAACGAAAATTAAAGAGAGATAGTGAGGTGTAATTTCATTGAGAAGTCGATAGATGAGTGTAATGTACATATGTGCAGGTTTCTTAGTTGTTCACCTTTTAACCAGGAAAGTAGAGCATAAAAAGGAGACACGTGTGAGGAAAATTTTAAGGAGAAAATAAACCTAATGCAGGAATTTAAAGCTCTCTGAAGTTGTAGTTTTGTTCTCCGGTAGCATCTACTAATACAACATCGCAGTAGTTAAATATAGGGAGTATCAAGGTTTAGAAGAGTCTTATTTTCAAGTTACGGATATTAAGTGGATGAAGTGATGAGTAAACTTTCCTGCATGAATTAGTAACGTCCCCATCCCAATTCAATGTTTCATTTAGTGTGACTCCAAGAATCTTTACCGATTTAGAGAACGGGATACCAACATCATTAAGTTGAATTAAGGAAAGTGGTCTACTGTGTAAATGGAAAAGCAATTTAGTCCGTCATATTACGATAGCTTGCGTATTAATTGGGTTGATAGCAAGATAATTTTCAGCAGCATAGCGGCTGATCCGCTTTAAATTTAGATTCATATTTTCAATTGCCGCATCTATGTCATTTACATTCGTGCGGCAATATATCTGAACTTCGTCTGCATATAGATGGTAGTTGCAGTTTTCCAGTTTCGATAAGATTTCGTTCAGATATAAAATGAATATAAGGGGACCGAGAATTGAACCCTGAGTTACTCCATTCATTTTGAAGGAAGGAAGAAAGTAGAGCTAGCTGAGTCAGCACCCCGGCGCGGCATTTCTAAATTCGAAGTAGTTAAAAGGGACGTAAAACCGATAACAGCATTAGTATTGTTAATAATATTTTTATTAATATTATTATTTTGATTTATGATTCCGATTTACCGATTTGGTGTATTTTTTACACTAGAATAAGTATAGTCGTGTTGGTTGTCCTATTGTTGGTGATATTAACAATTAGCATAGTCATTCACGAAGTTATTCGAGTTTGATGACATTCTAAAAGGCAACCATGCCTCCGTTTTAACAAAGAAACGACTTAGACAGTGCTTTATTTTTCTTTAAAAAATTTAAAACTCTCAATTGTAGTCGACAAAACATCACGATCTTGCTATTTTCGGCAACTTGCTATATCCGGTCATTGTTTGTGTTCGAATCATTAACGGTTAGCTTTTTCGATGCCACACAAAATAACCTACCCCGCCTCCATACACTAAGCCTGCGTGCTTATAAAATCAGAGTGCCGAGTTGCCGACCTAGATAAACTGATTCGATAGCTCGATTTAAATCGAGGATTACTCGAAATCTCCTCCAGCTGTTGTGAACAGCGCGTTGACGCCAGCTGATCGATGAACTTTCAAGATGGAAGTTATATTTGCCGGACTAGATACAAATGTACCAATATTTTTTCTTAATCAGTTTTCTAATGTTTAAGGGGTACGCGTACCCCGCGTTCGCCCTGAAAGAAAAAGCACTGTATAAAAGTACATTTACGCCATTTCTTAACACAAAAATGAAACACCGAAACACCATCCTTGTTCTTCTCACTACGATACAGTGGATTTACTGATAGAACGGAGCATTCATGGTTAACAGGTTTTGCAAGTTCGAAGAGAATTATTTAAGTTAAATCTACTCTGTGTGAAATAGAGTTGTATCTAGCTCAGTACTGTTTGTCTCTTGTGAACATTAGACACACTACTATACTCAAGTAGCTGTTGCCAATATCTTTGCAGTCATTCACATATAGGCTAATGTTAACACTAAACTCAAACAATGTTTTTTATTTGATGGCCGAGATGTTACGCCCCTTAAAGCAACAACCACAAACAATCTAATAATATTTCTGTTGATGCGGAGTTTCTCAGTACTGAAATATTCCATTACTACCTCAAGCAGTTGTAATACAGCACTTTGTTTTAAAAATCCTGCATGGTATTAAATGACAGCGCACGCTCTGTACACAACGAAGCTTGCCGCTACCCTCGTCCACTTCCCCTACCTTCACGCCAAGCTAAACTCGCCAATTCGCTCCCAAGCTCCCCCTACTTCTCCGGGAATGCTTAGCTGTGCATCGCTGTTCTAGACCACTGGATTTGATCTAGATCTTAATTGATGCTTCTGATAAATTCTAATTAGTTTTCATGGAGCCTTGGTCCTAACAGCCACAGGTACAGTATAACTGACAACGTACATGAATTAACACTACTAGCTTTCCCTTTAACTCTATTACGAACTGTTACGCCCCTCAATACAATAAACACAAAACACCATCTATTACAAACTGTGCCGTAACACTTGATACTGTATGTACACTCACTGATTAAAAAAAACAGTAGGTAAGCACCCAGAATGAGTGGTGAAATTAAACGAAACTGCACGAGTTGAAAGTAAATGTGACTTAAAATTCTGTTCGAATGAACAACGGAGTTCACTGCTGGACTGTTGGTAATTTGTCAGTAGGGCCTGGATACAAGTGCCAATTTGGTGAGAAAGAGAGTCGTATAGCTGTTGTGCAGAGCTCGAGACCCGGTAGATTGGCACTGCGTCGGATTTGATGCCTGAGGTGATTCTCACAGACACACGATTATGGAAAGTTCGTGGAAAGAGGCTGGCCACAGACGAGAATCTATTCGTGACCCAGACATACTATTGAAAAACAAACCGTGCATGGACATGCATTGTCCTTTTGAAATAGTGTATCAGGGTGTTGTTACAGGAGGGGCAAAATGCAGGACGTCACTGATGTAGAACTATGCTTTCCGGTTCCCCCAAATCACCACCAGACCCGAAATAATACCCTATGGCTTCCCACACCACGATCTTGGAGACTGGTGGGTCTCTCCACAGCATTCACCAGGATTAGTTCTCTCCTGTTGGCGCCAACGTGTTTGAATTTTGTACTCATTCATCCGTGTTCAGGCAGAACTGAGATTCAGTGCTGAACATGATACGATGTCACTTATCATCAGTCCATGTCTTTCAGTTATTACACCACTCCCAACGCAGTCGTCTGTGTTCTGGGGTTATCGGCAGTCTATGCATGGAACGGCTGATACATGGCGTGAGAGGGCGGTGTAGAGAGCCCACGGCCTGTGTCAGAAGACATGGATGGTATGGGGTTGCGTAATGTTTGGTGAGCAATTCAATGATTCTCTCTCAATGTGGTCTTGGGAAAAGTGTGTGGGTACCCTCACGTGCATTTGTCCACTGTGACCTGTATGCCCCACATACCGGACAGTTACACGATACAATCACCAGGCCTCTAACAAACCGACAATGAGACCCATGACAAACTCCGTCAGGTATTAGCAATGCCGCCTGACGCAACCACATGAAGTCCTCTGTATCTGGTGCGGTGTTGACTGACTGTCGAACACACACGCAACTGGCTGACAACAATATAACTTCACTCTGTGCGTTCTCGACGTGCCAGCTCCTTGCCTGTTGAAACATTTATATAGGCCTACCCATCACTGGTATGCACGGGCAACGCATTACGGCCAAATCTGATTATTCTTTTTGTGTGCTTAGATTTTCTTGTCAGTGAATTTGTGTTCGGATAGTAACTTACTGAATGCGGACAGTAGGCCTACCTGTGAGTGTCGAGACAGCAGATGCTCACAGCTGACAGGCACATCGCCTGCTGCTCCGGCGGTATTGCTGCCACCGGGGCAGGATACTTGTTGCATTTGAGACGCTCGTTGGCCCAGTTCTTGCCGAGAGTGCAGCAGCGAGTGAATGTTGGCTCCAGATCACCTGTAACAACGAAACCATTCAATAATTGTTAGTTCCCGCTGCTTCATAAGCAATACGTGTGGGACGACTCAGAGCGCGAATCTTGATTATTCAGAGATGTATACAACAGGTACAATAAATGACCACCCTACTAATCCACTGGTCTAATGGCTTCGGTAATGCTCACAGACATTTTCTAGCTTGCTTTCTCGTGGAAGTGCTCCATGAAGCAGTCTCTCGGCTCCTTGTTGGCACAGGAATTTGAAAGACATTAGTTTCCTTTCTGAGAACTCCCGAATATAGGAATTCGCACGAGAATATCGTGGGTTGAGCAGCCCTTAGTGGTTTGATGCTAATGGTATTTCTCTAGCGACATGAAGGTGACTTCAAGCGAATACAGTACCTGTGTTCTGGTCCTATGAGAGACGTCAATGACTGCAGGCTCCCCCGTCCGACATGAACTGAGCATTGTATCCACGAGTCGTGCCTTACTCTCGTGTGTATTGTAGTGCACATAAGCTTAATACAGTATTTTCGAGATAGAACTTCAGTCCATGTTGGTCAAAGATAACATGCACCGTGGATACTAGGTAAGTTATTAGCGTAGGGATGCAGCGTGACTACCAAGTAAATGCTATCCCAGACAACTTCAGCGGTGACCACCTCGTGGCGTAGTTGCTAGTGTACTCGAGCACCGACGAGAATTCTACAGCGACTGGAATGTTGCAGATGCTGGACCAGAAATTAAATCCCAGCAGTTAGCAAATTTGTTCATTTACAAATGGGGATGTAGTCACTTGTGGCAAACCACCATAATTGCGAATAAATGCATTCGATATAGAACAAAGTTTCACATTCCTGGTGAACAAATAATAATAACCCAGAGGAACCCACCACTGCTGGCCAAGTATGCAATGATTACCTGGCGAGCAGGTTTAACAATGTTATTGGTTTTACGTCCCTTCTAACTACAGCACACTTTAGAGAAGACCACCTCGTGGTGCTGAGGCTAGCATTCTTGGCTGTCACTCTGGAGGTCCGGGTTCGATTCCCAGCTCTGCCAATACATTTTAATTCTGGTGTGAGGGTTCGAATTGGGTACACTCAGCTTCATGAGGCAAAACTGATAAGAGGAGGGCTCTATTCCAACCTTAGCCATCCTGGAAGTGGTTTTCCGTGGTTTCCCACTCTTACTCCTGGTAAATGCCGAAATGATTCCTAATTTAAGGCCACGCCACCAATCCTATCCCCAATTTACAAATATTCACACTAATACAGCCATAACAATAACACAGGTTATCACACTAATTTCACACACACACACACACACACACAAACGTACACGGGGCTACATGACCACGATTTTGCAAAGCCCCTACAATAAGCAACAACAAGCTTTTAGAGGGCGCGCCCATCGCTCTTGCGTATAGGCCAATAAGGAGCGGGGTCAGTCGGCTCGGGAGCAGTCGTTTGGCGGAGGAGAGGTCAGCAGCTAGTTTGTGCACATCTTTCCTGCAGTCACCGTCGTGACCCGCAATCCAGTGTCATCGGAGTATGCCACCCGAGACACCAGGCAAAAGCACTCCAAAACCACCTCGAGATCATCAACCAAGCGTCTCACAACACTTTAAGGAGGTGAAGACTGTCTCACAGAAAAAGAAGAAATCAAGTCCATCAGTCGGCAGCAAAACAAGACGGACACCAAACAGACGAAAGCCAGGTCCCGGACACCTTCACCAAGTAAAGGCAGGACCAACGCTACATCAGAAGCAACAACCGGATCATCAGGAACTACCTTCCCAGTGTCTACGTTATCTACTCCAGCCATTGCCACGGCACAGCAATTCGAAGAGATAAGGGCGATGATGAAGCAGCTCAACAACAGGATGGCTTTTTATGAAGGGGAACCGCCAGAGGAGGCACCGGACGACTCCGAGGACTGCGAACCCAGGCCACCGGGCTTTCACTGGAGGTCCCTAGCACCACCCGACTACACCAGAGGGCTGCCCGTCCCGTTGGAGCAGCGAGTTTGGAACTTGGCAGCAGCCTTGAAGCAACAATTAGTGTATATACCCACAGGACGCGATCATCACGATATACAGACGACGTTGTTCCTGTTAACCAATTGGCCGCACATGGACGAGGGACAGAAGAAGTATTCATTCAACAGGGCGAGCCTGCTTTACGCCGCCATCACCAAGGGATGGAGCTTCGCGATGCAGGTCGACAGCGCCGCGGGAGACGAGATTCTCGAGTTCCCCCCAACACCAAGGTGCCGGAATTCAACAAATCTACTGACATGGCTCTCTGACATTTAAGCACCCTTAAATGCCAACTGACTAAGCCAAGATTCGATCCCACAAACATGGGAAAAGCAGGCGAGGACGTTACCGCTGCGCCACGCTACGAGTCAGGGAGTTTGTGACTCTCGTTGGTTCTTCTGGAAGCTAGCGAGCACTCCGTGTGAGGAGAGTCATTCAGGAAGAGGGGAGATGGGAGAGACAAAGAGTGAAATGATTCGAATCGAATCGAGCCCAGCGTGCTTGAAAATTATAGCCTTTCGGCCCGGGGGCCTTTAGAGGTATATCCCTAATACGAGTGACCTGGCAGCATTTGGTTTAGGGGTGTTGGGTGATTACTATTTGTAAATCTTAATTAGCACTAAGGCACTGTGAATTGCTTGAAATCAAAGTAAAAATAAGACAGATTTTTTAGAAGTTAAGAGAGTGAAAGGAAAGAAATCTAATTAGCTATAGTAGCTGTGAAGGTGAAGAAGATAGTTTATTCTATGTTGATTCGGGGGCGCTTATGGCGGTACCCCGTGGCTTGGTAATCGACCAACCAGTTAATAAGAGGGTTGGTGCTGCGTGTACTTGATTTGTATAGGTTGCCTGCCTGTTTCTTAATTCTCTGACTGATGGTCTCGAGGTGATAGTTCTGGTGTAGTTGGGTGTTATGCACGTACCAGGGAGCATCTGATATCGTGCGTAAAGCTCTGTTCTGAGTAACCTGAAGTTTCCTGATCGAAGTGGGGGCTGCGAACCTCATGCTGGACAGGCATATTCCATAACTGGGCGCACTATAGTGCTGTAGGCGAGTTGATTACTAAAGACATCTAGTGAGCTCTGGGCCCTCAAGAAGAGTGCCAGAGCTGCACTAAGATCCCCTTCGCTTGGTTTGCGAGCTGAGTGCCCTCCTAAGCGAATATAAGGTGGCGATCTAGTGTGACTCCCAGGTACTTACGTTAGTAGCTGTCTGCTATCTGATCACTTCACCAAAGAAGTTTAAATCCTGGACTTCTGTGAATTTCTTTCTTTTCGTGAGCTGAAGGGCAGAACATTTAGTCACATTAATTTTAATTCTCCATTTCTCTAGCCAGCGTTCTAGAGCGTCTAGGGCGACTTGGAGTTTGGTTTCAATCCTATGTCCTCTCCAGGAGGTAGTGGATATGGCGGTATCGTCCCCATGGACGTGGAATTGAGTGTTATTAGTCTTGGGAATGTCAGCGACATATAGTTTGAAGAGAGAGGGGGATATAACACTGCCCTGCGGTACTCCGGCTTTGATATTCCTCATAGAGGATTGGGCATCCTCCACCTGGACAAAGAATCTCCTATTCCAAAAGTGGGAATTTATCATCTTAAGTAAGTGCTCTGCGAAGCCATTGTGTTTCAGTTTGTATAGCAGTCCACTGTGCCATACTTTATCGAACGCACGACTAATGTCTAAGAAGCATACTCCTGTCATACGATTTTCGTTGAAAGAGCGCGTAATGATTTCTATGAGTCGACCGTGGAGTGGCCTTCAAGGAATCCGAACTGCTCATCATTAATGGTGTTATCAATGTACTCCTGGAGCCTGGAAAGTAGAGTCATCTCAAATCATTTTGAGATGATGGATAATAAACTGATGGGTATGTAATTCTGGGGGAATGAGCCGTTGGTGTTAGGTTTGCCAATCATATTCACTTTGGCAACTTTCCAGGCAGGCATGGGGAAAATGACCAAATCTGTAAATTGCGTTAAAAATCTTTGTGAGGCAAGTGAGGGCGTTCTTAGTTAAATTTTTAAGGAATGAAGCTGTGACCCCGTCTGGCTCGGGGGCCTTACGGGTTTTCAGTTTCTTAATAAGGTTGAGCAGTTCGGTAGGCGAAACAAGTCTAAAGCCCGGCGGAAGCTCTCCCTGGAAGCCATTATGAAGGTCACGATAGGCTCTTCTATGAAGTCTTCATCGCTAGGTTCATAATTTGGCTCACAGGCTTTCTCAAAAGTGTCCGCCAGGGCGTCAGCCTTGTCCTCCTTGGTAAAGGCCATCCCACGTGCCCCGTGTAATGGTGGGATGGCTGTCCTTTTCTTACAGTAAGTAGCCTTCTAGCCATACCGTACAGTGAGCTGGAGTTGCCAGCCATATTAACTAATTTATCTTGCCATTCTTTGTTACGGAGGTCCTGCATTGGCGTGTCGATTTGACGCTTTAATCAGTACCATTCTTGCTTTTGTCGTAGGTCCCGTGTGACTTGCCAGCGCCATCTGGTCATATTTTTCCGCTTAATAAGTGCCTTAAGTGTGGGTGGGATAGAGAATGACTTATGCTGTTTATGAGCAGGGCCTGTAGCGGCCGTGTGGGCAGCGTGTAGGATGTCAGAGGTGAACTTCTCTACAAGGGAGTCAATGTCTCCCTTGCAGCGAATGCTGAGATTGCCAGCGACGGTGGTTTGGAGCGTAGACCGGTAGAGGTTCCAGTCTAGCTCGCAGAGGTGAAGTGGGATTTGGTGCGGGATGGTCTGTAATTAATGTTTAGTGTAGTGAGGATGGGCTCATGATCGGAGTTGAGGGCGGATAGGTTGTCTACAGCGATCGGTATGTTCATATTTTGGCTTATGACAATATCTAGGACATCCGGAAGTGAATTGGCAATAAACGGATAATACGTGTAACCAGGTGGCGCATAGGCAAGGTACTCGTGATCTTCGCAGAAGCTAGCAAGCTTCCTGTTATTAGCTTCAGTATATCGGCTATTCCATAGCCTGTTTTTGCTGTTGAAATCGCCTGCCAGTATCACAGGGATATTGTCAGACAATAACTCTTCAAAATCCGACGGAATAACCGGTACGCCCGGTGGCTTGTAACAGGAAACTAAGCGGTATGGACCGTTATCCAATTCAACCTGTACGATTGTGGCCTCCAGAAACTGCAGGTTATTAGGGGTGGGGAAACCGACAGGAGTGGCTACGCTGGCTAAAGCGTGGCGTTAAGTCATGGGGCCAAGCTCTCTGCTGACTCGGTAGACGCGTGCGTTTGAGCCCCACCGTCGGCTGTCCTTGAAATGGTTTTCCGTGGTTTCCCATTTTCAACACCAGGCAAATGCTGGGACAGTACCTTCTGACAGGCCACGGCCGCTTCCTTCCACATCCTTACCCACTTTCATCCATTCATCTCATCTCTCATCCCGACGCACAGGTCGCCCACGGGCGTCGACTAGAATGACCTGCCCTCGGCATCTCAGGAGGCTACACGACAAAAAAAAAGGGGTGGGGATGCGATGGTGTACCAGGTCTGAACTTATGACTATGGCGGTGCCACTACTTAGGTGGAGGCGAGGGGGGGGGGGGGAGGCGGTCATCTCTGTATATGGTGTATCCAGGAACGTAGAAACTAGTTCCAGGCTTGATGGATGTTTCGCCCAGTAGTGCGACATCGATCTCCATGTCTTTTAAAAACATCACAGAGTTCCCCCTTTTGGGATTTTAAGTGGGAGGCGCTCCACGCCATAATCTTCATTTTCGTACCAGCTTGCTGGTTAAGGCTGCCCATTATTGAATATGTATCGGGTGGCAACTTCAATAATATTCTGCATCCTGGACTGGGTATCGGGGGCGCTTATTAGTCGCCTGAGAATGCCCTTCACGACCGTGATGAGGTCGCGGAGGGAGGGGTCAGAGAACAGTTAGAAAATCTCAAACATGTCGTTTGCGGGAGGGTGCCAGAAGAAGGATCAGGTTTTGGAGCTGGTGTGGGATTTGATGTGGGGAATAGGGGTAAAATAGTAGGGGAAAGACCTGGGGAGATGGATCTACTGATAATGGGAGGGGTGACGGGCGCTAGTGCCTGTGAGGGAGCTGTTTCAGTAGCGCTGCGCGGTGTGGCGGCCCCACAAATGGTGTTCCTATAGGGTATGTGACCCGCAGGAGCCTTTCTGGCAGACGGTAGTCTATTATTGAAAGTGTTTATTAGCTTCCGGTACGTTTCGCACCCTCGAAAGCTGGCTGAGTGGGCCTCTCCGCAGTTGGCGCATGTAGGCTTTTCTGTTCTCTTGCCGTAGATAGGTCAATCTCTGGCACGATTGTTTCAGGCGCATATAACGCACCTCTGCTTGCAATGGCAGCCATTTGATGCGTGCCCAGTGACATGCCATTGGTAGCACTGCACGGGTCCGGCAGGTCCTTGGTATTGGCAGACCGAAATCTGGTTGAACAGTAGTGAGCTGAGATTATAAATGTTCAGCTCAGGGGTGTGTACCCAAAAAAAAGAGAGGTAACGTTTTAGTGCGATCATTGGTCACAGTAAGTTGGCTAAACTTTTCTATTTGGTAGTCAAGTTTCTCAAGGGCCAGATGGATGCGGTCTGCGTCGCAAGTTTCGTGGAGGCCTTGCGGGTATTACTTGGCACAGTGGGCCTGGTGTGGAGCTCCCCGTTAACTTGGATGAGGAGGGAGGTCAGCAGTCTGTGCTGTTCAGGTGTAGCCACTGTAACTCGCGCGGTGTTGGGTAGGGTTTTCAGTTTGAACGTTAGTCCATTGTCAACTAACAGGTCAGTGAATTCCTTTATATTGGCCACGTTTTCACCAGTGAAGCGTTCGGTTGGGTTATCCTGAGGTGGTGAGATTGGGGGGGGGGGGGTCGTAGGCCTGATAGACCTGCACGTGCAGTGCTGACCTGGGCTGAGTTTTTTAATAGGGCAGACCCGGTACCCATGGTAGTAGCGGGGGTTTTCAAAATCTTGGATCCCAGTAATCTGGGTGCGAATTTCACCATGGTGGGGTCTGAACAGTCCCCTCCCTAGGCAGGGGCTGTTGGGCGGGTGTATTGTGGCCTAAACCTATGTTGAGCAGGCAGCTGTGTGTCCCTAATCCAATGCTGCAGGTGGGTAGGGCAACTGGTGCCAGGAGAGGGGGAAGGGGGTCCTCGAACGCCCGCGGGCGAAAGTATATTCAAAGCGCGCGATAGGGGAAGTAGTCCGGCCCGAGTCACCTGCTCACTTCTTCAGGTGTTATTCGTTATGTTGGGCACCAATTGTCGCCTATACGCGAAGAACAGCTGTAACATGCCCTTCTCTGCAGATCGCTGCAGCACGAACATTTCCAACGAGAAAGAAAACATTATCAATGAACAGATTTAACGGTTTTCACACTTTTACAAATACAGTATATCTGACCGTCCGCGGTGCTAGATTGTGCCTCGCTGCCATCGGGTGAGCGTGGATTCAAATCCCACATCGACCGTCCTGAAAATGGTTTTCGTGTTTTCCCATTTTCACCACCAGACAAAAGCCGGGACGGTTCCTTTCAACAGGTCCACGGCCGACTTCCTTCCAAAATCCCTTCCCTGGCCCTTCCTTAATTGGAGCCAAGTTCGCGGTCGCCTGGGCGATTGGCCTGTCACCAACCCCAGTGTGTTCAGCTTCCAGTCACCGTCCTTGCAACTGTAGAGGAATGATCCCTCGCATAGTCCGTGGGTGAATCTGAGCTCTCGCAATCACAAGGACATAGGAAGGTTTGTGCATGTCAAACGCAGGTGAGTGGAAACTTGTGTATTTGTGTATACCTGGGGTTGGAGTAAGCTCTCGACTATCCTAGTGTAAACAGAAAGGTTTAAAGTGAAGAATCCCGTCGTAAAAGACCTCTCGTATTACACTTGGTGACTACAAGTTAGGTCTCATTGAAGAATCAGAAGCCATTTTTCAGTGCTGTCTAGTAATTTATTATAGACTGCTTTTCAGTCGGTCAACACCCTAGGCGGGGAGAACAATATTTAAACACCCTAACCTGAAATAAATATTACATGATATATTTATCATTTAATAAATAATATGATATGTAGGTTGGCTCAGACAAAGAAAGCATTTCTGCAGAAAAGAAATCTGTTGACACCAACCATAGATTTAGGTATTAGGGAAGTCATTTTATAAAGCCTTTGTCTGTAGCGTGGCACTCTATGGAAGTGAAACTTGTACTGTTGGCGCAGCAGAAAAGAGGAGAATAGAAGCATTTGAAATGTGGTGTTACAGGAGAATGATGAAGATCAGATGGATGTATAGAGTAACAAATGAACAAGTATTAAGACGATTGGGAGAGGAGAGATGTTTCTGGTGAAGAGAAGAGATAGGTTGGTAGGACACATACTAAGACACCCAGGAATAGCAAACTTAGTTGTGGAAGGAACGGTCGAGGACAAGAACTGTAGAGATATACCTAGGTTAAAATATGTTAAACAGATTGCCTCGGATGTAGGATGAGGTAGCTATGATGATTAGCTCGGGACAGAGAGGCGTGGAGTGCTGCATGGAAACCAGTCGAAAGACTGAAGAACTGAAGACTCAAACAACAACAACAATAAAAACACAAACAAGGGAGATGGGAAATTAATTGGATGACATCGTCATTCGATCGTCGTGTTGACCGACTGTAAAGCATTCTATAACCACAGGACATCCAGTAGAGTTCTGCTTTCTCTGCCAAAACGGAAAGTCGGAATTGGAAAGTAGATCGTCTAGATGGCTCCAAGTTAAAAGATCCATACGATTATTATTAATAGTATTATTATTAATAATAATTATTATTTTGCAAAATCATAATATCACGTTAATTGCAACATACACAAATTAAAAAAGAAAATTGTAGTTTTATGTAACTGTTAATTAAGTCACATGACCTCCTTTACACATATAATCCGAACCAATGGATGTGGAATTCAAAGTTTTAAAGTTTTATAGCCCACAAAAATTGTAGGTCAGCGCTTTGGAAAAAGATCCCACTTAGTATGCTTATGCTGTTTGCTTGACAGCCTCGGCTTTATCCTGGCAGTGCCTCATTAATATGCGCCCTTTGGTGTCTTCCAAAGAGATATTTATCTCTATACAGCGCTACACTCGGACTTCCAATATCATTATTATTATTATTATTATTATTATTATTATTATTATTATTATTATTATTATTAAAGATAAAATCGTTTCCAGGATTCAATGATTAATGGATTTCAAAAATTTCCTATGAAGGAAATTACGATAGTAGATGAGCAAGGCGGTTTTAAAATAGTGACACTAGGCGCTTGGCTACGCTGACCCCCTCAGCCATGTAAGATTTGATATATCTCGCGAACCAATAATGCTAGAGACTTGTATGAGGTGTCATAGGACTCGGGGTGACGCCCCCTTTCGTAAGATAAAAACTACCCTTACTTGGGGGTGAAATAGTGAAATTTGTATACTCATGCGCACTTGCGGCTTTTGTAATATGGCGGGCTTTTTAAATGATTATTTATGGATTAGTTATTTTTTTAAATTTATTTAAAGAACCCAAAACTGAAAGGTCATTGGATTTTTATTATCTCGCTAACCAATGATTGGATTTAGTGTCATAGGACTTAATATGGCCAACCCTATCCCATGACCCATGAATTTACCAAAAATACCCAAAATCGCAAGGTTATCAACCTTAGGTTTTATAAACCAATACTCGGATTTGGACGCGTGAGGTGTTATATGGCTTTGCGAACCCAAGATTTGTTGAATTTATAATCGTAGAAACCTGATTTAGGATTTCAATTAATGCATCTACGATTTTTGATTTTTAATTTTGGATTTTAGATTTTAGATTTTAGATTTTGCAAAAATGTCATGACTTGAACTTTTCGGTAACTAATTATTAAAGAGAAAAATAAAATTTATTGGACATATCATCAGACACAACACTTTCATCGTTAACATTATTTAAAGGAAAATGCTGGGAAAGAAAGGAAGAGGACGGCCTAGGACGAAGTATTTGGAAGTCATCAAGAATAGAATGGGATGTGACAATTACATGGAACTGAAACGATCCGCCAACGACAGGAGAGTCTGGTTGCATCGACAAGGCATATCAATATGAATGAAAATTATTAAAGAAAGACATAGCCTATAAGGAATTATATTACTTGGAATTACATTCCCTTTAATATGAATTAGTAATTTTAAAATTTTAGATTTTAGAATTTAGATTGTAGAATTTAGATTTTAGATTTTAGATTTTGGAAAAAGACCAAACCATAATGCCATAACTTGACATTTTCGGTAACAAATTATTAAAGAAAGAATTTGTATTACTTGGCATTACATTCCCTTTACTAAGATTTTTTTTATTTTAGATTTTAAATTTTAGTTTTTTCATTTAACAGAAAGACCACACTTAAAGGTTATTGACTCGACATTTTTGGTAACTAATTAACACTAGATGATGATTGGCTAGAGATTTTGTGAACAAATAGTCTACTTAAATTTTATTTATTACAAACATCGGACCAGCACACGCTAGCCTATAGCTTTACCTGGTAAAGCGTGCTGTAAGAATTTTAACAAATACATTTTGTTTCACCATGACTGTACCTTTATTGAGTTGAGATTTCCGAAACCAATAATTTGATAATGTTATACATTAGCTTGTATGAAAAAGCGCAAACCCTTTTATTGATAAGCAAGTTTTTTTTTTACTTTGGACTTGACGACGTAACTAGAAATTTAAGTTTTATAAATATGTTTTTAAAATGTTATACATTTTTAACCCTCGAAGTGCTATCGTCTCACTACGAGACGATTCGGACCCCGGCTGAAGTTCTATTGTCTCACAGTGAGACTCTTCGAAAAACCGATATAACAAATCGTAAAATCTATATAAAATCGATTTAATGAATAGTCTCGCTATGAAATAAGATCCTCTATCTGCTTGCAATGCAAGTTGGTTTTTGATCTTCTGAAAAAAATTACGACTTTCTACTTAAGTATATGTGATTGAAATTATGTCAAAAGTGATATGGTTCGACTCTTTACCTGTGACTTTTTTATTATTCATTATTCATCAAAGTTTCTATTATTATATATCATTGTGCTTGTAATGAAATTTGGCATTTTGTATATCTTCGAATTTTATTTCAGATAAAGTAGTGCTTGTGATCAACATCTAAAAGTAGAATTTATTTTGAATTATTGTTTTAAAATCTGATTTATCATCCATTATACTTCTACTGGATACTTGTAAGTAAAAACCTATTATTAAGTTATTCTCTAATTTTTTCTGAATACATTGATATATAATATGCCATATATTGTTACAAATTTGTATTTATTATACTTTTTAAATATATCTGCACGCTGCCGAAAAAATGCTTAGCACTTAAGAGTGAAACGTTCAGAACCTGGAGGGTTAAGAGCAAGAATGGGTTTACAAAAAGTAATGTAACATGATAACTGACTGACTGCAACAGGATAGCATGAGCAAGAGATTTTAAGTTAATTGTGCCACTCCAAAGACTGGCACACATTTCTGCCCCTTGCCCGCGGCTACCCGGGCGGCCTTCTACGTGACTTGTGTTTCACTTATATTTGAATGTCCCGCCGCTGGGGATGTCCTCCCCTCTCCCCGATAAATGAACTGTTCCGGCTCTACAAATGAACTGTCCCGCCTGGACGAATGGACTATTCCGGGCTAGCTGGACCCCGTCTTGGTCCTGTCTCTAACGCTATTGGCCCGGCCGGTTCAAATGAACCAATGGCGCGATCCCGCGCGCAGTGACTTGCATATTGAGTAAGCCTGGCCCGGCCTGCCAACTGAAATGTCCTTCTGGTTGGGGCCGCGAGGTGGTTTCCGTGACTCTGAGGACCGACTGCAGTTGGTAGTGTCTAATTCCTAAATTCTCCGTGAGGCGCGCGCGACACTCCTGTCGCCTCGCCAGGAGCGTTCTCTGAGAGCGTTTCTCCACCCACAAGCTCCTGAACCATGCAACGGACAAGAGTGCTTGCTTCCGGGCTCTTGGAGTTCGGCTTTCTTACACAGGCACATGGCCTATCTTGAGACTAAGGTAATGTCTGCTCCGATTATACATGAGGCAGTATGTATAACAATTTCTTACAAGTGACTAAATAATCCTCATGGTGTCGTCATGAGTAAGCAACATTCTACGTATTTTTCTTATAAACCTGCGAACTGTAACTTTGAACAAACTGACGGTCATATCCCGTCCCAAGTGCCCTTTGTTTTATAGAACGGCCCATAAGGTCGTTAGGCAAGTTAAACTCTTATCATTTCGCGAGTGAAATGAAAATGAAAATCCACAGCCTGCTTCCAGTCTCCGACCGGGTCAGGAATGGAATGAATGAAGCCCCTATCTAGCGGCGAGGATATGAACTGTGCCGGCTGCCGAGGCCTGACGCACTCCTCTGGGGCAATGATGAAATGAATGATAGATGAAATGAAATGACAGTGGAGAGTGTTGCTGGAATGAAATTTTGACAGGGAAAACCGGAGTACCCGGAGAAAAACCTGTCTGCCTCCGTTCTGTCCAGCACAGATCTCACATGGAGTGACCGGGATTTGAACCACGGACTCAGCGGTGAGAGGCCGGCATGCTGCCGCCTAAGCCACGGAGGCTGGTCATTTCGCGAGTGAACATACTAAATTTAAGTTTGGTATTGTGTTTGATTTAATATGTTTTTTTGGAGGGTATCTTATTGAGGAAGACAATGCTCTGCATCGTCTTGGGCATGGTGTGTCGCCAACGGCTAGCCTCATGGCGGGCAGTCGGCAGCGAACAAAACTCGTGTCTTGGCAGCGGTCATGCGTAGCTTGTTTAAATGAGCCTTGGTCTAAGGCATTATGCAGTTTTGGTATTTTGTTCCGTTTCTGATTTTAATGACACTGAGTTATGTTTTCCTCCTTTCGAGTTCCTTTGTGTTTCGAACCTTCTCGAAGGTCCATGATTTTATTTCACGCTATGGTGAGGTATTTTTCCTGCCATTTTATTATTTCATTTTCAGCTCATAGCTGGGCAACCTTGGTTCCATGTTAATGAGGAATATGTATCTATTCTAGGCCATTTATTTTTAAATCCTAATCAGACATGACCGTTGGCATGTACCCTCGCCATGCGGGTTTCCAGATAGGGATAGGAGTGTTCTTGCGATGTTTTTGTTTCCACAATGTATTTCTTTTACTTAATATATATTATTATTCTTAGTTGTTTAACCATGGTTCTTTTCTTAAGTAATGTGGCATGCCATCCTGTAGCATCATCCAGACCCACGCCTTTGAAACTCGAGGCCTAAATCCACACCCCGGGTATACTACCCGCCTGGTTGACCATTCTTACGAATGGTTGCCAGAGTACGACCTTTTGAGAACGTGGTTCGAGTTCCGCATCTCCCAGGGTCGTACATTGATAATTAATGTTTTTTTTTAAATTATTTATTTAATTAATTAATTAATTAATATTTATTACACGCAGCAATGTAGGTAGACAGGTGATTACACTATACGTTAAGACTAATGCTTTAGGCCTTGAGGGGCCTTGCAATATGAATTTTCTAACCAGACACGAGTTAGCTACCAGGGAACACTTTGGCGACTATGCCTGTTATTGACCAGTGAGTAGGATTCTAGAGAGCAGCCCACCAATTTGGTTTATAAACAACAGATACTCAGGCCTATATAGAAACTGTGTGATCATGTTAGTTTTTACACAATAAAAGAGACATTATACTAGAAACGATTAGGATAGCCGTGTAGAGCTTACAAAAAAACGCCGTTGTGTAACGGTAAATGCTAGTCAACAGGCGCTGGATAATTACTATACATATAAACACGGTTACCATGAATTAGTGAATATTCAATTAAATTTCCTAAAATTATTTTAAGATGCCCTTAACCCTCTATTAAACACAGAGTTCACGGGACCGCCACGATACGTCACACACCCACGTACACAGGCTAATAGCCATGATACCGAAATACCCTAACTAGATGGTTGTAACAACTTTGATATTGCAAACCTTATATTATGATTTATGTGCACCCAAGTACACAGGGCTAATGATTTATACATTATTATATAACGAAATTTATTTACTTACCATTTGTTTTTACAAGCTAGCCATTGGGAAAGGGTATCCTGGCGTAAAACCCATACAACACACAGACTTTTATCGCACCTTATTTGCAAACGTCAATAATAAACAATGAAGGCGGTTTAGTAACGTGCAGGTCCGTTGGCAGTGTGGACATTATGGACAAGCTGATCTGGTGTGAAGACATATCTCTAGTTACCATGATGCAAGAATATGGTTGGATTACGTCACAGTTGCAGTTCTTAAATTTTTGCTTTTATCTTAACTAGACCAACTTAACCGTGATAGGTAAAACTAAAAAGTGGCCTTAGAGTGCTCTTAAAATGATACATGTTGACAGGCCACGGCAGCCTCTTTTCGAATTTTACTTCTTTGTATAGTGACTAACGCTCTTGACTGTAGCACTGGAACCCTGGGTTTAATTGTTTGTTGGCCGAGCGGTTAAGGCGTTTGACTTAAGATCGAATTTCCTGTATAAGGATGCAACGGTTCGAACCCCTTACCGACGAGAAATTCAGCCACGTTGAATAACTTACTCGTCCGGGCCACGCTGAATAACTGAACATTCCGGAACTGTGTCAGCGCTCCTCTCGAGAGGGGTTAGAACATTTTGGAGCATCCCCTGCTCTAGCGGTAACCTCGGGAATTATCACGACCATATTTTCAATCGCTGTCATCCCACGATGAAAATGGTAAAATAATAAGTAACATATCCATACGTCGTGCGCATAAATATAATCAAGATTCCATGCCGTCAATAAAATGTGCAACATTATAAAACCATATATTGTCATCATCCAAAGTTTCACATGTTGAAATATCCATCAGGCATTGTTCCTAGCTCGGCTGTTCGTCTTTAACACCACGCCACGTCACTCCATGATGCCACGCTGGCCTTCCGGTCTCATCGCTTCCAGAATGATCCGGGGCCGGAAATTGACCCAGCTTGGATCGGTCACAATACAGTAAAGTCTTCCTCGACTGTGATTCTATAAAATATGATTTTCAACTAGTTTTGTACGTTTGATGTGTCAATTAACTAGTAGTTTTCATTATCATCCTTATCATTAGGACAAATGACCAAAGTGACAAATTACAGAACCCCTGAATATAATAGCCTAAGCATATCATGGACGCCCTGTATAACTAGGCCATCAATTCCATTCAGAGGATCAAGGAGTGTTACATACACTTTTCTTAAATCATTTATTTGTATGGAGAGCGGCGAAGTCAAGATTTATTTCTTCATTGCATTACAAAAATTGAAGTTCCATTATTTCCTGATATCTCAGATATATTCAGTTAGTTTATTGCGTGTGTTTCAATTCGCAGACCACCAGAAATATTAAACCAGCTGTGCCTCACTGAAGCGCTCGGAACTGAAGCCAGCTTGGAAGTGTACTTTGGAACCCTGGCTAACCGAGGTAACTGCGGAATCTTTGAAATCGAACACATACATACGGTACTGTATTAATACCTAGGTTAAACTTGGACATTTTCTCCACCCGTTACCAGCTATAATTTAAATTGTGTATACGGAGTCCGCCTCGTTGCGTAGTGGCTAGCATTCTTGGCTACCGCCGCGGAGCTTCGGGTTCGAATCCCGGCTCTGACAAGAAATTTAATTCTGGTCTGAGGGCTGGTACGGGGTACACTCTGCCTCGTGAGGCAAAACTGAGAAGAGGCGGATTCGATTCCTACCTCAGCCATCATAGAGATGGTTTTCCGTCGTTTCCCCACTTCTACTCCAGGCAAATGCTGGGATGGTTCCTAACTTAAGGTCATGGCCGCCTCCTTCCCAATCTTCATCTGAATTACAAATACACCCACTAATACAGCCATCAAAATAACACAGGTTATTAGAAAAAAATCATCACACACACAAGTGCACGGGGCTACATGACCAGGATGTCGTAGAGCCCCTAAAGAATCATCAACAACATGTCCAGGTCCACTGACGACAAGTCTCGATTCCGACTGAAGACAAATATCATGAGAATGATGATTATTTTGCCGGCCCCGTGTGTTGGGGTAGCGCGCCTGTCTCTCACCCGGAGGCCCCGGGTTCGATTCCCGGCTCCGTCAGAGATTTTAGAAACTGACGACAGGGCTGGAACGGGGTGCACTCAGCCTCGTGAGGACAATTGAGTAGCTGTCTGACAGTGAGACAGCGCCCCGGTCACGAAAACCAAGATTAACGGCCGAGGAGAGCCGATGCGCTGACCACGCGTCACCCCAATATCTGCAGGCCAAATGGCTGGGCAGCGGTCGCTTGGTAGGCCTAGGCCCTTCATGGGCTGCAGTGCCACGGGGTTTGGTTTGATGATTATTTTAAAGGACCTACTGGCTGGTTGATAAGGACCCCACAGTGATTCAGAACACTCTGACATCTACCAGTCATAGTGAATTAGCATAACACTTCGCAATAAAATGTATATAAAGTACGTATGGTCAACATGTACGGAACTTTTCTTCAACAAGTTGTGTCAATATTACTAGTACATGAAGCAAAATGTTTGTGTGTTTTTTCCTTGCACAATTTTTAACACCTCCACCTACGTTATGAACTGTAACTCTTCAGGACCTTGCGGACATTCCATTGTGTTACACCAACCGATTCCTTGGATTCTACAAATGTATCAGAAGGCCTCTGCTACTCCTCCATCAGGATGGCTGTAGTTTTCCTACAACTTTGAACTTCGTAGCTTTCAGCCCTGTGCGCTTATTGCATCTAAGATATGACCCGGTAAAAGTGGGGAACTGTGAGATACATATTAATGGGCTGTTGGAAACTTATTTGGTGGTGAAAGAGTCACTGAATGAATGAATGAATTAATTGATATAGCCTGTAGTGTTCGTAGAAGGGCAAAGGCCTCCCTCGAAACGGGGAGCTTGTTGATTATACGTGGTGAGCTAGTCACGTAATATGGTTAGTTTTGCCACTATGACAGTCATAATGTTTACTTGAACCACCGTTTTCCTAACTCCTTCCAATCCGTTCTTTGTCTTGCTGTGGACCAGTGTGGTCCTAGTAGCTGTCGGACGTCGTCCGTCCATCTTCTTCTCGGTCTGCCGCGGCTTCTTTTGCCTGTGTATGGGTGCCACGTGGTTGCTCTCTGCTCTGGTTAAGACTCGCGGACGTGCCCTGCCCATTTCCACTTAATTCTGGCGGCCTTCTGCGCGACGTTCTGCGAAGTAGTGATTTCTTGCAGTATCTTGTTACAAACTCTATCTCTCAGTGATTTGCCTAGGACTATTCTCTCCATTCCCCTCAGGCACACGTCTAAGGCTCTCTTTTGCTTGGCCGTTAAGTACCAAGTCTGACAGGCGTAAGTCAATACTGGAATGATGCATGTGTGGAGAGCCTCTAATCTGAGTTTCCTGTTGAATGCTTTATCGAGCAGTATGAACGTCAATCCCCAGAAGGCCTTCCAAGCTTGAGTTATTTGCCTTTTGATTTACCGTATTTGTCCAATCTTTGTGTTAAGGAGATCAATTGGGCGAGGTAAATGTATTCATCAGTGTATTACAGTGTGATTCCATCTATTGAGGTTGGGTTTGGGGGCCTGTTGGACATTAGCTTTGTTTTGCTGTGACTCATTGTGAGGCCTACAGATTTATTGGCTGTGTTTAACTCTATCAGCATTAGTTGTAGGTCTCCATGCGATCTGGCAACCAGCAAGATGTCGTCTGCAAAACGTAAGTGTGCCAGTCTCCTCCCACTTATCTTAATGCCGTCCTTGTTATCCTATTTTAGTTTTCTGAACGTATCTTCCAGTACACAGTTGAATAGTTTGGGGGAGATAGGGTCTCCTGGTCTACCTTCTCTGCCTAGACGGAAGGGTTGTCCCTCTTTCTCGGCCTTTACTTTGGCGACGCTCTGGCTATAGATGTTTTCCAGGATATGGATATATTTAGAATCTATACCTTGGTTGTTTAGTGTCCGGAGTACACTTGGATGTTCCACTGAGTCGAATGCTTTGCTGTAGTTGACGAAGGCTAAGTACAGCGGTAGGTTGAATTCCTCTATCTTCTCGATAATTTGGTTGAGGGTGTGGATATCGTCAGCAGTGATAAAGCCTGAGCAGAAACCTGCTGGCTCACATGGTTGATTCTCGTCTAGATTTTTTGTCAACCATCTGGCTAATATCGTCGAGAAAAGGTTGTATAGATTGGCCAAAAGACTGATTCGTCTGTAGTTATTCAGATCATCCTTAGGTCCTTTCTTATGTAGTAAGAGGATTGTGCTTGTTTTCCATTGCTCTGGAATGTTTTCTGTTTCCAAGATCTTATTGAAAAATGACGTGCTTGGTTGCAGTAGAAGTTCCACCCCCTTCTTTACGAATTCGTTCCAGATACCGTCTTCTCCTGGGGTTTTGCTGGTCTTGAAATCCGCTATTGCGCTCCTTACTTCGCTTGGCAATATAGGAGGGACTAGTTCCCTGGTGTTTTGTTTGTATTTCATAGTTGGGATCGGGTGAGAGCTCGTATACAGATCTTTTATAAAAACTCGTTGCTTCCTCTAATATTTCTGTTCTCACCGTTGTGATGTCCCCTGACGCTCTTTTCGCACACAACATCCATTGTTTCGCTCTGTTCAGATTTGTCTTCATTTTTCTAGTCGACTTGGTGGTTGCCAGCATTTGTCTCGTTTTTGTGGAGCGGTGCTCCCTTATATCCTTCCGTATTTCTCTTTTTGTCATTTTATCTAGCTCGGAGTAGTCGACCTGGGCTCGGGGTGTGTTGAATCTGGAGTATTGAAGTCTTTCTCTTCGTTCTATTAGTTTGATAGTTGAAGGTGATAAGTTGCATTTGGTCTTGATGGTCTCCTTTCTTCCAGTGCTGTAGTTGCCTGCTTCGATTAGACATTGTTCTAGTGTGTAGTAGAGGTCTTCAACTTCGCGGTCTGTAGTAAAGTTGGCTTGTGATAGTTTAATCCCTAAGTGTTCCCTAAATTTGACCCCATTCACTGTTTCTATACTAGGCCATGCACGTTTGGGAAAGTAGCGTCTACCGTTGACTGTCATTACTGTTCTGATCATTCTGTGATCGGTTGTGAATTTAAGGCCCTTGACCACATGGACGTTCATTATATCTTTTAGACCATTGCTAAGAATGTAGTCGATTTCATTACGAGTTTTCCCGTCTCTTGACTGCCATGTCCATCTTGATTGTGGATTCTTTTTAAAGAAAGAGTTAACAATTTTAATTTTTTGTTCTTGTGCAAATTGGATCATTTCGCAATCCGTATCCATATGGATCTACTGTTTCTTCTTCGCCATGAGTGCGCCAGCCTATCTTACTATTCAAGTCACCTATGACAAGGATCGTTGGCGATCTATATTTCTCCATGGCAGACTCCAGCAAGTCGTAAAAATCGTCTATTTCTTGGTCAGTACTGGCCGCTGTGGGAGCATGTCCATGGTTTGATCTGTGACTTGCCTGTGGTATCTACGTTAAGTGTCGTTGGATAGCTTGCTGCTAGTTTAACCACTGAATGTTGATCATTATTTTTAGTACATTTAGAGTTCCTATAAGCAGTTCATGTTCCTTTGCTGGTGAGTTCCTTGCCTTGTGTATGGTGTGGTAATCCGTGGTTTCCGCTTTTGAATCCAGTGTGATGCTCAAAGGTTTTCGCTCTCCGTAGTTTGGAAGTTTTTTTGTGAGGTAATTATGGCAATATTTCCATTTACCATTTATTTGGATCTTTTGGTAGCCAACCTTCATTGTGTTTCCCTTCTTTCTTTCCTCTTTTGCCCGATTTCTTATTGCACCCTGAATTTCATTTCCTTCCTTGTCATATCATCTTCGATGAAGCAGCCCTGCTCCCCTAGTTTGTATTTGTTCCTCATTACTTTGATCTTCTCACCGAAGCTTTTCATGCTAACTAGAACCATTCCCCGGCTTTTCCAGCCCTCTCCTATGTAGCGGAGTGGCTCGTAATTTACATCTACGTCAAGACTCTCAAATATTTCCTTTACTTCTTCACCCTATTTTTCCTATTTTCCGGCTATACTTTTGCTTTTGATGACAATATTCCTCTTTTCCTCTGTTTTTTCGTGTTTTTTCCACATTTTCTTCCAGCTGGTTCAGCCTTTCGGAGAGAGACTTTATTTTGTATTCTAAAGACTCTTCCATGCTCTCCAGTTTGTTCCGAATATTTTCTGTATTGCATGCCCATGGCTCATCTTTCTTTTTCAGCTCGTTTTTTAATTCCACGATTTCGTTTTTGGCTTCCTCTTTTGACTGCTCAATTTGCTCTTTCGCTTCCTTCACATTTGCAAGTATTTCGGCCAGAATCTGTTTGGAATCCCACTCATTTGACTCTTTTTCTGCGTGTTTTGGAGCATTTTTTTTTTGCCTGCCATTTCTGTCATTAGATGTTCCCTATTCTTGCGTGTCGTCTTTAGCCTCTGTGCTAAGGACATTCACTTTCTACTGTGGGCAGCGTGGTGTTGAAAGCTTTTGCACATGGCGCCCACGTGACCTCCCTCTCTCCCGAATGATGATGACTTCATCGCTGACAGCGTTAGTGGTGCTAAATTTTGTTGTTGAACTGTGCGTGTTGCAAATTTCGCATGCTAGTTTGCCCTTAACCTCAAAGTGATTTCACTTTACATTCCCAACTTTTACATACTCTCCTGTATTTTCCTTTATTCACAAGCAATTCCACACGGTCTTTCAACACCTCCGAAACTTTTCCTTATGCTGTTTACCGCAATTACTCCTTCAAA
The DNA here is from genome assembly GCA_946902985.2 of Meconema thalassinum. Lineage (NCBI taxonomy): Eukaryota > Metazoa > Arthropoda > Insecta > Orthoptera > Tettigoniidae > Meconema > Meconema thalassinum. The sequence goes on along the minus strand of OX336389.2, from coordinate 584,116,787 downwards.
TTGATCCTATTGAACTTCTTAAACTTTCCACACCAGGGTCCAACGTGTCTCTTCTCAAAGAGTCATAGTTGAGAGCAAAATGCTCTTTCTTGACAAATGCTTATAGTGTGACATTTCGCTTAGAACAGACTTCCCTTTGGTCTATTACATTGTAGCAATTGTGTTGATTAGTTCCCATGATTCTCTATTTGTTAATTTCTTATTGGCACCTTCATTATTCTATGAGACATTTATTATGAACATTGTCATTGGGTTTGATCTCTACTTAGTACGGTATAAAACAAAGTCCCCGATTCGTGGATGTTACGGGTAATTTCGAGAACCACTGGATGGATTTGATGCGGTTTTCATCATTCTGTAAAGGTTATCTCGAGGAAGGTTTCTGTAGAAAATAATTTATTTTTGATCAAAGGAAGCCAAGCAGTCACGATTTCAGTGAAAAAGTCGAAAAAGAACCTGGCGTCCGTGCGCCTTTTAAGCTTACGCTGGGCAAACCTTAAAAATATCTATATACTATGAGTGTAAAAATTGTTCAGCATGAAACGTTCTACAAAAAAGTCCTTAACAACATATCTCTATCTTCAATACCTCTTCCACTATAAGTGGATTTTACGTTTTCATTTCGTCCAACAATCTGCATTCAATTACTAGCTTTCGGACAGTTTACGATCTAGCTGGATGGAGAGCGAGCCTATCACCCCAGTCACTGTAGCGTCATGTCGAGTTAAGACTTCAGAGAAGAGTGGGTGTGTTTGGAGTTTCCCTGCCAGTGCAACTCGGCGTTTTTTTTACTTCGCCTGTGAACTTTTCGTTCCACATAATACACAGTAAAGTTTAGATTGAACGGAAGGGGGGATTTGTGATACATGCACCTCACCATTCTTAAAATACGTCCGACAAGAATTCGTTGCATATACTATATCCATGATAATATAATTAATAGTCCAGTTCGTGATTCTGACCCATCATGCCGAGACGGAAAATGGATATAGGTCATAGTTCATTGGAATCTAAAAAATACGCTTATCACGTAACAATGAAACTGAGCAACCAATAATTTCTCGATTGTCACAAGAGAGAGAAAGAAAGTATTCACTAAGACAAAGGGAGTCATCCCCAAAGTTCCTATGACACAGGGAAGAAATGTTCATGGCTCGTGGTCCGATAGAGAGAATTCTGCAATGAATTCTTATTCCTCCAAAAATGATATAAATGATGCTTCAGTTCCCTGGCGAAGCCGAGTTGAAATCCTAATTAGGCAGTAGCATACACAGTAGATCTTGTGTGTTCTTTTATTTTTTGTGGGAAGTAGCCTATGAGAAGTGCTAAGAAAGGAAATGAGAATAGGGGGGGGGGGGGGGCGCTAGATATTTCATGTTTCAGAAGGGGGGCGCGACAGAAAGAGTTTGAGAACCCCTGCCCTAGCGTGGTGTAATATGCCTCTGGAGTACACAGAAGCCCAGGACAAAATAATTAGATTTCTTTCACAACTGAACATATTTAATGGAAACATTCTATGTGCCTCCTGCAGAGTGACGCAAAAGCTTAGTATTACGCAACTGAAAATTCAAGTTAAATGTGTTACAGGATTTCCTTCTACTATCAATAACTCGTAAGCTATAAACAGCCCATTAGCCAGCACCATGACCCACTGAGACCCCACTTGCGATATAGCCTACTATTACGAAATGGTCACTGCGTCCAAGTTTCGCCAGCTAATGAATATCGATTTATATTGTCCACTTATCAAATATCTTCCCTTTCTAACGGCTTTGGTCGAGTAAACTTAATTGTATACAGATTGTCTACTTCTTGAATTTGTACTGCGGTCTCTACCTTTCTCGCAAAAAGACTGGGGTCGATTATTTCTAGCACAGTGGCTAGTATAATATCTGAATAATTAGGTGGCTGTTAAAACAAGTCAAGAATGTAATTTTCTGATTTACGAGGTACACTTTGATCCCAAAATAAAATGGTATTTATCGGTATAATTCGCAGCGAACGCTCTTAACAATGAAGCAGCAGGCAGTATTCAGTATTCCTTCACACAAGATCATTGTCATTCTACATCCAGTATACAAAATGGACTGTTAACAACTTTATGATGTGACTATGAAAGTTTTAATACTAACAGAAAATGTGGTTTCAAAGATCTGTCTATTATTTCTATAAATCACACGCTCTCTATCGAGACTAGCTAGTAGCCAAGTTGCATTCTTCACCCAGTTGATCTTTAACATCCTTTGTTCCTCCCTTATGACTCTGGCCATATTTTTAATATATCACGAATTAGAACATTTAGAACCAAGCATTACAAAGGTTTAGTATAGTGATAACGGTCTGCATTCACGGGATACACCCACATTTGTTACATAATGATTATTGTTCAACCAGCAAGAGCATGTGTATGTCCCAATGTTATGATACGAATGTTGATATAAATGGTTGAAAACTCGTGTTTAAGTGTGTTTGGTGATGTGAGCGATGACATCGTGTCACGAGGACGAACGAAGAGATATAACTTTCTTGGTGTTGATATAAAAGGCCGGTCACCTACGCGTAAGAATTTTAGGGAGAGTGTACACAATATCATGGGACTTTCCCTCGGCAGTGTACTGCCTCAACTACTGCTCGGGTCCAAGCTCTATGAACTTGCGGGGTGAGGGCAAAGAGCAGGGAAGTGTCAGGCGAGAAGAGAAGGGCCTGTCAACAGCCCGCCGTGATATCTGGTATTCCTTTCTATTCCAATACTGCGAATAAAGGGCCGTTGCTCAAACCACTGTGGTGTTATGAATGAGCGAGTGAGTCACCGACCAATGTATTTGGTTCTGTACTATGCACGGACCGAGAAACCTCATCACTCGTTAACACCACTTCTCATAGTCCACGATGCTCATTACTCTCAGGTTCACGCAGCTTAGACTCGAGCAGTACACTGTGTCCACTGTTTTAACCACATAACACAAGCATCATGGAATCAGGTGAAGTCTACTCACTCGTCATAAAATAAAACGGATTCCTCCTTCGTTCCAGCAGGAACACGTCACGGCGAGAAAGATTGCTACCATTTTGGGATAAGATAACAGAATGCCAAGATTGACAAGGTACATTCCGAAAACTCGGAGTCATTTCATTCATCACATAGCGAGAGAGGTTTTCCTGTAACTCACGCGCTGGAGAATGCATTGCGATAATGAAGCACATGTCAACATTGATCGTGAGATTTAATAATTCATCTTCCAGAGCTTCTCGTTCCTACATCTACATACAGCATATTTCAAGCCAGCTCTATCACTATAGCCTATGGCATATTTTAGGTTACCGTATTTTAAAATAGTTCCTTCACATGTTCCTTCAGTGATGGGAATGCGCTGACAGGTGCTTTGGCCACATCCCTGTCCAATCTCCTGGCAAAGGACGTTGCCAAGGGGTGAGCTTGGACGGGCACGAGTGTCCGCACAGAGTGAGGCTCTGCTTACCTGGTTGCTCCCCTCAGGGGCGTAAAACACAGGGGAGCATTCCCCCCCCCCCCCCCCAAGTTTTAGGTGCAAGGCAAATTTTTTAAGCAACCCACCCTTAAAAAATATATATAACCAGAAAGTAATCTATAAACGATTTAATACTACGTTAGGCGTTAAGTGGGAAAAACCGTATTGCCTTCTTAGGCGTAATCACTTTATTCAACTGAACAAACAGTCTGTTTTTGCCCCTCTGCCTTTTCCCGTCGAGGTGCCAACTGAGCCGAGAGCCGAGGCGCATTGAGATTTGTCCCCTTGCCACGACGATCCGAAAAGGTACATTTTCGGACTATTATTTCTGAGGCCTATTTTAAAACTGAGGTAAGGTACTAGGACACACAAAAGCATTACTCCTGCCCGAAAACAAGAGCGCGCGCGTCGTTTTTTTAATAAACAAGGTAAAATAACATGACTCTTCCCTCGCTCATCTCGCTTTTTAAGCACACCCTACGCATGCGCCCTGAATTGCGCCGACAAGGTTTGAAAAGCAATGATGCACGTGACTTGAGAAGTTCGACATTTGGCGCTACGCTTGTGCCGTATTTATCCAAATCGGTGGAACTCCAGCATTTCATCCGTTTCTGTCTTAACTTTGTTGATTACTTCGTTTAAATTTGTAAAGTTTCTACTTCGTCACTGTGATGACCATAAATCTGCTCGGCGTGCCTGCTTCAAGCTGTTCTGCAGATAAAAGTTTTTTGGTGATGAGACCACTTCCGATCTACGATATGACCACTGCCGGCTGGATCGCAACACTCCTGGTTGCTTTAAACTGCCTGCCCATTCGACACTCACAGGCGTACAAGATATATGCATTAATTCACCGCTAGGTGCAGCACCAAGGCACTGAGATTGCCGCGGCTTTTTAAAGGGGAAGATACCTGAAACGAAGTATTGTTATGTTTGGAGGCTTAAAATCGAGATTGACGGACGTGAAAACATTACACTAAGTTAGTTCCTTTGTTATTCAAACATTTAAAAGTATTCAGACACATACTTACGGGCAAATTTTCAGTATAAAGGAAAACAAAAATGCATGTGGTGGAGGCGATTGTTTTTAAGGGGCGAAATGTCTAGCTCATTTTCCCGTAATTATGCAGACGATAATAAAAACAAGATGTTCAGTAAAGAACATATAGCCTACTTTCTCCTAAATGCATGGGTATTGTTATAACTCTTTGTCCTTTTCAAGGAGTATGATTGAATGTTGGTTGTAGGAGCTTGTTGAAATACAACGTGCTATAGGGATATTAAACATGAATATGAGGTGCCCTTTGCTAGTGCTACCTCTGTACCAAATTTCGTTCAATTCGGTTTCACCGTGTTTGAATTGATAGGGGGAATCGATTTGCACACATACTTGGCCACCATCTGCAAACTATTGGGCTGATGTTCTTGCAGTTTGGTCAGAATATGTTTCCCACATAAAGATATGGTGTTGCAAAATTAGGTAGAGACTAGATTATTAGGTTGGTCGTAATTACATTTTAGCTTTTAACATTTGGGTGGCCGCGATTACGTTTCCATCAAGATAGCGGTGATATAAAACATGACACTGAGGTGCCCTTTGCTACTGCTACCTCTGTACCAAATTTCGTTCATTCGGTTCCACCGTGTTCGAAATAATAGGGGGAATCAATTTTGACATAAAGATGGCCACCATCCGCAAACTATTTGGCTAATGACCTATTAGATTGGTCAAAGGATGCTCCCTCCATAAAGGTATGTTGTTGCAAAGTTTGGTAGAGTTCGGAGGGTTATGTTAGTCGTAATTTGATTTAAGCTTTAAACATTCGTGTGGCCGCCATTACGTTTCTGTCAATATGGTGGCGATATTAATCATGATACTGAGATGCCCTTTGCTAGTGCTATCTCTGTACCTAATTTCGTTCCATTCGGTTTCAGCGTGTTTGAATTAATAGGGGGAATCGATTCTGACACAAAGATGGCCGCCATCCGCAAACTATTAGGCGAATGACCTATTAGATTGGTCAAAGGATGCTCCCTCCATAAAGGTATGTAGTTGCAAAATTTGGTAGAGATCGGATGATTAGGTTAATCGTAATTTGATTTAAGCTTTGAACATTCGTGTGGCCGCCATTACGTTTCAGTCAAGATGGCGGCGATATAAAACATGACACTGAGGTGCCCTTTGCTAGTACTACCTCTGTACCAAATTTCGTTCCATTCGGTTCCACCGTGTTCGAATTAATAGGGGGAATCAATTTTGACATAAAGATGGCCTCCATCCGCAAACTATTAGGTGAATGACCTATTAGATTGGTCAAAGGATGCTCCCTCCATAAAGGTATGTAGTTGCAAAATTTGGTAGAGATCGGATGATTAGGTTAATCGTAATTTGATTTAAGCTTTGAACATTCGTGTGGCCGCCATTACGTTTCAGTCAAGATGGCGGCGATATAAAACATGACACTGAGGTGCCCTTTGCTAGTGCTACCTTTGTACCAAATTTCGTTCCATTCGGTTCCACCGTGTTCGAATTAATAGGGGGAATCAATTTTGACATAAAGATGGCCGCCATCCGCAAACTATCAGGTGAATGACCTATTAGATTGGTCAAAGGATGCTCCCTCCATAAAGGTATGTAGTTGCAAAATTTGGTAGAGATCGGATGATTAGGTAAATCGTAATTTGATTTAAGCTTTGAACATTTCTGTGGCCGCCATTACGTTTCCGTCAAGATGGCGACGATATAAAACATGACACTGAGGTGCCTTTTGTTAGTACTACCTCTGTACCAAATTTCGTTCCATTCGGTTGCACCGTGTTCGAATTAATAGGGGGAATCGATTTTCACACAAAGATGGCCGCCATCCGCAAAGTATTACGCTGATGACCTATTGGTTTGGTCAAAGGATGCTCCCCCCATAAAGGTATGTCGTTGCAAAATTTGGTAGAGATCGGATGATTAGGTTAGTCGTAATTTGATTTAAGCTTTGAACATTTGTGTGGCCGCCATTACGTTTCCGTCAAGATGGCGGCGATATAAAACATGACACTGAGGTGTCCTTTGCTAGTGTTACCTTTGTACCAAATTTCGTTCAATTCGCATTCACCGTGTTCGAATTGATAGGGGGGGACAGACATTCAGAGTACACACACTCACACACACACAAATAGACACACAGACACACACACACACAGACTCACACACACACATACACACACACAGACAGACACACTTTTTTCGCCCTGTGTTGATCTCATAAGTCTACTTTCATTTTTTGCAAAAATCGAAAGTAGGCTAACTGACTTAAATCTAACTTACATACTTGGCGAGATGAAAAGAAAAGAATAAGGACAACAAAATACAGGGAAAAGAAATGCCCCCGGCCCCCGAAAAATGGGATGATGCTTTATTTAGGGGCTTTGCGACATCGTGGTCATGTAGCCCCATGTACTTGGGTGTGAGGTGAATTTGTCTGATAACCCGTCTTATTGTGATGGCTGTATTATACATTTTTACAGATTTTTTGGACAGATTGTTTATTTTTTTACTTATTTATTTAGTTACAAATGTATTTATTTATTTTCTTATTTCTTTACTTATTTATTTGCTTATTTATTGCTTTTTTATTTATTTACGTATTTATTTACTTACATATTTATTTACTTACACATTTATTTATTTAATTATTTATTTTCTTTTTTATTTGTTTAATTATTTACTTACTTATTTATTTGCTTATTTATTCACTTATTTATTTACATATTTATTTACTTACACATTTATTTAATTATTTATTTTATTATTTATTTGTTTACTTATTTATTTAATTATTTATTATCTTATTTATTTTTTACTTATTTATTTAATTATTTATTTCTTATTTATTTGTTTAATTATTTATTTACTTATTTATTTGCTTATTTATTCACTTATTTATTTACATATTTATTTACTTATTTACTTACACATTTATTTATTTATTTAATTATTTATTTTATTATTTATTTGTTTACTTATTTATTTAATTATTTATTTTCTTATTTATTTGTTTACTTATTTATTTACTTATTTATTTGCTTATTTATTAACGTATGTATTTACTTATTGCCTTACACATTTATTTATTTAAATATTTATTTTCTTATTTATTTGTTTACTTATTTATTGCTTATTTATTCACTTATTTATTTACTTACATATTTCTTAAAATATTTATTTACTTACTTACATATTTATTTACTTACATATTTATTGTCTCACGTATTTACTCAATCATTCATTCATGGGCTGGTATGTATTTATTTATTTATTTATTTATTTGCTTCCCCTGCGTCACCTTCTCTGGAAATTGCACGTAACCACATCCCACGCAGTGAATTGTCCGATGGTATCTCATGAAATGAGATTCCCCGGTATTCTAACTTGCCCTGCTCTGATTTACAAAAGGGCACGCAGCAGTACAGCATTATAAAATCATTCAGAATACATTCCAAACACAACTGCTCCTTAACAACAATACAAAACTTATGTCTGCCACAGTGCCTTGGTGCTGCTTCCTAGCGCCTTTATTTGGAAACGAGGTTGTGCGCTCAAACCAATGCTGTAATCGTCGAATGGGCAGGCAGTTTAAAGCAACCAGGAGTGTTGCGATCCAGCCGGCAGTGGATATGACAAATTAGGAACACGGAATCATTGCTGTCTACTAGCCACCTACCCGGAAATGGTTGACAAGCTCAATGACACGCGTCTTGCTGAAGAGTTTGTAAACAAAGATCGACAGCAGTCCAGAGGCGTCCCCTCCCGAAATTTTGTCACACATAATATTTGTTTATGAATTAAAACAATAAAAACTAATATACTTATCATATACTATTGTTACTAAGCGACATATGGCAACGTGGCAAAGCGAGGCGACGGTAGCATGATGTACGAAACAGTGTGAAAATCAGTTTGCTCTGATCTCATAACATAACCTCTTATTACTCTCCAGTGCCTTTGCTCTTAAGAACCTACCAAGAACAGCAATACGTGCCCTTGAATTGTGTGATAGAAGTTTTCCCGCCTAACTTGTATACCCTTATCAAACTTTTGGCAATTTTGCCTGTCTCTGTAGCTACCGCTGAACAGAGTTTGAGTAGGTTGAAAACATACTTGAAGAAATTCCACTTCCGAAAACAGACTCATCGGTCTGACATACAAATCACTGACAATGGTTATAAACCAATTTGGTAATGCTCCAAGAAACCTTGACTTTATACACACATCAAAAAAAGTTTTGCATCACCTCGGTTCCAAGAGTTCCGGAACCGTTAAATACAAAGGGAATAGAGATCAACACAAACAACATTTCAGCTCGTTTTATTGCTCATGAGACCCACACATTGCATGTTGTACCATCATACAGCTAGACTTTCAGCATTTGTGGTCCAGATTGCAGTACACACCACTACCTCTAATACCCAGTAGCACGTCCTCTTGCATTGATGCATGCCTGTATTCGCCGTGGCATACTATCCACAAGTTCATCAAGACACTGTTGGTCCAAATTGTCCCACTCCTCAACGACAATTCGGCGTAAATCTCTCAGAGTGGTTGGTGGGTCAAGACGTCCATAAACAGTCCTTTTCAACATATCCCAGGCATGTTCGATAGGGTTCATGTCTGGCGAACATGCTGGCCACTGTAGTCGAGCGATGTCGTTATCTTGAAGGAACGCATTCACAAGATGTGCACGATGAGGTCGAGAATTGTCGTCCATGAAGACAAATGCCTCTCCAATATTCTGCCGATATGGTTGCACTATGGGTCGGAGGATGTCATTCAGGTATCGTAAAGCCGTTTCGGAGCCTTCCATGACCACCAGTGGCGTACGTCGGCCCCACATAATGCCACCCCAAAACATCAGGGAACCACCACCTTGCTGCACCCGCTGGACAGTGTGTCTAAGACGTTCAGCCTGACCAGGGTGCCTCCAAACACGTCTCCGACGATTGTCTGGTTGAAGGCATATGCGACACTCATCGGTGAAGAGAACGTGATGCCAATTCCGTGGGGTCCATTCAGCATGTTGTTGGGCCCATCTGTACCGCGCTGCATGGTGTCGGGGTTGCAAAGCTGGACCTCGCCATGGACGTCGGGAGTGAAGTTGCGCATCATGCAGCCTATTGCGCACAGTTTGAGTTGAAACACGACGTCCTGTGGCTGAACGAAACGCATTATTCAACATGGTGGCATTGCTGTCAGGGTTCCTCCGAGCGGCAATCCGTAAGTAGCGGTCATCCACTACAGTAGTAGCCCTTGGGCGGCCTGAGCGAGGCCTGTCATCGACAGTTCCTGTATCTCTGTACCTCCTCCATGTCCGAACAACATCGCTTTGGTTCACTCTGAGACGCCTGGAAACTTCCCTTGTTGAGAGCCCTTCTTGACACAAAGTAACAATGCGGACGCGATCGAACTGCGGTATTGACCTTCTAGGCATGGTAGAACTACAGACAACATGAGCAGCGTACCTTCGTCCTGGTGGAATGACTGGAACTGATCGGCTGTCGTACCCCCTCCGTCTAATAGGCCCTGCTCATGCATGGTTGTTTACATCTTTGAGCAGTTTTAGTGACATCTATGAACAGTCAAAGGGACTGTATCTTGGATACAATATACACAGTCAACGTCTATATGCCGGAGATCTGGGAACCGAGGTGATGCAAAACTTTTTTTGATGTGTGTATTATAGTGTAAGTTGTAAATCAAAACAGTTATTGCGGTTTTAAGCGGCGGAAGAGCGAGGTCATGTACCCCAAATCCAAACAGTAATGTTCATTATTTCTATCTAAATACTATTAAGTGAGCAAGATGACTGTTTTAATAAAAAGTGGCATGAAATTGTCTTAGTTGTGTTTGACAATAATCAAACACAAAACATCACAAGAGTTTAGTGCTCTTCACGAATGTACCCAAAAGAGCTGGGTTATGCCCTAATCCTGAAATAAATTACATGAGATTAATAAATACACTAAGCTGACCAGTTTCGATCGTCAAGCGATCATCATCAGATCAATTACACTTAGGCTATATAATCTATGTTTGAAAATACAGGTGCCGAGCGTCCTCATAGACCGGGCAGCGCTTAGTTTGAATGGTTTATGGTCCACGCATGGCGGGGAATGTTCCACGGTCTTTGATAGTTGTAGACCCACCTCATTCAATAACATACATCTTATCTAGGTTGGCAACACCCCACATAAACACATCGCATTGACTCCGCACAGCACATATGAACAGGGGAAAAAAGGGAAAACCCGTGTCGTTGAGATAACAGACCATCTCAGTCGACCACACCTGGAGTCACAGTGAACACGAAAACTGCGCGCAGCTCCAGCAAGGACGACTACCAGATAAGTAATAGCCTGTAATATTACATAGTTGATTTTTACAACCATATAATCCCTCCAAATTACAAACTCCGGATATCTATCACCATTTAGCATTTCACCTAACATCATATATACTGCATTTAGCATACACCGACAGTTGAAGTACCAATACTGCAACTAAATAATTGTACATATTGTAAATATTTTCACCTGTATTTTCAAACATAGATTTTATAGCCTAAGTGCAATGGATCTGATGATGATCGCTTGACGATCTAAACTGGTCATCCTAGTGTATTTATTAATCTCATCTAATTTATTTCAGGATTAGGGCATAACCCAGCTCTTTTGGGTACATTCGTGTTGACCGACTGAAAAGCACTAAACTCTTGTTTACTAAGGCAACACTGAAAAAATGGCTTCAAACCACACAATAAAACATCACTACAAATTGGTTGAAAAAGTGATGCCAGATAGTCTTAAAACTCATCAATTTGCACCAAATTATACAAAAGTTTCCCGGGGAGGAACCCCGGACCTCCATTTCTTTGGGGACTATTTCATGCCACCAAACTCCCGGTTTCCCCTCCCCCCCCCCTCTCCAAATAAAACTCTATATGCGCCCCTGCGGGCAGTCATAGTTCGGACCTTTAGCTCGACGTTGACAATTGTTTTATGTTTTGTATTCATTTTCTGATTGTATTTTGTATGTTAACCCTTATAGTGCCAGGGGGCGATATATTGGCCAAGGGCGCTTCTGTTAAAAAATGCCACGGGCGGTAGATTAGTTATTATTCGGTTACTACTTCTAGTCAAGCAGTTTTATCACTTTTGTAACCAAGAAAATGTAGGAATTGTTATCTCACTGGATATCGATATGTTTGTGTTCCGTGAATAATTGGGTTAATAATAAGTATTCTTTGAACATGCTGTCGTCAGCTGATTACCCGCATGCACGCAGGATCCTTTTTTAAACTATGTTTGTTTACATTCTTACTCGGAGCTAATTGAGATACGTGGTGAGAAATATGGCTAGTTCTTTGAACGATGGGGAAATAAATAAGGGTTTAACGCTGGGTAAAGCGTGTGAGAGTACGTTTTGGACTCATAACGACGACTTTGAAAAATGACAATTCAAATTATAAAAAAGTATATTTTAATGAAACTAATAAAGAACTTTTTTAATTATTAACATTTCATATACTATATTTGCCTCCTACAGTCAAATATTAACATCTTAAAAATTATAGGTAGGCCATAATGTTAATCAAAAACTTGTGATTTCATTAAAGTTAGCTTGGCATCCGAAAGGTTAATTAGAAATTATGAATACAATAAATGTATTATTTTAATGTAGCGTTAGGCCTATAGTAGCGTGTTATTTCAAGCTTTAAAGCCTAAAACGAAAAATGGTTCTCCCTGGTAGGGAGGCAAACGCAGTTTATAAATTTGACCCCCTCCCCAAGTTTGCGAGGAATTTTACACCCCTGGCTCCCCTACATTATTAGGAAAGAGAACAGAAAAAAATAACGAATTGTTATGAAGATTACATACATTGTAACCACCACTCGAGTCTACTGCTTACTAGTATTTCCCACTGATGCGTAATTATGGAATGGTTTTGCTAGTGACTTAAAAAGTTAAACATGTGTTATAACTTTTCACTTTTTAATATCCGAGGTGAACTATGTAGATTCTTTATTCAAGAACAGACCTACTATAAAAGAAATAAATGTTCTGTGCTTCAGTATTGCTAATTAAGTAGTTTTGACGCTACATCTATTGACCTTAAATTTATTTTAGAGATAGCATATAACAAACCTATTATTGAATTATTTCAGACCACCTCGTGGCGCCCGCAAGTCCAGTCTAGTAGAGCTCGGAGACCCACATGTGTTGCGCGTGGAGACATTGCGCACGTATGTGCATTAGGTTCACTGTGCAATGGAACACCACTGCGAATGCAAATCGTACCGGCCAAAGAAGAACGGCCTAGTTATATCTAGATAATCTGTGAATGGCCGCGATTGATTAGCATTTTTGAAATCAAAAGGTCACTATTCCTGTCTGCCATGAGAGTTGAAACATGATTCATTCCGCGTCGTAAGCATGGCTGCGTGGAGCATAAACGTGGGTTCGAATTCCAATAATCCTATTTTTTTTTCTGGATTCACCATTTGAACCCCAGGCAACCCCAGGTACCTAACATACGCCCGTGGCCGCCTCCTTGCCCATCCTAGACCCACTTGTGTCACTGTTAATTCATTTTAGGGGCTTATGACATGTTGGTCATCAGGCCCGTTTACATGGGTATGTGTTCTATTTGTTTGATAACCTGTGTTTCTGTAGTGACTGTAGTAGTGTGTGTGTAACTGTAATATTAGGTTCAGGAATTGAGGTAGGTGCCTCGGGACTTGAAATAAGTTGCCATCCCAGCATTTGCATGGAGGAAGTATGGAGGGAGAGAGAGAGAGAAAAGAGAAGAAAACCTACACTCAGGATGGTCACTGTCATCCCCGGATTCGCTGTAGCACCACATCGCAGTCGTGGTATGTGATTTAATGGTCATGGCTACGCCGCAAGATATCTACTTCTACGTGTATACAAACCAGTAGAATAACACAAGTTACCAGATTCTACACACACAACCAAGAACATGAGATTCACGTTGACGAATCTATATGAATTTTCAGAATCACAAGCCTAGTTTATTTACCAACCATGATAACTGAGGCTTGGAGGAGCTGGATTAGAGGCAGAAACTCAGAGTGTAAGGAAAAATATCATGAAGCAAAGAAAACATGACAGAAAATCATACAGGAAGAAAAACGGAAGTGCTGGGAAAGCTTCACTGAAACCCTACAGGAGGATGTTAAAGGAAGTAAGAAACTTCTGTATGGATTGGTTAGAAACAAAGTGAGAAACACATTTGTGATGACGGACAGTGGACACATTTTGACACAAAGAGAGGACATACTTCAGCGATGGGAACAGTATTTCGCTAAATTACTTAACGTCGAATTCAAGGAACTGGCTGAAGAGGAAGAACGTGAAGAAGAAAAGAAGAAGAGGTGGAAGAAAACCGAAATGAAGACATAGCAAGGTTGGAAATAGAAGAAGCCCTAAGGAAAATGAAGAATGGTAAAGCACCAGTAGTGGTTGAAGTGACTACAGAGATGATAAAGGCAGCTGGACCAGTAGGGTTACATTGGATGTATAGAATATTTCGTGTGACATGGAAGGAGAAACAAGTACCAGAAGATTGGAGGAAGGGTCTGATAATTCCAGTATTCAAGAAGGGTGACAAGAAAGAATGTAACAATTATCGGGGAATCACACTTATTTCCCATGTTGCAAAGATCTTTGAGAGGATATTAGAGAAAGGAGTGAGAATGAAAGTTAAGGCAGAAATGGAGGAACAACAACATGGATTCCGAAGAGATAGAACAATCTTCGATCTAATCTTTGCTCTAAAAAACATGATGGAGAAAAGATGGGAGTTCAAAAAGGATTTGGTGATGACATTTATACTGTAGATATTGAGAAGGCATATGGCAGTGTACCACGAAGATTGGTCTGGGACGCATTGATAAAAACCAGGGTAGGCAGAGCAGAAATACATATGATCAAAGCCATGTATGAAAAGTGTGTAAGTATTGTGAAGACCAAGCTAGGACAACCAAACTGGTTCAGTGTTGAAACAGGACTTCGAAAAGTAAGTGTGTTATCCTCTATACTGTTTATAACTATCATGGATGAAATCCACAAGAGTGTGAAACGAAGAATGGGTAGCAAGGAGACTAAGGCCTTTCTCTTTGCAGACGACATAGTAATATGGGAAGAAAATGAAATAGAAGTGCAAGAACAAGTTACTGTATGGAATTAAGAGATAGAGAAATATGGAATGAAAATAAGTGTGGAGAAGAGTGAGACTGTAGTGATGAAAAGAAACAAGAGAGAAGGAAGACAGAATATTGAAGTCAATGGAAATCCATTGGAAATGGTAAAAAGCTTTTAAGTATTTGGGGAGCATACTCACAGAAGATGGTACAAAAAATGAAGAAATGGGAAAGAGAATCCAACAAGCTAATGGGTTTTACCAGTGTGTGAGAGGTTTAGTATGGAACCAGGAAGTCCCAGAGAAATGCAAGAAAGTTCTATTCTCAATGTATTACACACCAATTTTGACATATGCAGCAGGTACTTGGACCAAAACAAAACGCTGAATCCAAGCAGCCGAGATGAAGTTCCTTAGAGGAATAATTGGGAAGACACGGAAGGATAAAATCAGAAATGTAGTGATGAAAAGAAACAAGAGAGAAGGAAGACGCACCCAGAGACCAGCTCATGGCCGGATATGATTATGGAAGTGCTATTGACTTTGAAGAAATTAGGGAGAGAACTGGGTTCCCAAAACTGCAAGACAAGATAGAGACCAGTAAGCTGAAGTGGTACGGACATATGATGAGAAAGGAAGAATATAGAGTACCAAAAAGAATATTTATGGAGAAAATACCAGGAAGAAGACCACGGGGAAGGCCCAGAAAGAAGTGGATAGATACGGTGATGGAAAGCATAGAGAAAAGAGAAAAGAAAAAGAAGTATTGAAAGAAGGAGATGATTGGTGGAGGGATAGACAACTGTGGATGTCCTTGATTCACAACCCGACCCAGGGAACTGGAAACGGGAAATGAAGAAGAGGAAGATAACTGCGTGCATCAAACGCATCCTGATCTCACGATAGAGGTGGGTTCGAATGCCACCGTTGGCCCTCATAACAATGGTAAGCTATTCCATAGTTTCACTTCTATATTCAGGCAAACCCTCGGTTTGGCAACTTTCAGAAAGCTACGACTGCTTTCATCCGAACCGTAGTCCCTCTGACTACACAAACACGATATAGCCCTACACAGCACTAAACACAGATCTCAAAAACGTAGAAAGTTTAAAATACTGATGACCACGGCGTCCCAAGCCTAAAAAAATAACAACATTAAAATCCAGAAATTCTTCAAGGATTTATTATTAATATTATTATTGTTTATTATTGTTCCGGAAACACATAACTAGGCGTACACTAGTAAGCCTCATTACCGGCCTAATTATGTTTCCAATGCAGCATTTTCTTTCAACATTACTGGTAGAATTTTCTTACTGACAATGCTTCGCGAACATTTTGATTAAATTTGACTACGTATTGAGCCGGCTGAGCTCATGCTCAGTGATATTTTTCTTTGCAAGACATTTGCAGATGTCATGCATCATCTTTGAACGCACCCAGAGACCAGCACATGGCCGGATATGATTATGGAAGTGCTATTGACTTTGAAGAAATCTCTGAATTATTTATCTGAGTGCTTACTCACATATTTTTACTCTCCAGAAGGCTCAGATAAAATCATTAAGTAATTCTGTTTATTCTAAACATTCTGGTGAATGTGATTATTATTTAGGTAAAGGTATTTTACATAGCAGATACGCGAAACGGAAAGAGATAGTTGCTATACGACTCATGTATTCACTAGATCCAGCAGGCAGCAGCGCTACACTGCGCACTCAAGTTTGGTTATCGTCCACACTGGACTTGTGATATTGTCCGTCTTGTTAGACGAGGAAAATAGTCCGCCCACGAGGCGAAGAAGTTATCAACGTGTATCGTTCTTTATTTGTGCACCAAGTAGTGTCCCATCGAGTTATATTCAACGCCTGTGTTTGCGTGAATAATGCTATTATTGAAAATTGTGAAAATTGAGAAAATTACGACGCCATGGAACACCACATTTCGACCACGAGGCCGTCAAAAATTCTATTTCCGCAAGGGACACTAAAATATTTCAAATCAGTGAACAAGTAATAGTTCCAGTGGTAGATTTCAACGCCACGAATATTGAAAACAATATCGCCATAAACGTAAACATATTTTGGCTATGGATCGAAGAGATTCCATGCGATTTGTTAGTCATAAAATCAGTGTGATTACGCCGAGCAGGTGATATAGAGGATGTGGAAGCAGACAATGCATGGTCAATTTTGATAAAGTCTGCATTGTGTAACTTCAGTGAGCTTATTACTATTCATCATTTTAGCTTCAGTGAAAGCTGTGATTTAACTGTGATTTCCACGTGTGAAAAATAGCCACGAAACATGTATTTTTCGACTGACCACGTGTTTGAAGTATTTCTACATCTATCTACTGTGGGGATGATGGAGTAAGGACCCCCATGATGTGAAGGAGCCATTCTGAGGAAACTACAACTTGACGGTTGACCCAGCTATGCCGCAGGAGGAGTATATGGACAAGTTCGTGCCTGGATCATAACTACTACCATAATGGAGAAGAAGGAGACATATTTACGTCGACCACGAGGACGCATCAAGTACCTGGTCATGGATAAGGCCTGGATTGGAGGCCTAGTTTGGACAACCCATGTCCTGAAACCAGAGGATATTTTACCCCTCAGTTCTGGTGAGAACGAGGTGATGATGCCTTAAGTCTTTGAGTCTGTTCCTTCTCTCATGTATGATATTTTTGTGGTAGATTAGTCTAGTTAAATCAACCGAACTCCTCTTGACAGCCAATAGGTAGGAATTTGTAGTTTAGCACTCATTATTTGTCATTTAATTCCAGTGATAGTTAGCCACCTCTTTGATTGGACATGGTTCAATCGGTGCATTCTTTTGAACGTCGTGAGACGTCAGGTCTACTGCTTACTAAACATGACTGTAGCTGATGAGCTACTTTGTTTAACCCTGGTGTGGGGAATTTTGTTAGGTTTTGTTTTGTATGATGGACAGCCATCGTTTCAGTGGTATTTTTGTGACACCCCATTCTTGGTATTTATACGTCACGCCACTGACTTGGTTAGGAAGCCCGTATCGTTTGATGGTCAACTGAAACCATCAGTTTGGTAATTATGCTATGAATTTTCATTATAATGAGCTTTGCCGCCATTCAAGTGTTTGGTAAAGAACAGAGTCACAGATTTATTAGCATGCCGCTAAAGCATCGAACCCTAGACTAATATCGTATCATTAGCAAACTCAGCAGATGTGAGATTTTGCCATTTATTGTATAATTTGTGTCTAGTGATTCGACACAGGATTTTTGTTGGTTATAATAATGTAAATAGTACTTGAAGTGACATCTCTGTCATACCAAAGCATTCCGAGCGAGTGACATTGCTTCCTTTTACTACTGTTTGTTTTGAAAGACATGAGGTATTCTCTTACTGCGTGTTTCTACGTAGTACAAGTGTAATTATTGAATGTTCTATTGGTATAAGCCACAGGCCAGTTCATATAGGACTTTCGTTAGAGAGAACTGCTGCCTACAAGTGAATGAAGTGTTCGTTAAAGCTGCCAGACGCAATGAATGACGTGAGCACAAGCTCGGCGCTATGAACAGGTGGAAGTATTACCCAGCAACCACCGAGCGCACGGAAGTGAGACCGACTTATTTCAGACCCTTGACGTATGCTTGTAGCATCGTTTACTGTTACATTTTGTATTTTCATTATGGGTCAAGGTCTTAGCAGCCATTTTGTAAGAATGAGATGTTTTGCTTTCGTAATGGATGACGTCAGAGTCACATGCTTGGATCTCGTTTTGTGGTATTGGGTTAAAAAGCAACAAATTGTGTTGTAAATAAAATACAACACAAAAATACATTGTGTTGTAATAAACTATGTTGTAAAATTAAATTTTATTTCATAGAAATGCTCTGCAAAAGCCATTAACAGAAGCGTAAAATAACATGTTCTGAAACAGAAATCGTCCAAACTTATTGTGAAGCCTGTGTAAATATATTTTGAAAGAGCAAAATAATTTGCAATGCTGCATAAGAAGGCGGCAATCAGTGAAATCGAACTAAGCCCCGTCTCTAGCGCGATGTGAGCAGATTTCAAGCCGATTGCGGGTGGGTAGGCAACCCATTTTACAGTTCCGTGTTGAATCGGAACACGCTGTACGTGCCAGTCTTACACCGTGGCTCTCAGTAGCAAAAGAGGCTAAACAACGCATCGCTGCAGTTGTGTCAGCCAAACTGCCTGCTAGCAGGTTTGATTCCCAGGCTGGTACACTTACTTTTCGCTTAATGCTGTTTACAGTGGATGTACTATGACAAACGAGTGAATTTTTATTTGGTCTTGAATAGGACTGCTTTTATCCAATGGTAAGTAGCCAGGTTGGACGATGTCATGATGGCCTGTAGGTAGGAAGCATATTCAGTGTAGTAAATGTTCGAAATGTTGACCACCGTGGTTTATATATCTCTCAGCACGACGTTGTAAAGACAGCCTTGCCTGCGAGGTGTAACAGCTTGCCATGCCTCGGTGATCAGTTGCCGAAGGTGGCCAGATTGTGTGATGTGTTTATACCATATGCCAGGTGAATGATCTCCCCTTAATAATTTTGTTTTATGCAGCCAAGCTAACGTGTGTTGTCAGGAAGGTCGATATTTCTCTACTTACATCCCGTGTGGTACTAATGCACTGAAAGCATATGCTGCAAACGATACTGAACACTCGTTTTTTCCCTCGTACTAGTCTGTAGTACATCAAGGGAAAAACAATAGAGTTCAGTATCGTTTGCAGGATAATGCTTGCAGTGCATTAGTACCACACGGGATGTAAGCACTAAACAGAGAAACATTGACCTTCCAGACAACAACGCTAGTTAGATTGCATAAAACAATATTATTAGGGGCAGCTGATTCACCTGGCATATCAACATTATCAACTAATCTGATTGAGTGATTCTCGTACACTTAAATGTAATTGGAGTTGATGACGACAGATGATTTTGAACTCTCTATTGAAGCAAGAGAAGCCTCCGTGGCTTAGGCGGCAGCACGCCGGCCTCTCACCGCTGGGTCCGTGGTTCAAATCCCGGTCACTCCATGTGAGATCTGTGCTGGACAAAACGGAGGCAGACAGGTTTTTCTCCGGGTACTCCGGTTTTCCCTGTCAACATTTCATTCCAGCAACACTCTCCACTATCATTTCATTTCATCTGTCATTCATTTAATCATTGCCCCAGAGGAGTGCGTCAGGCCTCGGCAGCCGGCACAGTTCATATCCTCGCCGCTAGACGGGGGCTTCATTCATTCCATTCCTGACCCGGTCGGAGACTGGAAGCAGGCTGTGGATTTTCATTTTTTTCATTGAAGCAAGAACAGAACCTATTTTAATGCAGCGACTGCTGTCATTGCCCACTGCACGTCCCTGGTACCTGCTTTCTTAACAGCGTACATTTCACTTTGATGCACTGCACGCTGATAGAGCTTTAAGGGTACACATGAGTGAAATCTCGACCTGAATCAAGAGAGCATTGTTTTACTAACTATTAATGCTGGTTAAAGGAGACAGTAAACCAAGTTACATAGCTGTATCTTTAATTGTTACAGTTAGACTATTAATACCCCATATTCCACAATACAAGAAAAGCTTCTTAAGTAATTCTTTTTGGGGGGGGGTCTCGTACTTTGACACGTACATAACTTTTGAAATTGGCTGCGTTTAACTTGCAGTAGGACGCCAGATTTTTAAAACTAGATAATAAACTTCCTAAAATTAAAATATTGCTTACTTGGTTTAAAATGAAATGAAAAACTAAATTCCTACGCACATTGATATCCAGGGCAATTTTTATTTACTGTATTTCTATGAAACCGGTCACGGTGGCAGAGAGCACTATATCGTGCCTCGTTAGCATCTGGAGAGCGTGGATTTGAATCCCACCTCGGCCAACCTGAAAATAGTTTTCGTGATTTCATATTTTCACCACCAGGAAAATGTCGGGATGGTTCCTATCAACAGGTCGACGGCCAACCTCCTTCCAAAATCCCTCCCCGGACCCTTACTTAATTAGAACCATGTTAGCGGTCGCCTGGGCGATCGGCATGTCACCATCCCTAGTAGTATCTGCTGACAAAGTGTGTTCAGCTCCCAGACACCATCCTTCCGACGGTAGAGGAATGATACCTCGTAGCGTCTGTGGGAGGATAAGCGAAAGTAAAATCTATGAACTTGGACACAAAATGTTACTAGTCTGTCATAGTAACTGTACGCAGAGTATTTTGTAGAAGGAAAATAAATAGCGACAAATCTGCGATGAAAACTTGGACGCATAAATTCGCAGGTTCAGTTGTAGGGCCCTCAGATGTCTTCTTCTCCTTCTCCTCCTCTGCTCTTGTTTTCCCTACCTTTCTCCTATTCTGTTGTTTCTTTTCTTCAGCAGTAAAATGGTAATAAGACGCTTTTCGAACCCATGAACAAGTGGCTTACAGAGAGTTTCATGATCTGAGAGGTATTTAAACACGCCTTTAGTGACTTAAAAATTGCGCCAGAAAGTAGAAGATGGGCATTTTAACACAGAAGGTCTGGCTTATTTTATACCGTAAGAAATAAAGATTTTCTCATGATATCTCTCAAAATTTCAGGCATTCGTAACCTTAAGGTGTTCGCTGCTCACAACATCAACAGGAGGACTAAACAATTCAGTGTTAGTAGGGGGGTAGTGCCGATTCTGCCCCCTCCCACCACCTCTCCCTCTGACGTCACATACTAACCCGCAATACATTCAGGGGCAAAGTCGATATCACTCGAACGCATGGTCCGATTTTGACAAATGAGGTGTCGTTTGACTCGGGTTGACGCCCTCTTTCCAATGGACCACTCATTTCAACCCCTAAATAAAACCTACCCCTACTAGGGGGTGAAATTGTAATTTTTTTGTGAAAGTCTCTTTTCAAATACAACATGTATAAGGTGCGCTGCTAAAATGAACTTAAATGTTGTTGCTCATATCGCGCATGCGTTTTTCTGGCTGCCGCTATGGATGAACATTTTTGTTTTTGTTTTTTACGCATGCGCACTTGGGATTTTTGTAAGAGGGCGAGCTCTTTGAAAAAAATGATTGATAAGAAGAGGTTTTGGTGGTGAGGAGAGAGCCAGATAGTCGCCTACTTTCCTACGAAGTTTGTCGATATCTCTCAAACGCAAGGTCGGATTTGGACGTGTGACGTGTCAAATCGATTGTCTCGAAGCCCTATACATGTTATTAATAGGTTAAAGTTTTGAGAATGAGGGAAACAGGCTTTTTGGGGGTAAAACCGTGATTTTAGACTTTTTCCGATATCTCACGAATGCATGGTCGGATTTGGTCCTATGACGTGTCAAATGGCTTGTCTCGAAACCCTGTGTATTTTGGTAATAGGTTAAAGTTTTTGAGAATGATGGAAACAGAATATTTTGGGGTAAAACCGTGATTTTGAACTTTTTGCTATATCTCGCGAACCAAGTATGCTAGAGACATGAACGAGGGGTCCAAGGACTCGGGCTGACGTCCTCTTTGCTATGGACCACACGTTATATTTTTTTAAAAAATTTGGAAACTCGATTTTGGGGTAAACACGTGTTTTTTGTGATTTTTGCCGATATCTCACGAACCAATAACGCTAGAGACGTGTACGAGGTGTCCTAGGACTCGGGGTAACGCCCCCTTTCAAATGTGGTAGATATTTTTTTCCAAAAAGATAATTCACAAAGGGCCTAACGCCATACATGTTGAAAAAACGTTTTCTTTTTCTTTACCTGTTTATAATTTTCATGGAGCGTGGTGGTTGAGAGAGACGATACTGCTGGATGTGTGTGTTTCAACAAACCTGTCGCTGACCAAGGTGGCTGTGTTCAATAGATCAATCGCTATTTCGGCGGGTCGGTGTATGACAGAGCGAGGGTGCGTTTTCTGATATTTTACCTTTAACGTGTAAACGGTGATGAGAACTAGGTTCTATGTTGGTCGAAGCGAGTAGAGAAAATAAACTTGCCGACGAGCAGGAGGTGAATGTCATTTGAGCTTATTGGAAGGCTCCGATCTGACTTGACAACAGGTGACGCTTGAAGGTGAAATAATCTGACCATCGTGGTGGCAGGGAAGTGCGAAAGGCATGTGAACTTGTGTGAAACCAGATGTAGGCTAAACCAGTGACATCCTGTCTTGCTTCGTACGTGACAAAATGCAAGTCCATGTGAAATTTGATCTGCCACAGGTGTTCGCCTGAGACGTTAGCTGTCCACGTGCGCGATAACTGTTAACAAGTGACATCCTGTTTTGCTTCGTACGTGACAAAATGCAAGTTGACGTGAAATTTGATTCGCCACAGGTGTTCGCCTGGGACGTTAGCTGTCCACGTGCACGATAAGAGAATGTTCAAAGCGTGGGAATCGCTGAATCAGTAAAAAGTATAATGCAACTTGTGGGAATGATGTCACAACCAATAGATAGACAAGAGCTGCAAACAGCAGTGGTGGGCTGGTGAAGGGAGGGAGAGGGGGAGGGGTAATGTATGAGAGAACACAGGTGGAAAGGGAAAGACAAACATGTATGAACATGCATGAAGCGCGGAGCGCTGTACACATAGAGCTATAGGTGGTGTACAACATGTGTGAATAAATAAAAAGTACATAGGTTCACACAACATGTAATTTATTGATCCAAGAATTAAACGTAGAGTTAAACCCTAACCATTTGACGTAGAGTTTATTTCCTTTTTGTTTCAACACATTTTCCACAAGATAATGCTGAGGAAATGCTGTTTTCTGAAGTTCATGGAGATAATATCTACCTTTTATGGGTTGATGGTTGAGGTCCTCGAGTAAATAGGTGACTGGAGTGTCCAAGTTGACTCGACGAATTCGAAATAGTTCAGTCCCCCACTGAGGCGTGTAGCCCTTATTGAAGGCAGACTTAAATTTTCTCACACGAACAAAATCCCCAATTTTCAGTCGGTGACGTTTAGGATCGGCTGTTTTTATGGGGTTAAACGGTTTATCCAATCGCTGAATATTTTTAGTCACGAGGCGTGGCTTGGTCCCAATTGTTCTATGTTTGGTGTCATTGTAACGTGACACTAGCTCAGGTAACATGTAAAACCAGCGATAACTGCCCTGAGCGGTAAACGCTTTCCACATATGGGTTTTCAATGTTCGGTTGAACCGCTCGACCACACTGGCTTTGAGGTTGCTGTACGTAGTGTAATGGTGAATATCCTTAGATTTGAGAAAACTGGAGAAATCCTTGTTGAAAAATTCTTTCCCCTGGTCAGTTTGTAGCAGCCGGGGTTGACGTTTAGTGTGTTGAATAATATGTTGAAAGGCCTTGGTAACTAGTGGACCAGACTTGCGACGCACAGGTTCAACAAAGGCCATTTTGGAATAGACATCTATTTTACAATAGGTAGTGCACGAGTAGTTTCTACAAATGAGTTACGGCGCACGAGTCGATTCAACAAAGTTCCGTTTGCGTTCATATACCATTCATCCGATTGCGATTGAACTTTAATTGTTTGGTTTTCAAATGCAGTGTTAGATAGTCGTTATTTTGTAAAACATTCTTACTTGCAGTAGTAATAAGACTCTATGGTTCAGCTAACACATAGATAGACTGTATTATTGCCATGGTCAAGCACTCACATTAAGATCATTTACAAAATCATAAAATGAAAAATAAAAAATCTTGTTTTGGAAATATCGTTTTTCAACATACACAAAATAAATATATAAAAAATTTGTAAACAGCAAAATGGAAAATCCATGGTCAAGCACTCACATTAAGATCATTTACAAAATCATAAAATGAAAAATAAAAAAATCTTGTTTTGGAAATATAGATTTTTTTTCAACATACACAAAATAAATATATAAAAAATTTGTAAACAGCAAAATGGAAAATCCATGTTTCCATATAGACAAAATTTAAAAACCTTAAACGAACATTTAAGAAAATATATGCAAATGGGAAATTGACAAATGTGTAAATATGAAAATGGAAAAATCCATGTTTCCATATCATGAAATTGAAAAACATCAAACTGTCATTTAAAAAAATGCAAATGGAAAATTGACAAATTGCAATGTGTGAAATGTGAAATTGAACAAATGGCTATCATTATTTAAAAAAAAAGAACATGGTGCTCTATGGTTAAAGTGTGAATCAAAATTTGGACCACCCGAGACTGAGTAGACTAGTTTTAGTTGTCATACCACTTTTAAAAGTTTGTGTTAAATCTAGGAATTGAACCCAAGAGCTTGTAGGGGAGATCCAAGGTTATAATATGTTAAACAGATAGCCTTGAATGTAGAGTGTGGTAGCTATATAGAGATGAGACGTTTCGCTCGGGACAGGGAGGCATGGAGATCTGTATCAAACCAGTCAAAAGACTGACGACTCAAACAACAACATGTAGAGCTCACCAAAATAATGTTGTGTAACGGTAAATGTTAGTCAACAAACAGTAATGCATTACTAAAACCCATGACACGATACCTAAGAGCTTTTCTAAAATTATTTTAAAATGCATTTAACCCTATATTAAACACCCAGTTCACAAGACTCATAACTGCAATGTTATGGTCAAACAAAACAAAATTTATATTTCAAAACAAACAAGTGGTTTAGTCAATGTATACTGGAAAAAGTTTTATAAACACTCAAGTCCACAAAAATAATTAAATTAGTAACAGTCAGGTTGACCGAGTGGTTATGGTGTTTGACTTAAGTTCAAATTTTCTGTACAAGAAAGCAAGGGTTCGAATCCCTTACCTGATATAACTATTGCCTCAACATGGCTTGACCACACTGTATTATTGTGTACTCGGTACACAAACCATAAATAGAGTGTATTGTTTAAGGTCACTCTCTTTGCGAACATAGTCAGAGACTGTTGATGGTTAACAATTGCATTAATAGTGGGACATAGGGATAGCAATTAAGAAAAACAGACAATACCCATACACTATTTTTATTTATTTAATCTAAGTACTTGTACAATAGTTATATACAAACTACAACTCTCTTTTGTTTATAACTATCTAGTCCTTTTCGATCCACTTGCATATCAAGGGCAGATCACTTTGTAGTTCAGCCCCTTAAAACAACAACAACAACACTTCTTGCATAGTCTGTGATGTTGATGACTCTTGAGGCGTGGAAGATGGATACAACATAACTTTTACAACAGGGGTTAAACGTTGCTCAACAAACAATGCACTATTTTGAGTAGCAACATTTTTCTCTTGTACTAACTTTTTAGCATTCTGATGATTTTTTGTCAACACCATTAGTGTTTTGTCTGGAGCACTACATTGATGATCACTCACACTTAAAACCACACCATTTCTACTTTTCATATCGGCTTGACATCTTGTTGACCTCTGTTTTGAGCATTGCCAGAATATTATTCCTTTTACATTTTGTCGTCTATAGTTATAAGAGTAGTCTTTATAGAGTACACGTTGTTTACCTCGGTTAGTTGTAGTAAGTTCCATAGTGGCAACTAACCTGTTAGTATGATTTGCACACTACAAAGGTTATCTCTGTTGTGGTAATAGAATTATTTAGCGTTGGCTTTTATATTTAATATGTACAGTTTAAAGTGATAGAAAAGTGGTAGAAACGTGGTAGCAAAGTGGTAGACAATTGGTAACATAGTGGTAGAAAAGTGGTAGCAAAGTGGTAGAAAAGTGGTAGAAAAGTGGCAGAAAAGTAGTAGAAAAGTGGTAGCAAAGTGGTAGAAAAGTGGTAGCAAACTAGAAAAGTGGTAGAAAAGTAGTAGAAAAGTAGTAGCAAAGTGGTAGAAAAGTGGTAGCAAACTAGAAAAGTGGTAGATAAGTAGTAGAAAAGTAGTAGAAAAGTGGTAGCAAAGTGGTAGAAAAGTGGTAGCAAACTAGAAAAGTGGTAGCAAAGTGGTAGCAAAGTGGTAGAAAATATTACATGTATTGTTAAGAAATAGTTTAAGCGGTTACATGGATTCATTACACTATAATTTTAGCATCACGAAGCTCATTTTCTATATCCAAAAGTTCGTCCTCATATTTAGTATGACCAGCCTGTTTACAGGTATGCAAGTACTGAAGCCGCTGGATTAGCTTACTGGGATTGTTCCAGTAAACAAATTTAACAAATGATTTTTTTGGGTGTAAACCATTATCATCATCATCATCATCATCATCATTATCATCATAATCATCATCATCATCATGGTTATCATCATCAATATAATTATCATCAATATAATCATCATCACTATTACTATCTAATCCTTTTTGTTCATTTTGCAATGCAACAAACTTTGGCATAGTTTGTGTTGTCTTTGATAGTGTTAGAGGTTTCTTAGACGTTAACGACTGTCCTAACATGTCTTTTTCAGGAGATAATAAATGCTCTTTAACAAACAAAGCACTATCTTGAGCCACACTATTTTTTTCTTGGTCTTGCTTTTTTACCTTGGTTAGAGTATTTTGTCCATTTAAATGAGTATTATTTTGAGATTTACAATGATGATCGATTGAAATAAGTATGTTGGAGCCTTTTGTCTTAATCATTCCTCGACACTTTTTAGATCGTTGTTTCGAACAACACCAAATAACAGTTCCATTTTTATTAGTTCTTTTTACAATATATGCATATTCTTTATAGTAAGCACATGGCTTACCATAGCTAGTCGTTGATACTTCCATGTCAACTGTTAAGCATAAACTAATCTCTAGTTAAGTTAACTCGATAATAAAAATGATTGTTTGTAGTATGTGCAGTTTAAAGTAAGAGCAAAAGTGAGAGTCAAATGGTAGAAAAGTGTTAGCAAAGTGGTGGAAGAGTGGAAGCAGTTTATAGTAGTCATGATCTTTTTTACCAGAATGTGATTTGAGTAAATGTAATTTCTAATCCTTAGCAGTGAGTAGTCAGTTAGTCTTGGTTCAGACAAGCGTAAACAGTTCTCCAATGAATCAGAGATCAAGATTTTCATTATGAAACAGTTGTGTAACCAATTAGGTATCGGTACTTGATAGCTTCACACATGAACAAAAATTCCAACATATCTGACTTGAATTACATGATTTGAAAGTTGACAAAGAATATCCAATCAACCATTGTAGTTACAATGTCAAACACATAAAGACAAAATCAGCATGAACTTTTAAGTTACAGGAAAATTCTATGAAATAGACTATGCAGGAACTACATTGATGAACACTCACACTTAAAACCTTTCCATTTTTTTACTTTTCAGATTGCCTCGACATTTTGTTGACCTCTCTTTTGAGCTTCGCCAGAATATTATTCCATTCACATTCTGGCGATTATAGTTATAAGAGTAGCCTTGATAGAGTGCACGTTGCCTACCTTTGTTGGTTGTAGTAAGTTCCATAGTAGTAACTGACCTGTCAGTATCAGTACGATGTTCACACTACAAAGGTTACAACTGTTTTGCTTATGGAGTGACCTACCATAAGCTTATATATTGGCTTATGTGTTGGCTTTTAGTGTTGGCTTTTTGTGTTGGCTTTTTGTGTTGGCCTTTGTGTTGGCTTTTTGTGTTGGCTTTTCGTGTTGGCTTTTTGTGTTGGCTTTTGTGTGGGCTTTTTGTGTTGGCTCTTTGTGTTGGGTTTAGTATTGGCGTTTGTATTGGCTTATTTGACAAGTTATTTGTGTCAATGTATTTGGTGGATATTTTTCTTGGTGTTGGAAAGTAGTTGAAAGAGAGGGAATATTTAAAGACTTAACCTCAGCTCACTAACCTAACCTAACCTAACCTAACCTAACCTAACTTTACCTAACCTAACCTAACCTAACCTTTCAACTCTCAGATGTTAATTAAATTCTGTGCATAGTCGAGTTGGAACCCAAGACCTTAGGGGTAAAAAACAATTATTTTTGATGGCTTATTTTGGTAACTTATTTTAATGGCTAACCTAACCTAACCTCAGCTCACTTTGGATATTACTAGTAAGTGTTCATATCCTCTGCTAGGTAGCATGCTAGTAGTACAGGTAGTGCTCATATTTACCGCTAGGTAGCGGAAACTTACTTTGCATGTTGCATGTGACACTTGTGAAGTTTAACCACATGCAAGACGTGCTTGTATAAGTTCTCTATTTAAACTCAATATACAATTAACCACTAAATGTTTAGAACTAACATGTATAGCCATGTTTAGGGTATATAGGAGACCCTTAGCAAGAAAGGCTGTCTAACCCACGAGTGTACAGCCTTGTCATACGCAGTAAGCACCTGTTGGCTTTCTCAAATTGTTGTTGTTGTTTTCTGCCAACAGGTGCTTACTGCGTATGACAAGGCTGTACACTTTTTTTTTTTTGGTAAACGGTGCTGTAAGAATTTAAACAAGTACGAGTACATTTAGTTTTAAATGACTGTACCATTGAATTAACACTTAGGTTATTGACTTAAGCTTTCCGAAACTGATAATTTGATAATGTTATACAACAGCTTAAATGAAAAACCGCAAACCCTTTATTACTAAGGCAAGTTATTTCTTTAAATTTTTAACAAATATAATTTAAGAAAGCAGTTTTGTAAATTTTTATGGTAAACATTGCTGTATGTAAAATAGGCTTTAACCAAGTTTTATAATATGCTACCTGGCTTACTACCACAGGATAGCACGATAAAGCGATTTAAGATGACTATTAATGGTTATTTTAAATTATTTCGTTATTTATTTAATTAATTAGTTATGTATTATGTAATATTTATTTAGCACAGCAATGCATGTAGAAAGACGATTACACTATACGTTAAGACTAATTTCCTCAGGCCTTGAGCGGCCTTGCGACAAGAATTTGCTAACCAGTACCAGACACGAGTTAGCAGCCACTTTTGGGGACTATGCTTGTTTTTGACCAGTGGATAGGGTTCTAGAGAGCAGCTTACCATTTTGGTAAGATGTTTATATAGAAACCGAGCGACCATGTTAGTTCTTTACAAAAACAAGACATTATACCAGAGACGCTTAAGATAGCCAAGTATCATAAGAGACAGTTATTTATTTATGTATTTATTTTCTTACAGTAGGTATTTATTTACCAAAATTTTAAAGTAGGCTAAAACTTTACATAGATTTTAACAAAGTTGAGAATTATTAACACTTACTCGTGCTAGGATTCTCTTTTGTTAACCACTCTTGGTTAACTCTTGTTTCTTGCGAAACTGACGGTATTAGAATATTAAGTGTTTATGATGTTATTACTATGACCCCATGAAGAGCTTACCAAAACGCTGTTGTGTAACGGTAGATGCTAGTCAACGGGCGGTGACTCATTGCCTAAACCCGTCACACGATGCCTGGGAGATTTTTTAAAATTTCCCGAAACTCTCTTAAATGTACGTAAAATTTCCATGATTTTCCACATATTTCTTAAAATTCCCTAGATTTTCCATAATTACCGTAAATGCACCTAAAATCCATTATATTTACACAAATCCCTAAAATTTATAAAATTTAACCAAATTCCTTAAAATTTACTAGATTTGCCATAATTTACCTAATATTCTTTTTTACGTTTGGTATTTTACAAGTTGATTTTCTTTGTCAGTGGTTTCCAACACTTTACCCAGACAAATGCCGAGATGCAGACCATGACCTTTTCCTTACACTTTATTATACAGATATATTTAATACCTTTTCTTTATTACGAGCTAAGCATTAAGAATGACATCCGGCCATAAAAACTATCGGTACCCGAACGGTTTATTTTGAAATTTTAAAAATTGTTACCCAAACATATTGAATTTTTAACACTTACGTGTACCGAGATTCTCTCTCTTGTAATAGTCTATCCATGGTAGGGAACACTAGCTCTTTCGCAAAACCAACGGTATTGGACTATACGAGACCTAGGATGTTAATGCCATATCCACATCCGAGGCATTGTGACCTACCATGGTGTAACGGCAAATTATAGTTAACTGGCGGCGAATGAAAGCTTACACAGTCCCAATAAATAACCTAATAACCAATTACATTTCCTAAAATTATCTTAAGATGCCTCTAACCCTCAATAATTAAACAGCAAGTTTACGGGACTGCCACGATACGTTTCACACCCAAGTATACGGGGCTAATAGCCAACTACTGTACACGTGACCAATGACCACACATTGATAAATATCGAAAGCAGTCTAGCAACACATGAATTAACTGCGGGGAAAAGTATGAACAACCGACCAGGAGCAGGAAGACATATCTCGACTTACAATCAGGCAAGAATATGTTTACATAACGTAACAGTGACAGTTTGTTTTATGTTTTATTTTTGAAAATGTTTTATACAGCAATAGTATATCAAATATGTAATGGAAAAGTATAGAGCTAAGAGCCGGGATTTGTAGTATTATGTGTATATTTGTAATTTAAGTGAGAATTGGAAAGAGGTTATGGTAACCTTAAGTTATGTATCATATCAGTGTTCGTCTTGAGTGGGGAAACCATTAAAAACAACTTCATAAATAGCCAAGAGTGTAAATCAACCCGTTTCTCTTTTCCTCGCAACACTTACTGCTGTCTATTTAGGTAAAAAGTAAGAGATAAGAAGAACTGTCACTGTTACGTTACGTAAACATATTCTTTCCTGATTGTAACTCGAGATATGTCTTCCTGCTCCAGGTGGGTTGTTCATACTTTTCCCCGCAGTTAATTAATGTGTTACTAGACTGCTTTCGGTGTTTATTAGTAACGTTTAGGAATGAAATGCAATGAAATTTTATGTTGCGGATGGTTTTTACAGCCGGATGCTCTTCTCAATACTTAGCTCGTAAAAAAAAAGTTATATACACTTTGGTTACATAATAATATACAGAGTGGTTCACTAGCCCCTTATTATTTTGTTTTATGAAACCCAACTAACATTGCATTTCTCCCTTCGGTCGATATTGCTCTGCGCTCTGACTGTGTGACAGCAATGTAATTGGGTCATGTGTCAAGCAAAGAAAAACCTACCTTAAAAGTTTCCCCGCCAAATACTAAAGCCCATTCTACTAACATATGACTTATTGCTCCTTGAAATAACACACATACACGTTATACGATCGAATTAATAGCTTACGCCACGTGATCTGTAATAGTAGAAAGTTAAATCAACGCCATAAACCATGATTGAAGACTTTGACACGGACTTAAACGTTTGAGGTGGGACGGCGGCAGTAACTACATGCACGTGCAGCGCACGGTGTCTACCATGCATTGGTGGCTGAATCGGTTAAAGCCTGGCAGTACATGGTGGGAGCGAATGGGTAGAATAGTGTTTTGAATCCAGTGGTAGGCATACGTTTTTGAACGAAAGCCCATGCTCCATTTTAATGAGGATGTAATTACATTGTCGCCTCCGTAGCGTAGTGGTCAGCATGGCTAGCTGCCGCCCCGGAGGTCCTGGGTTCGATTCCCGGCTCTGCCACGAAATTTGAAAAGTGGTATGAGGACTGGAACGGGGTCTACTCAGCCTCGGATGGTCCAAATGAGTAGAGGGGGTTCGATTCCCACCTCAGCCATCCTTGAAGTGGTTTTCCGTGGTTTCCCACTTCGTCTTCGGGCAAATGCCGGGATGGTACCTACTGTACGGCCACGGCCTCCTCCTTCCCTCTTCCTAGCCTCTCCATCCCAACCTTCGATCCCATCCCTCATGAGGCCCCTGTTCGCTTTGCAGGTGAGGCCCCCTGGGCGAAGTGCTGATCACAGCTCCCCAGTTGTATCCATCCCGACCAGATGTTCCAAGCTCCAGGACACTGCCCATAGAGGCGGTAGTGGTGAGTTCCCTCGCTGAGTCCGTGGGAACCACCAACCTAGAGGGTAAATTGACTAAATAAAAAAAATGTAATTACATTGCCACACATATTCCCTTACGATGTATTTTTGTGAAAAGTGCATTGAATTTTGCTGATTTATAAAGAGAATACGTTCGAATTGTTAGTTTATGCCACGTGACCTGTAATGGCAGAAAATTAAAAAAAAAACTGT
This sequence comes from Meconema thalassinum, assembly GCA_946902985.2. Classification (NCBI taxonomy): domain Eukaryota; kingdom Metazoa; phylum Arthropoda; class Insecta; order Orthoptera; family Tettigoniidae; genus Meconema; species Meconema thalassinum. Next base: position 584,084,120 of record OX336389.2, on the reverse strand, counting down.
CTTGGATATTAACATAACATATCGAAGTGTCGCTCCGGAGCTCCGGGTTCGATTCCCAACTCTGCCAAGAAATGTAATATTGGTCTGAGGGCTGAAATTGGGTACACTGAGCACCGTGAGGCAAATCTGAGAAGAGGTGGGTTCGATTCCCACCCCAGCCACCCTGGATGTGTTTTTCCGTGGTTTCCCACTTCTACTCCGGCCAAATTCCAGGACGGTTTCTATCTTAAGGCCACGGCCGCCTCCTTCCCAATCCTTAATTGCAAATACACGCATTATTACAAACCCGCAATAACTCAGGTTTATGAGACAAATCCTATACACACACCCAAGTACACGGGGCTAAATGACCGCGATGTTCTAGCCCCTCAAATGAAACAACAACATATCGAAGGATATTCTGAATGCCAGTTCTCGCATCGAAGTATACGTATTCCTTAGAATTTCCCTTGCTATTATTTTGTTATTAAATTTTAACAAAAAGTCTTAGCATATCATTAGGCCAGAATCACACGACACTCGCCTGCAAGGAAGAAGTTGTGATAGCTGGTACAAAATCTTGTATGATACTGTTCATCCTCGTCAGTACAGCTGCTTGTATGACCAAAGTGTATCACGTTGTGTTATCGTTTTACCCTCCAGGGTTGGCTTTTCCCACGGACTAAGCGAGGGATCCCACCTCTACCGCCACTGGGCAGTGTCCTGGAGCTTGAGACTCTGATTCGGGGATACACCTGGGGTGTGTGACCAGCACTACGCCCAGGCGGCCTCTCCTGCTATGCGAACAGGGGCCTGATGAAGGGAAGGGAAGAGTGGGAGGGTTAGGCAAGGAAGTGGGAAGGAGGCGGCCGTGGCCTTACGGTAGGTACTGCACCCCTCTTTCCGAGTGATATGAACGCCAGAATCCCAGGATGGAGAGGATCGCAACATTCAGCAGTACCCGGCTAAAAATACTTACCAAATCAGCTGGCATATCACACACCGGAAATAGGGAACATATGAAACCTACAAATAAATACTTTGGTCCATCCTCAACAGGATCAAACAACAACAGCAACAACAAGAGCTTAAGAACTCTCGTATCTCAGGGCGTAACGGGAATAGGTTCGGGCCTCTGAACAATGACCATAGCATTTAACTTTACATTCCACTACCATAAATCATAACGCAAGATTTCGTTAAAATGAAAACAAGCAATCGTAAAAACCTACTTGCTAATTTATTCAGAAGAGACAAACGTCTCTGAATCACAATAAGATTTGCTAACACGAATTTTTACAACACTAGAAAACTTAAATTTAACTTCTGATATACCGATTGTATATAATTACAAGTCAAGATTCAAAATTGTACGGCACTTCCCTGCTGTTCCCAAGTTTCAGGATCATCAATAAAAATGACGTTAAATATTTTAATGTCGATAAAAAATGAAGCTAAAATAGCGATGACCTTTCGCTATAACAATTACAATGCATTAATCTCTACATCGGATCCTGAATCCTACTTCTTAATTAAATAATATTTATTAATAAAAATATTAACCCTTAATAACATCAATTATTTACATTATATACACGTGGACAGCATTTTCTACCATAAATGTGTCGATCGAATGTTTACTGAAACAGGTTTACGTTTCCAACTAACTGTATTTATACTTTTGGGTAATTCGTCGTAATTGGGATTAATAATCCAATCATTAAAGCTCATACTACTGTACAATGAACTCTCTTCTAGTCTTTCCATTATAAAATAATTATAATAATACCAATAATACTTTTAAATAAGTATCAGGAACGCTAAACTCTTACATTATAATGTTCCAACTGTATTCCTAGCATTCCACGACGCAGCTGATTGCTTCGACAAGCAAAATGGCGCACTGAGGAACTGTCCCCTCTCTGACTGCGAAATATTTCCACTTACCAAATCAATGCTGTCTTTCATAATACAAAATACAACTCAGGCCTTGCTTAAACAATTCACAACACAATACTAGGCCTGACTCGTTTCTATGAACGGAATAATGCCTTCAAATAACAACACCTTTTACTTAGGTACTTTCCACTTACATCGGCCAACGTTGCCAAACTTACTCAACTTGTAGCTCATCATTCTTTCAATACGAGTGTATACTTCACTTACCATGTTCCTTCGTTAATATAAATACCAGAATAATAATATGTAGCCTACTCCAGCTGTGCTCCAAACGTAGTTGAATCATTGCACGCCCAAACTAAAACAATGCGTTGCTTCTTAATACACCTGACAGCTGATTACTGAACATCTCAACATTACCTATGAGTTCCTCTTTCGATTCTAGGGTATTATAATAAGTTTCTAATGTCAATAGCATTCTACAAAGCTTCATAGCTTCATTTCAAAAACTATCACGACAAATGTGACATTCTTTAAATTAATACTGCAGTTTCAGAAACATTTATCTTTGCTTCGTGAAATATTTTCACCGTTTACTGGAATAATTCCTTAATTACTGTCTTCAATTCACGACAACAACATTAATCGTGTTTATTACAATCATGCATTGTAGTCTCCAGATAATTAAATAATCTCAAATTGTTTGTAGAAAATCAATCTCTGACTGTCATAACATCTGACTTCTAACATATGATCTGACTAAGATCGAATCCAAAATTGCTTAATAGCAGCTTCAATGAAAATTATGTAAATATCTGGAAGAGATCAACTCAGCTAATGTCAAAATCTAAAATCCAAAAATCCAAAATTAGGATTTTCCAAAATCCAAAAATTTTTAAATTGTGAAAATTCAAAAATAATTTCGATCTGCAATCTAAATATGAAAATCCAATAAAATCGAAGATCCTAGAAGTTGCGAAAGTCCTCTACGAAAATCCCATACGAAAATCCTCAAATGCGAAAATCCGAAATTACGAAAATCATCCATCCAACAGATCACTACTGCAAAGCAAAGAAAGTGAAGTCTTCAAAATATCGAACCAAGGACTCGAATAGGTCTTCTCAAAATTAACTCCTCACTCAATATGATGAAAAACAAATCTCCAGACAATAAAAACTGACTTCAAGAACATTCATCAAAGACGATAAAATAATTTCAAATGCCTAAAATAAAAACATGCTAAAATGTGAAAATGTGGAACTATTGAAAATGGTCACTCGCATACATGCTTCAAAATCACATTACTATAGAACTGAAGTACATAAATGGGCGTGTTGACTTACTGAGAGCAGGGTTAAGTTGTTCAAGCGATGAAAATTGCGTATTATCATACGCGCTGCGGTTCGAGCTTCATGCACATTCCTTTTTTCGATGTCAGCACCCCGGACACCTCCCAGCTCCATGTAGGTACACCCAGACAGGACCAAGATGATACGCTAGGCCTCTCCGTGAAGTTACGCCCCGTAAGAACGCCTCGTACACCCTCGGTCTCCTTCCTGGTTCGAACCTCGGCTTCTGCTTCCCTTTTGTTCTTTAACTCGTTCCGTTCTTCTTTTCTTGGCATCTTGAATATCTTGCCGTCAAACTCCATACTCAGATTTTAAATGTTCAGTTCATGATGTTATATAGCACTGCGATCCCGAAGTCGTCGCGTAAATATCGTGTCTGCTTCTTAACATGTTAGATCAAGTCACTCCTGGTGCTCGTGAGATCATAACGCAGGCTACATTTCCCACAGCATATTTAGCACATAATCGTCATCTCCATTGAATATTCACACAATGTCCCTCTCAACCAAATCTTCTTAAAATCTTCCATTTTCGTAATGTGCAATATACTAAATTAACTTTCAGTTTCAAACAATGTTTCACTTCAGATATAATGTCATTCAACTATATACTTTCGATTCCCTTTATTTCACTTACTCGCTTCAGTCTGGTCTTTCATGTTCAACTTACTCGTAAGCACTTCGCTATTCACAGGCGAATTTCTTCGTCTACCGCGACAATCTTCCTCGGACGAATTATTTCATATTATTCACTCAAAGCTTTATCAAAATACTTGTGCATTCAACACTACGCTTGCACGTGAATCTCAAATCATACGTCGTTTTATCAAGGAACTTTCTTAACACATTCGAAATCAAGCTTTTTCTTTGTTTGCTGCGGACAACCGTCACTCGAATAATCTCGTAAATTCCCTCAAATTTCACCAAAGGACTTGCGTATTTCACACTACACATATGCAGTATTTGAATCTCTAATCAAATATTATATGTTTGAAGCACTTTCTTAAATTTATTCGAAGTCAAGCTATTATCAGCGTTGTTACGGACTCGCGGCACGACACGTCCAACCCCACCAAAGGTCGCCCGAACAATCTATCAATAATGGCAGCCAATGTCTCCTTCCTCCCTCCGATTATTGCACAACTATGGCTGTTTCGCGCTTGAATCTAGCGGGAATCTTTACATATTTAATTTCTGTCGATACGAGGCAAATATCTTCGGAAAATTTTCCATTACAATTTCTTAAATAAATATATATAATTATTCCAAGCCTCAAATTTAGTATAATTACTCATAATAGCATAAAAGCATAGGCGGGTAATTGTTTCAAGAATTTCGTTCATTGGTCCCCGTCGTCACGTGATCTTTGCTTAGCAACAAACAACACCTATGCTCACCTATATTCGTTGAGCGGGCCGTCTACCTCCTAGGAGTTCCAATAAAACTTGCTCTTCCTTCTTTTATGTTTTATTTTCAACCATCTAATTTCTGATTGGACAACACCTTCTCACTGCGCTTTCTGTCGATAGAACAGGTTAAAATCCACTTTCCATCCTCGATATATTTACAATACTTCATGGTTACATTTTGTGGGTGAGGCTGACATAGCTCATACCACGAATTCAGGCACAGTACTATCCCAGCATTTGCCCAAAGACGAAGTGGGAAATCACGGAAAACCACTTCGAGGATGGCTTGTGTGGGAATCGAACCCCCTCTACTCACCACCTGATGCTGAGTAGATCCCGTACCAATCCTCATACCACGTTTCAAATTTCGTGGCAGAGCCAGGAATTGAACCGCGGACCTCCGGGGTGGCAGCTAATCACGCTGTCCACTACGCAACGGAGGCGACCGGAGTGTATCACACGCTAGCATTTTGTACGCCAAGTTTATGAAATAAAGTATAGCGAAGGGTTGTCGTTTGAGGGTATTATTTGCAGTTCATTTGCCTTATTATTGCAGAGCGGTCGCGAAACATGCTTTAGGTAAATTTGAAAACATGCCAGGTACTGAATGAATGCATCCCAGTCAATATTTAAAGATCTAACTATAATAATTGAATATTTTACCACACGCGTTAATAAGAAACGCAACAATAAGCTGCAAAGTGTGTTGGTAGAGTGTGCGAGTGGTCGCCCGCTCGCTGTTTTGAAGATTCCCTAACCAACGGCGGAAATTTTAAATTCTTCTTAACTACGTATTTTATTATAACCTCCCTACCTCGTACAGAAAGATTTCAACTTAGATTTGTTCACATGATCTACGAGGACGATAGGGAAAGTTGTTTTCGCTACTTTCGCTATCATTTTACCCTCCAGGAACGGCTTTGCCCACGGACTAAGCGAGGTATCCCAACTCTACCGCCACTGAGGGCAGTGTCCTGGAGCTTGAGACTATGGGTCAGGGATACAACTGGGGTTTGTGACCAGCACGACGCCCAGGCGGCCTCACCTGCAAAGCAAACAGGGGCCTGATAAAGGGATAGGTAGAGTGGGAGGGTTTGGCAAGGAAGTGGGAAGGAGGCGGCCGTGGCCTTACGGTAGGTACTGTCCCAGTATTTTCCTGTGCCTATTGGTAGAACTTTTGTCTGAAGTATTTTTAAGAGATGTTACGACACTTTAAACACTCGAGGAAGAGTTGAAATCAGTTTGTCTCTGTCTTAGGAGTAATTCTGTTACTTACCCGCCAAGCGTATGTTGTAATCGGCTGCAAGCTAGACTGTTGACCTCGCTTCACATGTTAGCCAAGGCCAAATTCTTATAGTGGGGGAAGCAATCTATCTCAAGGACGTATTCAATTACATGAAATTACTAATTACAGAGATTATAGAGGGGAACAAGTATATGTATTCATTATGAATACTATTTCGACGCATTATGATGAGGTTTCGAGTACGTTTTCATGCAGCAGAAGCTTTTAAAATGTATTTATCGCTAATGTCGTCGATTGACTTCGATAAATATCGATTGAGTCATCTTGCATAGTGGGGGAAGCCTAATGAGCAAGATGTGTGCACTGACTAGAGCGATTAATCTGATCTGAATTTTGAAATAGTGCGTTTCGCAGTATTCGGGAGTGAAACGATAGTTTAATTATAACTTGTGCTACGCAGTATTAACCAAGCACTAATGCTAACCTCATACAATGGACTTAGACTCCTAAAGCAACGTTTTTCTACGTTATACAAGAATATTAATTGAACATAGAATATTTACGAGGGACATGCAGACTGATTCATGGAACAGCTGATACAGAATTCGGCAGTGATATTTTTACATTTATTCTACCACCATGTTATACGGACTTGAGTCGTGGGGAATAATCAAGCAGTTCTTCGAACGTGCTAATATGCATTGCTAAGCAAATGAATGGAACGCAACAGTGAAGCAGAACCCTGTATCGAGAATAATCCCGTGCTAGAAAATGTACATAAAATACATGAAAGCAAATTACAAGAGCTGACATAAGGAGTCTACTTATACCATTCTGAAATGAAATGCTATCGCATGATGGACATGATTCAGCAAACAAAAGATTTGGCGTCAACAACCCCAGCGCTACGAAGCCCAATCCTGGGTGGTCGAGTGAGAGAGGTCCAGGTTCTTGGAGAGGTGTTCGAGCAGGCGAGGAGACGGATTCGATCACTAGTTCAAGACCAGGGCAGGTCTTTTCGCAGTCTGTAATTGAAGTTCGATCCAAATAGGAATGATATGTTCCAATACACATTCTCGTCCTGAAGCCATCTCAAGGTAGCTGGAAGATCTTATATTATCTAGATGGTAGAATTAGAAGTATTAGTAGATATCCCTTTTTTCACCATGTTTTATTAGTATGTTGAAAGTGAACTGGTGGATTAACTATGACGCTTCTGTAATTTTATCTATCAATTTATTAAGATTTTGGTTCGACTACGAACGCATCTTTTGTCAACATTTGTAGGTTGTAATATTTTGTATTTCAGATTTTTGAACGTCGTTATTTAAATGTAGGCAATAAGATTTGAAACTTTTAATCAGTTGAGAAGATTTGCGTTAGGAGAAGACTACGATATATAGAAGATTGCGTATAAAAAGAAGAATATATTTTGATTGTATTAATGAACATTCTACAACATAATTCTGAAATTATGTGAATTTGCAGAATAGTATAAACGTCGTCGATATATAAAGCAGTATACTTTGAATGATAGAATTATAATACGCTGTTTAGATCTTTGAATGGATTCAAGTGAACTTTTTGAACTTTTGAAGTTAATATTAATGACATTTTGATAGTTGTGAAATGATAGATAATTTTGAGTAATATTTATAGGAATTGTTTGTTGGATTGGAGGCACTTCAGTTTCCAGTTTTCCTTATTTCGGGATTTTTGCTTAGTCTTTTCTGATTTCGTTGTTTTTCTAATGGTCTTTATTGAATCCAATTAATATTTCGAATATTTTCCATGGCGTGGGATTGAACGATATTCTCGAGAGGCTGACATATTTTGAATTCTTGTTACGGAACTGATTCGAATCTCAAGAACATGTTAAATATAATATTGTAATGGACAATTTTTGGTAAATGCATTTCATTTGTGAAATTAATTATAATAAAACACAGATGTATTTTTCAAGAAATGTTAAACGCTACTAATAATCATGTTTATAATGAGGCATGGTAATTCAGAATGATAGATTGAAATTTAAGACATTTTGATATGGTGTGGATGATTAAAGTACAGTTCTTAAAAACTATTGGTGTATCGAAATTGGTTAAATGTAACCATATTTAAATATTATGATATCGGTGCATATTTTGAAATATTGTGGAATTATGCATAAAGAAATCTCAAGACCAGTGAGAGTAGTAAGTTATAATGAATTTATTGTAATGTTATGCGATCTGATGACAGTCGCTTGGTTAAATGGAAGTTCAATTTATTCGTGAAAGAGCACGATTATTGCAGCAATAAAGCTGATTTTTAAAACACTACCCACCATTAAAATTCAAAAAGGCATATTTATAATAATGGATTTGATTGTTAAATGTAAATTATATTATAGGTGTGCAACATAAATTGAAACTTGAATAGTGATGAAAGAAACGAATAATATTTCGAACTAAGTTAAATAACCGAACATGAAATATACATTTGATTGACTTGACTGTTCGTCAAATAAGACATATCTTGGTGTGATTATAAAATAATTGAAATGAAAATAGGTCGATTGGTTGACATAATTTTTGGATAGATTCACACATGAATAATGTTGTAAATAGGTATATATAGTAATTTTCTTGAACATAATCCACGTTTATATGTAGTCGAGCAAAATTGTGTTCCATCGTCACTAATGATTTAAGGTGATAAAATGTTATGCAACAGATGCAATATGGGTATCAGCACCTTTAATAAGAAGACATAATTGATTTTTATTTCTTTGTTGTTTGACCATCGTCACTCAGTATGTCCACGATGTCATCGACCAATACATTGATTATTTTATTTTAAATTCTACCCTGATCTAGTGATTTATATTAATAACAGGATGTGTAAAGAGGACCAGTGGGTAATTTTTCCCATCGTAAGCCTTCATGCACGAGATCTATCTTGGATTCTCTAGTTCTTCTCTGAGATAGTTCATTTTGTTCTTTTCCACTGGTGTTTTCTTCACACATTCTTTTAACTATGTGTGTTCCTATCCCTGGTTGATCCACGTTGGTATTTTGTGGGCTTTTCTTAGCTGGGTCCTTCCAGATTCTGCGATCCAGCTGTGTCTTCGGATTTCAACAGGTAGGACCATGAGGATACGAGTACAGTACTTCCCCCGTAATTGAATTATAGTGAGACCACGGTGGCTATTTTGGAAAATATAAAGAAAGTTAAGGCTGTCATGGTTATAACGTGGGTAGTCATGACGTAAGCATGGATGACGCAGACATTATACCAGCAGGCTACTTGAGCTGAGATTCTTTATGACGTCAGCATTTATTCGAGAAAGATCCGAGATTTACGACGCAGTCGCAGGAAACGTGGAATTCTGCTGAGGAAGAAATTATGCTATTGGAGGGGAGGCTCGAACCAATAAACGATTGTTTGAAGGAAGACGGAGATTGCTGAAACTATGGTATTTTTAATGCTTTTTGGAATGCAGAATTGTGGAAATCCATTTGCAGTAGAGGCATTGTTCTGGAATTTTGGTGAAATTTATTTCCAGTTTTTGAATTTTGAAAATCCGTCAAGTATTGACGAAGTTGGAACTTCGAGCGATGACGCAGTAACACGCTATGGAAGGGATGGATACGCCCCTCATGAAGTTTATAAAAGGCCTTGCGCAGAAGAGAGGAGTCTCAATCGTCAGGTCTCAAATCGTCAGATCTTCAGTGATTATATATTCGTTTTGGTGAAACGTCGAGTGACATTGGTAGAAAGAGTCGTCTTTATAACGCGTGGTGAAGCCACCGCATTAAACGTGATTCGAGCAGACAAGCAGTGCAAGTTTACTGTGAGTAAAACTAGGTGAAGTTAAAACGCACATTATAACGCGTCTACAAGGTTGGCTATGAACAGTTAGCGGTTGCCTATAAGCTAATCCTCTTGTGCAGTGCTACATTAAGCAGTGTAGGAAATTTGAACAATTTCAAGGAGTTATTTCAGAAGATATTAGCAATTTTAGACGACTGACAAAAGTGATTTTCTCGCTACCTGAGAAGCACGTTATAGCGTCAGATCCTACGCTACGGCTGACACAGCTAGTATAACAGGGAGACTTCTGATTGCTTTTGTGACACAACGCTACAGTATTATGGAGCAGTTTAATAAGGCAGTTTGTTCTTCTATTACCATAACCGAAGAGAAGATGGAAGGCTAAAGGACTTTAATGCAATTGGGACATACATCGTTGGAGTAAGATAGCAACATGGAACTTCGCTAATTACCATTCCATATAAGCGGACATGTGGTGAACAACCATCTACACCCATGTTTCGTGGCTCAACGCTGAATACTATCAAACAGCAATGAAAACGATTTCATACTCACTGAATATGAATATTTCAATGGAAATTACTACAAAGACTTCATGGCGATTTTCTACAAGATCTTCAGGGATTTTCAAGAGAGGTCAGGGTTGTCCCGACTCACAAAGAAGAATTTTGCCGGAAGGATGTCTGTCATCATCAAGGAGGAAGCAGTTCGATTCTCCGAGGGTGCTGTTTCCTGTTTCGAGGATGGAGCTCAGCTTTAACTTGGTGAAATGGATCCATCAGCAGTCTTCTTTGGGGAATTTTTCTCTGGAACGTCAATCGGCAGATAAGGTAGTCGTGAACGTTTATTGTATTTGAGTTTTCTAGCAATATTTGAGCAACCATTTTCCCATATTTTCTGTCCTCATGTATTTTGCCCTATATTCTTGTTTGAGATTCCTGTTCTCAGTACACCTTTATGAGTTATGCCTTTTTCGACGATTTATTAAGACATTGTTATGTCATGGGCATAGTTAAATGATTTTGGATCAGTTGAGACTGATATTCAGATATTTCAGTAATTTGATTATTATTTTGGTAGTCACGATTTGACTATAAGTTAATGATTTTCATGGCAGATTTAAATTCAGACAGCTTGTCTCTTTATTAAAGTAATTCTACCCCAGTTTAATTACTTTGACCAATTTTCTGTCATCATCAAGAAGGAAGAACATTTAAATGATTTTAGAGCGTTAAAATCTCTTGCGTTGTCGACGATCTTGGAAATACTAGTCGTTATTTGAAATTGATTGCAACACAGACATTTATCGTCAGTTATGAACGACCATTGCATCATAGACAATTTTGTGAAAGATGAACTTTAATTATGAATTATTGAATGCATTAAAGTCTTGAACTTTTGTTAGGAGTTTTTCTCAATTAGAGAGTTGAATAATAATGTTTGCATTCCACAGTCTAATTGGATTCTATTCGACTATTTTGCAGTTTAGTCGCACTTTGTTTGATGATAGTATTTTTATACTACAATACTTTGAAGATGATAATCTTAAATTTTGATAGACCAGAGAGGCGTATATAAGCGTATTCACTATTAGATTTGTTTGTGATTGGCAAATTTTTACTTCATTTCGATTCATGAATGAAATCCACGAAGGTTAAATGACAACAGTTTTGAAACTATTAATGATTATAAGAATTTTTGAAGTGGAACTATGAATGTATAATCGCTAGTGCAGCGTACGTGTTGAAAGTCGCTGATGTATAATGCCCTTGAAGTAAATGAAGGAGGTTCCCACAGTAATTAATGATATTAAAGAATTTGTTAGTGGAGGTTTTTGTAAATTCTGTGGAAGATTTTGATGCCGTATATATTAATATATGATGAATTTTGGGCCTATCTTTAATGCAGTTTTGTGCATTTTTTTTGTAAGCGACGTATTTACCGCTGGAGTGTATTGTATTTGTCCTTTGAAAATTAATCAAGTGAATTTACTGTTATAATTAACAAGAGTATTGAAAGAATTTGAGATAAGATTTTGAATGAAGATTACCGTCACAAATAATTAGAATTATTAAACATTTATTAAACCAGATTGTGACATTAATATGTATAACTAACCTTCATTGGTCGATTATATTGACACGATTTTGAAATTACCAACCGGATGAACATGTGGTTAATGTATTTCTCAAATTAATAATTTGAATAATTTAAATGTTAATATTGTAAATAAATAATGTAAATATCTTTGACAATAATGTGGAACGGAAGTAATGTTAGAGGCGTGTTTAAAATTCTTTTTGTCTTTAACTATATTATAAACAATTTCTAATTGTTATAAATTAATTTATGAGTTTTGTTAAAAACATTTAAGAGTTTGTTTTATACTCTAAACAATGCTTATTAAACATTTGGATGCTAATTAAACAAGTTTAGGGATTGTCAGAATAATCCAGTGGTATGTGAGTAAAGCATTTGAAAGATTTGCGTAACAATATTTGTGATGTCTTGCGGACATTTAAAGCTTTTGAGAGTGCTGGATTCTTACGCAACGTGGCTTGACAAGGGAGCCCATTTGACAGGTGTACGTCAGGTTGAAGGGTAGATGGCAGCTGGCCAGACATCTGGTTATCAGCGGACGAGGTCGTCTGCAGTGTGGCCTTGCGCCTATAAATACAAGTGTCATGTTTATTAAAAGAAAACAAACGCTCTATAAATGTGTCTCATCCTGACTTCCTTATCCAATCCAAGTGTGCTATGAATATTACGTTATTTTGAGCTCGTGGGAGCTAACATGTTGTATAATAACTTTGCAAGTCCTACAGGAGGACATAGTCAGATTGACATGGGCTACTGATAGCCACATTTATTTTGTTGAGTTGTTAAAGTCATACCCTTTATTTGAAATAAAGCTTTTGTACAGTTCAAAGTTCTTGCCGTCGTTCTGGTTCATTTTTAAATGTCATAGTGAAGGTTATTGTGGGAGCATACTTTAGAGATCCTGTTGTCAACCCAATCCCCGAGATATTTATAAGAGGTAAGTAGAGGTAAGTATGGACCCCCGTCTATTTTGGTGTGTTCCACAATAATTCCTTGTTAACTTCTGTACTCAAATCTCGGTAGTATCTGTCAGTGCCATTTTCATTGGTGTAGCTGAGCCGGCGCGGTGGATTATTGGCAATCCGATTGAGGGGGCGGATATCTGACAGCCTACTATCCGGGTAAACGGGGACAGAAGGATTGGCGACCCTAAAACGTGGGGCTGATTCAACATAAATGGATCACCAGGTTGAACACCAGTAGGATTGGCAAACCTAAAACGTGTGGATCGATTAGACTCAAATAAAGAGGTTGATTCTTTGTTAGATGTCTAGGCCAATTGTAGTATTTAAGAGTGTGATTATATAGGAATTAAATGTTGTATTGTAGTAGGAAAATTACACTCAGAAAAGATCAGATCTTATACAACTTGAGAAAGGTTAAATGGGCTGGAAACTTAGAAAAATCGCCTATGATCTGGAATCTTATTTTATTTGACCGGCTTATGACATTTTAGTCATATTAGAGATAAAATTAAATTATTTGGATTGTAAATGTAAATTATTTGTGTTAGGATATTTTGAAATGGACCAGGGAAATTTGAACTTGTGCTTGAGTTTGTTTCAACATGAAGTGTCTTCGAAGGTTAATTATAAGGTAATTATAAGTTAGTTTTAAGACAGAAAATTGATCAAATTTATATATGGTGAAAAGTGTTGCTCAGATGTTGTTATTTTGCTCTTTTGATGTATGTCCCTACAGCAGTTTATATTTTGAATTAATATTGTAATGGCAGACGAAAGTATGAGGATGATGTTAGAAGAGTTGAAAGCTAGCATGAATGAAAGTGCGAGGGAGATGAAAGCTAGCATGAACAGCAGTATGAAGCAGATGATGGAGGAGAATGCTAGTAATTTGTCTGCTAATTTGAAAGTTAGCATGAGTGAAAGCATGAAGGAGATGGAAGCTAGGAATACTAGTCGAATGGAGGAGAGCATGAAAGTTCTTCAGACCAGTTCTGCTCACTTAGAGGATAATATGTCGCGTTTACAGATTAATACCCAAGGAATCGAGAATGCTGTAACTGACATGCGCTCAGACATGTCCAATGTTAAAATAGATGTGTCTAATGTGCATAAAGATCTTACAATGTTGAATTTAGATGTTGCTAATGTCCGAAGTGATATTTCTTGTGCTAGGGCTGAAGTAGTTGTTGTTAAAAATGATGTTGCGACTGTCCAAGACAAGGTTGAGGAAGTCCAAAGAGGAATCCAAAATGTTAGAACTGATGTGTCAAATGTTCAGGTTGATATTAATAACATTCATTCGGATGTAAACGAGATGCAAAGTGACATAAATAACATTCAAGTAGAGGTCAACACAGTTTTCGTAGATATTGCTAAAGTCCAAACTGATGTAAATAAAGTCAGGGAAGAAATAGAAAATTCGAAAACCCTTTGTACACGTAATATAAGTGCATTAACGACTAGGCTAGTTGATGAGTCAGTTAGAACGACAGCGTCTTTAGCAGGTTTAAAGTTTGATGTAGAGGTCATGAGAACCCAGGTATTAGACCATAATAGATTACTTAAAGAAGATATCGAAGTAGACATAGCAGAAATGTTAACGGCAAATGTAGCAGTATGGAAAGACGAGTGGAATAGGTCAAGTGGGGAACATGTAACCCAAATTCAGGAACGTATTGAAAGAAAACTTGCCAGTACTCAAATAGATATTAACAATGAAGTAGTACAGATTAGGAAAGATTTAAGCGTCAGGATGGATTCGCTATCCGAGAGACAAGTAGAAGATAGAACACAATTAGGTCAGGATGTGCAAGCATTAAAATCTGCATTAGAGGAACAGATTCATAAAGTTGTCTCTGATGTGAATGAAACGACGAGTAAACTGCAAAATTTGAAGCTAGGAGAAGCTAGTTTGATGGGGACCTACAAAGAAGAGTTAATCAAGAAAGTCTTAACGGAGATTACTGACAAGGATACAGTAGGCTTGGCTTGCGAAACCAATAGGAATTATGCCAGAAGATATAACCTAGATCCACAAGAGAGAGACGTGACGCCTGAAGAACGTATATCCAGATTCAGGGAGGAAGATGACGAGAGGAATATGGAACCTGAGTGGAACTATCGAGATAGTGGGAAAAATTACCCGGATTCATATCCGAGGAACGTAACGGTCATCAGGAATTTTGAAGACAAACCACAAAAATTCAGCAACACTGATAGTTTGACGCCTATAGAATATATTAGGAACCTCAAAGATTATTTCATCGAAGCTCACATTCCCAGAGAGAGAGAGATGAAGATTGTGGAAAGATTTTTGATTGGAGGACCCCTCGAATGGTTTCGCGCATTTAGATACACATTCAGTAACTTTGACGAGTTTGCAGAGGCGCTAATCAAACGATTTTGGTCCATCGAGGCGCAGAATTCGTTAAGAGCGGAGGTTTATTCAAGAAAATACTCAGGTACTCTTCCAACGCGGTACGCCGATTTCTTTACGAGTCAATTGTCCCGCTTGAGATTTTTGCAACCCCCTTTGTCAACGGAGCAATTAATTGATGCGATTTCTCGTATGCTGCCTGTGGAGGTGACGAGACTAATCATTTCGTCAAACATAAGGGATTTGACCAGCATGGATGAATTACTGAGGAGGTTAGACTACACAAGTCCAGTGCCTAACGTGGTACAGAAAGGTCAAAGGCATGACTTTAAAGAAATAAATACGGTATATATGGACCAAGTCCAACAAACTGACAAGCCAGATGAAGAGAAAACTGACAATATAGGTCCTCACAGGAATAATCAGTTTAGAAATAACAGAACGCAAGTTTACCGTCCGTATCAACAGAGAAGAGGCTGGAACTATAATCGAGGCAACTACAACAATGGAAGAGGCAGATATTACAACAATCATGGTTATAACAGAAATTATAATAGAAATAACCAGAACCAAAATAGCAATCAAAATCCTCAAGGTCAGGTTATGACACCCGATCAGTATCAGGAAAGAGAGAGGGAAAGCCAGCAATATATAAAGGAGTTACGGGAAAAAGAAGCCGAAAATCAAAAGAAAAGGCAGGATGTTGTAATCGATCCTGGACCTTCTACGAGCCAGCAGAACTTAGAAAATAGAAATACTGGACAGAAGAGAAAGTAGAGAGGAGAGAATGCATTTAACCACACACAACCCAGAGTAGAAGAGATTTATGATTAAGGAACATAGAGGAAATATCATACTATCCTAGAGTAAGCCAGTAATAATTCAATTTCGTGTTCAAAAGAGTTGAGATACTTGTAACACTGAGTTTAAAAACAATTTGCAACTGTTTTTAAAACGTGGTGAGGGGAGAATGCCCCCGTAATTGAATTATAGTGAGACCACGGTGGCTATTTTGGAAAATATAAAGAAAGTTAAGGCTGTCATGGTTATAACGTGGGTAGTCATGACGTAAGCACGGATGACGCAGACATTATACCAGCAGGCTACTTGAGCTGAGATTCTTTATGTCGTCAGCATTTATTCGAGAAAGATCCGAGATTTACGACGCAGTCGCAGGAAACGTGGAATTCTGCTGAGGAAGAAATTATGCTATTGGAGGGGAGGCTCGAACCAATAAACGATTGTTTGAAGGAAGACGGAGATTGCTGAAACTATGGTATTTTTAATGCTTTTTGGAATGCAGAATTGTGGAAATCCATTTGCAGTAGAGGCATTGTTCTGGAATTTTGGTGAAATTTATTTCCAGTTTTTGAATTTTGAAAATCCGTCAAGTATTGACGAAGTTGGAACTTCGAGCGATGACGCAGTAACACGCTATGGAAGGGATGGATACGCCCCTCATGAAGTTTATAAAAGGCCTTGCGCAGAAGAGAGGAGTCTCAATCGTCAGGTCTCAAATCGTCAGATCTTCAGTGATTATATATTCGTTTTGGTGAAACGTCGAGTGACATTGGTAGAAAGAGTCGTCTTTATAACGCGTGGTGAAGCCACCGCATTAAACGTGATTCGAGCAGACAAGCAGTGCAAGTTTACTGTGAGTAAAACTAGGTGAAGTTAAAACGCACATTATAACGCATCTACAAGGTTGGCTATGAACAGTTAGCGGTTGCCTATAAGCTAATCCTCTTGTGCAGTGCTACATTAAGCAGTGTAGGAAATTTGAACAATTTCAAGGAGTTATTTCAGAAGATATTAGCAATTTTAGACGACTGACAAAAGTGATTTTCTCGCTACCTGAGAAGCACGTTATAGCGTCAGATCCTACGCTACGGCTGACACAGCTAGTATAACAGGGAGACTTCTGATTGCTTTTGTGACACAACGCTACAGTATTATGGAGCAGTTTAATAAGGCAGTTTGTTCTTCTATTACCATAACCGAAGAGAAGATGGAAGGCTAAAGGACTTTAATGCAATTGGGACATACATCGTTGGAGTAAGATAGCAACATGGAACTTCGCTAATTACCATTCCATATAAGCGGACATGTGGTGAACAACCATCTACACCCATGTTTCGTGGCTCAACGCTGAATACTATCAAACAGCAATGAAAACGATTTCATACTCACTGAATATGAATATTTCAATGGAAATTACTACAAAGACTTCATGGCGATTTTCTACAAGATCTTCAGGGATTTTCAAGAGAGGTCAGGGTTGTCCCGACTCACAAAGAAGAATTTTGCCGGAAGGATGTCTGTCATCATCAAGGAGGAAGCAGTTCGATTCTCCGAGGGTGCTGTTTCCTGTTTCGAGGATGGAGCTCAGCTTTAACTTGGTGAAATGGATCCATCAGCAGTCTTCTTTGGGGAATTTTTCTCTGGAACGTCAATCGGCAGATAAGGTAGTCGTGAACGTTTATTGTATTTGAGTTTTCTAGCAATATTTGAGCAACCATTTTCCCATATTTTCTGTCCTCATGTATTTTGCCCTATATTCTTGTTTGAGATTCCTGTTCTCAGTACACCTTTATGAGTTATGCCTTTTTCGACGATTTATTAAGACATTGTTATGTCATGGGCATAGTTAAATGATTTTGGATCAGTTGAGACTGATATTCAGATATTTCAGTAATTTGATTATTATTTTGGTAGTCACGATTTGACTATAAGTTAATGATTTTCATGGCAGATTTAAATTCAGACAGCTTGTCTCTTTATTAAAGTAATTCTACCCCAGTTTAATTACTTTGACCAATTTTCTGTCATCATCAAGAAGGAAGAACATTTAAATGATTTTAGAGCGTTAAAATCTCTTGCGTTGTCGACGATCTTGGAAATACTAGTCGTTATTTGAAATTGATTGCAACACAGACATTTATCGTCAGTTATGAACGACCATTGCATCATAGACAATTTTGTGAAAGATGAACTTTAATTATGAATTATTGAATGCATTAAAGTCTTGAACTTTTGTTAGGAGTTTTTCTCAATTAGAGAGTTGAATAATAATGTTTGCATTCCACAGTCTAATTGGATTCTATTCGACTATTTTGCAGTTTAGTCGCACTTTGTTTGATGATAGTATTTTTATACTACAATACTTTGAAGATGATAATCTTAAATTTTGATAGACCAGAGAGGCGTATATAAGCGTATTCACTATTAGATTTGTTTGTGATTGGCAAATTTTTACTTCATTTCGATTCATGAATGAAATCCACGAAGGTTAAATGACAACAGTTTTGAAACTATTAATGATTATAAGAATTTTTGAAGTGGAACTATGAATGTATAATCGCTAGTGCAGCGTACGTGTTGAAAGTCGCTGATGTATAATGCCCTTGAAGTAAATGAAGGAGGTTCCCACAGTAATTAATGATATTAAAGAATTTGTTAGTGGAGGTTTTTGTAAATTCTGTGGAAGATTTTGATGCCGTATATATTAATATATGATGAATTTTGGGCCTATCTTTAATGCAGTTTTGTGCATTTTTTTTGTAAGCGACGTATTTACCGCTGGAGTGTATTGTATTTGTCCTTTGAAAATTAATCAAGTGAATTTACTGTTATAATTAACAAGAGTATTGAAAGAATTTGAGATAAGATTTTGAATGAAGATTACCGTCACAAATAATTAGAATTATTAAACATTTATTAAACCAGATTGTGACATTAATATGTATAACTAACCTTCATTGGTCGATTATATTGACACGATTTTGAAATTACCAACCGGATGAACATGTGGTTAATGTATTTCTCAAATTAATAATTTGAATAATTTAAATGTTAATATTGTAAATAAATAATGTAAATATCTTTGACAATAATGTGGAACGGAAGTAATGTTAGAGGCGTGTTTAAAATTCTTTTTGTCTTTAACTATATTATAAACAATTTCTAATTGTTATAAATTAATTTATGAGTTTTGTTAAAAACATTTAAGAGTTTGTTTTATACTCTAAACAATGCTTATTAAACATTTGGATGCTAATTAAACAAGTTTAGGGATTGTCAGAATAATCCAGTGGTATGTGAGTAAAGCATTTGAAAGATTTGCGTAACAATATTTGTGATGTCTTGCGGACATTTAAAGCTTTTGAGAGTGCTGGATTCTTACGCAACGTGGCTTGACAAGGGAGACCATTTGACAGGTGTACGTCAGGTTGAAGGGTAGATGGCAGCTGGCCAGACATCTGGTTATCAGCGGACGAGGTCGTCTGCAGTGTGGCCTTGCGCCTATAAATACAAGTGTCATGTTTATTAAAAGAAAACAAATGCTCTATAAATGTGTCTCATCCTGACTTCCTTATCCAATCCAAGTGTGCTATGAATATTACGTTATTTTGAGCTCGTGGGAGCTAACATGTTGTATAATAACTTTGCAAGTCCTACAGGAGGACATAGTCAGATTGACATGGGCTACTGATAGCCACATTTATTTTGTTGAGTTGTTAAAGTCATACCCTTTATTTGAAATAAAGCTTTTGTACAGTTCAAAGTTCTTGCCGTCGTTCTGGTTCATTTTTAAATGTCATAGTGAAGGTTATTGTGGGAGCATACTTTAGAGATCCTGTTGTCAACCCAATCCCCGAGATATTTATAAGAGGTAAGTAGAGGTAAGTATGGACCCCCGTCTATTTTGGTGTGTTCCACAATAATTCCTTGTTAACTTCTGTACTCAAATCTCGGTAGTATCTGTCAGTGCCATTTTCATTGGTGTAGCTGAGCCGGCGCGGTGGATTATTGGCAATCCGATTGAGGGGGCGGATATCTGACAGCCTACTATCCGGGTAAACGGGGACAGTACCATCCCGGCATTTGCCCGAAGACGAAGTGGGAAAGCACGGAAAACCACTTCGAGGATGGCTGAGGAGAGAATCGAACCCCCTCTACTCATTTGGGCCACCCGAGGCTGACTAGACCCCGTTCCGGTCCTCGTACCACTTTTCAAATTTCGTGACAGAGCCGGGAATCGAACCCAGGACCTCCGGGGCGGCGGCTATCATGCTGACCGCAACGCTAAGGAGGCGACTCCGGAAAGTTGTTTCCTTCTCTCATTTAAATGGTTATTTTCCCTAAATACTGTTCAAAACCATGGATGGATACTATTCGTGATAACTATTAGTATTTTAATAGTTCAATATTTATTCCAGAATAATAAGAGTAATAATATGACACGTTCTGTATTTTCTGCCTGGCTGCGTGTCTCAGCGGTAACGTTCTCGCTTGCTGTGCCCAAGGTTGCAGGTTCGTATCCTGGCACAGTCAGCTGGCATTTAAGGGTGCGCAACTGCGAGGGTGCCGTTTCAGTAGATTTACTGGTACTTTAAAGATCCCCTTCGGAGCAAAATTCCGGCACCCCGGCGTCTCTAAAAGCCAGAGTAGTTAAATGGGACGCAAAACCAATAACATTACAATTATATGTATTTACTGTATGTTTGGGGCAGATGACCTCGTAGTTCCACCCCGTAAAACCTCACTAACTATTAAAATTCTAATAGTTATCACTAGGGTTCGGATTCGATCAGATTTGCATATTTTTTCCTGAATAGTACACATTGAAAGAAGCCTTTCGGTGGTATTTTCACCTCTCTGGGACCAAGAGAATCGAAATTTATCGAGCATATAAATGCATAAAACCGCGGTTTTCAGAATAGAAGCATATAAATGCATATTCTTGTGTTTTCCTTCGAATTCCTCCATCCCCCTCCCTTCCCCAAATCGGGCAATGACCATCCTTAAGGTTCTAAAACAGAAATAATTATTCAAAAGCCTATCTCGTGCGAATAATAGAACCGCAGGTTTTTAACCTTTGGTGAGGTCGTTCTCGTCATTGAAACTTTTATCGACCGATTTAAGAAAATCATTAAAAACTGAAAACATAGAAAAAATTCTTGTTGTATAGACCAATGCAGATTTACTTCAGTGACTCGCCTAATTTTTAACATTTTTAAAATGAACTTTTAAACTGTAACTTTTATAAGAAAACTTCTCTTATATATACTTGAAACTTGAATGCGAGTATATCGCAGTGCATCATACATACAATTAGAAAATAAAGCCCGTATATAAAGATATGTTATTGGTTTTTTCGTTTCACTTTCCTTTCTATAGTTTTTAACGGTGTTTTTTGAGCATATTCTGCATATTTAACTGCATATAATGTTTTTTCGAGCATATCTATCCAGCATGTAATGGGGTTTTTGAGCATATCTATCGAGCATAAAACACATGGTTTTTGAGCATATCTGGAGATTTCTTCGAGCATATCAATCCGAGCCCTAGTTATCACTATAGTATCATCCAAGGTTTTGAACAGCATTTAGGGAAAATAACCATTTAATTGAGGGAAGAAAACAACTTTCCCTATCGTCCTCGTAGATCATGTGAACAAAATTAAGTTGAAATCTTGCTGTACGAGGTAGGGATGGTATAATAAATTAGATCAAAAGAATAAAAAATGTCCGCCGTTGGATAGCCTTGAACCCGGGATCTTCAAAGCAGCGAGCGGTCGCGATACCACTCGCATACTTTTCCGACACACTGAGGAGCTTTTTGTTGCGCTTCTTATTAACTCGTATGGTAAAATATTCAATTATTACAGTTAGATATTAAATATTGTTTGGAATGCATTCATTCAGTACCTGGCATGTTTTCAAAATTACTTAAAGCCAGTTTCGCGACCACTTTGCGTTAATAAGGGGAATGAACTGCAAATAATATCCTCAAACGACAACCCTTCGCCATGTTTTATTTTATACAACTTGGCGTCCGGAAGTCCGCGGTTCGATTCCCGGCTCTGTCACGAAATTTGAAAAGTGGTATGAGGACTGGAATGGGGTCTGCTCAGTGTCGGGTGGTCCAAATGAGTAGAGGGGTTCGATTCCCACCTCAGCCATCCTCGAAGTGGTTTTCCGTGTTTTCCCACTTCGTCCTCTGCCAAATGCTGGGATGGAACCTACCGTAAGGCCACGGTCGCCTCCTTCCCACTTCCATGCCTAATCCTCCTACTCTTCCCATCCCATCATCAGGCCCCTGTTCGCTTTGCAGGTGAGGCCGCCTGGGCGTAGTGATGTTCACACACCGCAGTTGTATCCCCGACTCAGAGTCTCAAGCTCCAGGACACTGCCCTCAGTGGCGATAGAGGTGGGATCCCTCGCTTAGTCCTTGGGAAAAGCCAACCCTGGATGGTAAAACGATACCGAAAAAAACTTGGCGTACGGAATGCTAGCGTGTGATACACTTCGGTCATAAAAGCAGATTTACGGACGAGGATGAACAGAATCATACAGGATTTTGTACCAACGATCACAACAGCTTCCTTACCAGCAAGTGTCGTCTGATACGGGCTTTAAGTGAGACAAGTCATGTTAACAGTCTAATGAACTCAATTTACTACAATATTTCCCATAAGTGGGTCAATTAATACTTTTTTTTATATTTGTCAAATGTAAGAATGAGGATAAGATTATATCCAGCTGTCACAGAGGGCTTTGATATTATTAGTATTATTATTATGTTTAGCGTATGTCTTTTAGTGCCGGAAGTGTCCGAGGACATGTTCGGCTCGCCCGTTTTGTAGCTGCTTCGAGACGGACACCCAATGGGTGAGCTACAAGTACCGTTGGGGAGGAAAGTTGGAATGGAAGGTCGAGGAGTTGGAAGGTAGCGGCTGTGGCCTATAGTTAGGGACCAACCCCGGCATTTGCCTGGAAGGAAGATGGGAAACCAAAGAAGACCATCTTCAAGGTTGCCGGCGGTGGGATTCGAACCACCTCACCTCCCGGATGTAAGCGACTGCCAGCAGTCATGCCGTAACGACCACGGCTATCTCACCCGGTAGGGATTTGATATGACACAGCGTAAGAATGACGAATGGTTTACAACCCCAGACGTTACAGAAGGTTTTGACTTGACATGTGTGACGGCCTGAGTGAGTCTGAGTATTCCTTTAAACCAAGGTGGTCAATATTTCGAACACTTGCTACCCTGAATATACAGGATACCTTGCTTTCGTTCTACAGATCATTATGTCGTCGTCCAATCTGGCTACATACCATCGGATAAGTACGGTCCTTTCCAGGACCAAATAAAAATCACTCGTTGGAACAAATAGATATGCGTCTATAATACATCCACAATAAACGACATTAAGGGGAAAAATATAATGTACTAGTTCGAGGTTCGAACCTACTACAATGCGACTTCGTTGATGTTCATCTAGCAATTCTTGGTTTAGCCACCATGGTACAGCTGGCACCTATTGAATCTAATCGTAGACACTTCCTGTCCAAACGTATGAAGGTGTTATTTGGAGCTGTGATCGTTTTAATCATGCATTATATTTGGGGTCATTGAAAGAACACTGCCACTATCGATTTCTACTCTGTATACAGAGTAGTCCACCGGCTCCTTATTCTTTTGGGAGAAAGGCAACCCAACTAATGCGTATATCATAGTCATCCTAAAAACATCAGAACCTGCTCTTTTACGACCTTAGCACAACTTTACTGTTGAGTACATGCTCGCGAAAATAGTAGAAATCGATTGTGGCAGTGTTCGTTCAATGACCTCAAATATAATGCATGATTAAAACGATCACAGCTCCGAATAACACCTTCTTAGGTTTGGACAGGAAGTGTCTACGAATAGATTCAATACGTGCCAGCAATACACCATGGTTCTCAGTAGCTATGGTGGCTAAATCAAGAATTGCTAGAGGAACATCAACGAAGTCGCATTGTAGTAGTTTCGAACCTCGAACTAGTACATTATATTTTTTGCTTAATGTCGTTTATTGTGGATGTCTTTTGGACGCATATCTATCTGTTCCAATGAGTGATTTTGTATTTGGTCCTGAAAAGGACCGTACTTATCCGATGGAACGTAGCCAGATTGGACGACGACATAATGATATGTAGAACGAAAGCAAGGTATCCTGTACATTATATTCAGGGTAGCAAGTGTTCGAAATGTTGACCACCTTGGTTTAAAGGAAAACTCAGACTCACTCAGGCCGCCAGACATGTCATGTCAAAGCCCTCTGTAACGTCTCGGGTTGTAAACCATTCCTCATTCTTACGCTGTGTCAAATCAAAGCCCTCTGTAAATACGGGATATAATCCAATCCTCATTCTTGCGTCTGACAAATATAAAAAAGTATTAATTGATCCACTTATGGGAACTACCGTTGTGTATTGAGTTCATTAGATTGTTAACATGACTTTTCTCACTAAAAGCCCGCATCACACGACACTTGCTGGTAAGGAAGCTGTTGTGATCGTTGGTACAAAATCCTGTGTGATTCTGATCATCCTCGTCCATACACCTGCTTTTATGACCGAAGTGTATCACACGCTATCATTTTGTACGCCGAGTTGTATGAAAGGGTTGTTGTTTGAGGATATTATTTGCGGTTCATTCACCTTATTAACGCAAAGCCGTCGCGAAACGTGCTAGAAGTCAATTTGAAAAACATGCCAAGTACTTAATTGAATACATTCCAATCA
This sequence comes from Meconema thalassinum, assembly GCA_946902985.2. Classification (NCBI taxonomy): domain Eukaryota; kingdom Metazoa; phylum Arthropoda; class Insecta; order Orthoptera; family Tettigoniidae; genus Meconema; species Meconema thalassinum. The sequence goes on along the minus strand of OX336389.2, from coordinate 584,059,405 downwards.
ATATTTAAGATCTAACTCTAATAATTCAATATTTTACCATACGCGTTAATAAGAAGCGCAACAAAATGCTCCACAAAGAGATGGAAAAGTGTGCGAGTGGTATCGCGCCCACTAGCTGTTTTCGAGATCCCGGGTTCAAGACTATCCAACGGCGGATATTTTAAACTATGTTATTATACCCTCCCTACCTCGTACAGCAAGATTTCAACTTGGTTTTGTTCACATGATCTACGAGGACGATAGGGAAAGTTGCTTTCTTCTCTCATTTAAATGGTAAAGTTTCCTAAATACTGTTCAAAACCATGGATGGAAACAATTCGTGATTATTAGAATTTGAAAAGTTCAATATTTATTCCAGAAGAATAATAATATGACACGTTCTGTATTTACCGCCTTGCTGCGTGGCTCAGCGGTAACATTCTTGCTTGCTGTGCCCAAGGTTGCAGGTTCGTATCCTGGCGCAGTCAGCTGGCATTTGAGGGTGCGCAAATGCGAGGGAGCCGTGTCAGTAGATTTAATGGCACGTTAAAGATCCCCGTTTGCGTTATCGTTTTACCCTCCAGGGTTGGCTTTTCCCACGTACTAAGTGAGGTATCCCAACTCTACCGCCACTGAGGGCAGTGTCCTGGAGCTTGAGACTCTGATTCGGGGATACAACTGGGGTGTGTGACCAGCACTACGCCCAGGCGGCCTCACCTTCAAAACGATCAGGGGCCTGATGAAGGGATGGGAAGAGTGGGAGGGTTTGGCAAGGAAGTGGGAAGGAGGCAGCCGTGGCCTTACGTTAGGTACTTTACCCGTATAAATATTGATGCTCACCTGTTGGAAATCCTAAGATAGAGTGGATCGTAGAATCTTGAGGTTCCGGCTAGTAAATCCTGAAAATCCCACCGACAAAGACATCATGACCCTACAACAGTCTGTACGATTGTGTTATGCATCAATTACACTCATCTGGGATGGTGACTACCAGTGGAGAGTGAGAATATTGCCTCTTTTCGGGTCGGATGGGTTAAGGGTGCCTAAAATATGATCCAATTCCACAACACAATCTCCTTATAGTTAAAATAAATCCACACAAAACGCCACGTAGAAAAATAACGAAGTGAAATTTTATTAAATAACCAATTAAATTAAAAAAACAATAAACATTAAAAGGGGGTCGCTTGCCCCATAAAAGAATTAAATTAAAGTCAGACATGACTTCACTATGTGCACATCTGCTGAGTAGCATGATCAGCTGTAATCTAATTCACACCAATCAACGTTAAATTTGCTATAAAACACACTTGAGATTGTTTAAAAACATCACGCAGTCTTTGAGAAAAGATCAGGACTGGTATTTAAATAATACAGAACAGCATTCCTTTTGCTCCAACAAGTTAGACTTCACTGCGTCAAACTGTTATATACATTTCTCTTCCATTTATATAACTGGATTCTACAACTGCACACAGCTGGCTTATGCGTAACTTTCAACCATACACAAATGCAATGTTATTTCTCAACAGAAATGAGACTTGACTGTCTTCATTCTCTAATTATAATTTCTCTATAACGTAATATTTAACATTCAAACGTGAAACTGAACCCTTCAGAATAGCAGTGTTTATATGCAAGAATCTTGATCAAGGGGTCGCGCTCAGTTCTTAGTGTGATGTATACGTTCGCCAAACAACATGCTCTACTGAGGTAAGGGTCATAGGATTAAAACTATAATTAAGAAAGAAAGGTGACAAGACGTAAAATAATAACATGATTTAATGACTAATAGTGCATAAAAAGAGTATAAACAACAATAATAAAAATCCTCCCTGAATTTTCCCATGACAGGAATATCTATCAATGCTGAGGAATCAGACGGATCTCCCCCTTATTAAATTGTGGATCCTAGTTCCACTAACTTGCATTTGGATTTTATGTACGCGTAATGACTAACTACGAGGAATGAGTACTTGAATGACTGTTCGTTTACAACGGGTTAACAACCACGATGCTTACGAACAATCATCTCGTAAATCAACGTTTACGGATATGGGACATGACACTAATAAAAACCCTTAAAAATGTAATGCTGACACACACACTAAAAATCTACTATTTACAGGAATCTCCATCGAGACCCTCCATTAGCGCGATGACGCACTTGACAAAATGAGCTGCCAACTCCGGCCAATTGCTCAATACACAAACAAGGAAAAGACAGCAACGCACGTGACTTCACGGGTCACTGATATGGAATATAAACATGGAATAAACCAACAACAACAAAAGCCTGACCGGCTGAGATTACTTTATATGAACAAGACTGCATGTTAAGCTAACGCTTCGGAGATTATCGTGATTCGTAGGCAACTCCCATTTATTTAAACAATTTTTATCATTGATCAGTTCTTAATTCTGTATTTCAAGTAATTACGGAGCCAAACAAGCACTCCCCACTAATGACCTCGCTTGCAACCTTCAGTCCGTCTTGTGAAACAGCTCCCCCTTCCTCAATACTTGTCATTGTCCCAACTCCAGTGTGTAAAAATAACTGACCAGCTGTGCCGTTATCTCAAAGAATCAACAGCAACAAATCTCAACCACCTCAACATATGGTCAGACATTAATCAAAATAGCCACAATTGCCCTCGCAAGGTAACAATATGGACATGGCACCAAGCTGACAGAAATCAGTCTACGCTGAAATTCCCGCTTGTAATGACCACAAAATACACACACTCACACTGCTGGGAATGACATTACGTTTTTCACACAGGTCGGCTGAATAGATGCTCACAAACTATTAAAAAGATATTAAAACCTACGATAGAGCTGACTGCTCTTCGTCACAAATCACATTGCTCCAAAGGCAATAATCTCACTGAATCTGATCAATAATAAACCTTTAAAAAATTTAATTACCCTCCAATCTACTGTATAATTATATTAATTCAGTCCTACTTCTGAAACACAACATATCTCCGAGAGACGTTTTTAACCGCATTGCGTAACATATGCAAACACGGCCGTCCACATAGCTACGTTAGTTAAAACACAAACACAAACCTTCTACTAATAACATTTATGCGAGCTGTTTCCATGCAAAAGGTGTGTCAGACCAACACTAAATATACTACGTTAATCACACAAGCAAATTATTTACAAAAATATGTCCCATATACCGTAAGTTAATTTATCAGATAATAAGAATATTATTTTGTACTCATCCTCGGCCAGTCACCCGTCAAAGGACATCAGATGCCATCTCCCAACTGAATGCTTCGTAGCTCATCTCAGCCATCTGGGCGGAGTGTTGATAGTTCCAAACTTCTTCCAGGATAAGCGATGTCATCTCTCGTGCTGATTCAAAAAGTTAGATTATTATACACTCGATATCTGATTACTAAATTCGCCGTTTCAGGTACTACTTTCCCCGGAACAGTCTGTTGGCGAATTTTCGATGCTACTGTCCCTACAAAATATAGTACTGTGACTATCTATCACTGAATTTAACACATTTATTAATAATGTCTGTGTCCACATGACACGCAAAAGTATAAGTGTCTACGTCCTTATACGCGCAAAATGTAAAGTAACCTGTGTCCTCGACGCACAAAATGTAATGATAAACTTGTGTCTTCGACACACCAAATATAATAAGCTTCCGTCCTCAGACGAACAAAAGTAATAGCAATGTCTTGGCTCTTCACGCCACTTATAAATGAACCGGCCCTAGGTATTGATAGAGGGGGAAATTATATAAAAATTTCTCAAAATAATAGTGGTACAGGAATGAAATAAATATCACTGAACTCGAAAAATTGCGCAGGTCAAGAATATGCCCATTAATCCTAGAATCGATCGTAGAGATGTTGTCTAGCCGATCTCCCGCGTTAATGCTAGCCATCGCGTGCCCAAGCTAGACTTGCCGCGCTGGTAAGCATTCATCTCCCATTGGTTCCACATTTTCAATAACTTGGCGGTTTTTATCAGACCTTGGCCTCGTAGGAGTGTCTAGTATTTTCATCAGCCACTCACGTTACTGCATCATATTTTTTCTAGGCGCGAATAATACAATGAACATACCAGAAGCGTGTCTCACTACGCGTCCTTTCTATTTTGAGGTGGCCACCACCTGTCCATCTGAATCATTGCTAGGGTCTATCTTTTCACAATCCTAAGTATTTAGCCTTTTGTCAAACTGCTGCAGGTATGTCCCCATTGTCTCCAACAAATGCTTGAAATTTCCTCATCTCCGTCTGGCTATTTTCATGATGCTGGTAGAAATATTTATTAATTGAAGAAATAAAACATCGAATCATTTATCCATCAGAGGGTAAAGGGTTCAAAACCTTCACTGATTTAACAAAATCTTTACATAAATACAACGACACCTTGTTGCTATACAACACGTAGCTTACATGTACACACGCTGTTTCAAATACATAATCCTTTTCACAATAATACCAAACGTTCAAACGTTTCCCAAACATTTAATACACGCGAAATAAATTATAATTAAAATAATAATTAAAATAATAATAATTACAGTGAACTTTAAAATTGTCTAAATAATTATATATAATATTTACATCTCTTGACTTACTCAAGTTTAGTAGTTTAACTGGCTGTTAACCATCCTGATTTTTAATATTAAACTTGTTAATATTATTATTATTGACTTTATTAAGATCACTTTACCATCTGGTTAAGGCTATATAGGGTTTATTGTCAATACTAGGCTAATATGACTAAGCATTTAAGTTAGCTCATATGATTATTATTCACAACCCAGTTTAATAGTTTAATAGGAATAAACAAACACGGTTAAAATCCACCTCATTAACTTTTCCGCCAATATCGCCTCGTATCTATCCCTCAATACCATTCACAAACAAGTATATTAGAGTTTCAACAACTCACTTTCCGATAAACATGCTTCAACAACCTTCAGCTTTCTTATACCAGCATAATAATACCTTTATACTCCAAAATACGGAAGTTCCCTCGCATTTGCATTACTTATATCATCGTAGAATTCCATTATATCGTAAATACTTGTATACGGCATTACATCACCTCGTATACCTCACTATAAATTCATTATAACCATTGTATATCATCGCAGACTTTCCTTTACATATTTACGTAATGCTTGTTTTACCTCTTATAACCATTGAACTTATTATTCAAAAGAGCTGTTTATTATTACCACATAACTTAATATTTATACCAGCTTATCCTTATGTTAACGATTATTGAAGTTTATGTTGGTTTACTTCGAAAACTACTATGTCGTTCAACATTGTTATTAATTATTTAATAAAAAATACAATTAATTGTTCGTTTCACCACACTGATCTATCTTCAGAATTACAATATTGCAAAATCACGATAACAATTGTACGTCACGTTAAAAATTGTTTAAATACTCAAAGTATTTATCATGTGTACAGTTAATCTCGTTTACGATTGGATTTAGCATTTCCCTAAATCTCAGTTGTCAAAAATTTTACCTTTCAAGAAGATAAATTTCAAAGTTAAAATGACATTAATGAAAGATCATAGCTTTCATTCTCAAAATATAACAGTCCAAACATAACGTGAATATAGTTCCATTCCTATGTTTTCATTACAAAATATGCGTAGCATAAAACGATGTATATTTCTTGCTAGATCGCCCTAAAGTCATTATAATAACTTAATGATGTTTGAAATACTATCAAACGCTGTAATCTTCTTCCTATCTAAATAACTTCTCACATTCAAGATGCCCAATTCATTTATCTCAAATGAATGTAATATTTGACATCGATTTCTGAAAGAATTTCAGAATAAAATAAAAATCCATAAATCGACGAAAATAAAATTTAATGGAAAATCCTTAAATATTGGAAAACGAAGTTCCATAAAATTTAAAATATCAAAGTAGAAAATGTTGAATCCCAATTAATGTAGAAGAGAAAGAAACAACCCTCTAACATAAATTCGAAGAATAAATGTCGATGAATTTCAAAGTGGAAAATATAATCAAATAAAACATGGAGAAATAGGTGCTCAAATGTGTTGTCAGCTACTTAAAACTACAATAATGAATCTTGCAGGACTACCTTGCGTCTACTCAAGAAGATCAATATGTTATATGGAATACCCCAATGTTCCAGATCCCTGATGAAAGTCATGAACCTTGGTCTCCTCCCTTCAAGCGAACTGCAATCCTGGGATGCGAACAACATTCTTCTCCGACTCCTCCGGGATACGAATGGCTCCGCTCCCCTGTAGTTCCTCGACAGCAACAAAGCTTCATGCGACAGATAGGATAACCCTATCTTCTTCTTGCTGCCAGAGATGATAATTCTTCTTTTCGACGCCTCCGTTTGAAGTTCAAAGTCATTACTGAGCAATATCGTTGTTGATTATCCATAATGGCAGATAATTACGATTTTTGTAGAATACGATGATGTTGTAGGCTATATCGAAATGTTCACATAGTTGTTAAGTGAAACATCGTAATGGCTCGTAATCATTACGTAGATGTACATGGTTATTTATGGATGTACATGATGAAGTTGTACATGAATATGAAGTCGAAACTATTGTCATAGTCACTCTCTGTCGTCCATCAAATTCCCTGTTCAAATGTATCCCAGTCGCATGGTTAAATTACTCCATACCTATACCTCCTATAATTGCGTAATACAGCATTCCTACTAATTTAATGATAGCATTCATTGTTGAATTCGAATGATCAAAGATGTCAATGTTCATGTAGATCACTTTTAATGTTCATCAACTAACGTTGCTGTTGTAGAATCACAGACCTCAGCTCAAGTTTAAAATGTTCATTCGCTGCTAACAAGTTTCCAATCGCTTCACTGAAGAATACGATGTTAATGTCCCATGTCTGGATACGAATAAATGTTCCGCACTCGTATAAAATTACTATCAGCCTCTTAAATGTTCAAAGGATATGTCCGTAGCTGCTCACTATTATATGCTGTTCGTATTTCAATACAATTGTGCTTGTAGAATAGTTTATAAGACGAGAACTCGTATCGACACTGAATTGTGAAACTATATTTGACTGGCTACAGAGTCGGTCCGTACATTAATCGCGCCCGTGAGGGCTCGACACTTGACGGTCAGCTATCGCCGCACTTCGCTTCGGGTTGGCTGGGAATCAAGCTCATCCAGCACGTCTGTCCCCGACATGCTTCCAGAAGAATAAGACGCTCTTTCGAGTCTGCAATCCCGCTCCTCAACTATAATTGCCGTCATTTAGAAATCCGCGGTAAAATTTCGTGGCTACATGTATTAACATAATACAGCGTGTTTCGTAGCTATAGAGACTTCCAATGTCTTGCTATAATTGACTTCTTATTTTCAGCATCTTCTCATATTAAATAAGGTCATACATGGGCTCTAATTATTATAATCTAATTATATTAATTAGCCTGGAATGATCAATCCTACCATGAAAACTCTTCTCATTGGTCAGGTGACAATAACCAATAGAATAATTTATATCAATCCAGCTCTCGGATCCGCGGCAAACTCCTGTTACTAGGCGAAATGACCTTGGCAGAACTCCCAGAATCCCTCACGGATTCACGTGCCTGACTTCCAACTCGTCGTAAAAACTAGTCCTGTGTCAATTTGCAGTATCTTATTTAACATGCAATTCACTTAGCAATGGGTTCATAATATTCATAAAATTCACCAGAAATAATTCATAGTTAGTTAGTTATTGTTGTTTTAAGGGGCGGAACTACGAGGTCATCTGCCCCTAGAAATAATTCAAATCCGGGCTCAGTGCTGAACTCGAATTTAAAAGTAGCAAGGAAATGTCACGAGAAGGGAATCGAACTGTCACGCGTAATAATTCCATGTCTGGATTCAAAGGGACAGTGTATGCAACTTGCCGCACACTTGAGCATTCTGTGACGCTAGCGAATGCAGTACCGGTAGCTACGCTAAAAGATTATATCGCATCATTTATGTGGTGTGAGAATGGAAAAGTTTCTGTATAAGATATTTTAGCATGGAGTGAATGAGAATTGAAAGGATCTGCGAATTGACAATATTACAAGTTTTGTGTAGCTTGAGTCTCAGAAACCGGTTTTCAGCCGAGTCAAGTGAGGTGTGAGTAGACACACGGCAGCGCGTGAAGATTTGCAGACGACACGCTTATGAACGACAGAGAGGGGAGACCTTGGCACACGACACTTAGCTCAACAAGCGTGGACATTGAAAACCGCATAGCAACTGATTGACCAATCAGAATATTTTATTCATCTGACGTATAATTTATTATAATGTTTTAAAAAGACAATTATTAATAATTACACCGCTCAATATAAGAACAAAATTGGAAATAAAATGTATTCACGGAGATGAAATTTTACGTTTATAGCTACGAAAGGAGATATTTTGCATATTAAATAAATTGTATATTGTTCGAGGCTAGTGACGCCATTGTTACAAGCTAAGGAGAGTAGAGAGGTATTCTCAGAAGGCGGATTCCATTTCGACGTCTGGCCGAGGCAACACGTACGTCGCTGAACTCCATAATATATTTAATAATATATTTATCGAACGACCGACACATTCTACACTTGACGGAAGGATCGCCGTATCCACCGGCCAAACCGGAGGAAGAGCTTCGCTGAAGATTTATACTGCATTATAAAAGGACTTGTATTAAAAGCAGAACAGAATATTACTACAATTTCCATCATTTGACAAATAAAAAGAGGAAGCTACATATATGCGCAATATAAGAAGAGAATATAACAGTTATCTACGGAAATATAATAGAAACAATACTACAAAAATACGACGGAAGCATATTCCATCTGCTATTTTGAAATAGTCTACATGTTATTGAACCCGAGCCGAAGGGGACGTCATAATATGAACTTCACAACAGATATCGTCGTGAATTACTAAAATCATGGAGGGAAAATAACCTATATTCAGTGATGTGGATTACAGAGGTGACCTAATGCAACGAAGGGAACCATGGAATGGTACCGCAATTCCAACCGCAGACCGCTGATATCACAAATGCTGCCACGACTACACGAGATTCCAATTCTATCTAGGAAATCTCAGAGCATGAATATTATCACATATTATTTCACCATGAGCCTGCAATAGAGGAGACGTTTGAAGAGATTATCAACAGAACCATCTGGTTTGGAAACGTAAGAGAGATCCAGATTCGTGAACCAAGAGGAGAGCGGAGGCAGAGATGGTGCGACTCCTAGCGTACGAGACATCACGCCGAGAACGGGGCCAGCCCAGCTGTTTGCTTCTCCGAGCAGACAGTCCACCCCGCAGGACTTGGAGGTATTCTTGGAACGTGACCCAGGAATGCCGACGTTCAACTCTTCATCAACACCACAGGTTACCAAGAAACTATACAGAATAAAGGTAGATGAGCGCTCAAAATAGATTTAGTAGTCTTTGCCACATTTTGGGGATATCTAGTTGTGATCAACATTTTATGTAGATGTGTGACCATTTATTATCCATGTTATTAGATTGATATATGCATGTAAATTCAAGTTAAATCTTTTAACGTCACCGTGTGTCGTTTTTCGACGTTTCGTAAATTTAGTTCTTTGTTGCAAGTTTATTTTTATGGTAATGTTGAATTTTACGATTTTATGCGAATTTGTTTTATAAAGAGTGGAATGCTTCGATAATGCACCCATAATATTTTAATATACTTCGTTATAAACATTAATATTTTGCACAGTGCTATGGAAAGCAGTACATTGTTATGAATAATTTGTAGTATGTTACAATTCATATTCTTCGGAATATAGCAATATTTGTTTAGAAAGAGGAAATACATTAATGACAATAATGCCATTATTATATCAGAGCATAAATAACTCATTGTTGGAGTGTAAATATTTAATTACGCTATGTAAGCAGAAACATGCGAAGAAAGATAAGGTGTGATGGAATGCATCAACCTGTTGTCATGACAGATGTCAGTAAAAGGTTAAAATGGACGTAGATCCATTAATGATGACAAGAATGGGAGGAAATGAAACGTATTTTTATTTAACTAAATGTGTATATGCAGACTAGTATCTCAAGAGGTATTATTCGACGTAACGTGGTTGAATTTGGTAAAATGAAATGGAAATATCGCAAATAAATCGCAACAGTGAGTATGAAAATTAAAAGTTGTACAGCAATAATAAGCAATGATAACAGAACATGTGGAGAATAATGTACAAGCACGAGGGTAATGTATTATCGCTAGTGATATTGTAACTTGTAAGATATAACACGCAGTCGTGTATATTGAATAGATTAACTGAATCTCATGCATCCTAGAGATGTGCAGAGATGGGTTTATATTTTGTGATGCCATGCTATGACGAAATGAAACGTGATGTTGGTAAGGAATGTTTGCGTATTGTAGACGCCAGTACAGGAACTTGTTCATTGGTAAGAGAAGTATTGTGCCCGTCTGTCCACCTGGGATGGACAGGCGACCACATGCAAGGCAACATGAGCACAGTGTCAGCACGAGATTTATCTCAGGGCGTCCTGGGCTGGGCTGCGTAATTACCGCACACTGCACCCATGCTCCCCGTAAAGGATAAGGAAAGACTTCACAACACAACAGAAAGTGAGAACACATATTAAGTTAAAAACCAATTCACCAAATATTTATTCACAAAACATTGCCTGTTGGCAATAACAAGAGTAATAATAAACACTACCCTGCTTTGATTATGCCTCTCTCAAAAAATCATAGTCTCTTCTTAAAATGTCATTGGTTTGACTATGTTTGATCAAAAAATACACATTGTTCTTTTAACCTATACATGCGAGATTGCATAATCTTAAATTATCACTCACGACACGAAAAAGAAATACCTAAATCTAACTGATTTGGTTTCAGTTCATAATATGGCCCTATATTATTTCACATCTTTATATTTATTATCTACAACAATCTTGAGGTTGTTTCACCTCCGCGTTTCACTATTACGACGAAAACACATAATTCAGAATGACACTTACTAGCGCGGCATGTCAAATTGCATTAGTTTGACAATTAATATTTATCAAAGCATTTATTTATCTCAAAGCAAAAATAGAAATAACAATTATTGTAGGCTTTATCAAAGGTGGCCTCAGATATCTCGTTATAATTCTCATAATTATATGATTTAATGAGAGGATATGTAACACTGAACATGAATTAATACTAACCGTCACAAAAATCGGCATGAGGTTGGACGTGACGGCATTACATTCGTAACAAATCACTGATCTTATATTATTGTATTTCATGGGAATTCTTAGTAATTGAACTGTGGCATTTGAAGCACTGTTACCACTATGGGACAGGATATCACTCCCTCATTAATCCCACTCATTTGAGGATCAACACCTCAATCTACCTGAACTAACTTTAGAAAAGTGCGTTGACACATAATTATTAATATTAGGCTTCGTTTCAAAAATGTCCAATGTTATTTGAAGATCGTAAGATCCCAGATTTTTACACAATTAAACAATTTGTTTATAATCATAATTCAACATATTTATCATTATCCTCATGGAATATTACTTTCATTGTTGTTTATCAAAATTCGGCGTTCTTCCCATATAAATTTGTAGAGATTTTTATTATTATTATAATCATTAGAAAATATTTTCTAATTATTCAGAAAAATAATGCAAATGCTTCTAACGTATCACAATTCTGCTGCAAATGGGGGTAGGACATCCCATATTATTTATTATAATTAAGAGTGAAAATGTTGAGGATCCACCTCGCCTATAAGTCTAAGCGACTAATAGAAATATATGCCTATCCTATATGCAACCAACTATATAAGAACGATGATTATTAACGATTAGGAATGTGAATAGATTTAGCGGAAATTATGGAAATTCATGGCACAAGAATAAGATCTACATAAGTCGGAAGGCTTCTACCTCAGATGTTCTGTGGCGGTGGGTCATCCCTCGGTGGGGATCGAACCATGGCACCAGACCCGTGATGGCTGTACACTAGGAAAGAGACATATCCCAGCATTCGCCTCACGCAGCCTCCGCGTCCACAGGAATAGGCCCCTGACAGGCATCGCTCCGGGTCCCCATCCGGCAATCCCGGTATCGCTCCCCTCACATAGTGTCACACCTGCCGATCGTCATGTTTGAACAGTGGAGTAGTGACGTCACCATCTTATGGGGTCGTTCCGAACTCTTCCACAAATGCACGCTCGGCATTCTGATAGTGTAGCCCACAGTTTTTGGAATATCCACTTATACTGCCTGTCACAAATATGTTCGGGTCGATCTTACGGCGCTGGATGATAATAATAATAATAATAATAATATCCCCTGGCTAGAATGTCTCAACTATGCCTGATCTGATTCTAACGCGAAATTTCCATGATATTACAAAATCTCTCAGGGTCGCTCACTGTCATTCTTCATTCAGTTATGATGCTAGTTCGAATTGGACACAATTCCAGTTTATAAACATCGGGCACTGGGTTGAAGTTTACACACAGTAAAATTGTCAGTCACTTGCGTGAAACAAATCCATATTCACATACCTGTAATTCCTGTAGTATTTTCATAACGATGAATTTTCACAATCACCATAATAATAATTATAAGTTCATGGAACACAATGGCACTTTACTTTTCACGCACTAGTGTGAAAATGAGACTATGTCTTCTGACACAATATCGGAGTAACATGGAGATGTTATTGTGAATGCCTCGTGGAGTAATTGCACAGTATAATCACAGCGTAACGACGAGTGAGCACCACCGACCAGCTGATCCACACAGACAGATCAAAACACACAGATAGCCTGGCCTCCTAAGAGCCGGTTTATATACTGCCACAAGGTCACATATCGATAGCTGTAGATGCATTACGTAATGCGATATCTTCTCTTCTATTGGTCCCCACCGCAGAACATGCTGGAAGGTTATTGATATCAATTGAAACTTTGTGAATTAAACGGGAGAATTATTCCAAATCTAAATCTGAAGTGCTGGTGCCTTCCTCTTCTTTATCCAAATGCAAACAAGTATATTGAGTTCCGACATTTCCTGGCGGTACTCAGAACACGCGCCTGTTTCAAATCATGGCGAGTCAACAGCTTGCCGCATCCTTGGTGGTGCCTCAGCGCGCTCAACTCAAATCACGCCATCATCCATTCCGTCGTATAAGGGCACAGTATTAGTTCGAATTTAACGTGGAGTAACGTTATGTGATGTATGACGATGTAGTCATTGATAATGACTTTAAAAAAGTGTGATTTATATATTTGTGAAGGTAAATTCCACAAACCACTATAATCTAGGACTATAAGTTTGAGATAGTCTGGCATAATATTCATTATTTATCGTTTTTATTAATGATGTTGACAAATAAGAACAGTAATTGGCTTTACCACTCGCTACAGATGTTCAATTGATTGAGACAAACTTTACTGATAGTAGATCAATATTGTGATCTTGAAAGGAGTATAAATAGATGGAATAGGATCTAGAAGGATCCATTTGACGGATAAAATATCGTGCTGAACGCGATTATTTAAAGAATATTGTAAATATGTTGTAAATAATAATAATTTTAATAATTTAAACATTTTAATTAGCGATAGAACATCGAGTCTATAACTATGTATCATATAGGGAGAACAATGTATATAGGAACGAGTATTTAACCAGAAATACTGGGTTATAGAAACTACAGAATGTCCACCAGGCCTTAAACATTTTAAAGACGGAATGTCTTTCAGAGTAATTTTATTTGTTATTAAGAAGGACTCAGAATGATCCTAATACCGTTTGTGAAGGTATAGTTTGCAGATAGAAGAAGCTGTTAGTTTTATCTTAATATTTTATGCACCTTATTTTAACTTTGAGTGTGTTTACATTTTTCATGTTTGTCAGGGACATAATTCCTTTGTATTGTCCTGATGAATAAACTTTCACAGGCACTGGTTAGTCTGCCTGTTCACTTTTTATAGAAACTGACAATCTTCTCATTTGATAATTAGCTTACGATAGTACTACAGTTAGATACTGGCGCCCACTTTTTAGACCTTCACTCCTCAAGATCCGAGTATCTCGTCCTGCCATATTTTATTGTAGGAGTTTTGTATGTAGCTAGGTAGTAGTACTATTGTATTTTTAGAAATATCCATGTGCCGAGAGCTTCCTAGTTATTCACCTAATAGGGAAGTGTTGGTTTATCTAGCTGGGTGTCAACGTCCCGGCAATCCATTCCATCCAGCGGATAATAGATGGTGTCTATGTGAAATTCGGGTAAAGTACTGTGCCCGTTTATAACTTACCAATACCTGTTGAATCCCACGAGAAACACTGGATCGTAGAATCTGAAAATGCCCGGCTGAAAACCCAGATCCTACCAACAGGATAAGGTAGTATAAAGGGTGCATATCAACAAACCAGAATTGTGCAAAGACAGACCAAAGTGCATACAAAGAAAACTAGCTCAGGTCAAAAGACGTGACACGAAACTCACACATGATACAACTTATCTCAGAGAGGAGTGAGAAATTAAGAAGAAAAAACACATTGATCTTCCCGACACAATTTATGCAATTATTATGAATTATAATTCTCGAATTGAACTGCTGTAAGATAAAAAATTTATTCAATAAAAAGTATTATTGAAAGTGACCCCTCACCTTCCGAACAATTGTAATTACGAAAACTAGAAAACAATAAAGCGTCAAAGAAACGCCTTGTAGTTACTGCAAGAGTTCGTCCTGCATGGAATCGAAACGGCACATCACGTTCTTGAGCACAAAGATCGGTGAATGGAATTCATCCAAAACATAGAATATTACCCTAACTTGAATTATATTACAATAATGTACACATATATACATATATATCAAATATTTCTTAATGAAACAAACTCCAATGACCACTTTCACTATTAATACACCATCCTATTTGGTTAAATACAACTTGATATCGTCTCTATAGAAGCAATTTATCCAAGTGGCAAAGCTCAGCTAAATGTAATTATGTTCAGACCGTGGTAAACGAAAATGCAAATCAATTTTGAAAAAGATTACAAGGAAATGACTATTCTAAAAAAATCTCTCGGAAATCGTCACAGGTCTCATTAAATTTCATAGACATGAAATTTAAAATGGAGATAAAGTTATACAACAGTAAATATCTTAGAGATACTATCTCCAATTGATCTGAAAAAGTATTACAAATGCCACTCGATGACGGACGTATTCTGTCACGACGAAATTGTGTACAACAAATATATCCATACTTTCCTAAAGTATTTTACAACTCGACGAAAAAAATCCACAAACTTTTGTTACATGTCCTTCAACACATATCAGTCACACTGTACTTCTATCAAATTCATTTTATAAATTCCATAATCATCATCACTCTCACAGTGATCCAAAAAACTTTCTCCAACTTAACCATGTATCACGTGGTTCCAGTAATCCACGAACTCATTTTCACAATCAATTATACTTCAATAATAATATTAACACTACAGCTAATTAACGAGAAAAATCTTTATATCAGTATTATCCAAGGATCAAATTCCTTTATGGCTTAGCAAAAATACATTTTCGAATAATTATTTCTGTTAGAACACCAAGATTTAAATATATATCCTCGAATTTGAGTTTGGAATCTTAATAATATTTTAGAGTAAATGTCAATCAAAAACTCATCACGTAACCATGATGCTCAAGTTCTTTACAACGTCAAACGAATTAAATGTGTAGGAAATGTACTTACTGTAAATTACAGTATCAAAACCATAACGATGCAAAATTTGCTAAAATATCATATTACTACACGCAAATTTTCTCCTAGCTGATGGTCTTCACAACGATTGAAAATTGCAGAAAATTACGATAAACGGAAAATTAACGCAGAAGCTAAGAAGGAAATATTATATCCAGTCAAGACATGAATAATAAGGTTCGTCAAACGAACAAAAGAAAGAAGAATCTGGGATCAAGAAAGACAAGAATTTATCTGACTTAAAATCCCGTCATCACATAATCTAATTACACAAATTATTGGCAACTGGAAACGACAAATGCAAATGCTCGACTACTACCAAAGATGTCAGATTTCTACCTTATTTTCAGATGATGGATAGGCGTCATTTGGGACGTAATTGCCCGAGTTCGGTTTTCAGAAGAATCCTGGCCTTTAGTGTATTGACTCATCATCCTGGCTTCGAACCAGGATACACGTCCCCCTCTGACCACACCTCGGCTGGAACTATGCACCAGATCCGGCATATTCTAGAAGTTCTTACACGAATATTGTAGACAGCATCATTCTTCATTGACGATCTTTATATGGTAGCACAAAAGTAACTTCAAAGTACTTCCGCGGTCTACTCCCGTCTCATCCATGAATTTGAGTGAGTTACAATATTTGGCGAACGTATTCAGGAGATGCTCTAAGAACATCTCTGGCTAGATGTACTCCACGGTTACTTCATTATGTCAGTACTCTACTCATTCACACTGCGTTCCTGTATTCCATTTTAAACGTCCATGGTAGTGTAGACAGAACACTAGAAAACTGTTCCTTTCGCAAACCGCTTAGAATGCATGTTAGAAAGTGAATAAAGTTCAAGCAGCGTTTAATTCTCACAGTCCATTTCAGTCCTGTTTTCCATGGCGAGTTGCCTGAATAAAATATCAGCAGATCAATTTCAATGCAAGATAAAGCTTCAAAAGCTGCCGTGCATACGTTTAAACAAACTTCACGAAGGTTTGAATCATACAGAGTTCTCCTCGCGTGCGTATAGTGATTTCACGTACTGCGGTATAAAATGCTTGAGTCCTCCTTAAGTAAGTTACGAATTACACAGCAGGAACATCGCACGACACGACTCCGCTACGGTCAAGAAAGTAAGTCTCTCTCTTCATCATTTTCACGCCTCGCCAGACTACCCTCCCCACGGAGAGTTCCTGACGTCATCCGGCCTTGACTCGCCCACAGTCACATGTTCCGAGCATAGCAAGGGGGATGTTGGAAACAAGGCCAGTTCAAGAAACAAATGCATATCGCCGCGCCACAAGGCGGTTTCTCAAAACACCTACTATCAGGAATACAAAAACGGTCACAGTACTGTACCGTTTATTTTGGCTTTAAGAGTTCAGTACTCTGTTGTTTATGCAGCGTGATGTAGTCCAGTTCGCATTCCTGGATTCACGCACAGATGTGAAAGCTGGGGTATTTTCCTTTCGGTTCCAGATGATAGCTCACGAACAGCTCCGAAGCAGAGACGAAGATGTAGCCAATCAATAATATAGTCAATGACGTAATGTCATATATCGACCTTAACCTGAGTAGATTATATACTGCCTATAAGAAAATAAGTATAGATTAAGGAAGAACTGGAGATGTTAGAATACGCATTTCAATAGCAGAAAGCTATTTCATTTGTGGATTTGCTTATATTAAGTGAAATCAAGTAATTAAAAGTGTATAATAACCCACGCAACAACGATATATCGATATGTGGGTATGACGTGGCGCGCTCGAGGATAGTCTTGTATCGAGCACGGCAGCGTGCAGTGGGAGGTGAGAGACGACTCTTAGTTCAGGCTTGTAACAGACGACAACGAAGCCATTACAACTATAAATTTCAACGGTCCGTGACGTGTGAGTGTTCGCTAGTGAAGACGATAATGCGTGTGTAACATGTATCTGCTTCTTAGCAGCGAAAGGCCACAGGCAATGGAGTCTAAAATGCTTTCTAAGACCCATATGCAGCATAGACATTTATAATATAATAAACCTGTAAATGAACTTCACCGTACATGCACGTTCTGCATCGTTCGGGGTTCATGTGGCCAGTGGGTGAGATACTCACATATTTTCACGGATTACGGCAGTGTGTTACTATTATAAGAACGCTTGCCAGTATTCAGACTTCCCAAGTTGATATTATACCCATGACCGACATGTTATTAAACCAGATGTCGGAGGGGATGTTTCCGAATGACTTTATAGCTGTGATTATGTCACACTGAATATAATGGGGCAGCTACATTCTTAGCGACAGCAAGTTTTATCGCACTACCTAATGCCTGCATATTCTAGGCAGGAAATGTGTCCACTTGCAATGGCACTTCCCTGTGGTTGTTTAAGAACGCTTGCGAGCTTCGTGATGCTGATAAACTGTTCCGGTATAAGGCATTTCTTTCGCGAGTGCACGCGGGTGGTGTTAGGCGAGGCGTGTTGGAACACATGGACCGACACCTGTGGAACGTGGCGTGGTCAGGGGTTCAAGGTGAGACTCTAACCAAGAAGATTACTTTGCCATGTTTTAGCGTGGGGGCTAACGTGGTAGTTATATATCCTTCTATTTCCACTGCTCCGAGAATCAACGCTAAGGTACTGGACACATCAGACTACTAATGTAGCTTAGCATAGCGTCTGGGAGCAATCACAAATTGCCATAGTTACTTTTTGTATATTAAATGGATTTACACAGGCCTAGCTTCGATGTATCTTTCGAAGCTGACGTGTTGTATCTCCGGGATTTTGGTCCAATTTCATGGATGCATCCCTTGTGTAAACTTAGATTTGCCATTTAACTTTCAGTAAATTAGTAGTTGTATTCTAAATTGATATGTATATTTTCATTGCGAGAAGCCTGTTAGGAGAAGATCTACAGTATGTTGTATAAGTATAGATTAATTTTATAGGCAACTTCGTTTAACAGTGTCCAGAACACTGATTGTTTTTCTAGTGGTTAATGCACTGTTGTATGTGCATTTTTGCTTTTTCGCTTCGTTTTATTCTAGTCATTCCACTCATCTATTTGATATTGGGAAGTTTTCGGATCCAGCTGTATTGATCGTTTTGATCAATATTTTCTTCTTTTACTTTGAGAAAGCACTTAGCTTTGGTGTACAGAGATTTATTGGAACACCTTCCTAATGAATTGTCATTAGACCAACGTTTGATGTTGGCTTGCATTCATGGTGTAGGAACGGTCTACTGATTCTTCCGAGTTCACCTGGGCCAGGGGCGACCTCAATTTAGGGGGACATTGATCTTAACTTTTTCGAATAACCTCATTCTGGAGGTACAGTTGTAGTTTTGTAATATCATGCTTAGACATGAGCTTTAATTAATATAAAGTTAAATGATTGCTTTTGACGCAATAGTATGAGATTTATTACCACCGCATTTAGAAAAACACCCAAGCTTCTGAATAAATTTATCCCAGGCAATATAGAGTTTTAGTCTATGGGCATAATGATATAAATGATGAAAATTATTTTTGTAAGGCAAGATTCGTAGGCGTTTGATATATATTTATGAATCATATTGATGAACGACGTGCAATAGTATAGGTTTTGTTTTCAAGCACTTTCGGAGGCATTTTGTAAGACCTTGGTGATTTTGTGGTCAGCTAGATGCTATGCATACCACACTTTTGCATGATAAACGAGCTATATCAAGGTTATGAGAACCTTAGTTAGAAGCACAGTGGTGCATATTAGGATGTTTGTGATACAGCTGATTCTTTTGGATGTAATGCTTTGTGAAGCATGTTTGTATTTTTGGGATTGAGCCAATAAGTGCTTTTGAGCCGATAAGTGCCAATCGTTGTTAGACTAGTCGTAGTCTTGTATCAGCTGTTCGGTGTTCTTGGACCATTTGAGGTTCGTTTTGGTGGTGTTCGTTTTGACTTTATCAGCTGTTTATCAGGTCTTACAAATAACTTTGTCTTGATAATAGACCATTCTAAAGCAATGCTCGGATAAATTGTATGATAAAAGAGATTAATATTTCTGCAGTCTCGTGATCAATGCCTATACAACCATTAAGACCATAATTAATTAAGTAATTATTTGAATTATAATTTTGAGCAGACTTTTCGCTTAGCTTGTCTGCTTGGCGGAATTTACCCAGTATTAAGAGAATTTACCACTTATTATGACCATACAGAAGCGAATATTGTATTTAATGTCGGTATTTTAGGAACAAATGAGTGTGTCCTAAATTAAACTTGTATACATTTTGTAATTTATTATATATAGCGTAAATTGACGCCAAAGTTCTAAATAACTGCCAGCTTTGCTAGTGATTAAAATTCATTACAATGTAATACAAATCAAATCACTATGGTGATTCTATTTCTTGTTAATTATACAGTCCAATCTAATTTTTCGAGGATCATGTAAGATCATTTTGCGACGAATTGGAACGAGTTTCCAAATCTGGACACTCAATTTTGAGGTGGTCCAGTTGATATGTTTTTTACATTCCTTTTCTTAAAGTTTTCTTGGGTCGTTTTAACGACAGTGCATTCATTTCTTTTTGTCCTGTTCTTTTCTTGAATAAATTTTGCTTTCCATTTTAAATTTTATTGCGTGTTGTTTTAGTAAAGTGATGGGATGTAGTATTAAGAGGGCCATCACTGGGTATTTCCAGGGTACTCCACCCTCAGAGATTAACCTTTTGGAGGAATCTCGTGCCTTTTCGAGCTAGTTTATTTTTAATGTAGCTATGGTTCTTCTTAATACCACCTGGTAGGATATCTGCACCCTTCTACTCCTCTATCTGTTGGTAGAACCTGGGGGTTTTTACTGCCGGGGATTTTCAGATTCTACGATCCGGCTATCATCGAGGGATTCCAACAGGTATTGGTAGGTATTTTGGGTTCAGTACCATCCCGGCATTTGCCCGAAGACGAAGTGGGAGACCACGGAAAACCACTTTGAAGATGTATGACGTGAGAATCGAACACCCTCTACTCATTTGCTCCACCCGAGGGTGAGTAGACCCCGTTCCAGTCCTCATACCACTTTTCAAATTTCGTGGCAGAGCCGGGAATCGAACCGCGGACCTCCGGGATGGCAGCAAAGCACGCTGACCACTACGCAACGGAGGGGACAATAAATTTCCCCTTCGGCGCAAAATTCCGGCACCCCCGGCGTCTCTAAAAGCCAGAGTAGTTAAAAGGGACGTAAAGGGTGCTTTTCGCACAGACGACCCACATAACAAAAAGATTCGTTATGTGGGTAGGCTCACGAATAAATACATCAGACCGAAACTATAATTTCATTCAACGGCTCTGTGCGAAAAGTGCTTGCTATACACATACAGTAATAGTTATTTAGTTCGTGAGGTTTTAAGGGGTGAACTACGAGGTCATCTGCCTCAAACATACAGTAAATACAGATAATTATAATGTTATTGATTGTACGTCCCTTTTAACTACTCTGGCTTTTAGGGACGCCGGGGTGCCAAAATTTTGCTCCGAAGGGGATCTTTAACGTGCCAGTAAATCTACTGACACGGCTCCCTCGCATTTGCGCACCCTCAAATGCCAGCTGACTGACCCAGGATACGAACCTGCAACCTTGGGCACAGCAAGCGAGAACGTCACCGCTAAGCCACGCAGCAAGGCAGTAAATACAGAACGTGTCATATTATTATTTTTTCAGTCGATTTTACCCTCCAGGTTGGATATTCCCACGGACTCAGCGAGGGATCCCACCCTTACCGCCACTACGGGCAGTATCCTGGAGCTAGGGACATCTGGTGTGGGGGATACAACTGGGGAGGTGGCATCAGCACCTCGCCCAGGCGGCCTCACCTGCAAGGCGAACAGGGGCCTTATGAGGGATGGGAACGGAGGGGAAGATTGGGAGGGATAGGCAAGGAAGTGGGAAGGGGGCGGCCGTGGCTTTAGAGTAGGTACTGTACCCGTATTATCATGGTCTTACCTGTTGAAATCCGATGACACAGCTGGATCGTAGAATCAAGAAGTACTCGGCTAGAAAAAAAACAATGTTCTACCAAATGATCAACCACGAATAGGGTTACGCAAATTAACTAAGAATGCCTTAAGAGATAGCAATGGAAGCTGAAAAAAGAACTAGCTCAGAATGTAGAACTCGAGAATCAAAAGAAAAATCTCGTGGAGTAAGACCTACGTTGGAAAAATGAAACACTGGCTTTCCTAACACATCCTTGTATTAATATAAATCACCACATCGAAAAGAATTCAAAATGGAAAATAAATGTATTCATCGAAGACGAAGTGTATATGTTCACACAAAATGTTTCAACCAAAAATGCTTCGTCGTTTATAATCACGTTATACTTTAATTCAAACCCTGCATTCGATTTTGCTGCATGTGACGGTGTGAAAAACACACTGAACTATTCATTAGACATACATTTACCCTGTTGTATACAAGTGAATAGTTATCAAATTATCTACAATAATTAATATTATTATTCATACCCGAATTCATTTATGATTCGCGTCATCCATGTATTATCATTCCATAATCATTGATTGTATGTGTATAATACTGTGAAATCCAGTCCTATTCGACTGAGCGATTGAGCTAAGCGAGTGTATATCGTGATATTCGTGCATAATTCTAACTGCTTATATTCCAAGAATATCTTGGTAAGTTTCACCTATTGTTCATAATAATTATTCAATATGATCTGTATATTAATTAATAATTCTTTCATTTCAAACTTCCAGTCTAAACATTCATTTGAGCTGCATAATATTCTTACATGCAGTTTCTAGTAATCGTCGTGCTTAATCACGATTAAAGGAAATAATTACCTTTCAATTAATTCATCAACACTCATTGTACTTGCATTATAACTCGTTATTCACCAATAATAATATTATGTTTTACTTTATTTAATTTCACATCATACATCACTCCAACATTTCTCAAAAATACTCGACGACTTCATATAACCTCATTATCATTTCATTCAAACATTTGTTGAATCACCTTAATACAATAATCTTTTAACACCAGTATGCTGCAACTCATTAACCACTTCAAAATTCCTTGAATATCAATTCTGCATTACGAATTGTTATATGTAATATCCGTGATCATTTCGTGTTGAAAATTATTTGAAATATTTATTAGTGAATTCTTAATCCTCTCGTAAGAGTAATACCATCATTATTCAAGATTGACCATAAAAAATATAAGTATGAATATTGGTAAGAGTCAAAACGATTCAATATCAAAAACCGAAACTTGTCAGGCTTTTCATGAAGTTCGATCAATTCTACACCATGGAATTTATTTCAAATGTTAATTGAATTCAATAAGAGACGATTAGAAATGACCGATTCAAGAAATAGCCAACAATCTCAAATTATTATAAATCAAACACTGAAATGATCCTAAACCATGAAATTATGACTATAAATGACATACGAAAAATCTAAGTACTCTCAAAAAATAGTGAAAGTATTCATATGGAATTCAAAATCTCATAAAGGTCAATATAGAGCTTCAAATGGATGTGTTATTTCAATCATCATAAATTTCTTCAATGGCAACGTAGCCCATTCTTAACAAACATTCAAAATTGGACGTGAATGATTTCAGTAGAGTGTTCATAAATATCATTCAAATATACTTTCTTCTCATATACGCAATCTTCTTGTATCGCATAATCTTCTCTCTAACACATAATCTTCTTAACTATCAAAAATTTTCTTAATTGAATGCCGAATGAAAATAGTCGAAATTCTAAGTTTATGGATTCAAAAATGTCAAAAATACCTAAAGTATAGCATAAGATGCATTCGTAGTCGAATCAAAATCTTTGGTAAACGAATAGCTAAAAATGACAGAAGTGTCATAATTATACTATTGTTCACTTCAAAATACTGCAAAAATATGATGAATAAGGTTATTCCACAAACATCTACATTCTACTGTCTACGAAACAGAAAAATCTTCCCAGCTACCTTGTTATGTCTTCATGTTGGAAAAACTGTATATAGGAATACGCGACCATATCTCTTCCCAACGTCACCTCCGCTCCGAAATGCAATTTACCCTCCTGGCATCGACCTGGGAAAGCGAACTCCGTCCTCTCCGCTCGTCATTCCACGAACAGTCACTGGCATCTTCTTCTGGACAACCTCGGTTTCCGATCGATACGATAATGGACAGCTGCTCCTTATTAGCTGAAGATTTCCATTTGTAGCAGCCATTTCATAGCGCTGTTTGCAGAATCTCCTTCCCTATCTTCATGGTAGAGAACAGTATAAATCTTACACGTGTTCTTAATGCGTAGTTATCCATGATATCTATTCTGATCCGTCAGTTACGTTCCCTTCATAATTTAGCACATCATAATAGCAAGTTCGTAAAACTGGTTACTAATTCTTCCTGACTTCGGTTTGAAATACATGTCGTTCATAACATATGACACTTTCTGTATCAGAATGTTCCTTGACTGCAATGTATAATAAATGTCGTTTCAATTTTAACAGTAGTTGAAAAACAGAATGAGATCTCTGTCTTATAATCACTTGAAAAAGTAGACTAAGTCCGAACTGCCTTCGCGATTACACTCGGCGTAGGAATACGACTTCGCGGACCGCACTTCACGTTTACCGAATCACTACCGATGAGAAATGTACATCTATTGAACACGTAAATGCATCTGTCTTTTGTGCTCTTGCCACAAGTTCCTGTCAAAGTCTACCCCCACTCCTCAGGGTAATGGTATCGATGTAAATCGAAGTTTTTACGTATATTTGCAATTCTTGCTACACAGCGCCTTCTAAGAAGTATAAACTCAATAGAATTAGCTTTATAATATTATATGTTAATTTCTGTAACGTATACAAGTTGTCGATCCACTCTGTTTTCTCTGTAATTAGTTATTAATCGCCTTCTGCATGTACAATGCGAGATATATCGCCTCCCACTCCTAGAAATATTGACCTTGGCTTATTCACACAGCAGCGCGTTGCATAATCGTAACAGGTCAGATGACGAGGCATTGAATGCGGGCAGTATCAACTCCGCATAACCAGGTGACAACTCGTTTGCGAGTGTTATGACGCTCGTCTATAAGATCGTGGCTTTGCGTAAAAGTATTCAACCAAAGTTGTTTAAATCTCACCAGGAAAATACTGGTACAGTACTATTCCGTCATTTGCCCGAAGACGAAGTGGGGAACCACGGAAAACCACTTCGAGGATGGCTGCGATGGGAATCGAACCCCCTCTACTCATTTGGACCACCCGAGGCTGAGTAGAACCCGTTCCAATCCTCATACTACTTTTCCAATTTCGTGGCAGAGTCAGGAATCGAGCCCAGGACCTCCGGGGTGGTAGCTAAGCACGCTGACCACTATGCAACGGAGGCGACGACTTATTATTATTATTATTATTATGGGATAAATATTGAGCCATTAAAATTCTATTAACCACAAATAGTATCCATCCATGGTTTTGAACAGTATTTAGGGAAAATAACCATTTAAATGAGAGAGGAAAACAACTTTTTATATCGTCCTCGTAGATCATGTGAACAAAAGCAAATTGAAATCTTGCTGCACGAGATAGCGAGGGTATAATAGAATAGTTAAAAAGAATTAAAAATTTCCGCCGTTGGATACTCTTGAACCCGGGATCTTCAAAACAGTGAGCGGGCGCGATACCACTCGCACACTTTTCCAACACACTTTGAAGCATTTTGTTACGATTCTTATTAACGCTGATGGTAAAATATTCAATTATTACAGTTTGATCTTAAATATTGATTGGAATGCATTCATTCAGTACCTGGCATGTTTTCAAACTTACTTAAAGCAAGTTTCGCGACCGCTTTGCGTTAATAAGACGAATGAACTGCAAATAACACTCTTAAACGACAACCATTCGCTATGTATTATTTCATACAATTTCATACAACTTGGCGTACAAAATGGTAGCGTGTGATACACTTCGATCATACAAGTAGGTGTACTGACGAAGATGAACAGAATCATACAGGATTTTGTACCAGCGATCACAACAGCTTCCTCGCCAGCGAGTGTCGTGTGATTCGGGACTAAAGATATTTGTATCGATTTTACCCTCCAGGTTGGTCGCTCCCACGGACTCAGCAAGAGAACTCACCATGATCGTCTCTACGGGCAGTGTCCTAGAGCTGGGAACATCTCGTCAGAGTGGATACAACTGGGGAGGTGTGATCAGCACCTCGCCCAGAAGACCTCGCCTGCAAAGCGAACAGGGGCTTCATGAAGGGAGGGAGGGGAAGATTAGCATGGATAGGCAAGGAAGAGGTAAGGAGGCGGCCGTGGCTTTACAGTAGGTACTGTACTCGTATTTGCTTGGTGAAAGATTTAGTCATTTGAAAAGTTTTGAAAGCAAGCCTATGATAAATAAAATTGAGTCTGGATTGAGACTACAAACTGGTTTGTTTCAACTCTGCGAGTTAGCCAGATAACTAAGCGCGCCAATCAGATAAGTCGCTGCCTATACGAGCCGAGGCACGAGGAACCGCTCTTCGGGTCTTTGTGACGGTGAGCCGAGGTTCACCGAAGGGAGAGACTATACGCGCGCCACAGGAATTTGGTCGTGTGCCAAGCTACCCCGAATCCACGACAGCCACGTGACCAAAGCAAGCCAATGGAATGCTGCGTTACAATGATTAAACTAATTAACATTATGAGCATATCTAATTATGATATATATTTAAACCCTTCAGGACACCAGAAAAGTTGTCAAATAATAAATAAAAATTACTGAGACCTATTTGAAGGTAATTAGATGCATAATGACGGAGTAATGAGTATTTGCAATAAACGCGCAATTTAGGCAATTTTTTATGAGGTGACGCTAAATTTTGTGGAGGTGGAACAGACGCGAGTTGACTCGAGGCTCTTTTTACTCAAGTCTTCATTGGGATTAGACGTGTCCAGAGACAGTGCAATAATTCGGAAGACAAAGATATAGTATTTTGCAACGACGTCGAAGAAGTTATAATTACAAGTATATAATACAAGCATCGAGAATTACGGCATATTTAATTGCGTAATTACTATCTACAATTTTGAACTACAATTATGATATTGAAGGAAGTACGTGAAAGCTGTATGAACAACGCTTAAGGGTGATTGAAATTATTCAATACATTCATCACCATGTCTAATGAACAGAAGTTGAAAGGGGACTTAATCATCGCTACTACGGAGAGTAAGTTGATTCACTAAAATGCCAGAGGGAACATAATCCATGATGACATCGAGAATATTCGAAATGACGTAACATAAATTACGCGGGGGAGATGAACATATTTCCTCTCCAGCACAAATATACATCTACGGAAGTCATTTCTACAAACTACAACTATGGATACACCTACAAACATAAACGGTAGTAAAGAAGAAAGAAGAATATCCTGTACGAGCGAGACCAGGGGGATCCCGGTTCGATCAAGAGAGAACATAAGGTAGAATCAAGACCCAACCAGTATCCCATATTGTAGCACTGTAGATACATTTCAGAATATCCGACAACTACTTTTATTGTTGCCATCTCATTAAGAAGAAGACCAGCAGTACGGTCGCTGAAACCACACGTTTATGATGGTGTTCGAATCCCGTTCCGAGGATATGGTCGACTTCAGAAGGCGATCCAGGATGTTCCAGTACCACAAAGCAACGGTATCCCAGAAACACCCCGTTTCTGATGAACAACAAGGGAAATCCGCTTCTAGTCAACTTAACCTCAACATAAGGTAGAATCAAGACAAACCAGTATCCCATATTGTAGCACTGTAGATACATTTCAGAATATCCGACAACTACTTTTATTGATGCCATTTTTCGTCATTTTTAGAATTTTAAATCTTTTTGGCTATATATTTTTCATCGTAATATCATGTAGGATTCTTATTCTCGATCTTCATAAATATTTGTTATTTAGGAAGCGATTTTGACGATTTAGATTTGCTATTTGAAGTTTAGAATATTTTGCGATTTCGATTTTTTACGGAGATTTTATTGTTTCGTTTTTCATGAGTTAGATGGATTTTTATTGGAAACTGTTTTCCGAGAGTAATATTGTCAATATAGTATATTTAAAGAATGCGATCTTTTACGATCTATTTTTAAGATCTAAATGAAGTTATATTGTGGATAAATTATTATCAGATCTGGTTGTGAATATTTATTTACGTGATTCTCTATTGTGAAAGTATGGATTTTTATTGTAGACGAATAAGCGAAAGGAAATCTAATAATATTGTTATATGAGCAGAGGGCACTGCAATTTACGCTGTAATATTGAAGGAATGTGATGTTAAAATAAATACTCGAGTGAAGTAAAACAGTTGATAGAAGCTTGCATTAACTATGTTAATAATGAAGGAATATCATAGTTATTGAAGGAATATTATTTTATTGTATTACCAATTAGGATAGTACATCGAAGGAATCAATAATTGTATTGCAGTATTTTTATGAAACTTGTATTAACTGCAGAGTGAGATTTTTCGCAATATGATGTTCTGTATTTTGAGAATACAATGGTTATAGTAAGGAAGGAACTGCGAAGCATTTCTAAGAGAGATATTTTATGGTATTCCCGTATTGACGGATGATTGTATTGTATTTATGGCAATGGGCAAAGTTATGTCATTGTATCACTATTTATGAAGAGATATCTGTAAAGGCAGATTTGCGAAATGTTAATGGTATTTGGAGAAAGAATTATTAAGATGCAGTATTGTTGTGAAAGGATTATTAGGAGTTATCGATATAGGCGTTACAGTTGAAAATCCTTGAAACAGTAGGACAGCTGGTCTTTGGTGAAGTTGTATCTGATATAAATTATAGGAAGAACGGATCTCGGTGAAAGCTGAAGTAAATTGAGATCTATTTAAATGTTTCTGAATAGATACTGATGTTAACGGTAATTATTTGACGAGAAAGAAAAGTTATTTTTATTATTTTTTATTTAAATGAAAAACCAGTGGATGTGAATAAACTCTGTCTTTACTTAACTGTACGGATTATAGAATCCTGAATTATAACTATTACTGGAAAAGACATAGCGAAGTGGAGATTTTCAAGAGTCTAAAGAAATTATGCTGAGATAAGAAGGAGGAGAGATAATGAATATATTATAAAGTATGAAGTTAGCATTTTTGCTATTTGTAAATAATTTGTTTAAGATATTAGTTGACGAAATACGTCGTAGATAATTGTGTTGTATATAAAACGTGTTTAATAGTTATAGGGATCTTACATAAGATAATTTAAAACTTATTTATTGTAATTTTTGGGAGAAGTATTTTTATAGCTTCTGAGGAAGATTTTTACGATAATAGGAGACGGGAATTATTTTGTACAGATTAATGAATAGTTATTGTAATGGCGGAGGCCTACGTCATGGGTAAATTCATTTATTTTGCGGGTTTAATTTAATAACATTAATTTATTGTTGTTAACTCCCGTTATCTAGGCCACAGAAGTTGTTTGTCAGAAATGAATTGTTGTTGCATTATTTGAGCTTGTGGAAGGATTTTTCTTTTTATAATAATTGTTTCCAAGGGAAACTTATACGCAAACGTTTTCAACATGAAGCTATTTACGTAATATTTGGAATTATTACCAACGTAAGATTTGTATTCATTGTTTGAATTTTTACATCGTATATACGTGTCATGAATAAATCGACAGGCACGTGACTTACGTTTTCCTGATATTTTTATAGAAATTTGGCATTGTCTTGTGTATATTATTGCTAGAGTAATGTGCTATAGGGTGGAGGTTTTTCCCAGGGACCTGATCCGTATCCTTACGCCCGAGATTTTTTGATTCTCGTATTTTCGAGTAGTCTTTAGAACCCTTGTGTTGCGTAGTGAGTTACTATAGCACATTTAGTTAATTCCCCTGTCCCTTATCCGGTGTGTATTCGCCGGTAGCACTGTGTAAGTTTTCTAGCCGGGGACTTCAAGATGCTACATTTTCCAGCTGCGGATTTTGGTGGATCATTCCAGGAATACGGGTACAGTACCATCCCGGCATTTGTCCGACGACGAAGTGGGAAACCACGGAAAACCACTTCGAGGATGGCTGAGGTGGGAATTGAACCCCCTCTACTCATTTGGACCACCAGAGGCTGAGTAGACCGCGTTCCAGTCCTCATACCACTCTTCAAAGTTCGTGGCAGATCCGGGAATCGAACCCAGGACCTCCGGGGCGGCAACTAACCATGCTGACCGCTACGCTACGAAGGCGACTGCCTAAAGATATGCTAAGACTTTTTGTTAAAATTTAATAACAAAATAATACCAAGGGACATTCTAAGGAATACGTATACTTCGATGCAAGCACTGGCGATCAGAATATCCTTCGATATGTTTTTTTTTGTTTCAATTGAGGAGCTAGAACATCGCGTTCATTTAGCCCCGAGTCATTGGGTGTGTGTGTGAAATTTGTCTGATAACCTGAGTTATTGCGGGCTTGTAATCTTCTTCTTTCTCTTTACATCATTCCCACTCCTATGTGGGGTCGATGTTTCTGACAGCTCTCCTCCATTTAACCCGGTCATGCACATCCTCTTCTGACAACTGTTTTTCTCTGAGGTCTTCCTGTACACAATCCATTCATCTTCGTTTAGGTCTGCCTCGCATTCTCACTCTCTGTATTTGCATGTCTAGCATCTTCCTCCCCACTTCTTCCTGCTAATCCTGAGTCCTCCGTCTTCCAAAGCTGCCCTCCACTGTTCCAGTTTTTATTCTATGACATATTTGGTGGTACTACACAACACAATGTCGTCCGCAAACATCATGCACCAAGGGGCTTGGTCTCTTACTCCTCAAGATATTTCGTCTAGAATTAGGTCAAACAGAATTGGACTTAAAGCCGAACCTTGGTGTAAACCTACTCGAACCTGAATCCAATCTGTAAGTCCAACGCTGCTTCTAACCTGTGTTCTTGCTTCTTTGTACATTTCATGAACCATCTGCACGTACTTCTCTGGGACTCCCTTCACTCGTAAACAACTCCAGACTTCTCCCCGGGGCACCCGGTCATATGCTTTCTCTAGGTCCATGAATGCGAAGTGTAATCCCTTTTGTCTTTCACGATACTTTTCCATTACTTGTCTCAGGGCAAACACTGCGTCTGTGGTCCCTTTTCCTGGCATGAAGCCGATTGTTCCTCGCCAATGCTAGTCTCATCCCGGATCCTCTTGTCTATCACTCTTTCCCAGATTTTCATGGTATGGGACATTAACTTAATGCCTCTGTAGTTAGCACAGTCCTGAATATCCCCCTTCTCTTTATATATAGGCACTAAAATACTTTCTCTCCATTCATCAGGCATTGTTTCCTGAGAGTACATTTTTGCATTAAATCCAGCAACATGTCGATCCCATCTTTCTCCAGATACTTCCACACTTCAACTGGTATTTCATCGGGTCCTGTTGCCTTTCCGTTTTTCATTTTCCTAAGTGATAATGTTACCTCTTCTCTTCTAATATCCATTGTCAGACCCTGGTGTGTTTCTCCTTCTCCTAAATATACCCTTGGGTTCTCTTCATTGAGAAGTTTTCCATAGTAGTTTCTCCATCTGCACTTGATGTCGGAATGATCCGTTAATACTAGACCATTTTCATCTTTGATCTGCTTTATTTGGGTGTAGTCCTTCTTGTTTTTATCTCTCGCCTGCACTATTCTGAATTTTTTCTTTCACCTTCTGTAGTTTCCAACTCTTCGTACAGCCGATCAATCATTTGTGCCTTTGACTGTGCTACTACCTTCTTTGGTTCCTTATTACATCTCGTGTAGTTCTCTTTATCCTCTTGTCTACCTGACATATCCCATAAATTCTTTGCATCACTTTTGTCTTTCACGATCTTCTGTACCTCCTCATTCCACCACCATGTTTCTTTGTCAGCTAGTGGTTTCTTACCAGAAGTTCTCCCTAGCACTTTTGTTCCTACCCTCCTTATCAAACTGCTGTTGTGCGCCCACCACTCCTGCACATCATTGCAAAGAACCACTCCATTGAGTACTTTCTCCTTAAACTGGTCCTCCAACGCTTCTTCATTTATTCTCCACCACTTATTTTTTGTTAAGACTCGCACAGGTCTGCCTTTCTTCCTAATCCTCATTTTCCAGTCCATGGCTACCGTCCTATGCTGTGCTGCCACTGCTTCACCATTAAAAACTTTACAGTTTTGGATTTCCCTTAATTGAGACATTTTACACATTAAGAAGTCAATCTGGATTTCTCTGGTCCCACTCTTGTAAGTCATATATTGACCTGTGTTTTTCTCGAACCATGTATTCACAATCGCCAAATCATATGCCATCGCACAATCCATGATTCTATGTCCTTCATCATTCCTCACTCCTATTCCCCAGCCTCCTTGTACTCTTTCGATTGTATCTCGACTCCTTCCGACATGTCCATTTAAGTCACCACCCACTATCAATCTTTCATTCGCTGGTATATCTCCAAGCCCACGGTCCATATCTTCCCAGAAGGATATTTTCTCTTCCTCATCGCAACCCACTTGCGGAGCATAAACACACACAATGTTTACCAATTGACCATCAAGACACAGTTTGATGCTCATTATCCTGTCACTCCTTCTCTTAACTTGAACCATGGTCTCCTTTATGTCTCGGGAGAGGATTATTCCCACTCCAATCCTCCCATCCTTGTCTGCTCCACTGTATAGTAGCTTATAGCCACTACCCAACTCTCTAGCCCTATTTCCCTTCCATCTAGTCTCTTTCACACACAATATTTTCACCTTTCTCCTTTCCATGAGATCCACTAACTCTCTTCCTTTTCCAGTCATTGTTCCTACATTCAGTGTGCCTATTCTTCGTAACTCACCATATATTTGAGCTAGCCTCTTTAGCTGGGTTCGCTCGTGACCCAGTAGCTCTAGCCCATTTCTCACAGGGGTCGGGCGAAATCCCTGCACGTCGCTTCTGGGGTATGCCCTAGCATTTTCCGAGGCTAAACTAAGATTCGCTGTCATATTGGTTTTGGCATAGTTTTCCGGCCGCATGCCCTTGCTGACGCCAAGCCTTTTATACCTACGGCCAGGTAGAAGTAAATCAGCCGCCCCTCACATGGGAAACAGACGCTGTTTGTAGCCGCCCGCTCCGGGTCAGACGCTACGGTTAATATCGGTCTCTGAAATGAGAGCGATACCTTATACTCAATTTCCCGAGCACTGGGATGCCACTTCCGCCAACTGCACTGTACCGAAGGACTCCTTCTCCTCTGCAGGCATTGTTGTGGTCTTCACTCATAACCCCGAGCTGGGCCCTCCATATTTATGACCCCTGGAGAGAGGGTGTCCCAGCATTGTGAAGCCCCCAGGAATTGGGCTACCTGTTGTTCCGTGGGTTCTATTGGAGGGTATTTGAACCAACCCTACTAGTGCTGTAGGGCCCCCCTATCCGCCACCTGGGGACGGGCTTGTAATAATGTGTGTATTTGCAATTAAGGATTGGGAAGGAGGTGGCCGAGGCCTTAAGACAGAAACCATTCCGGAATTTGGCCGCAGTAGACGGAAAACCACATCCAGGGTGGCTGGGGTGGGAATCGAACCCACCTCTTCTCAGATTTGCTTCACGAGGCTGAGTGTACCCAATTTCAGACCTCAGACCAGTATTAAATTTCTTGGCAGAGCTGGGAATCGTACCCGGACGTCCGGAGCGACTCTTCGATATGTTATGTTAATATCCTTGCCAGTTCCTTAATTTTCTGCCATTACAGGTCACGTGGCATAACGTACCAATTCGATCTTATTCTCTTTATAAATCAGCAAAATTCAACGTACCGGTACTCATCACAAAAATACATCGTAAGGGAATAAATGTGGCAATGTAGTTACATCCCCACTAAAATGGAGCGTGGGATTTCGTTCAAAAAAGTATGCCCACCACTGGATTCGAAGCACTATTCTACCCGTTCGCGCCCACCACGTAGGACAGGCTTTAACCGATTCAGCCACCAATGCATGGTAGACACCACGGGCTGAACGTGCAGTAGCTACCGTGGCTGTCCCACCTCAAACGTTTAAGTCCATGTCAAAGTTTTCAATTATGGTTTGTGGTGTTGATTTAACTTTCTACTATTACAGATCACGTGGCGTATTACGTGTATGTGTGTTTTGTCAAGGAGCAATAAGTCGTATGTTAGTAGAATGGGCCTTAGTATTTGGCGGGGAAATGTTTACGGTAGGTTCTTCTTTGCTAGACCCATGACCCAATTACATTGCTGTCACAGAGTCAGAGCGCAGAGCAATATCGACCATCGGGAGAAATGCAATGTTAGTTTAATAAGGTCCTGGTGGACCATTCTGTATATAAATTGTAAATGTAACAACTAGCTTGGGTCTAATTAAAAATAAGTTAAAGAGGCGACATTGCCCTAACTAAAAACCATCCCAAAAGCACTTCAAGGTCTCTTTTCAGTTTTGCCTCTCAAGGTTGAGTGTACCTCGTTTATTGGCAGAACTGAAAATCGAACCCCGGCCTTTGCGGTAAGGGGTAAACAGCTTGACCACTAAGCTATCGCACCCTCTCTTTCTATAGAGTGGTCTGTTCTAATCCCAGAGCTGGGAATCGAGTTAAAACTCGAGTGCGAGAGCCGAGAGTGCCAGCCACTACGCCATAAAGAGGTCCATTTTCTCTCTTGTATCGCAACTCGTAAAACAGTAACTGCTATCGAGAGTCAATGTGAACAGTATACATACAGGCGGAAACTGATTATATTTCTGCCAACTCAACATCAGTGCCTGTCAGGCGAGGCAGTGGCTGCTAGGGCAGCTGTTCAGTCTTGTTTGGTTTTCTGGCTTGCTAAAGAAAAATGTAATGGTTAATCCCATTTGTTTAAATGTATAGGAAAATTGGGAAAGATTGGTCATCAGCCCCGTGTACTTGCGAGTGTACGCATTAGCCTCTTGCGACTCAAAACCAAGCTCCTTGTAAGTAGCAACCAACCTGCCAAGTAAGCAGAGCGCTTGCTTTACCTCACTCTCCTAAAAATAGCATGGAATAGTTGCAGGTCCCCTATGTACTTTAGTATGTTACATATCGTGGTCACGTAGCCCCCCGTGTAGTTGCATGGGGTTATGATTCCTTATTTATTAGACCAGTATAGTAAAACTGTATGAATACCTTGGTCATCAGTTCCATATAGTTATGTGTGGTCATTGCTCAGGTGTACAGTAGTTGGCCATTAGCCTCATATACTTGGGTGTGTTACGTATTGTGGCAGTTCTGTAAATTTGGTGTTTAATTGAGGGTTAGAGGCATCTTAAGATAATTTTAGGAAATTTCGTTGGATATTAGCTAATTTACAGGGACTGAGTTCATGTGTAAGTTGTCAGTCGCCGCCAGTTATCTAGCATTTACCGTTACGCCATGGTAGGTCGCAAAGGCTCGGATGTGGTTATGGTATTAACATCCTAGGTCCCGTATAGCCTAATACCGTTGGTTTTGCGAAAGAGGTAGTGTTCCCTACCATGGATATTACAATAGAGAGAATCTCGGTACACGTAAGTGTTAACAATTCAATGTGTTTGGGTAAATATCTTTAAAATTTCAAAATAAACCGTTCGGGTACCGATAGTTTTTATGGCTAGTAATAAACAAAAGGTATTAAATAAAACTGTATAATAAAGTGCAAGGTAGAGGTCATGGCATCTCAGTATTTGTCTGGATAAAGTGAGGGAAACCACTGAAAAAGAAAAACAACTTGTAAAATACCAAACGTAAAACAGAATATTAGGAAAATTATGCCAAATCTAGTAAATTTTAAGGAATTTGAGTAACTTTTTTAAATCAATTTTAGGGATTTGTCAAATATAATGGATTTTAGGTGCATTTACGGGAATTATGGTAAATCTAGAGAATTTTAGGAAATATGTGGAAAATCAGGGAAATTTTATGTACATT
This sequence comes from Meconema thalassinum, assembly GCA_946902985.2. Classification (NCBI taxonomy): domain Eukaryota; kingdom Metazoa; phylum Arthropoda; class Insecta; order Orthoptera; family Tettigoniidae; genus Meconema; species Meconema thalassinum. The sequence goes on along the minus strand of OX336389.2, from coordinate 584,023,613 downwards.
TATGAGAGTTTCGGGAAATTTCAAAAAAAAACTCTAAGGTATCGTGTGACGGGTTTTAGTAATAAGTCATCGCCCGTTGACTAGCATCTACCGTTGCACAACAGCGTTTTGGTAAGCTCAACAGTGAGTCATAGTAACAATATCAAGAACATTTAGTATTCTAATACCGTCAGTTTCGCAAGATACAAGACTTAACCAAGAGAGGTTAACAAAAGAGAATCCTAGCACGAGGAAGTGTTAGCAATTCTCAACTTTGTTAAACATCTATGTTAAGTATTAGCCTACTTTAAATTTTTGGGAAATAAATAACTACTGTAATTAAATAAATAACTGTCTCTTAGATATGATACTTGGCTATCGTAAGCGTCTCTGGTATAATGCCTCCTTTTTTGTTAAGAATTAACATGGTCACTCAGTTTCTATATAAGTATCTTACCAACATTGTTAGCCGTTCTCTAGAATCCTACCCACTGGTCATAAACAAGCATCGTCGCCAAAGTGTTCCCTGGTCGCTAACTCGTGTCTGGTTAGCAAATTCTTATCGCAAGGCCACTCAAGACAAAAAAAAAATTAGTCTTAACGTACAGTGTAATCATCTTTCTACATGCATTGCCGTGCGTAATAAATAATAATAAGTAACTAATTATATTAAGCCTCCGTGGCTTAGGCGGCAGCACGCCGGCCTCTCACCGCTGGGTCCGTGGTTCAAATCCCGGTCACTCCATGTGAGATCTGTGCTGGACAAAACGGAGGCAGACAGGTTTTTCTCCGGGTACTCCGGTTTTCCCTGTCCAATTACATTCCAGCAACACTCACCACTATCATTTCATTTCATCTGTCATTCATCTAATCATTGCCCCAGAGGAGTGCGTCAGGCCTCGGCAGCCGGCACAGTTCATATCCTCGCCGCTAGATGGGGCTTCATTCATTCCATTCCTGACCCGGTCGGAGACAGGAAGCAGGCTGTGGAATTGCATTTCAACTAATTATATTAAATAAATAACTAAATAATTTAAAATATCCATTAATTGCCATCTTAAATCACTTGCTAGCGCTATCCTGTGGTAGTGAGCCAGGTAGCATGTTATCAAACTTGGTTAAGGCCTATTTTACATATAGCAACGTTTACCATTAAAGGAAAAATTTATAGAACTGTAAATTTAAAATTTTAATTAGGTCATTTGTTGAAAATAATAATAAAGGGTTTGCACTTTTTCATTTAAGCTATTGTATAACATTATCAAACTATCGGTTTCGGAAATCCCAAGTCAATAACCTAAAATTTAATTCAATGGTACAGGCATGTTCAAACAAAGTGTACTTGTTTAAATGCTTACAGCACGGTTTACCAAAAAAACGATATAGGCTAGCTTCGGGTACTCTAGCTGCTAGTGCAGTGTTTGTGATAAATAAAATTTAATTATTTGTTCGCAAAATCTCACAGCAGCAAAATCTAAAAATTAAATATCTTAAAAATAAAAAATGATTACATGTATTAATGTAAATCCTAAATCAGTTTTCTGCGATTATTAGTTTGTAAAATCTCGGGTTCATGACCTTGCAGTTTCGTTCTTTGGGTAAATCTAAAAATAAATAATTCACGGGAAAGGAAATAAAATCTCGAGTAAAACAATTTCTTATACGTCTTTCTTTAATAATTCGTTTTAAAAATCTCGATAAATAGCATACGGTAAAAAAGTAACAAACTGAATAGTTCAACTTCCAACACAAATCTCTAGCGTTATTGGTTCGAGAGATATCGGGAAAAGAAAGCCGCGCGGCAACCAGCGTAGCCGAGCACCTAGTGTCACTAGGTAGGACCTTAGGCAGAATCAAAAAACTAAAAACAAATTGGTAAATAAAAATTACATATAAAATAAAACATTAATTAAATTAAAAAGTAGAAGAAACAACATTTTCAAAATATGCAGTTACGTCCTTTGGCAAAATTTGGGAAAATAAGTAGTCCATAAGAAAGGGGGCGTCATCCCGAGTCATTTGCACCTCACGTAACCACCTCCGATTATTGATTCGTGAGATATCGGGTCGCCTATCGCCATGGGCTCACCACTAGCAGAGCGCAGCGTAGCCGAGCGCCTAGTGTCACTAGATAGAACCTTTGGCAAAATCAAGAAAACTGAAAACAAAATTGTAAATAAAAATTACATCTAAAATAAATTAAAACATTAAATAAGATTAAAAAGTCAAAAGATCAAAATTTTCAAAATGTGTAGTTAAGCCCTTTGGCAAAATCTAAAAACTAAAAACTAAATGGTAAATAATAATTATATAAATCATATATTAAAACATTAAATAAAATTAAAACGTCGAAATATCAAAATTTTCGAAATGTGTATTTAGGCCCTTTGTAAAAATCAAAAAATTAAAATAAATTGTAAATAATAATTATATAAAAAAATAAATTAATATATTAAATAAAATTAACAAGTCAAAAAATCAAAATTTTCAAAATGTGTAGTTAGGTCCTTTGGAAAAATTTGGAAAATAAATAGTTGACTGGAGAGGGGGCGTCATCTCAAGTAATTCGACATCTCGCGTGACCCTCCCCGATTATTGGTTCGCGAGATAATGGAAATATTACATACCTGAGGGGTTAGCGTAGCCGAGCGGCCTAGTGTCACTACGTAGGGTCCCTCAAGACCCTCTACTGCTATCGACGTAAACATGAGTAACACGGAGTAGTTGTTCATGTTTGTTAACAGTAATGTGTACACTGGTGTCAATGTGTAAACATAGGTAACACAAATGTGGTGTCCTGCACGGTTATTGTTTATTGTTTTTTTCTTTTGTTAATTTGCAGTAAATGTGTATATTATTACACAGGTAGCGTTGCAACGGACGACCTTGCCATGAAAGGACCAGAGTTACTGCATCACTGTGTACAAACTCATAAAAGTTGCTCATCATGACGGCCACCAACCTCGATACAAGCATGGCATGAGATTCTGTATGACCGCGCTACCTTCGGACGATAGAGGAACCACAAACACAGCATTGGTCGTCTACATATTAATGCCCATCCGTTCACTAGCCACCTGTGTAATAGCCAAGTGTACAACTAACTACTCAGGACACCCCAGTCGTGTTACACATATTTACGTCCATAGCACCTATAGGTAGCCTCGGAGAACACATTTTCCCTATGTCGATGTGCTCAGTGTGGCGGCTCAGCACGCTATTACTGAAACACCCTTTATACACACCCAAGGACACGAGGCTTAATGACCACGATATCGCAAATCCCCTAAATTAATTAATACATAACAACTAAGCGGATGGGAAATCATTATTTAATCTCAACGCACTGTAAATTATACACTGTAGAGTAGGCTCTTGGAAATAAGCATTCAGTTTTTAGTAGACTACGTGCTCTGAGACTGTGGCTTAGCGAGGTCGCGGTAGATATAACGCCCTCCCGCATAAAGTACAGTAGCCCCGCATTAACAATACGTTCTTAGTATGGTGATTAGTCACTCGCGCCCATCTCGTGGCGTACCGTAAGACGTGGTGACTTTGCTCCATTTTTCTTGTGGCAAAGTATTTGATCCTGGTGAAATATAATTTAAAATCGTGGAATTTTCTCGATTTTCAAATTTAACTGTTGTTGGAGCTTCAAGGTGTAATCAGTGAATTAATGAGTAAGTTATCACATCGGATACTTGAATTATAGGTATAAATAAACTAGAGCAAAGGGAGGATACTTTGCTCCAGAGAAAGAACGTTTTGATTTCATATAGAAAATGTTGGAATGGAGCAGAGTAAGAAGACTGTTAGCAAAAGAATACACCTTTAATTGATCATGTAACATTTTATATAAAGAAAGCATAATAATAATGGATCGTATCTGCCTTAGAAACTTTTCTATATTAAGAAAGCACAATAATAATGGACCATATCTGTCTTAGAAAAGAACAGGCAACTAAAGCACTAGATTACTTTGGTAAATGAAAAGTCTACATCCACCACACGTCATTTAACCTAGGAATGTTATAACATCCTCTCTTAGACACTAATTTAGGAGGACTTATGCTTCCAAGAACATCATTCCACGGGTAGAACATTTTGTCCTAGTTCTACTGCCATTTCCATGACTTAACAGACCTTTCCATTGCACTTATTGTGGCTCCTTCATCGTTAAATTCAATAATTTTACCATAAAATGTTCTCCCCCATATATCAACACTACATGCTGATTGACCGCCCGAACAATGTCTCGGAAAGAACAAAGTTCACGAGGTGTCTTCTTTCCTATTATAATTGCGTCTACATCCCTGTCAAATTATTTTCCTTGTTCAAATTCTATTTCCTCATCCTATAAAAGATTGTGAATATCACCTTCAACTGAAAATTCTCTCACCAACATTACGTTATCATTGTCGTCAACCGTACCGGTACTATCACTGCCACTGTCAACATTCCTGCGAAGTTTACCAGTTTTTACTCTCGGTTTTTGTCGGTTGATGGCAGAAGTACTGGTCCCGGATGTGGAAGGGATATGATCAGTTTCTATGGATGTGCTGGGGTCGACACTTGTGCCTGGTTCAATGTGCAACTTCTTCCTTCTTCTCTTAACGGAATTATTGCCTGTACACTCATCCCTTTTAGCCGATAAAGCTTCTAGAAATGAAGATTCGACAATGCCATTTCCATGCTTTGTGTTTGGAATTCGAGACAGAAGTTCGTCAACATTTAAAGGGTAAATGCCACATTTTCTGAAGCCTGAATGCAAATTGATTTTCGCATTAGGAGTTACCTCATCCATCAGTCTCTTTTGAAGTCGAGGAAACTATTGCTTCTCAAGGACAGTGTTTTTAAGCCCATCTGCACTTTGTTTCCAATCAAACAGAATTTCTCGCCATGCCAATTTCAAGGGGTGAAAGAAGGCTACGTCCAAGAGTTGAGTTAGGTGCGTACTGTTGGGTGGTAAGCACACCAAATCTATGTTGTTCCTCTGACATGCATGTAATGCATTAATTGTTACATGGGACGAAAGATTGTCGCAGAGTTTTACCCTCGAGTTTTTTAAGTCTTGGTAACAAGAGCTTTTCAAACCAGTCGCTGAATGTCTGTGCATCAAACCACCCACTAGTGCTGTTAGTGTATCGATAACCTGCAGGACCATATTCTGTCCACAAGTCCCACATGCAGCCGGTTCGATAAACGATATAAGGTGGAAGGAATTCTCCTGCAGCACTTCCGCAAAACATTAGAGAAATACTTGACTTAGTGGAGTTGCATATCCTTTCGGGATACCGTACTTAACTCCACGCTTAACAGACATAATACATCTCACTGACGATGAAGTTATGAACCGATTTGGCAATGCTTCAAGAAACCTTGAGTTTTTGTGGTGTTTGAAGCCATATTTTCAGTGTTGCCTTAGTAAACAAGAGTTTAGTGCTTTTCAGTCGGTCAACACGAATGTACCCAAAAGAGATGGGTTATGCCCTAATCCTGAAATAAATTACATGAGATTAATAAAACACTAGGATGACCAGTTTCGATCGTCAAGCGATCATCATCAGATCCATTACACTTAGGCTACAAACTCTATGTTTGAAATACAGGTGAACATATTTACAATATGTACAATTATGTGTATGCTAAATGCAGTATATATGTTAGGTGAAATGCTAAATGGTGATAGCTATCCGTAGATTGTACTTTAGAGAGATTATATGGTTGTAAACTATGGTTAAACTATAAAATTTTAGGCTAACTACTTATCTGATTGTCTTCCGTACAACAGCTACTCGCAGTTTTCGTGCTCACTGGAACTCACTGTGCGGTCGACTGCGGTGGTTATCTTAACGACTGGTTTTCCCTGCTTTCTCCCCCCTGCCCCTACGTGCTGTGGGGAGTGATAGCGATGTGTTTATGTGAGGTGTTGCCAACCTAGATAAGATGTATGTTATTGAATGAGGTGGGTCTACAATTATTAAAGACCGTGGATTAGCCCTCGCCACGCGTGGAGCATAACCCATTCGAACTAAGCGTTGACGGTCTTATGAGGACGTCCCGGCACCTTTAATACTGCCGCGAATATGGGCCTTGGTTTATTGCAGAAGAAAAGTACATCGTACACCTGATCCAGATAACATTTACCTATTAAAACCCCCTAATTTCCCCCTTTTTTATCTAGCTTGGCTGTGTCGCTAAATTGTGTTTTGTTTCCGACAGGGTGTGTTTTTTAGTAGCGTGAAGAGGGTGAGCTCTCCATGAACGTGTGTTCATTTAGATTGTTGGGATTGTTTCGTTTGGCTAGGTGTATCTCGATTGCTTCCTTTATGTCAAGAGCTCTGCCTTTCGATTCGTGATGGATTATTTTAAGATCCGACTCTATGTTGGTAAAGCTGTGCCCTGCGTCACACATATGTTCGCACACGGCTGAATGTGTTCCGTATCTTATCGCATTCCTATGTTCATTATAACGTGTGTCTACTCGCCTTCCACTCTGCCCGATGTAATTAGCTTGACAATCGGTGTCTTGGCACGTTATAGAATATACCCCTGACCTTGAATACGGGTCACGTTTATTTAGATTACTATTTAGGAGGTGCCTAGCGGTTGTGTTTTTCGTCGTGAAAGCTATCTTTATGCCTTGCTTTTTGAATAGGTTAGTGATTTTATATGTATTCGCATTCACATAGTTGAAACGCGCAAATCACTAACCTATTCAAAAAGCAAGGCATAAAGATAGCTTTCACGACGAAAAACACAACCGCTAGGCACCTCCTAAATAGTAATCTAAGTAAACGTGACCCGTATTCAAGGTCAGGGGTATATTCTATAACGTGCCAAGACACCGATTGTCAAGCTAATTACATCGGGCAGAGTGGAAGGCGAGTAGACACACGTTATAATGAACATAGGAATGCGATAAGATACGGAACACATTCAGCGGTGTGCGAACATATGTGTGACGCAGGGCACAGCTTTACCAACATAGAGTCGGACCTTAAAATAATCCATCACGAATCGAAAGGCAGAGCTCTTGACATAAAGGAAGCAATCGAGATACACCTAGCCAAACGAAACAATCCCAACAATCTAAATGAACACACGTTCATGGAGAGCTCACCCCTCTTCACGCTACTAAAAAACACACCCTGTCGGAAACAAAACACAATTTAGCGACACAGCCAAGCTAGATAAAAAAGGGGGGAAATTAGGGGTTTTTTAATAGGTAAATGTTATCTGGATCAGGTGTACGATGTACTTTTCTTCTGCAATAAACCAAGGCCCATATTCGCGGCAGTATTAAAGGTGCCGGGACGTCCTCATAAGACCGTCAACGCTTAGTTCGAATGGGTTATGCTCCACGCGTGGCGAGGGCTAATCCACGGTCTTTAATAATTGTAGACCCACCTCATTCAATAACATACATCTTATCTAGGTTGGCAAGACCTCACATAAACACATCGCTATCACTCCCCACAGCACGTAGGGGCAGGGGGGAGAAAGCAGGGAAAAACCAGTCGTTAAGATAACCACCGCAGTCGACCGCACAGTGAGTTCCAGTGAGCACGAAAACTGCGAGTAGCTGTTGTACGGAAGACAATCAGATAAGTAGTTAGCCTAAAATTTTATAGTTTAACCATAGTTTACAACCATATAATCTCTCTAAAGTACAATCTACGGATAGCTATCACCATTTAGCATTTCACCTAACATATATACTGCATTTAGCATACACTGACAGTTGCAGTACCAATACTGCAACTAAATAATTGTACATATTGTAAATATTTTCACCTGTATTTCAAACATAGAGTTTGTAGCCTAAGTGTAATGGATCTGATGATGATCGCTTGACGATCGAAACTGGTCATCCTAGTGTTTAATTAATCTCATGTAATTTATTTCAGGATTAGGGCTTAACCCATCTCTTTTGGGTACATTCGTGTTGACCGACTGAAAAGCACTAAACTCTTGAAACCTTGAGTTTATATTATAGTGTGACTTGTAAAACAAAACAATAACATTAATTCATTCCACGTAAATACTATTAAGTGAGCAAGATGATTGTATTCATAATAAGCATCATAAAATGGTCTTAGTTGTTTTTGACATTAACCAAACATAAAACATCACAATAAACTGGTTGATAAAGTGATGCCACATAGCCATAAAACTCATCATTTTGCACCAAATTATACAAAAGTTTTCCGGGGAGAACCCCGGGACCCCTATTCTTTGGGTCAATACCATGTCCCCTAACCCCCGGTTGGGCACCCCCCGAAATAAAACTCTATATACGCCCCTGTTTCACTACTTCCCCTAAATTTGCGAAGTAGTTCCGAAGAGTCTCTTCATTTACTGCTGCCCTGCTGCGCTTAATATTACTGGCAAATCTACAGCTCAGTTCTGGATGACATCGGAGAAATCCAGAAACTCATTCGTTTCCAGGAAGATTACCAACATACTTAATAACCCGCCTTCCATTTCGGTTCAAATATGTTCTTATAATGAACCGTAAATCGAAGGAATCCAATGGAAATCCAAAGGCGCTCATGCTCTGTATACAGCCAACAATATTCGTTGAATATTGGAGGCTGATCAGTCTTGTTCGTATGTTTGTTTCCGAGTTTATTAATAATAGTTCTTCTTGGGATGCCGAATTGCTGTTCAGCTTTTCTTTGAGACAGCTGACCACTTCTAACAGCTGCTAAACGTTTTTGCAGAATTTCCACAGAATAATCCGCATACTTTCTTCCACCCACAGTTCTTGTGTACTTCATCGGCATACCTTAAACAACGAAACAACAGAGACAAATAAATACTACTCCTGTGAAAATCTCTAGGGGATTCTTTGTTCCATTCTTGTTGTGGTGCAAAGTATCCCCATGACAACATGAATACGTACCTCAAATAAAAATAGTTAAGTTACTTGTAAATGAGAAGTCTATGGAAATCATGCATTTCATTTCTGGAAAAAACATTATTCAGTGAAAATAATTTAAACACACTTACTTCTGTAGCACAGAAGACAGCTTCGCTGCACATAGATTTTTTCTTCGGAAAATATGAGCACAAAAACACACCAATTTTCCACACCAGAAGTGAGTTACAAATACAGTAATAGCAGGAAGTCAAGGAGAACCTACAAAGGGACATGCTGGGATACCATCGGCGAAAAAAAAATCGTTAGCACTCTGTCATTATTGCATCGGACACCAGATGTCACTAAACGTTTTTCCGAATATGGTGCAAAGTATCCCCCTAGGAGCAAAGTCACCCCATCTTACGGTAGTCTTAGCTATCACCGCGGAGATTCCGGCTCTGCCATGAAGTTTAATTCAGGTCTGAGGGCTGAATTGGGGTTCACTCACAACATCGAACATTTTTAGCCTACTTTCAAAGTTTGTAAGAAAGTATAAGTGGACTTATGAGGTCTACACGGGACAAATGCCATGTCTCTGCCACCCTCCACCCCCCACCCCCCTCACATCAGTTCCCAAACGACGAAACCGGCTTGAATCAAACTTGGTATAGCGGTTGCAATAGTAATGCATGTCCTCCCATGAGTTCCGATTCCCACCAGTTCCAAATTCTTCAGCGGATTATCTATCTGCCAATTACACTGCCTGAGCGAGTCCCATCAGTTCCGAACACTACCTGAGCGATTTCCAGCTGAGTTTTCTACAGCAAAATTGTATTAACTTGTTTATTACTGAAACAAATAAGGTCCATTGTTAGCGCCAGCCGGGAGTGCGTGCCCTCTTTAATGAATTGGCTCCCTTAACATGGGAGTAAGCCATGGTCCGGTAGCTCCCATAAGCAGCTTTCGCCTTGTCAGTATCTGTATCAGCATGTGCCTTCGTCGGAATAATCAGTTTTGAGTTATATTTACAAAGTTCTTAAAATAGTATCAGCATGTCGCTTCGTCTTTGAACTGTGTTTTATTTTACTTACAAGTCACTTAGTAATCAGCACGTAGCTTCGTCAAATTCATCTATTAACATAATTATTCTTCTCTTTATACTCTAATCAATATGTACAGCAAAAGAAACATGTCTTAAAATTACTGTTAAATCACCGGTCTCTTCAAACTGTTGAATTGCTCTTTGGATTCTGTCATCCATTGCAACATAATTATGTTCTTTTCCTTTTCGTGGCTTGCAAATTCAACTCTGCCTGCGTAATTTTTTCGTCTGGATTTTGAGACTCCTTCTTCAAACACAACACAAAGTCTCTTACACGAGGATGTGGTTTTCCGCATTTCAAATTCAGCGTATGGTTCCAGCCTTCTACAGAGTTATTCGTTCTACGCCTCTTCCCATGGCAATTCCACATTTCAATCGGAATATGCACGTTTTCAAGCCATTGCTAGACAAAGTAATATAAAAACCTCGATTAACTTTTCATTGTCCGGGGCCGTGGTATGAATGTGTAGCCAACCGTCTTCTACTTTTTCTGGTTTGAGGAATGTAAGTGCAGCACACTTCCTGATGGTGGTTCTGATTTCCTGGCTAGTTTTATGCATACCCGAAAGTCCAATTTCTTATACTTTTCTCAAAATACGTTGGTTTAAGTGAAAAAAAAACAGCCTTGCCCTTGGACTCCAGGAAATACTTCTTCTATCGCTTTGATAGCTCCAAACTCAAATTCCATGTTTATTATCATTAGCCGGTCAAACCTCAGAACTGACAGCTGGGTTTCCAGAGACATTCGGAACTAGTGGGACTCATTAGGTTATTTACTCAGGCGTGAATACGCGTTCGGAACTCATGGGACGTTTTTCCTAAGAAATTTGTTTTCGGAACTCATGGGAATGGAACTCGTGGGACGGAACCTAGTAAAGGACACTTCAGTGTTATGTTTATATTGCAGTCATCATAATAACAACACAATGGCGTCCACCCAAGTGCTTAAATCGAATTAAGAGTATACTAATCTTTGGATCTCTACCAAATTTTAGAAACACAAACCTTAATGCGTGAGGCGTCCGTTCTTTAAACTACAAAGTCATCAGCCAAGGAATTTCAAGATGGTAGCCGTGCGAATTAAGCATGAATTATAATCCATAACTTATGATCCAATTTAGCAATGCTCACAATACTGTAGTTGGCATTCAGGTAGCTTTATAAAAGGATCTCCTGGCGTCATTGTGACAACTGTATGAGATTCAATATTACGGGTACTGGAAGCTGCCATCTTAAAATTATTAAGTATTAAAAACAAACTCTCATCACGTAAGAGTTACATTAACGAAAATTAGTGACGATATAGGACCGTACATTTGGCCTCGTATGGACAAGGTAAAAAACATACTCTCCATACATTCAAGATGGCGGCAACGCGAAATATTACAACATTAAAATCGACGACTCAGACTTTTTAAGTCGAATTTTCGCAAGAGGTGAGTATCAAGGGATCTCATCTATACTACTAAAAAGATTATCACAATGAATATAGCGCACAGTGGCCATCTTGAAATCTCAAAATAAATTAATTACTTTCAGTCACCTAGAGCTAGTAGCTTAGTATAAGGGACCTTATTGAAATAAAACATAAGTACAACACCCTGAATACAACGCGCGGTGGCCATCTTGAAAATATAGAATATGATAACGAATAACTCAAAGTATTTTAAGCTACACCAACGAAAATTAGCAGTAGGTAATATAAAACCGACCAATGACCAAGTCAAAAGAACAGTGACTCCATACGCTCACGATAGCGGCTGGGCGTATTCTTAAGACTTAAATAGATTTAACTCACGATGTATTAGCACAATTAACGCAAAATTAAGTGAGAGAGGAGTACCATACAAAGGACTTCACTACCATTATTCATAGGGATATTACACTGAATATAGCGTGCAGTGGCTATCTTGAAATTATGGAATATAATAATAGCCTATATTACTCTATATGTTTCAATACTACGTACTGAGCCCTAATTCACCCCAGCCAAATATTTAAGGAAGAGTTTGAAACCATTTAGAAACATTTTTGGAGAATTTTGGATGATTTTGGATTATCTGGATTTATAAGATTTGAGGTGAATGTAAATTTAACCAAGGAAGTGTCTGAGCAAAGGAAGCTGGAAGTTAGCTTTAAGTTAGCACTCTCAAGACCGGTTTTTGTCAGCCAGATCGACACAAACCAATTTTGCACACGACTTTGTGATAAGAGGCTAGGACAGGTAGAGTTTTGGTAATAAACCTGCAGCCAATGAGGATTCAGCACATAATTTGTGTGGGAAACGCTATTTAATCATATTTGCTTTATTAAGAAAGATTAGCGTTCCCAGAGGTCAAGAAGAATATATTGCATTGATTATGAAGAAGAGAATTATATAATTTTGGCCCAGAGAAGAGTAATTAGCATAATTCTATTATAAGTGGACCGGTTGTGAGGCTAGTTTGTGCGCGCGCGCGCGAACCACGGACACACAGCAGAGACTCTTTCTGATACCGTCGAGGAGAGCGGACCTGTCGTGCAGCGTTTCGCAAATCTAACATTGAGTATTGACAAGCATCATAATATATCAAGAAGCAAGCTAATGAAACAGCGAATAGAGAAGAAAATTGCTATAGAATCTACAATATTCAACAGAAGCAAGCAATTTCGTTTTTAAAACGAATCTACACATCGCAGCATTATAACTGCAGTATTTGAGGTGCATATTACTTTACATTTTCAACATGCTAAAATCTACGAGTCGAGGGGGATATTCTTATTCTGCACCCTCTAAGATGATTGGAATGATTCACTAAAAAATGGTAGGAGGATAATCTACATTCTACACTATGATACGGGAAGATTCAGAGTGGGTTCCGAAGTCCTGAGATCGACGTCACCACCACTGCGATTCCACCATGCAGTTTGCTGAACTTCAAAAGCTACGTTCAAATGTCCATAAAGAAATTGGAGAGATGTTAACTACGGACTCGCAAACCTACTATTCTGACGCGGGGGATAAGAGAGAAGAAGATGATAAGCGGTGTTCATTGTTCCTGGTACGAGCATCTAGACTTGCAAGTGTCGCGAAGCCAGAAGATTGCTGTCCGCAGAGCACGAGTTCACTGAGGCCAGGTGGGCACCCGTCAAACAGGCTCGGGGAGATCAGCTGCGAGGCAAGCGGCCGGCCCAGAGCACGTGTGGAATGCGACCGACACGCGCCAAATTCGGAGCGGAATATCGAGGCCATTGCTCGAGGTATTTTCATCGCAGACCGTCAGAAAGGTACAGAATTGACAGCTCGAAGATCTCAGTAGTTTTTTGTAGTTTCTTTAGGATGTAGCAGGGTGACCTATTCATTATGTAGAAATTCTTTCCTATAACTCATGTTATTGTATGTCTGTTTAGAAATTGTTAGTTACATTTTTGCACGTCACCGTGTGTCGTTCAGACGTGATTTTATTAGCATTTGGAAGTTAGATTACCGTTTTAGTCAGGTTTTATCCAGCGTCGTTTTTAACCTTCTCATTTTAACGAAAACTGTTCTATGTAAGGAGAATGCTTCGATCGTAACTCATACGTTTTCAAACCATGTTATGCGGTAGATTAACATAATACATTACTACTCACGATAAGATGTATGATGAGGCACTATGATACTGTAAATAACAAGTTTAACATGTATAAATATTTAATAACAAATTTCAAATGTTATAAATAATAACATTAACATAATATTATTCTAATTGAAGAATGCGTTATTACGTGACGATAAGTAAGTCACGGATAATTTATGTAACCACTATTTATGTCAACAAAGGATCACTACATTGACAATTGAAGTCAGGTGATGCCTATTGATAGCAACAATTATTTGTTATAACATTGCCAATGCGAAATGAAGATAAGAAGACTTGTATGTATATGGTAAGTCAGTAACATGTTTAAGCAAGTTGGTAAATGAAGAATTTGTTCATTCTTGTTTTGTAACAGAGAAACGAAAGTATTATTATTGTTATTAACCTTTCAGACGAGCGGACTACAGCCATTTTAAAGTTTACAATCATGTAAACGTGGTATTGTTGTACAATGCAATGGTTTATCATTAGATTGCATTATGATCAGTTACGTGGAATGTCAAACGAGAGATATTGTTGTAGACAAATGTATTGTCGAAGGTAATGAGCACGATGATTTTAAAATTAGAGAAGGAGGAGGTTAGCAGTGTTTCATGAACTGTATACACAGTAGTGTTGCATAGTGAGATCACTAATTCTGCTACAGGTTTGTAGACAGATGGGTTTGTTTTGAAGTATTCCGTGCAGTATTTTACGAGAGTTATTGTGGCAAGAGTAAGGAGAATTTGTGTCGTATTTGGAAGCGTGGGAGACTCTATGAGTATGTGAAGTTCACGTTTTGGTAACGAATTGAGTATTGCCTTGAGAGCAATTTACTACTACAGAGTGTTAAGAAAGTCACTGACGTTTAAGAGTGTTTGTTTGTATTGTTTTGTCAGTGAGCGTTAATGCTATAGCCACGTCATCGTCGTATTAAGTTGGTGTAGTTCCGTCTCGATCTTTAATGTCATTATTATTCTTATGTAATGGATTTGTCTATTCAGAACTTCAACTAACTTTATTGTTCGTTAATATAGTTCATGTATTTTGACTTACAACCAGAAGCTTATAGAAGATATCGTTTTGTGAACAAGTGTTTGTCTAGAAGAGAAGTTTGTGACAGGAGAGCTCATTAGATTGACGTATCACGTCAATTCTAGTCCAGATTCGAATACCGCGTTGGACGCGTGTAATTCAACATTGTATATAATTGTTAGTTATATATTCCATTAATATTTTAGATTTGCTCACGTTTGTAAATAGCTGTATATCGTAGGGTATTTCATGATTGTTATTATTATGAGTCGAACAGCTGATCGTAGATCAAGCTCACGAGTAACCAGTCACAGGATGACTAACAAGTTTCACTATTCGATCTGATTCGAAGATTAGGAAGTGGATATTTCATCTACAGGAGTAATTGTTTGTTTTGCAAGTTTCATGTTTTATTATGGATGACAGGGATATTTCTTGTATATATTTATTTTTGGGAATAAATCCCAGGCACATGTCGTTTGCCTGTTTTGTTTCATAGAAACTGATCATCTTTTCACTTCGCAATCGCCGTGCGATAATACTAGCAGTTAGTTACTAGAACTCACTTAGTCTCATCTTCACCGTTCACGTCCGACATCCGAGATTCTCGTACTACCATGTTATTATGGAATTACATTTGCTAGTAAATGTGTAACTAATTGTAGTGTTATTGTACGTCCGTATGCGTCTAGGGTTTCCTAGCCATTTATCCAGTGGGGATGCGTTGACGTATCAAGCTGGGTGTCAACGTCCCTACAATCCTTACCATATCAGCGGATATGGGTGATGGCTAATGTGAGATTCGGGCGCATATAGGTCTTTTCATTTGGCGCCCAATGTGTTTAGCCTTGATTGTGTTGAGACGCTAACGTGTTCAACGACAACCATGTGGAAATACTGGTGGATTTTTGAAATTAGTAAGAATGCTGATCCCAAATTTTGAAAATTGTTTAATTGTATAAACATTGATAAATTTGAGGAGTACTATAGTTTGAGGCATGTTTGTTATACCAGCTGATGATATTTTGGTAATTTAAGTTAAGAGTTAGTTAGATTCATGTTGTTATATTTAAATTCAGTTAGGGATTGTTAAATGAGGGACGATCAGTTTACTAAACCACGGTTAAGTAGATATTAAGATTTCCGTTTATTATTATTACGAAATTAGGATAATCGAAGCATTTTCTATATAGACTGTATGAATTGGTCTCTCTGATATTTCCGTATAGTAGTGCAGAGGATTCCTCCTCATTTCTCAATTGTATTTCATTATGTCTTCGGAAGATATGACCCATATCCGGTTAATCTTAGAAATGATTATACAAAACCAAACCCAATTAACAGGAGATGTTGATGCCCTCCATAATAATATTAAGAAATTAAAAAGGGAGATCAAACAGTCATCTGCCACAGTTAAATCCGAAATGAAAGCGGAATTAGCTGTAGCACAAGTTGCCAATAAAGCCAACGTCACACTAGTACAGGAAGAATGTAGAAAGGCACGTGAATAGGACAGAGCTATACAGGAAGAGAATAGAAAGGCACGTGAAGACAGAGCTGTCCAAGAGGAGATAAGGAAGGCCCAAGAGAAGGCTAGAATAGCCCAGGAAAAGGAACAAGAAGTGACGAAAGAATCCCAGGAGCAGATCAAGAAGGCTTTGGAGAAGGCCCAAGAAGAGGGTAGATTAGCCCAAGAACAGAGTAGATTAGCTCAGGAAGAAAGTAGATTCTCAGTTGAACAAAGTAGGAAGGCTCTGGAAGAGACCAAATCTGTTTTCAATCAAGTGAAAGAAGATATGGCCTCTACCAAATCGGAGATGAGCTCACTAAGAGAAGACGTAACTAAGAGAGTAGTAGAAGCTAAACTACAGTGTAGCGATAATATTATTCAGCTAGAAGCTAGAATTCAGGAGAGTATACATAAGGCCACCACTGAACAGAGAAACCAAAATGTTAGTATTACAAAATCCCTGAAACAACTTACTGATCAGCATGACAATCTTTATAGTATTGTTAGTAATTTACAAGGTAAATTAGAAGACCAGCAGAAATTAATTGCTGAAGGTATCAATGTTGATATTGAAGCTTGTATTGGTAAATCTGTTAACGATATGAAGGAAGATGTAATTAAGTCAAACAAAGAATATATGTATGAATTACATAATAGAATTTTAAAGGATTTAAATAGAGTTGAAAATGAAGCGAAAACACTTAATGATAACCTTAAATTAGAGTTATATAAACATGTTGAAGAAACCAGAGTATCGAGCATTACCGAACTTAAAGGAATTGTAAATAGAACACCACAGTGGTACAAGTCTATATGCCTACCAATCAAGCTGATGATGAGGTTGTTGAAAAGGTCTACGAAGAAATAGATGAAATTCTGAGGTATACCAAAGGTGATGAAAATGTTATAGTAATGGGAGATTGGAATGCTGTGGTAGGGAAAGGGAGAGAAGGGAAGATAGTAGGAGATTTCGGATTAGGTGAAAGGAATGATCGAGGAAGCAGGCTGATGGAATTCTGCACCGAGCATGAGTTGGCCATAGCTAACACCTTATTCAATAACCACAATAGAGGAATATACACATGGATGAGACCAGGAGATATAGGGCGTTACCAAATCGACTTCATTATGGTCAAGCAGAGGTTTCGAAACCAGATTTTGAATTGTAAAACATATCCTGGTGCTGACATAAACTCTGACCACAATCTGGTTGTTATGAAATGCAGATTAAAGTTGAAGAAACTGAAGAAAAGTCAAAAGCCAAAAAGGTGGGCAATAGACAGACTGAAAGTAAAGGATGTAAACGAAAGATTCAAGAAGAGTATAAAGGAAGGACTACTGAAAACCCCTAAACAAACTTCAATTGCAGACGAATGGCCACTTTTGAGGAATGAAATAACAAAATCCGCAGAAGAAAACATTGGTAGGAAAGAAAGAATAGGTAGAAAACCGTGGATCACTCAGGATATACTAGAATTGATGGATGAAAGTCGGAAACACAAGAATCTAAGAGACGAAAAGGGGAAAGAAGAATACAGACGTCTGAGAAATGAGGTTAACAAGAAGTGCAAGGAAGCGAAAGAAGAATGGTTGAAAGAGAAATGTGCAGGTATTGAAAATTGTCTGAAATTAGGAAAAGTAGACACAACTTATCGAAGGATTAAGAATACTTTTGGGGGAAAGAAGACTAAGTGCTGTAATATTAAGGACACAAATGGAAAGCCTCCAACAGATAATGAAGAAAAGGTTGAGAGATTGAAAGCTTACATACAGTGCTTGTATAAGGGAAAGGAGATTGAGAATCGTGTAAGGGAAAGGGAGGAGGAAATTGATGAGGATGCAAAAGGAGATTTAATATTGAGATCAGAGTTTGACAAAGCATTAGAGGACTTACGCAGGAACAAAGCACCAGGCATAGATGATATACCGATTGAGTTGCTACGCTGCATAGGAGATGAAGGTCTGATCAGGTTATTTCACTTGGTGTGTAGGATTTATGAGACAGGTGAGGTAACCCCTGATTTCAAGAAGAATGTAATCATCCCTATACCAAAGAAAGTGGGACCTGATAAATGTGAAGATTACCGTACAATCAGCTTGATTACTCATGCTTCAAAGATCCCGTCTAGAATAATTTACAAGAGGATTGGAAGCCATATAGAAACGGAGTTGGGTGAAGACCAGTTTGGTTTCAGAAGAAATGTAGGAACAAGGGAAGCTGTACTAAGTCTTAGGCTGATTTTGGAAGGTAGAATAAGGAAAGATAAGAGAACGTTCATGGCATTTGTATACTTAGAAAAGGCTTTTGATAACGTTGATTGGACTAAATTGTTTGACATTTTGAAATCTATTGGAATAAAGTACAGGGATAGGAGGGTGATATACAATCCATACAGAAACCAGACAGCAGTCTTTCGAGCTGAAGGACATAAGAGAGAAGCTGGTATTCAGAAAGGTGTAAGGCAAGGCTGCAACTTATCACACATACTTTCCAATCTTTACATTGAACAAGCAATGAAGGAAATTGGAGAAAAATTTAAAGTGGGAGTGAAGATTCAAGGAGAAATAATTTCAACTCTGAGATTTGCTGATGACATCGTCATCTCGGCCGACAAGCCTGAGGATTTGAATGAGTTTTTGAATCGTATGGACTCCGTCTTACGGAAAGAATTCATGATGAAAATTAATACATTTAAAACAAAATACTGGAATGCAGCCGAAATAAATCAGAAACCTCGATGGAGATCAAATTGGCAGGAGAAAAGCTGAAGGAAGTAGGAGACTTCTGTTACTTCGGAAGCAGAATAACCAGTGATGGACGAAGCAAAGAGGATATAAAAAGTAGGTTAGCTCAGGCAAGGAAAGCATTTCTACAAAAAAGGAATCTGTTGACATCGAATATAGATTTAGGTAATAGGAAGTCATTTTTAAAACCTTTGTCTGGAGCGTGGCGCTCTATGGAAGTGAAACTTGGACTATTGGTGCAGCAGAAAAGAGGAGAATTGAAGCATTTGAAATGTGGTGTTACAGGAGAATGATGAAGATCAGATGGGTAGATAGGGTTACAAACGAAGAGGTATTAAGACGAGTGGGAGAGGAGAGATGTTTCTGGCGACTGCTAAATAAGTGAAGAGATAGGTTGGTAGGACATATACTAAGACTCCCAGGAATAGCAAGCTTAGTTATGGAAGGAAGGGTCGAGGACAAGAACTGTAGGGGTAGACCAAGGTTAGAATTTGTTAAACAGATTGCCTCGGATATAGGGTGTTGTAGCTATGTAGAGATGAAACGATTAGCTCAGGACAGGGAGGAATGGAGAGCTGCATCAAACCAGTTAAAATACTGGAGACTCAAACAACAAATAGAGCAGATTCCAGTAAAAGTGAGGAGTTAAACGCGATTAAAAACGATGTTGATGAAATAAATGTAGAATTAGCGAAGGTTAAGTCTAGCCAAGATGAGGAACTACTTGAGATCCGGAGTAGAATCAAAGAAATGTCCATCAATGAACCATGTGATCACGACAAGCTCAGGGAAGAAATAAGGAATATGATCAAGGAATTATCCATTAATGAACCATGTGATCATGACAGACTTAAGGAAGAGATACATCTTGGAATAAGAAGAGATTTAGTGGAATTTTATCAAAGGAGAGATGAAAGGCTTAAAGAGGAGCTAGGAAGACCTGAAGCACGTGAGGAAAGAAACGAAGAGGATAGGGAAAGCATACTAAGTCATACGCACGATAGACCACATCACACTCAGGACACTGAACGTATTCACAGAGAATACAGAGGTTCAGATTGGTTGTATAACCAGGGAGGTCCCCATACTAATCAGAGCGTAAATGTACTGAAGAACATAGACGATAAACCGTCTCGCTTTAGTGGTGTAGGCTATTTTACTGCCGTGGAGCTCTTAAGAAGTATGTGTTGTTACTTGGATGACAACAGGATACCACGTGATAGGGAGATGAGAGTGGTAGAGAAATTTTTGGAATCTGAAGCACTGATATGGCACCGCGCATTCCGTTACACATATGCGAACTTCGAACGGTTTTCAGATGCCTTGCAGTGGATATTTTGGTCCAAGGAACTCCAGCAAGATATCATGGCCGAGATCTATTCAAAGAGGTACGCGCATTCAACCCCTACGAGGTATGCCACCTTCTTTACAACGCAGCTCGCCATGCTCCAATATCTTAATACTCCTTTAGCAGAAAGCGAATTGATCCATGCGATATCCTGACAGCTTCCCAATGACGTCAGAAGACATCTGATAGCAGCAAAGTTCGAAACGCTAGAGGATATGGCGGAAACACTGCGCAGATTAGATCATACGAGTTCCACACCCAATGTTGTATCACAAAATAACACCAGACCGAGGCACGAACACAGAGACGTTCACACTGTGTTAGTCGATCAAACTCAACAAACGGACGACAACAGGAGTAGGGCAGGTCCCACTAGAAACAACGACTTTGGGAGAAATCGCTACGAACCACCGTGGAAGAGAAGGACGACCGTATCAGACAAGATACTGGAACGAAGGTCGACGCAGAACGGGTTTCCATCGTAGTAGCGACCGCAGAAGGAACAGTTATTACGACAGTAATGACAGAAGTTCAGGAGGAAGTTACCGCAGATATCGTAACTGGAATGATGATAATTATGCCCAGAGACAACAACAACAACAACAACAACCTAAGCAGCAACAACAACAACAGAATAGAGGCTGGCGCAACAACGATAACGTTAGGCGTTATTATCAGGAAAGAGATAGAGAAAGCCAAGAGTACAGGGATGGCTTGAGAGATAATGGAAATAGGAATAACCAGAGGAACGAGGAAGTCGAACCCCAACCCTCAACATCAGGTTTACAGCAACAGCAAAACCTGAATGAGGGACAAAAAAACTTCAATTGGGAAACGCAAGTAGAAAAGACAGCACTCTTCACGAACGAAAGGCATGAGATCGCCATAAACGAGTTATATCAAGTATCTGACGATGATTTACTGTATGAAAGAGAGGAGTCTGTGAAAGGAAAAATAGCAAGGTTGCCTATTTTGCAGATTATTACTGAAGGCGAAAGTTTAAGAACGCTGTTAGACACGGGATCTAATGCATCAATATTGTCTGAGAGTTGCTACAATAAATTGAAAGACAAGAAGTCCATTGTATCTATGGCAGTGTCTACAATAAAAGTTCGAGGGGTGTTTAACGACAAGACAATGAAGTGCAGAGTCCAAGCACTATTGAAATTCACCATAAATAATTATGTTTATGAACAGATATCTATAGTTTTAAACAACATTAGTTTTGACGCTATACTAGGTATAGACTTCATCCCTAAAACTGGAGCCGTAATAGATCTGAGGAATGGCATTATTAAGTTTAATGAAAGTAGTCATGAAGCCGACAATGAAGAAAATGAATACCTCATAGAAGATGAAATCCCGAGGAAAAGCTAGAGGGGATTATTTCAGAAGTCGAACTAGAAAAAACAGGTCATTATGGGCTGAAAATAGACAATTTTGAGGTCAATGAGAAGAGATTGGAAGAATTAATCCACATTTATGCCGATGTTTTCGATGACAAGCCAGGATTAATCAAGGGTTTTAAATATCAGATTAAGTTAAAGGACAACTAACCATTTCAAAGGAAAGTATATCCCATTCCCGAGAAATATCACGCGGAAGTGAGAGAGCTCATAAATGACATGGAAAGGGATGGTTTAATCCGAAAACAAGCGACCCCATACTTGAACCCGATTACTGCAGTGAAAAAAGCAGACGGTGCGTTGCGGGTTTGCCTAGATGCCAGTAATTTTAACAGCCTGATGCACAAGGAAAACGGCCGACCGCCAAGGATTAGAGAGCTCCTAAGGAAGTTTAAGGGGAAGTCATGTTCCTCTGTAATAGACCTGACTTCCGCTTTCCATCAAATTGAGTTAACCGAGGATAGCAAATGCTATAAAGGCTTTCTATTTGACCAAACGAGTTATATTTTTGAACGTCTTCCATTCGGCATTGTAAATGCTAGTCCAGCTTGGATAAGAGCTTTAGATTACAAGCTTACTGACGAGGTGAAAGCACATCTCATTTGCTACGTGGATGATCTAATTATTTCTTCGGAAAATCCAGAGCAACATCTAATGCATTTAAGAAGCCTACTGGAGAACCTGGGAGATGTGAACATCAAGTTCAAGTTTTCAAAGTGTCACTTTTTCCAGCAGAGGATTAATTTTCTGGGACACACTATTGATCAGTTTGGTTACCATCCCAACCAAGATAAAATAAATGCAATTCTACAGTTTCCAAGACCTAAAATAATCAGAGACGTGAGAGCCTTTGGAGGTCTCTGTCAGTTTTTCAGCAGCCATTGTCCTCGCTATTCTGAGATTATGGCACCGCTACATGAGCTTCTGAGGAAGAACAACCGTTGGAAATGGGGCGCGGAAGCCGAAAATGCATTCATTTTAGCCAAGCAAATGCTACGTGACAACATTAAGTTTGAGTACCCAGACTTCGAACGTTCATTGATTGTGGAGACGGACGCTTCGAAAGTCGGAATCAGTGCAGTCCTTTATCAAAAAGACCAGAATGGAAATAACCACTATATTTCATTGAATAGTAGGAAATTAAGGTCCCATGAGATAAACTACTTTACCACAGAATTAGAAGCTTTGGCAGTAATCAATGCTTTGAATCATTGGAAAAAGATTCCGATTGGACATCAGATCATCATAAGAACTGACCATAAAGCCTTGGAATTTATGCTAAAGTCAGATCTATCTAGCGATAGGATGACTCGGTGGACGTTGTTCCTACAACAATTCAACGCCACTATTGTGCATGTTCCCGGCAAGGATAATTTATTGGCTGACATAATATCCAGGCACACAACAGCTGATAATGATGTGAAAGTCAACACAGTAGAAATGGATGATGAAGATAAGGCAACACTGGAGCGACTTAGAAGAGTAGCAGTCAGCCAGAAAAGAGATACAAGTCTAAAGAAGTTATTTAGATTCATGGCAGAAAGAATGCAGGTTGATGACATAGAATATGCAGAGACTAGGAAGATGGCCACTCAATATGTGTTAATAGATGGCATAGTCTGCAAATACGTAGATTCTAACCACGCCAAGGTGAGAATCGTGATACCACCTAGATTGAGAGTTCCTGTAGTATGGCTAGTGCATAAGAGTATAGGCCACGGAGGCGTAGATAAGACCTATAGCACCGCACAGGAAAAGTTCCACTGGACTAATATGAGGGAATTTATTGCCATTGTGATTCGTTCATGCGAGTTATGCCAGAAGAACAAGTAAAACTCAGAGTTATTAAAATAGAGACCTAAGGCCATTATACCTACTAAGCCTCTGGAATTGTTCAGCCAGGACATTTTTGGTCCAGTTCCAAAGGGTAGTTGAGGTAATAAGTACTTGCTAGTAACTATGGACGTTTTCTCGAAGACAGTCATTATGAATCTGATGCAGAAAGCTACCACAAAGACCGTCCTGTATCACCTTGAGAAGAACATTATTCCCAAGCTTGGAAAGCCAGAGAGATTACTCACAGACCATGGCACGCAATATACTTCGGCGGAATTCCAAGAAGTAATGGATCGACTTGAGATTGGTCATATTTTCAGTTCTATACGGAGTCCGCAGACGAATCCGATTGAAAGGACACTGTTAGAATGCTCAAAATACATACGCCTTTAGAGTTCAGAGAACCACGCTAATAAATTGGGTAAGCGTAGTACCACTCATGGAGTACTGCATAAACAACACGAGGCATGAAAGTACAAACGAAGTACTAGTAACGTTACATTTCGACCAGAAACCAGTCCGACCATGGAACGGAATCTTCAACATTCCGGAAGATGACGATCCATCGGTGGAACAGCGCATTGTTACAGCAAGAGAACATCTCAACAAACAAGCAGAGAAGAGGCTGAAGAGAGGCCAAGGTAAGAGGTACAGCAGACCTTTGAAGTGTGGAGATTTAGTATTGGTCAGAATGCCCGTGAAAGCTGATGTATTGAAGAAAGTATGCGTCAAGTTCTCAAATATATTTAAAGGTCCATTCAAGGTTGTTAAAGTGTATGGAATCAACTGTTATCAGATCGTAAGGATCGAGGACGACAGACCTATTGATAATTTCAACCACACGAAACTCAGAAGATTCAATCCCAGGATTCATTGAGGGATGAATTGGTCTCAATTTTGGAAGCAAGAGTAATTAAAGTCCATGTCCAACTTTAATTAAAGAGTCAAGAGGGGAGCTGAGCCCTAATTAACCCCAGCCCAAGTTATGGACAGAGTCGAGGATCGAACCGACCTGACAATTTTTCGAGTATTATGTGGAAATTGGAAATGAAAATTTATTTCATTGAAATAAATATTTTAGGCAGAGTTTGAAACCATTTAGAAACATATTTGGAGAATTTTGGATGATTTTGGATTATTTGGATTTATAAGTTTTGAGGTGAATGTAAATTTAACCAAGGAAGTGTCTGAGCAAAGGAAGCTGGAAATTGTCATAAGCTTCAAGTTAGGACTCTCAAGACCGGTTTTTGTCAGCCAGATCGACACAAACCAATTTTGCACACGACTTTGTGATAAGAGGCTAGGACAGGTAGAGTTTTGGTAATAAACCTGCAGCCAATGAGGATTCAGCACATAATTTGTGTGGGAAACGCTATTTAATCATATTTGCTTTATTATGAAAGATTAGCATTCCCAGAGGTCAAGAAGAATATATTACATTGATTATGAAGAAGAGAATTAGCCTATATAATTTTGGCCCAGAGAAGAGTAATTAGCATAATTCTATTATAAGTGGACCGGTTGCGAGGCTAGTTTGTCCGCGCGCGCGAACCACGGACACACAGCAGAGACTCTTTCTGATACCGTCGAGGAGAGCGGACCTGTCGTGCAGCACTCCGCAAATCTAACATTGAGTATTGACAAGCAGAATAATATATCAAAAAGCAAGCTAATGAAACAGTGAATAGAGAAGAAAATTGCTATAGAATCAACAACATTCAACAGAAGCAAGCAATTTCGTTTTTAAAACGAATCTACACATCGCAGCATTATAACTGCAGTATTTGAGGAGCATATTACTTTACATTTTCAACATGCTAAAATCTACGAGTCGAGGGGGATATTCTTATTCTGCACCCTCTAAGATGATTGGAATGATTCACTAAAAAATGGTAGGAGGATAATCTACATTCTACACTATGATACGGGAAGATTCAGAGTGGATTCCGAAGTCCTGAGATCGACGTCACCACCACTGCGATTCCACCATGCAGTTTGCTGAACTTCAAAACCTACGTTCAAATGTCCATAAAGAACTTGGAGAGATGTTAACTACGGACTCTCAAACCTACTATTCTGACGCGGGGGAGAAGAGGGAAGAAGATGATAAGCAGTGTTCATTGTTCCTGGTACGAGCATCTAGACTTGCAAGTGTCGCGAAGCCAGAAGATTGCTGTCCGCAGAGCACGAGTTCACGGAGGCCAGGTGGGCACCCGTCAAGCAGGCTTGGGGTGATCAGCTGCGAGGCGAGCGGCCGGCCCAGAGCACGTGTGGAATGCGACCGACACGCGCCAAATTCGGAGCGGAATATCGAGGCCATCGTTCGAGGTATTTTCATCGCAGACCGTCAGAAAGGTACAGAATTGACAGCTCGAAGATCTCAGTAGTTTGTTGCAGTTTCTTGAGGATGTAGCAGGGTGACCTATTCATTATGTAGAAATTCTTTCTTATAACTCATGTTATTTTATGTCTATTTAGAAATTGTTAGTTAAATTTTTGCACGTCACCGTGTGTCGTTCAGACGTGATTTTATTAGCATTTGGAAGTTAGATTACCGTTTTAGTCAGGTTTTATCCAGCGTCGTTTTTAACCTTCTCATTTTAACGAAAACTGTTCTATGTAAGGAGAATGCTTCGATCGTAACTCATACGTTTTCAAACCATGTTATGCGGTAGATTAACATAATACATTACTACTCACGATAAGATTTATGATGAGGCACTATGATACTGTAAATAACAAGTTTAACATGTATAAATATTTAATAACAAATTTCAAATGTTATAAATAATAACATTAACAGAATATTATTCTAATTGAAGAATGCGTTATTATGTGACGATAAGTAAGTCACGGATAATTTACGTAACCACTATTTATGTCAACAAAGGATCACTACATTGACAATTGAAGTCAGGTGAGGCCTATTAATAGCAACAATTATTTGTTATAACACTGCCAATGCGAAATGAAGATAAGAAGACTTATAAGTATATGGTAAGTCAGTAACATGTTTAAGCAAGTTGGTAAATGAAGAATTTGCTCATTCTTGTTTTGTAACAGAGAAACGAAAGTATTACTATTGTTATTAACCTTTCAGACGAGCGGACTACAACCATTTTAAAGTTTACACTCATGTAAACGTGGTATTGTTGTACAATTCAATGGTTTATCATTAGATTGCATTATGATCAGTTACGTGGAATGTCAAACGAGAGATATTGTTGTAGACAAATGTATTGTCGAAGGTAATGAGCACGATGATTTTAAAATTAGAGAAGGAGGAGGTTATCAGTGTTTCATGAACTGTATACACAGTAGTGTTGCATAGTGAGATCACTAATTCTGCTACAGGTTTGTAGACAGATGGGTTTGTTTTGAAGTATTCCGTGCAGTATTTTACGAGAGTTATTGTGGCAAGAGTAAGGAGAATTTGTGTCGTATTTGGAAGCGTGGGAGACTCTATGAGTATGTGAAGTTCACGTTTTGGTAACGAATTGAGTATTGCCTTGAGAGCAATTTACTACTACAGAGTGTTAAGAAAGTCACTGACGTTTAAGAGTGTTTGTTTGTATTGTTTTGTCAGTGAGCGTTAATGCTATAGCCACGTCATCGTCGTATTAAGTTGGTGTAGTTCCGTCTCGATCTTTAATGTCATTATTATTCTTATGTAATGGATTTGTCTATTCAGAACTTTAACTAACTTTATTGTTCGTTAATATAGTTCATTCATTTGACTTACAACCAGAAACTTATAGAAGCTATCGTTTTGTTAACAAGTGTTTGTCTAGAAGAGAAGTTTGCGACAGGAGAGCTCATTAGATAGACATATCACGTCAATTCTAGTCCAGATTCGAATACCGCGTTGGACGCGTGTAATTCAACATTGTATATAATTGTTAGTTATATATTCCATTATTATTTTAGATTTGCTCACGTTTATAAATAGCTGTATATCGTAGGGTATTTCATGATTGTTATTATTATGAGTCGAACAGCTGATCGTAGATCAAGCTCACGAGTAACCAGTCACAGGATGACCAACAAGTTTCACTATTCGATCTTATTCGAAGATTAGGAAGTGGATATTTCACCTACAAGAGTAATTGTTTGTTTTGCAAGTTTCATGTTTTATTATGGATGACAGGGATATTTCTTGTATATATTTATTTTTGGGAATAAATCCCAGGCACATGTCGTTTGCCTGCTTTGTTTCATAGAAACTGGTCATCTTTTCACTTCGCAATCGCCGTGCGATAATACTAGCAGTTAGTTACTAGAACTCACTTAGTCTCAAATTCACCGTTCACGTCCGTGATCCGAGATTCTCGTACTGCCCCCGTAAAATGAATTATTTGATATGAAAATGGGAATATTTTTTTCGAAGCCCATGATAAAATTTAACCAAGCAATATTGAGGCTGGATGTTGGCAGAAACCAGTCTAGAGGCGACGTTGAGCAGGAGGGAAATACCGTCACGTGATTTTATTGTGCAATGGCACTTTCCAGAAGCTTAGAATCAGCCTAGCAACAGCGAATAATCCCAGGAATTGTTTAAACATTGCTATAATTTATCCGATTGGATATGAGCTTACAGCCAATAAGAAGAAGTTTTAGAGAAGACAGGAGTTCCAGCAACTACATTTTTATGGATATTTAATACATTTAAGCCCAAGAGAGTGAATTTATATAATGGTAAAGATAAGAATATGATAATAAAATATTGGAAATATTTTATAAGTCGACAGCAGGTCGCAATTGGAAGGAATAAGCGATTTGCTAGAGCTCGCTCGAATTTGAGAGGGAACGAAAAAAGGCGGCCAGAATCGGTAGACATGGAGGGGAGATGCCAAGCATCGAGGCTCTTTATTATCTGAATGTTGGAGAGGTCGGACGTGTTTTACCGGAAGAGAGAGGAGTTCCGGGTTTTTCACCGAGCTTGTGAAAGGTTGACTAGTGGAGATAAGGTATAGCGAGGCGAGAGTTAGGAGATTGCCGCGCCTTGAAACTAAGTGACGTTGCAATGAACTTATATGCCGCAATTACTTCAGTCTGATCCACTTCAGAGACATTATTTCGACTACAGATTGTAGCGTACAATCGTATTTAGTATATTACGAACCTTGAGAAAATTAATAAGATTATTTCAGAAAATATAAACGTTTTTGTGAAGCGTGAGGGAAGTGTTTGTTTCCAGCGCGATAAGACACTTTTGTTCGAGCGAGTACAGCGAATGCAAGAGACACAAGTGAGTAAGAGTGAGTGTTAGCATTGATTTTGTGGAACTGTGTAACAACACCAGTAGGATGAAGATGTATTCTATGTTGAAGAACATTAGTAAGTCTGCTAATATGAAGTTAATTATGGACTAAATTAGTATGTGCGCCAGGAATATAGGCAGATAGAAGCAATATAGTCAGCGATGGAGCTTCGTTAGACGAGTTTGTTCATGAATGTCTACTTGATGAGCGAACGTGAGACTTGATGTACAACTACATTGTAGTGAATTATTGTCAGACATGAGCTCTTAATTAACACCAGCGACTACAGAACGATGTTCATATTCCATCTACATGTATATTCGTTATGCGAATGAGGTCCACGACTTCCTTTTCGAATGTCTTTCGAAATGGGAAGCGGAACTTTTGACACTTCTCGTTGTTTTGATGAAACTGTACTATGACGGAGAAAGAAGAGACATGAAGATTATCAACAGGTCCAGGGTATACCCGGTCCCAATGAAGATGATGATTGGAGGTCCGCAGTTCGATCCCGGTCGGAGCTTGCTGTTTTCCAGTAGGGGTATTCGTTCCTTTAAGGACACGCGCTCTTGGAGACGAGCTAGGATCCAACCCGGATCCTTGGAAGATGTAACAACTGAGTATTTTGTAATACTCTATCTTGAGCTTCTAGACTTCCAGACCAGGTAGCCGTGTTCACTAATCTTGTAGTTAGAGCTTTATAGTGACATTATTTATCCATATTTTGACACAGTATTTATGTACTCCATGTATAGACATTTTATTCTTCGAGATCATTTGTAGTAATCGTTTTTCGACGCTTTTAGCTTTGTTTGTTTGAAATCCAGTTTCTGAACTGAGATTTTCACTTGTTCGAGGAACAAGCATTTTTGTCATTTCCTTTAAGGAATAGTAATTTATTTTCGACGTTTATGAATTCATTTTGAATTCAGGTGATAGACATTTTCGTCTATGTTACCGATTAAATTAATTTTTATTAGTTTAATTTGAGCATTTTATCCGTCGAGAAGAGGCATCAAGACAGAAGATATTATTTGTGATATATTGTGAAATATCATGGCATCGTTTGGAAGAGAAACATTTAACGTTGAAACGGTTATTATCGTTAGAACTCATAGACATTCGTTCAGAATGGAGATAATACGAATTTGACTAACTGTATGTTTTATTGAAGAAAGCCATGAACTTTCAGTCATTTAAAATAATTTGAGGTTAGAATCTTCTCGGAAGATTTATTATCATCCGACGTTAGGGAAGTTCTTGTTTGATATCCTCGTCGTGATCGATTCTTGTTGGACACACATATATAATTTTGTGATTAAGTATTCACGAGGAGTAATATAATGTCACGTTGTAGACATGATATTCCTTCATCGGTGAAAGTTGAAAGCAGAAATGTGAAGTTAAGGTACAGTATTTTTATTAAATGTATGCACAACTGTTTAGATTTATCTTAGTAACGTTTTTAAAGTAATAGTGAGGATGACTTTCACGCTTAGTACAAAGGCCGTTGACATGTATAGATTAATGGCTTAACAATTGATGTTATTGTTTATTAGAACAGCGGTTGGTTTTACAACGCTGAGGAATTATGCCCTTTTTAAGGAACGCCAGTTTGAAGGAAGTGAAGGTGATAACCCTGTGATAGCGGTTAAATATGTATGTAATTCCGTGTGCAGTTGGCATACGAGGTCTTTGCGAAGGTGTTTGCGCATTTTATATTACAGTCATTGCGTGGGCATGACTATGTTTGGCAAGGCATGAAGGTGTGAGTTAACAGTACTCCTTATTTCATACACGGCTTTGGATAAGTGAAGACAGGAGGATTACAATTGAAATTTAAACGGGAATTGGATATTGACATCTGTTATGTTTTACTCTTATTAATATTATTAAACCCGAGTATGTAACGACATATGTTTAACCTTGAGTGGTCGAATGTATTTGATCTATTATGACACTAGACCAGAAAGGAGAGAATGGTGGTAGTATTTCTGAAGCTGTAGAAGCTTATGGGGATCCCAGTTAATTGCATTTGACGTAACTGTGAGATCGGAGCTCAGCCTCATGTGTATATAGACACTACTTATTTTAAATGATAATAGCTCATGCTATTAGTGCCATTTTCAATTCATACATCATTCACTTTCTTTATTTGCCAATCGAGTGTATGATATGTTAGGTATAGGAAGTTTATCGATTGTTTGGCGTAGGGGTTAGCGTATGAATGCTGATGTGATTGAATGTTGTTTGTTTCTTGTTCAGTGTGAATGAAATGAACTCCATTGGGACGTCACAATGCGAGAGTATGAAAGGAATAGTGTGTAGAAGTTTTGTTTCATTAGCATGTAGGATGTGTGTATGATTTACGTATAAATCTGGCGTGAATCTGTTTCATTTTAACATCGCTTGTGATATGATGGAGAGGTGTATTTGTGGTCAAGGCCGGAATAGCGAGGGTTTGTTAAAACTCGTTTCCATCCAAGGTCAGCGCTCGGCCACACAAATGTAAAGAGTTGTTTCGAGCCAACAGGCCAGCAGCTATGAATCAGCCAGCTCTGGGAATGTAACGGAGTCTGTTATATAGTCTGTCGCGTGGCGAGGGTTGCGTGCTACTAGCGCCCAAGTGTTCACTGGAGCGCGTCAAAGGAATGTAAAATACGCAGGGGTCTTTAATTGATATATAGCTTGTTATAATGACACAAGCCGCCCCAAAATTTGTCACAGTGTTCGTGGAACGCAGTATTGTCAGTGGCGTAAATGTGAAGAAGTAAGAAAGGGAGTGTGTCTTATTTAATGTATGAATGTTTAGATTTAGTTTACACCATTGTTATTAAATTGTTAATTTGTTAGAAGCCGCTTCGTTTCGATTTATTTTAGATATAAGGAGATGCAACTGTGAAACCCATTATAGGTCCAGAGGCTGACAACGAGATCCCCGAGAACGAAAGGTAGGTGCTCTACTTCGAGCTAAGTGCATAATATGTTATTCATAGTTTCATCGTAATTTCCGCCACGTATATTCGTGAGGGTCTTGTTGGAGTGAATTCTTGACTAGTATTTGCGCCGGGGCTGTCAGGGTCTACAAATCCAGCGGTGCTTCAGATATCTAACAGACCACCTCTGGAATATACGGGTACAGTGGAAGGATGGCACCCTAGACTTTGGGGCCACGAAAATAGCTTCGTGAGGCCATTTAGAAGCTATCCAGATGACAACTTAATTTTTAAGTTTGTGGGATTAACCAACCATATAATCTGCGTTTAGCTAGAGTGTAATTATATAGGTAATTTGCTTTGTTTTTAACAAAATTGCACTAAAACGAAGGATCAGATCTAATGGATAGCCTGAGAAAGGAGTATTAGGTAATATTCTTCGAAATGACCTATGATCTGAATCTATTTTCATTTTACCGGCTCATGGTTATTGATAGCTATGTTAATATAAAGCTAGACGATAAATGTAAATGTTCTTTATGGTAGTATATTTAAAATAAATCACACGCGAACGCTTTTTAGGAACTGGTATTTTAGAAATAGAATGTCTGGTAATCTAATATTAAGTTAATGTAAAGGCGAGACGATAAGATGCCCAAATACATGGATTGAAAGGATGATCTAAAGTGTTGCTGTATTGCTCTATTTGTATATATTCCTATAGCACTTTTTATTATTGAGATTGTTGTAATGGCAACAATGGCGACGGTTGATGTCCGGAAGCTGATGAACGAGATGAAGAAGAGTTTGTTGAAGAACATGAGGAAAAGTTTGGATGATTCCCAAACTAAAATGGACAGTAACATGAAGGAGAAATTAGACAGTGTTGAAAATCAGATTAAAGAGAATCTGAAGGTAAATGTCATTGATTTATAGAGAAAATTGTATGAGGCGAAGCAGGACCGAGAGCAGCTGAAGAAAGATCGCCAGGCAGATCTCGCTACTGTACCCGATACCTAGTTTAGGCTATCGGCTACGCCAGCAGACATTAAGCTGTAGTTGAGGTTTTGGAAAGAGTTAGGAAAAGATAGCGCACCGATCGCGTCAAGAAGAATGACAAGATGACGTAGGAGGTCTAGAATCAAGGAGGCATTGAAATCTGTAATAAGATGGAATTATGGATAGAGATGTAAAGCTTTATTGAGATATTTATGGAATTATAGCAATTAAACATCTTAGAAGAGGATATATAACATGCATTATATGTGGAAATAATTTTATAGAAGTCAGATAACCCTTAAGTTATTTTATAACGGAACAGCCGAGATGATCTGGGTTCGAGACTATGACCGTGACGTGAGAGCACAGTGGTGGGGGACTACACCACGTGCCTGCGCCAAGCACATAAGCAAGAAGACAGTGCCAGCAGATTCAGTTGAGCTCAGTCAGACGAGCAGGTAGGAGCAGCTCTATAGCGCATGCGAGACGCACAGTGAAGGTCACGTAACATACAGAAACTGTCACGGCAAAGTGTAGGCGACAGTTCTTGCATCGCCGAGCAGCGAAGGCCGAGCGGGTCATTGATCCAGGCGGGCTGGTCGAGGAAGCAATTACAGACGGCCGGGATATGTCAGAACCGCACTGCAAGTAGTTGAAGGCTTTATTACAAGTTACATTTCAACACAGTTTGAACATAGCTTTTACGAATAACTTCATGACTATGCTGTTCTATAACGCATTCGAAGCTACTTTAACTATTTCAAGTAAACGGAATGTTGTTAGCATAGGCACTGATGAACATTAGATCGTGCATTAATAAGATTTATTTCTTATGCAGTTTCATGAATTACCAATTACAGACAACTACAGGGTGTTTCGTAAACTTGAACACTCTCAAGTAAAATTTCATTTTACGAAAGTGGGACTTAGCAGTCATTTGAGATTGAACTTGCAATACTCAAACTGAACATTTAACGGAACAGTGGCGTAACTTAGAAGAGGAGTAGGGGGTCCGCTGTTTCCATGAACATTTTCGAGAAGGAGTTGGACAATATCCGCTATGGGTAATCCGAAGTTCAACATGTCCGAGTAGACACTGATAGAGACAAGATGGCACCGCAGAGCGATGGATTCGATTCCTGACGAGAGGAGTCCACCAGCTGATTCACTTGGGATTTCGAAGGCAATCGTCATTTCATGGATGGAATGATATTCACGCCGATCTTTCGAGAAATTCTTTATGTAGGGAAAATCGACGATCTTGGAAATTTATTTGCAGCTGATTATGAAAGGTACTGTAAGAGTCATAACTACCTAATACGATTATTTTCATGAATACTGGGCACACATGTATATTTTTCTAATAGGAGTGATATGATTATTAAGACGTGGTTTGAATTTATATACTTCGAATTTTCTAGAATATGGAGTGACCATATGATATGGCAGGCATCATTATACGAAATTCTCACCATTGGTTGGCTTTATTAAGCAGATGTTTGGTCTTTTAGACATTTTTCCAGCTAGGACATTTTTCATGAATAGTTTTTTTTTGTGTAACGAGTATTTCGAACTCGTGATCTGCAATTGATTATCTAAAATTACTTCGTCAGTTCATTGCATACTAGCGAGTGTGTATTATTCATCAGTAGGGATTTTTTCCATTGGATTGTTTGGAGATATTAAGAAGTTATTCACTTTAGTGAATGAACATCGCTTTTATATGACAACTAGAAACTTGTTTATTCCTATCTGGTACATTCACTCATATAGCCTACGAGATGGGGTCCTTCGTATTTATACGATTGTATGGTGGCTACTCATCTTACCCATCGTTCAGGGAAATATCATCCAAGTCGACGGGGCGAGGTCTTTCGTATTTATACGACTGTACGGTGGTTACACATCTTACTCGCCATTGAGGGACTCATTTTTATCATCCGAGTGTACACGAGATGTAAGTGAATCAAACAAGGAACTACTAGTCACATATCAGTCGAAATTTTGTTAAATAAAGTAACGATAAATGTCAACAGGATTGCATTTAGTAATTCTTGTTTGCCAATCCAATATTTTGTTGCTATACTCTTTTGAGAGTAATTTCAGTTTAACAGCTGTTACAGCTGATGCTTTTGATGAGTTTATAATTGTGTTTGATACATTTTGAGAAGGATTTAAAGTAATTGAATCTTGTAAGATTAATCATTAATGGTCAAGAATTACTTTAAGGCAGATCAGTAGTGCAGATTTTGATAAGAGATTATAGCACATTAGTGTTTTTTCTGCGATGTGAGTTATGATATTTGTAAGAGAATTTAATGCTATTTGAAAGCAGATCATAAATTACTGAAGTAATATTTTTCCAATTGTTTAAGAAGTTGTCTAGATGTGATCAGAGTAATTACAGTTATTGGAGATTATGTACGTTGATAATTTGAAGCCAGTTATATATTTTTTGTAGATCATGCAACATGGTTAAGTGAAGTTTGTGGTAGGCATTTTGTGGAAGTTGCCAAGTGATAGTAGCAATGTTGCTAATGTATTTTGAAGCAGACATGAGGTCGTCGTACCCAGTCTAGCGTTATTGTAGAGATTCATGCTGTATATGCTGAATATTTATGGAGTTTTGTGGAATAATTATTGTATTCAAATATGATATTTGAAGTATTGAAGAAATGTAATGTCGTTGTGGATAGTTAGATCCAACGTGATGTCGTGGAGGCAATAATATTTTTTGGCATGATAAATTAAATACGAGATATAACTTGGAAGTGATAAAACTGTAAGACAACGTTCTATAAACCATATTAAACAATTTGTTAGGAAATTAAACAAATAAATGAAGTTGATAATACAAGATTTTCTGAAAATAATAATTAACGAAATAATAATCTGAGATATAAGCATATTAACGATCTGACCTAATGAAATAAAAATCAGAATGACTAGATGAAATAATGAAAAACTAAATAACCAGATGATTGAAATTTAAATAAGTTGATAAATTAAATTTTTGAATAAATCGATGAATTAAATAGATGGATGAATTAAAGATTGGATAAATAAACTGATTTAGATAAATTAATAGACGATTGTAATGATGATGAATAACTGAATTAGAAGGTGATGATTAACTAAAGAAGCTGATGATTAATAAATTTATATGGAATTAAATAAATTTAATTGAGATATAATTTGAAGGAATTGCAACTTGAGTTGAGAATTTAAATGATGTAATGGTGACGAATTAAGGATTCTGACAGGAAGATGTAGAATTTTGAAGTGAGAATTAATGTGAGAAATATTTAATTTTGATGATGACGATAATGATGACCAATGAGAATTTGAATTTTCTGTGATTCACAGATAAGAGATTGTTAATGACGATGTAAATAGTGTAAATTAATTATTCGATGTTTAGGAGCATTTGATTAACATGTTCAACATTCAAATTATACCATGCAAACCATAATTTACGTGATATTTAATATGTGTGATTATGATATGTGTATGTTTAGACAGATTAATAACTTTATTAAATCCACATTGATGTTAAATTAAAGAGAAATTAGGTCTCAGGTTTCACAAATGTCAGTGACGAAAGACATAGTGCTACAGTGATCCTGAGAACCCAAGAGAACTTTATAAATTTTTCTTGTTATGTGGATAAAAAAAATAATTTTGGATTAGAAAAGAGATGGTTCGATTTTTGGACAATGACAATTTAACTTTGGCATTCGACCATACTCTCAGGTAGGAGTTATATTTAAAATGTCTGTCTGACTATCAAAGTAAAATAAATTTGTTTTTATCTTAGTTGTGATCTGATGATGGTGTGATGTTCCTTTTTCTTTCCTTGTCTTGAGTAAGGCTTATCCGGAAGGAAGTGGTTTGCTAGGAATTCAGTTGATGGCGCCCATTTATATTTGCATTATTTCTATTAAACTTAAGCCCGTAACGACCCTAGAGATACTTTGTCTCGTGATACCCACTGCTTTTTCGAGAACTCAGCTGAATTTCCGACACATTCCTTATTTGACTAGAGGTTCATTTAACTCCGCTCTGTCCTGGAACTCCAGGAATGCGATGTTATAGCAGATGGGTCATCGCATCCCCAGGACGAACGGGTACACTACTG
Source organism: Meconema thalassinum (assembly GCA_946902985.2). Taxonomy (NCBI): domain Eukaryota; kingdom Metazoa; phylum Arthropoda; class Insecta; order Orthoptera; family Tettigoniidae; genus Meconema; species Meconema thalassinum. The sequence continues at coordinate 583,986,853 of OX336389.2, read as the reverse complement.
TTGTTGGTAAGGTCAGCGGTGTGGAGGAAAGTTTCAAGGGAGATATTCAGGGTATGCAAAATTCTTTACAGGGATTGCAGACCAGTTCCGCTGGATTGAAGGATGATGTTAAGGGTGTGCATTCTGATGTTGCCCTGGTTATAGATGATGTTACTCTTGTGAAATCCAATGTTGCCAGTGTTCAAACTGAGGTTGCCCTTGTGAAATCTAAAGTCGATAATGTTCAAATCGATGTTGCTCTTGTTAAATCGGAGGTTGCCAATGTAAGGTCAGATGTGTCCCATGTCCAAACAAAGGTAGACAAGTTTCAGGAGAACGTTAATAACATGCAGATAGATGTTAACAATGTCCAAACAGATATAACCAGTGTACAAAATGATATTGGTAGAGTACAGTCAGAAGTTAATTCTATGTTTTCTCGATGTTAATAGGGTCCACGGGGACATAAATAAAATAAGAAGGGAAGTAGAAAAATCTAAGACACAATGTTCTGAGGGTATAGGTGCTTTGAGATCGCAATTAGTAGACGATTCTCTAAAGACTATTGTTGCATTAGCTGAGTTGAAAACTAACGTTGATACTCTGCGTAATCAGGTGATAGACCACAATAAGATCTTGAAGGAGGACATTGAAGTTGATATAGCCGAAATGTTAAAGGCGAACGTAGTTATCTGGAAAGACGAATGGGATAAGTCGAGCACAGAACATATTAAGTTAATACAAAGTAAAGTTGAGAGTAAGCTTGCCAGTACGCAATTAAAAATAAACCGTGATGTAATGTATGTTAGGTCAGATCTAGGGAAGTGTATTGATCAACTGTTACAAAGACAGGTTGACGATATGGATCAATCGGTCGAGGAAAACAAAACTTTAAAAGAAACTTTAGAAATTCGTAGTAAACGTTTAGACGAACGGATAGATACAGTAGTCACAGTCGTGAATGAGATTAAGGAAGGAAAATCCACTAATATTGAAGACTACATTAGTAGGAGACTGCTAAGTCTGAGCTTAGGAGACGTTGCAGATCTTGAAGTCTATAAAGAGGATTTGAAAAGGGAAATAGAGAAGCAGGTGAAAGAGTTGATTACGGAGATAGAAGATAAGGAGAAGATAGAAATTGAGGACTATGAAAGTCGTCATAGAAGACTCTATGGAGGCAGGAGATAGAGAAGTGAGGCCAGAAGGGAGAGTATTAAGATACAATGAGGGACTTGAAGATAGAAGTAGAGAGACCGAATGAGAAAGGAGAGAATATCGTCCCAGTTTCCAAGACCCTCAACAGAGAAACGTGACGGTAATTCGTAACTTTGTGGACAAACCTCGTAAGTTTACCAACCTCGATTCTTACACCCCAATTGAGTTTATCAGGAATATCCGTGACTACTTTGCGGAGGCTCACATTCCTCGTGAAAGGGAGATGAAGATAGTGGAACGCTATTTGGGTGAGGGCCCTCTTGAGTGGTTTTGCGCCTTCAGGTACACATTTGTGGGCTTCGAAGAGTTCGCTGAATCCCAGATGAAGCGTTATTGGTCTATAGAAGCGCAGAACAGTTTACGCGCGGAAGTATACTCCAGGAAGTATTCGGGTACTTAACCGACGCGCTACGCTGACTTCTTTACGACACAACTCGCCCGGTTACGTTTTTTGCAACCCCCACTATCTACGGCACAACTGATAGATGCTATTGCCAGAATGTAGCCAGTTGAGGTGAGAAGACTGATAATTTCGTCAGGAATCAGTGATTTGGCCGGCATGGACGAACTTCTTCCGAAATCGGATTACACTAGTCCAACGCCCAATGTCGTAGCTAGAAACCAACGTCAGGACTATAAGGAAATAAATACTGTGTTTATTGATCAGACACAGCAGACAGAAAGCCCTAAAGAACAGGAGAAGGGAAACTTAGGTCCAGAGAGAAATACTTATTTCAGAGATAGGCGACCAGAACCAAGGTATGGGAGATTCCGTGGTGGCCGTCCCTATCAACAACAACAAGGACGTGGAAACTATCTGGAGAATCGTAGGAGCGGTTTCTTCCGTAACAACAATAATTATAGGAACAATAATAATTATAATGGTCGAAACTACCGCAATAATCAGAACCAGAACCAAGATAGACCACAACGAAATGAGGTTATGACTAAAGAGAATTATGACGAACGTCATCAAGAAAGAAAGCAATTCTTGAAGGAACTAAGGGAAAAGGAAGGTGGAAATGGAAGTAATTCAAGCTTGGGCGTGGAGCCTAAACCCGGTACTAGCCAGCAAGGAATCCGTGAGAATGACGCTCAGGAACAACAACAAAAACTTCATTTTCGAAACGGAACTAGGAGGAGAGAAGAAATACTACTACACTGCACCAGATTCTAATAAATGAAGTATACGAAGTGACAGATGAGGATCTACTGTTAGAAGATGAGATTGTAAGAGAGGAAAGGCCATACGAATTACCAATTGTATGTGTAAATGTCGATGATCAGACATGCAAGTCTTTGATGGACACGGGAGCTATTATGTCTATAATATCTCACGAGTGTTACCAGAGATTATTGGGTAGTGACAAGATGACTGATTTGCCCGCATCTGCTGTGAAAGTGCGTGGCATTTTTCAAGATAAAGCTGTGAAGTGTAAAATTCAAGTTTTGTTGAACTTTGAAATAAATACACGTGCTTATGAACATATTTTCATTGTGGTGGACAAGATAAATTTTGACATCGTGCTTGGTATTGATTTTATCACAAAGGTGGGAGCCATTATTGGTATGAAGAATAGTATCATTAAATTTAGTGAGGGGATGATTAACACAGAAGAGTTAGAAAAACAGGAACTGAATAACAGTCCAGATATGGATTATAGGGAAGATATTCTAACTAATGTCATTGAGGAGGTAGAGAGTGCTAGAGAGAGGCCTACCCTCAAAGCCGAAGGATTTGAAGAGATTCAAGAGGAATTTGAAGAATTAATTATGGAATTTAAGGAAGTTTTTGACGACAAACCTGGGTTAATCAAGGATTATAAGTACAAGATTAGGTTGACTGATGAAACCCCCTATCAGAAGCGGATATACCCCATTCCGGAGAAATATTATGAAGAAGTAAGAGGGTTAATTAAAAAGATGGAAGCAGATGGTATTATTAGGAAACAGGTGTCTTCATATATCAACCCCATTACTGTAGTGAAAAAGAATAACGGACAGCTACGCCTATGTCTCGACGCACGTTCCATCAACTTGAAAATTCTTACCGAGGCAGACAGGCCCCCGAAAATTCGTGATCTCCTAAGGAAATTCAAAGGAAAGGCATGTTTTTCCTTTTTAGACCTAACAGCGTCCTTTTATCAGATCGAGTTAGAGGAGGAGAGTAAACAGTACACCGGTTTTCTCTTCGACCAGACTTCATGGGTTTTCCAAAGGTTACCTTTTGGGATAGTAAATAGCGGTCCAGCGCTAATCAGAGCCCTTGATGGTAAGCTCACTGATGAAGTCAAGAAAAACGTGATATGTTACATGATTTGATCATATCATCTCCTGATGTTAAGGAACACATGGTGCATTTACGTAAACTTTTTGAGAACTTGAGGGAAGCGAATATCAAAGTGAACTTTGAAAAGTACCGCTTCATGCACGAGCAAATCAATTTCCTTGGTCACACCATTGATCGGGAAGGTTACCACCCAAACCTTGAGAAAGTAGAGGCTATAACTAGATTCCCTAAGCCCACCAAAGTCAAGCAAGTACGCGAGTTTGTGGGAGCATGCCAGTTTATTAGCAGTCACTGTCTGAAATACTCTGAGATCATGGCACCTCTTTATGAGTTACTGAAGAAAAACAATCGTTGGATGTGGACGAGTGCCACCAGCGAGGCCTTTGAAAACGCGAAGGAGATGTTGAGGCAAAATGTCAAGTTGGAATATCCGGATTTTGACCGTATATTTTATATCGAATCCGATGCCTCCCGCGTAGGTATAAGTGATGTTCTGTACCAGAAGGATGAGGATGGAAGAAGGCACTATATCGCTTTCACTGGTAGAAAGTTGAAACGACGTGAGGAGAATTAATTTACAACGGAACTGGAGGCGTTAGCCTTTGTTACAGCTCTCCAGGCTTGGAAGAAGATCTTGATCGGTCTTCAGATCATTATCGTGACCGACCACAAGGCATTGCAGTTTATGCTTCAAACTGATATGTCGAGTGATAGGTTATCACGATGGGCCCTATTCACTCAACAGTTTAACGCAACTATTGTCCACCAGCCAGGGAAAGATAACTTACTGGCTGATGCATTATCGAGAAACCCAATTAAAATGTGCAGATTAATCATGTACAATTGGTGCAAGAAGATCTAGAAACCGTTAGGAGATTAGCCCGAATCGGTGTATCACAGAAGAGATATGCTCCAATAAGGAAAATGTACAGGTTCTTAAAAGGTTTCATGGACATAGCAGATGATGATTATATCGCAACCCAAAGACAATCGCGCCACTTTGTTTTGAGCGGTGATCTAGTATGCAAGTATATCGACGCCGAGCATACAAAACTTCGCATAGTTGTGCCCCCTAATTTGGTCTCGAAATTAGTGTGGTTAGCACACCACTCCATAGGACACGGTGGTTTAGATAAGACTCTCAGCACACTCAAAGAGAGATTTACCTGGACCAACATGAGATCTGCTATTGCGAGGATAATAAGATCATGCAATGAATGTCAAAGAGGGAAATTCACATCTGAGTTGTTAAAGGGTAAACCAAGGCCTATGATACCTTCTAGACCGCATGGCGGCGGATATTTTCGGCCCCTGTCCTGAGGGTTACCAAGGCAACCATCTCTTGTTAGTAACAGTCGATGTCTTCTCCAAATTTGTTACGATGGACCCAATGCAGAAAGCAAACACAAGAAATGTAGTGAGCAGGCTGGAAAATTCTGTTTTTCGGAAGGCTGGAAGACCAGAGTATTTGTTATCTGATCACGGAGCCCAGTTCACCTCAGCAGAATTTGAAGCAGATATGGAAAGATTAGGGATAAGACACATATTCTCCAGCGTGCGTTATCCTGAATCAAATTCCAGTGAAAGATATATGGCTGAATTTAGCAAATTCTGTCGCATTTTCTGCCCTAATGATCACCCCAGTTGGGTTATGTATGTGCCTATAATTGAAGAATGTTTGAACTCCACAGTTCAAGAGAGCACGGCAGATGTTCCAATGGTCTTACATTTAGGAAGGAAGCCAGAAAGACCATGGGACAACATATTTAATTTTATTACTCAAGATCCAGATGTAGGAAGACAGGAAAGAATAGACAGAGCGAAGGAAAAGCTCCAGAAGGCGGCCGATAAACGCATGAAGAGAGTGGAAGAGAAGAGATTTAGCAAGCCCTTAGAAGTAGGAGACATGGTATTATTGCGCCGGCCTGTCAAAGCGGACGTAGGCAAGAAGATATACCCGAAGTTCGGAGTTATCTTTATTGGCCCATTCCGAATAGAAGCTGTCTATGGAAATAATTGTTATGAGCTGTATGATGAAGAAAACAATGTCATTTTGGGAAAATACAAGAAAGTAGGCTAAAAATATAATTCATTTTCGAGTTCAGTGACATGTCTAAGGTCCTGATTCGAAGTGTTTAAAATCTATTTTGCAACTGTTTTTAATTTGAGATGGGAGAGGAATGCCCCCGTAAAATGAATTATTTGGGATGAAAATGGGAATATATTTTTCGAAGCCCATGATAAAATTTAACCAAGCAATATTGAGGCTGGATGTTGGCAGAAACCAGTCTAGAGGCGACGTTGAGCAGGAGGGAAATTCCGTCACGTGATTGTATTGCGAAATGGAACTTTCCAGAAGCTTAGAATCAGCCTAGCAACAGCGAATAATCCCAGGAATTGTTTAAACATTGCTATAATTTATCCGATTGGATATGAGCTTACAGCCAATAAGAAGAAGTTTTAGAGAAGACAGGAGTTCCAGCAACTACATTTTTATGGATATTTAATACATTTAAGCCCAAGAGAGTGAATTTATATAATGGTAAAGAGAAGAATATGATAATAAAATATTGGAAATATTTTATAAGTCGACAGCAGGTCGCAATTGGAAGGAATAAGCGATTTGCTAGAGCTCGCTCGAATTTGAGAGGGAACGAAAAAAGGCGGCCAGAATCGGTAGACATGGAGGGGAGATGCCAAGCATCGAGGCTCTTTATTATCTGAATGTTGGAGAGGTCGGACGCGTTTTACCGGAAGAGAGAGGAGTTCCTGGTTTTTCACCGAGCTTGTGAAAGGTTGACTCGTGGAGATAAGGTATAGCGAGGCGAGAGTTAGGAGATTGCTGCGCCTTGAAACTAAGTGAAGTTGCGATGAACTTATAAGCCGCAATTACTTCAGTCTGATCCGCTACAGATACATTATTTCGACTACAGATTGTAGCGTACAATCGTATTTAGTATATTACGAACCTTGAGAAAATTAAGAAGATTATTTCAGAAGATATAAACGTATTTGTGAAGCGTGAGGAAAGTGTTTGTTTCCAGCGCGATAAGACACTTTCGTTCGAGCGACTACAGCGAATGCACGAGACACAAGTGAGTAAGAGTGAGTGTTAGCATTGATTTTGTGGAACTGTATAATACCACCAGTAGGATGAAGATGTATTCTATGTTGAAGAACATTAGTAAGTCTGCTAATATGAAGTTAATTATGGACTAAATTAGTATGTGCGCCAGAAATATAGGCAGATAGAAGCAATATAGTCAGCGATGGAGCTTCGTTAGAGGAGTTTGTTCATGAATGTCTACTTGATGAGCGAACGTGATACTTGATGTACAACTACATTCTAGTGCATTATTGTCAGACGTGAGCTCGACATTAACACCAGCGACTATAGAACGATGTTCATATTCCATCTACATGAATATTCATTATGCGAATGAGGTCCACGACTTCCTTTTCGAATGTCTTTCGAAATGGGAAGTGGAACTTTTGACACTTCTCGTTGTTTTGATGAAACTGTATTATGACAGAGAAAGAAGAGACATGAAGATTATCAAGAGGTCCAGGGTATACCCGGTCCCAATGAAGATGATGATTGGAGGTCCGCAGTTCGATCCCGGTCGGAGCTTGCTGTTTTCCAGTAGGGGAATTCGTTCCTTTCCTGAGGTCACGAGCTCTTGGAGACGAGCTAGGATCCAACCCGGATCCTTGGAAGATGTAACAACTGAGTATTTTGTAATACTCTATCTTGAGCTTCTAGACTTCCAGACCAGGTAGCCGTGTTCACTAAACTTGTAGTTAGAGCTTTATAGTGACATTATTTATCCATATTTCGACACAATATTTATGTACTCCATGTATAGACATTTTATTCTTCGAGATCATTTGTAGTAATCGCCTTTCGACGCTTTTAGCTTTGTTTGTTTGAAATCCAGTTTCTGAACTGAGATTTTCACTTGTTCGAGGAACACGCATTTTTGTCATTTCCTTTAAGGAATAGTAATTTATTTTCGACGTTTATGAATTCATTTTGAATTCAGGTGATAGACATTTTCGTCTATGTTACCGATTAAATTAATTTTTATTAGTTTAATTTGGGCATTTTATCCGTCGAGAATAGGCATCAAGACAGAAGATATTATTAGTGATATATTGTGAAATATCATGGCATTGTTTGGAAGAGAAACATTTAACGTGGAAACGATTATTATCTTTAGAACTCATAGACATTCGTTCAGAATGGAGATAATACGAATATGACTAACTGTATGTTTTATTGAAGAAAGCCATGAACTTTCAGTCATGTAAAATAATTTGAGGTTAGAATCTTCTCGGAAGATTTATTATCATCCGACGTTAGGGAAGTTCTTGTTTGACATCCTCGTCGTGATCGATTCTTGTTGGACACACATATATAATTTTGTGAATAAGTATTCACGAGGAGTAATATAATGTCACGTTGTAGACATGATATTCCTTCATCGGTGAAAGTTGAAACCAGAAATGTGAAGTTAAGATAAAGTATTTTTATTAAATGTATACACAACAGTTTAGATTTATCTTAGTAACCTTTTTAAAGTAATAGTGAGGATGACTTTCACGCTTAGTCCAAAGGTCGTTGACATGTATAGATTAATGGCTTAACAATTGATGTTATTGTTTATTAGACCAGCGGTTGGTTTGACAACGCTGAGAAATTATGCCCATTTTAAGGAACGCCAGTTTGATGGAAGCGAAGGTGATAACCCTGTGATAGTGGTTAAATATGTATGTAATTCCGTGTGCAGTTGGCATACGAGGTTTTTGCGAAGGTGTTTGCGCATTTTATATTACAGTCATTGCGTGGGCATGACTATGTTTGGCAAGGCATGAAGGTGTGAGTTAACAGTACTCCTTATTTCATACACGGCTTTGGATAAGTGAAGACAGGAGGGTCACAATTGAAATTTAAACGGGAAATGGAAATTGACATCTGTTATGTTTTACTCTTATTAATATTATTAAACCCGAGTATGTAACGACATATGTTTAACCTTGAGTGGTCGAATGTATTTGATCTATTATGACACTAGACCTGAAAGGAAAGAATGGTGGTAGTATTTCTGAAGTTGTAGAAGCTTATGAGGATCCCAGTTAATTGCATTTGACGTAACTGTGAGATCGGAGCTCAGGCTCATGTGTATATAGACACTACTTATTTTAAATGATAATAGCTCATGCTATTAGTGTCATTTTCATTTCATTCATCATTAACTTTCTTTATTATTTTGCCAATCGAGGGTGTGATATGTTAGGTATAGGAAGTTTATCGATTGTTTAGCGTAGTGGTTAGCGTATGAATGCTGATGTGATTGAATGTGGTTTGTTTCTTGTTCAGTGTGAATGAAATGAACTCCATTGGGACGTCACAGTGCGAGAGTATGAAAGGAATAGTGTGTAGAAGTTTTGTTTCATTAGCGTGTAGGGTGTGTGTATGATTTACGTATTTGTCTGGCGTGAATCTGTTTCATTTTAACATCGCTTGTGATATGATGGAGAGGTGTATTTGTGGTCAAGGCTGGAATAGCGAGGGTTTGTTAAAACTCGTTTCCATCCAAGGTCAGCGCTCGGCCACACAAAGGTAAAGAGTTGTTTCGAGCCAACAGGCAAGCAGCTATGAATCAGCCAGCTCTGGGAAAGATGATGATGATGATGATAATTGTTGTTTTAAGGGGCCTAACATCTAGGTTATCGGCCCCTACAGCTCTGGGAAAGTAACGGAGTCTGTTATACAGGCTGTAAAAAATGTCCTGCACCAAACTTTAACTCCGCATGGGGGTGGGGGCAGGGAGTAATTTGAGATAGGGAACCCATGTCCGGAACGCAACCGTAACGCCCCCATGAGCGATTTTAATTATGAGTACATCTGGCAACGTCGCGTGCTATCCACGGCAGAGGACCGATTACCGCTCACAAGTATAAGTAACTCCAGTCCCACTTCGTGGCTCAGTGGTAAGGCGTTCGACCCTCAGGCCTAGGTGACTACAAGCTGGAGTTCGAATCCGTCTTCCAACCCATCTTGATTTTTTTCCCTCCGAGTAATTTGATGATGGATCAACTCAATTACCGTTGGCATGATGTTTTCAGGTAGATGTTTCAAGAACGTTTTAATAATCTTAATTAAATGTTTACGCTTATCCTAATAGCCACGTGTTCGGTAACGGTTCAAACTTCAGCAATGTTGCGACTCTGTCTTGTCTTAAGATGCTCTGGCAGTTCTCTTTTTCATTTAATTTATTTATCCTTTTATTGTTGTTGCGGAGGGAGGTCTGTAATTAAAAAAACAAAAAATTCTCGTTTTGAAAATCAGACAATTTATTAGTTTTAATACAAATTGTTCTTCATTTTCTATACATAACATAACTTTCCAGACATGTAGACTCGGAAGAAATGAACAATAGCAAACTAAATTATCTTTTCTTTGTGAGAGTTTTACAAATTTGTTTTCGTTAAAGCAGTTGCTCAAAATTGCCGCCTTGCACATCGGCACGAAGGCAAAAATGAAGACGGTTTACAAGTGATTCGCGTACTCGTCCAAAAATTTCTTCTGCTCTGTTCCGAACGACGCCGGCCTCTACAGCTATTCTTCCGACTAGCTCTTCTTGACTGTCGATTTCTGTCCCAACGTATATCAGGTCCTTCATGTATCAACAAAAGAAAAATCAAGTGGCGTCAAATCAGGAGAGCGTGGCGGCCACTGAACTGGACCTCCTCTGCCGATCCATCTTTCGGGGAATGTTTCGCCCAAAAAGTCCCAAACTGCTCGAAGCCAGTGAGCTGGGGCGCCGTCATGCTGGAAGACCATTTCAGCCCTTGTCTCCAGCGGGACATCCTCCAGAAGTTCTGGGAGAACTTCTTGAATAAACCGCAGATAAACGCGTCCGTTGAGTCTGGCTGGTAAAATGTATGGCCCGATTAGATGGTCCCCAATAATACCAAACGTTCACAGAGAATTTTTCTTGATTTCCCTGCACGACTGTCTGGTGGGGGTTTTCGTGACTCCACGTGTGATTGTTGTGGATGTTGAAGCAACCATCCCTGGTGAACGTTGCTTTGTCGGTGAATAAAATTTTCGATAAGAAATCAGGGTCCTCCCCCAAGCAATCGATCATTTGATTGGCGAAATCCATCCGGACTGGAAGATCTTCAGGCTTTATTTTTTAACTTTTTGAAAATGATACGGATACAGGCCATCATCTTGTATCACGCTGTGGACAGTGGTATGCGTTAACCCTTCCGCTCGTCCGATCGCACGCGTGCTTGTGGAAGGATTGTTGCGTACACGCTCCAAACCCCTTTCTTCCATTTCTGGAGTTCTCCTCCCCCGCGGTCTTCCCGGTCGGGGGTTGTCAGCCTGTGTAAGGAAAAATAACTTAATGAAAAAATGTGAATTAAACGTTCACAGATAATTTTTCTTGATTTCCCTGCACGACTGCCTGGTGGGGGTTTTCGTGACTCCACGTGTGATTGTTGTGGATGTTGAAGCAACCATCCCACGATACGAAATGGAAGAAAGGGTTTTAGAGCGTGTACGCAACAATCCTTCCACAAGCACGCGTGCGATCGGACGTGCGGAAGGGTTAACGCATACCACTGTCCACAGCGTGTTCCCACTAAACGATAACTTGAAAAATCCAACCTAAAATTCAGATTAAAAAACAAAGCAGAAAAGGAAGCACCGTTAGTAAAGAACATCTTCTTTCAAAACGGATACCTCTAATAGGTAAGGTACTCAGAAAAATCACCGACGGATACCCCTAATCATAACAAAATGAACACCATGAATCACTAAAATTAAATTAATTTCAGGGAGTGTAAAGTTTATTTTTCCATCCAAAGACCCTGAATCCGCCTTGAAATTTTTAGGCTTCACAATCGAAGAACATACGGTCGGAAACCCGCCGTTTGCCGTCCAGGCTCTTTCAAACGTTGGGTATAGGTACCCGCCATTCAGACTGGGCACTATTTTTTCTACAAATATTCGAGTTGAATAAGGTGCTTTGTATTTTTTAAAGTAACTTTCATTTCTGATATCTTTGTCCTATTTGGAACGGTTTGGGTTTTAGGAGCCAAAAGCGAGATGCGAAAGTGCTAAGTTCGATGGGACAATGTTTACATTCTCTTTTCGGCTTCTAGTACCTACACCGTTCCATTTTTAAATTGTTTAAAACACTAAGACTTAGCTATTATTTTATCACATTTACAGGGAAACAAAAGATGAATAAGAGATACACATTGACAGATATGGTACTTACCTGAATCGATCCTGTTGCTCGCAAACGATTGTGAATTCGCGTAAAAGATTGGTAGTGTGGGATACGGCGCATGGGGAACCTCTCTTGGTAGATGCGCTGGGCCTGGCGACTATTCCCGTCGGCCAATCCGTAGACGTAGTGGATGTCTGCGAGGTGTTCGTTAGGATATCCGTTCATTGTGATTTTTCAGGAAAGCTACGGTTTAGAAGACTCTCGCGGAAGAAGTGATAACGCATCGCTGTTCTTAAGGGCTTTTATACACTGACAGAATTTTCTAGACTTTACAGAAACCGGAAACACCGAAATTTCCTGAAGTTCGATATTTGTTCCACAATGTTCCCGAACAAATGATGTGGCACGAATAAAAATACGTGTAGTTACTCGGATTCGAACCGGGAACGCCCGATTCGTAGGCCAGCACGCAGACCAAAGGCTACGGTACCTCACTTTCATTGAAATAACGTGTAACAATAAGGATTGGGAGCAACAAAACGACGGTTAGTAAATTCGGAGTTTCATTAACATACAATAATTAGGACATCTAAGAAAAGCGACACAGAGAAGTGATCTTACGCAAAATTCAATAAAATAATTGATAAGCATTTAAGTTCCTCAGTTTCAACGATCGCTGAACCTGTATCTGTATCTTCGCTGTAACTTTTTCGAACTCGCAATCTTTTGCTTGTAAAGTAACCACGTACGACCTTTAGCTCAAATCGCGATCTTAATGATATCATTGCGAAACAATCATACAGCAATTAACACAAAAACAAAGAGATTATTTGTGTCCAAACAAAATCCTACCGCGAAGAAATAAATCGGCAACGAACAGAACCAATTTGTTTTTCTTTTACAACGCTATATTGCGGCGTATAATTTAGCTTCTTTTAAAACGACTCGAAGAAAAAAATCAGTACTGTCAGAAAGGGGATTCGAACCCGGTCACCTCAGTGTGAGAGTCTAACGCCTTGCCACTGAGCTACGAAGTGAGACGGGACTTAGGTAGACTTGTGAGCGGTAATCGGTCCTCTACCGTGGGTAGCACGCGACGTTGCCAAATGTACACATAATTAAAATCGCTCATTGGGGCGTAACGGTTGAGTTCCGCACATGGGTTCCCTATCTCAAATTACTCCCTGCCCCCACCCGCATGCGGGATTTAAGTTTGGTGCAGGACTTTTTTTACAGCCTGTATAATCTGTCGCGTGGCGAGGGTCGCGTGCTACTAGCGCCCAGGTGTTCACTGTTGCGCGTCAAAGGAATGTAAAATACGCAGGAGTCTTTAATTGATGTATAGCTTTTTATAATGACACAAGCCACCCCAAAATTTGTCACAGTGTTCGTGGAACGCAGTATTGTCAGTGGCGTAAATGTGAAGAAGTAAGAAAGGGAGTGTGTTTTATTTAATGTATGAATGTTTAGATTTAGTTTACACCATTGTTATTAAATTGTTTAGTTTGTTAGAAGCCGCGTCGTTTCGATTTATTTTAGATATAAGGAGATGCAACTGTGAAACCCATTATAGGTCCAGAGGCTGATCACGACATCCCCGAGAACGAAAGGTAGGTGCTCTACTTCGAGCTAAGTGCATAATATGTAATTCACAGTTTCATCGTAATTTCCGCCACGTATATTCGTGAGGGTCTTGTTGGAGTGGATTCTTGACTAGTATTTGCGCCGAAGCTGTCAGGGTTTACAAATCCAGCGGTGCTTCGGATATCTAACAGATCGCCTCTAGAATATACGGGTACAGTACTACCATGTTATTATGGAATTAGATTTGCTAGTAAATGTGTAACTAATTGTAGTGTTATTGTACGTCCGTATGCGTCAAGGGTTTCCTAGTCATTTATCCAGTAGGGATGCGTTGACGTACCTAGCTGGGTGTCAACGTCCCTACAATCCTTACCATCTCAGCAGATATGGGTGATGGCTAATGTGAGGTTCGGGCGCAGTACAATAACGAAAATTCCCATTAAAGTAGATCCGTTTATGGGCTTTTTTGCTCAAGGCAAAAGAAGAGCCTCACCATGCATTCAAAATGGCAGCTGAGCGTACTATTGAAACATAAAAATCAATAACTCAGGATTCAATTGCGTAATTAACATGAAACTTCGAAAGAGAGACTGATCTTATAGGGGACCTCGCTAGCATTAGTCATAAGACAAGACATACAGCACGCAGCCACCATCTTGAAAATATAAGACTTTAAAGCCCTGTTTATTACGGTTTTACATAAGAGGCTCTACTTGCTTAAGGCACAAGATCAACGATGCCATACATTCAAGATGGTGGATGGACGTACTTTTCTAGTGTTGGGGTCACTTCCTCGAGATGCAATAGCGGAATTAATTGAAACTTAGTAGCCGAGGAGCTTACAAGGGGTACAACTCTTAATGTTCATCACAAGAACATTGAATTATGCCACTTGAAAAGACAAAGAGTTATAACTATACCCATACATTTAAGAGAAACTGGGCTACAAGTTCTTAACTGTACATATTGTTTCGATTTTTGACCAAGAATTCTGGACTCCGGACCACTGTGCGACGTTCGAATCCCTTTGACGGTTGGGTAAAATCTTCATCTGAAAATCAGGAAAGAACTCCATCCCTTTCTGATTTCTTTCGGTCAATATAGATTGTAACATGAGGTGGTGGTGAGTATTGAACCACTTTTCAGAATTTATTGTAATTATTATTATTATCATCATGATTATTATTATTATTGTCATGTGTTGTGACATCTCTATATTACGCCTCGAGAGTTTAAAAGTGCGCAGTTTGTGTGTATGTATCTCTCTGTCTAACGTTGTGCAACCCCTGGCTACATACTGCCTTGTTCTCTCGTATTGGCTAGTGTTGTTGCTACCTTGCATTTTGTTGTGCAATTCGTTCTGCCATTGGCTCTGACAATATTTGACGCGAGTTTGGGGGCACTCCCAAACTACGCATTTGATATTTCTGAGAGGCTTCTCCCCTCTCTGGGGGACAGAAGCTTAGTCAGTCTTAGACGCGCCGAGATGTAAGGCGAACGTGTGTATTCGGGCAGAGGCCCACCCTCATGGCGCAGCGGAATGTGAGTACGGCTCAATGTATTTCTATCTAACGCAATGTAATTGTTTTTGTTAAACGTTCCTTCTTTTGCTTAATTCTCTTTCCTTTTCAAGATGTTATTGTTAGTATTTTAATCCTTGAACCAGATCTCCGGGACCTTGCGTAATGTCATACGGCGGAGTTCTTTTTGTTGCTTTTGTTATGTGCCCTTCTCACAGTTTTATTATTTTGGTTAATACCTGTAAGATTCGAAAGTATTGCGTTTCTGCGTCTTGGCTTAGCAGATCGCATGGTTGCGTGCGAAATCGTTCCCTCCTCACCTCTCTCAAGTTATTAACCTTTTATTATTTTTCTCTTCATTTACATTGTATTAAAATTTGTTTTTCTTTGAGTTTAAGGAATTCAGTGAATTGTTTTTCCCCACCCCTGAAGAAAGGGTGAAGTTACTTTCTGTGTGAACTACGGGCATCCAGGAAACCCATCTCCAAGGAAAGGTGGTTTTGTCCCTCAAGTAAACAAGACATCCAAATGACCCAGCTTCGAGGTGAACAGTGGCAACATATCAAAAATTGGCTGATTTCCAGAAGGTCGCCATTAAGAAGACTTCGCTTTCTCCACGTCATCTGGCAGAGTCTAGCTCAAGATTGACCGTTTTATTATCATTATTTTCTTTTTGGTACATCCATTTTTTATATGTGTGACGTATTGACGTGCAGTAGAGGTAGGATCCGCCTTTATTTCACGCCTGTACTGATCCTTTATATGATTTGAATTTTTGTTGTTTTAATTTCATCTTATAGTTTTTTTTTCTTTCGTACCAAAAAAGAAAAAATTTTCCTCACCAGTGAACATCTTCGTGAATACGTGTGTATGAAAATATATGTGTGTTTGAGAAAAGAGACTTGCGTTTCGTCAAGCCTTTTATGGAAGTTATGACGTTCAAAGAACTTTTAATTAAGCTGCGTCATATGAATAAGAGAAATGTGAGAACATTTTATTATGTCTTTATTTTCATGTATGTATCTAGTGTACATGATGTAATTTTCTTTCCTTCACCCTGTTCAAATGTATCTAATCGAAGAATGTTATTTTATATAATTTTGTTATGAAAAAGAAAAAATTCTTTTATGCCTTTGTTATGTAAAAGAATTTTTTTTGGAGAAAGCGGTGGAATTTGAACCACTTTTCAGAATTTATTGTAATTATTATTATTATCATCATGATTATTATTATTATTGTCATGTGTTGTGACATCTCTATATTACGCCTCGAGAGTTTAAAAGTGCGCAGTTTGTGTGTATGTATCTCTCTGTCTAACGTTGTGCAACCCCTGGCTACATACTGCCTTGTTCTCTCGTATTGGCTAGTGTTGTTGCTACCTTGCATTTTGTTGTGCAATTCGTTCTGCCATTGGCTCTGACAATATTTGACGCGAGTTTGGGGGCACTCCCAAACTACGCATTTGATATTTCTGAGAGGCTTCTCCCCTCTCTGGGGGACAGAAGCTTAGTCAGTCTTAGACGCGCCGAGATGTAAGGCGAACGTGTGTATTCGGGCAGAGGCCCACCCTCATGGCGCAGCGGAATGTGAGTACGGCTCAATGTATTTCTATCTAACGCAATGTAATTGTTTTTGTTAAACGTTCCTTCTTTTGCTTAATTCTCTTTCCTTTTCAAGATGTTATTGTTAGTATTTTAATCCTTGAACCAGATCTCCGGGACCTTGCGTAATGTCATACGGCGGAGTTCTTTTTGTTGCTTTTGTTATGTGCCCTTCTCACAGTTTTATTATTTTGGTTAATACCTGTAAGATTCGAAAGTATTGCGTTTCTGCGTCTTGGCTTATATATATTTCCTGTCGGGCCTTAGTGCTCGTCTTTTGCGTCGGTGTCTCTTTGTACCACAAATGTTTCATTTGATTGGTAGCAATTGGACCTTTGTTTGTGGACAGTATGTGTGAGGTAACGGGACTGATGTCCAACGTCCCACTAATACGTGTCCCTTTTGTTTATAGAATATATGTGACGGTGGTTAACTGGGATTTTCTCCAGCTCCGATGTCATATTATTCTTTTTTTTATATGTCGCGTTGGTGCGGCATTATGTTGGAATATAAGCCTATTTTATTATAGCGTGCTTTCGATTTTTACCGGTCTCTTTCGTCCCAAGTCAATTGTAATGTAATGTATCTCCGTATATCTCATTTTCCTTTTGTTTTGTTTTTCTCTTTCGATTTTCGCCGTATTACATAACTTAATTATAATTCCCCTTGTCTTCTCCTTCCTCCTATCTCCGTGAGATCTCTCTCCCCTTTGTTTTACTCCCCTCACTCCTCCCCCTTCCCTCCGGTATGTTTACATAACATCATGAAAAGCTTCGCGTCTTAGCAGTTCGAAGTTTGACTTTTTGCAAGTTTGTCGTTTCTCTCTAACTTTTGTAAGTTTCGTTTTATTTTCTTTCAAGTTTGTATCTTTTCGTTAGATTCATGTTGTTGAGCGGTACTCAGGTTCTGTCGTGCTTTTTAGTTTTTTTTTAGTTTTTGAATTCTTTATTCTTGGTATTGGGTTTCTTTTGTATTATTGATCTTGTCTTAGCTTGCCTTTTTTCTTTGTTTTAAATAATTTGTTTATTTCGTGTACACGCTCTTTCTTTTATCCTCAATACATTTTTATATTTTAAGTAATATAGCTCCCTTGTCTTGTCATTTCTTATATTTAAGTTCCCCTTCCTTATCCTTATCCTTATCTCGATTTCGTCAATCTTGTCTTTGTGACGTAACAAAGGCACGATTAACACGGCTCTGGGATTTATTTAATTAATTTTATGGGAATCTCGTTTCTGCACTTTTGATTGTTGCATTAAGCAATTATTTGTTTGCATTTGTTTTTTTGGAAATCATCTTTTGCTCGCTCCGAAAACCTTGGGCCCAGCACCGGGTCGAGCAAGACGTCTTTTCCCCCATCCATTTGCGACCTTGTTGATTTTATCTACCTCTGCTACTCTGACGCGCATTATTATTATTATTACCCAGACCTATACCGGCGCAGTATTTAACCAAGGAACTACCATATTGAACTATTTTTGTGAAAACAACTCAATGTATCATTTGAAAATACTCAGAGTTTCCCAAATTCTTCAGTTTTAGGACCCATGTACTGCTGTATAGGGGCTAGAGACAGGCACGTGCTAGGGAAGGTTTAGGGGATGTATCACCCTGAAAAAATTGTTTGTCACCCCAGAAGGGCGGCCCTGGTATGAGAAAATCCCATTAAATGCACTAGAGAGAGACATGGAGTGTTTGAGGTTCCCCGTAGGCTATCGGCGAAGATGAGTGTATTAAGAAAATCGCGAAAGATTTCCAGAGACAAATGTCAGAATGTTTGTGAAGTAAGGAAGTATGTGAGTAGCGAGTCGTGACCCCAGATCCAGTGCTGTGATGAGAGGTCACTGGGCGCCTGTCTTCAACAAACAAGATAAGCGAAGTGTTTCCAGTCGTATTTACAGAGATATAACCCCATTACAGCCGGCAGGCATAGCTCAGGGCCTGAGCGATGCTTCTGCTGCTCATCCGCGTGTGCCTATGCCGTCTTTGTTGTTGTTGTTGTTGTTGTTGTTGTTGTTGTTGTAGGGGCTTTGCGACATCGTAGTCATGTATCCCCACGTAATTTGGTGCGTGTGGAATTTGTCTGATAACCTGTGTAAATGCGAAGGCTGTATACTTGTGTGTATTTGTCATTCAGATGAGGATTGGGAAGGAAGCGGCCGTGGCCTTAAATTAGGAACCATCTCAGAATTTGTCTCGATTAGAAGTGGGGAAACCGCGGAAAATCACTTCCAAGACGACTGAGGTGGGAATCGAACCCTCCTCTTTTCAGTTTTGTCTTACGAGGTTGAGTGTACCCCATTCCAGCCCTCACGACAGAATTCAAATTTCTTGACAGAGCCGAGAATAGAACCCGGACCTAGTCTTTTTTATTTCTGTGTCTAATTGATCATATTCTGACTTCATCTCGTTTCAATAAATTACCTAAATAAATAACTATGTCCTGTCGTTAGTATGGCTTTAATACAAACTGTGACTGGCTATATGTTCGACATTTTAATAAAATTGAAGCCAGGCAGGCCTTTACAATCGACTGATACCGAGCAACTTGGTCCTCACGCTGTCTAGAGCAATTGCAGGACCAATATTTCTTGCTGTACGTTTGCCTCTGCCGTGACTGTTGCACGAAAGAGTCTATCAAATCATCTAAATTACTTTCGCCATGACTGTAGTTGTGCGAAAGAGCCTATAGGTCATCTAAATTACTTCCACCATGACTGTAGTTGTGCGAGAGTCTATCAAGTCATGTAAATTACTTCCGCCATTTGTGTAGTTGTATGAAAGAGTCTATCAAGTCATGTAAATTACTTCCGCCATGACTGTTGTTGTGCGAAAGAGTCCATCAACTCATCATTCCGCCATGACTGTTGTGCGAGAGAGTCTATCTCGCTCTTGCGAGATCTGATTTTTATGATTTGTATGGCCGACCAGTCGAAGAGATCGTGACATTGTGGAACTTATGTAACTTTTTACTCATCTTATAACAGATATGATATCTCTGTAGAACAGTCTGCCGCAAGGTAATAGGAAGATTCTCAGCACAATATCAATGTAGGAATACAATTCTTTACGCATTCTGCAAGAATCGTATGTCTTAGTTCTAAAAGACATATGAGCATCTTTTTAGCGTTGACGAATCCGAAAAAATTAAGACATTCACTTTTGAAGGATTCTGGGTCTGATATGTCGTCTGTGTATGAATCACAAAACTTAGCTTAGTTATTACTATATTATGGTCCATAATATCAATCCATTTGGTAAAGCAGCTAAGCCGTTGGTTGAACTTATCGTATACGTTTTGCTGACGTTTTAGCTCCTTAATTAATCCATCAACTATAACAAGGTCGGTATTGTTTAGAAAATTATGCGCCAACTAAATTCTACTTCGCCATGCCATGTTTCACCCGCTTGAAGTTTGCTTTTTAAAGGTCTTCGCATTATATTGTTGTTGATTCTCTACGGGCTTTGCAACATCGTGGTCATGTAGCCCCGTGTACTTGAGCGTATGTGAAATTGTCTGATACCCTGTGTCACTGTGATGTCTATACTAGTGTGTGTATTTGTATTAATAATTTTGTAATCGAGGTAGGATTTGGGAAGGAACCGGCCGTGGCACAAATTTACACGTTCGACACTTTTTTCAAAGTTGCTGGTGATATTTATTAAATACATTTAGAAATTGCTTTTTTTGTTGGTTATTGTAAAGAATGCGGATTATCTCTGTATACTCTCTTCTTTTAAATACTTCCTCAGAAAAAAATCTGGAGAGGTTAAATATGGCGAACAAGGAGGTCACAAATTTCTTGAAATTACTCGATTTCCGAAAAACATTCGCAACTTAGCCATGCTCGAGTTATCAGTACAACAAGTGGCACCATCTCGCTGGAACCAGGAAGAGCGCTCATCCTCTTCCAATAATGTTACGAATTGTTGCAAAATATCCCACTTTCAGTGCTTTATGTGTGCACCTAATTGATAAGTCTTTATGACAAATGTCCTACAGATTTAGGCGGATATCTGCCAATCATCGCGAAGGAAAGTGTCAGTAATTATTTTAGGTCTCCCATATTGTTCCCTATCACCCACGAAGTCTGTGTCTCGTGACCTGCGTACAAGGTCATACAAAGAAGATTTACCTGCTAAGGATTCATTAGGAAATCGATGTCTCCATTTTCCCTCATATCTCTCATAACTTTTACTCTCAAAATAAACCTCCAATTGAGCGAATCGATGTGCGCGGGTAAAATGCATCAGTAGCGTATCCAGGAGTTTAGTTTGGGGCGGGGCATTAGGTCCTCATCTATTACTGCAGAAGTTCATATATTTTTCTGATTATAAGTACTTTAGGATTCTTTTTTAGCTTAGGACAAAAATCTTCAGTCTGTTTGTGACTCTCTGATTCCGCCCTTCATTGATTTGTTTTGAGGCAGCTCACAGCAGTGTCAGTGTTTATATTTGTTTCTGTCGCTCAGATTTTCAATTATCAGTTATCAGAATACTGCTATTTTGGCATATTCACACGTTTCAGTTCAGAATGTTCTTTAGAGTGATACCGTACTATGGCTTTGTGTTTTTATTAATGTTATTGGTTTTACGTCCCTTTTAACTACTGCGGCTTTTAGAGACGCCGGGGTGCCGGAATTTTGCCCGAAGGGGATCTTTAACGTGTCAGTAAATCTACTGACACGGCCACCTCGCATTTGCGCACCCTCAAATGCCAGGTGACTACGCCAGGATACGAACTTGCAACCTAGGGCCCAAAAAGCGAAAACGTTACCGCTGAGCCACGCAGCCAGTCCTTGGTGTTTTTTAAATAGTTTACTTACCAGAAATGTTTTAGTCAATAGAATGTATATGTAAAAAAAAACATGAGGAGTAGTGTGCCCATTTACGATGTCGTGGCCCGGCGTGAGTTTAAAGAGAGCGCGCTCGTGACGTCAGCGAGTCAAGGTCTAGCTGCCAACTCAACGCAAGCTTTGAACCGGCCACATGTTCCACGTGTAGCTAGCGGATATTGAAGGCATATTCGTTATAAGCATTTATTATAGAAGAAACTTATCTCAACGCTTCGGTATTGTATGGGGAATAATATGCTTGCTTACTCAGGATATTCTATTGGAAATTACAAACCTTCTGGAGGGTTCTATGAACATAGCCAATGATATGGAAGATCAGGCATTACGTAATGCGAGTTGAATGATCGATATGCGCCCGTGAGACGGTATAAAAACCGGTCTTGACACAGGTCAAGTACACAGTCGGACATAGTCTGACCCGTCATCGAACCACGAAGTGTGTGTGTGTCACCGATATAGTTGAATACGACGTCAGTATGAGCGTGTGCTCCTTCGAACTAGGCAATTAGTGCGACGTTACTCTGTCCGTTTGGACATAGCATAGGTGCGACGTTGGTTGTGAACATAGCCAAAATTTACAGTGCTTCGAACTTATAATTCTGCACCTGATAGAACACTTCAAGACATCAAAAGGTATGTGAGTGCGACTTGTATTTTACAAGTATTTCACTGTGGTTTTGTGTATAGTCCCCACTACCAACAACAAACTGTTAAGAACTGGGACCACCTCATAAGTTAGCAATCGAACATTTGCAAAAGCTAACAGGCCACCCCCGGGGAAATATCAGGCCAGATTCCATCTATATTCACAAAGACAGTATCACCTGGAATTATTGTTATTTGCCTGTCCCGTCAGACCAGAAAGGGGGGGGGGGGGGTCACACAAGTGAACTCCATTATTAAACATGAACATTTTATTAAACATGAACATTACTAGCAGCATGCCTTATGCGCATGGATATCAGTCCCAAGATAGGATAATTTCATTACCCCAGTCCATGGAGATGACTAGAGGCTAGAAGGCAGGATGTGAGGAGACCAGACCAGGATGTCCTTAGGAACGAGGAATAAAGCCACCTGCGGCTGAGGTCCATAGGCCAAGCAGAATGCCGCATTATACCCCAATGCCCTGCGTTTCAACTTCTCAGGTCCGTAATGCGTGGAGTCGACCTGCACCGGGGGAGTTGAACGCGACATCATGCCCCATGTTAAACTTTTCAGATCCGTGGTGCGTGGAGTTGATCTGCATCGAGGGAGGTCTGATAGCCACGGAAACATGATAACGTAGACTTCCGCAAGCTTAAATATTTCAGAGAGCCATGAATATTCCTCCGTTCTGATAGACCAATTCACTTTCTTTATTAAGTAACTCTTGTACAGTTAGAATGGTTGCATATTTTTAGGCGTAATTTTTTCATATAGTCAGGGTAGACTTGCAGCCGAGGTGCAATCCTCAATGTTTCATTTTTGCAGTAAATAATATGAGGATTCCTATCCTAATTCAAAAAGCAGCAGATTTTCAATGATTAGATGCATTAAATAATTTTTATTCTGCATGACAGAAAAATATGATGTCTCATAATAATAAGAAGAAGAAGAAATATTTTTTCTGAATGAATAAATAATAATAATCTTGAATTCTATAAATAATGATGGAAGTGATATTCCAAATGAATAATAGTCATGAAAGCTACTGATAAAATATATTGAATAACAATTACTGTTGATATCCATTTGAATGCTTAATATTTGTTATCTTTTAGGATGTTGAGAATAGAAGTTAAATTGCTAAGGCACTTTGTAAAAGTTGTTTAAAGAGGGCTAGATCCTCGTGTTGGGTGGAGATTAGAGGAGTTGTATCCGAAATCCACCGAAAGCTGTATGCTTTGATAAAAAATAAAATGGGAGTTGCGGGAATTGTCTCCTGTCCCATAATGCTTCTGTGTATTCCAAATCCTAAAGATTTCCCTGTGATGTGATAGTTCAAATTATTATGGATTATTACAAGCAATATTGTCATGCAAATTTTATGGTCATATGAATTCATGGTAATTGCATTAGATCTTTAAAGTTATGAAGGAATATGTCTAGCTAACTCCATGAAACCAGATATTATTATTAATGTTCTCAATTGTCTGCTATAAAATTAACTGCTGTGCCCAAGTAATAGTCATCATGACATTTTGACATAACTGCGTTGAGAAGTGTGTTTATTAAATATTTGAATGAAGAATCGTGTGTGAACTAATCCGTGCTAATGTCAGAACTATTTGTAAATAGTAGAATAGAGTAACTATGCAACATAATAGGGAAAAAATTATTTTATGTCATCTCGACTTGTATAAATTAAAGAATGAAGTGTAATTCATAAATATAGTCAAGATATGGACACTTTTAAATACGACTATGGTTTATTTTCATATAAGAGAGACATAAAATTTGCTATTGAATGCGTGTGCTATTTTTGTGCTTCTGCAAGAATGCAGGAATTTAATGATTTTTTTTGTGTGTGAATTGGTTCGTCTTGAAACATGGTCTTCAATTCTCAATTGCATGTCATGTCTTTCCTTTTTCCTTTACGAGCAGCATGAGCACAGTGTTGGTAATTATCGGCCAAACCCAGAACGCCCTGAGAGAGATCTTGCGCTAACACTGTGTTCACTTCTGTCTCGCATGTGGTTGTCTGTCGCTCCAGGTGCACAGACGAGCACAGTAGATAACAGGAAGAAGGCGCGAGAAATAATCATGTAATCATAGTTGCAGAACAGAGAAGACACTCATAAAGGCATCAAACAAAGAAGGTACATTGCAACACTTTTAGGTCTAAGTCTAATTTATACATCGCCGTTTTAAGGTAAGCCTTATACTCCATTTAGACGTCACGGTCGCGATCCCATTTACCTCTGATCTGGATTAGGTCCAATCGCAATCAACGACATTTGTCATTGGAACTTGTTTAGACGTCCCATCATGAAACAATAGGATAATCGAGTTAAACAGCATGACATCGTTAAATTCTACCAACTTTTGAATTCCAAGTGTTACAGCAGAAATTTTCAATAATTTGTTTCCTCCAGTTTTGAAGTATTTCAGTTATTCTTTTTACAGAATTCAATCTGCTAATGTATATATATTTATAATTGTATACAAATCAGATGTGCAGGCAAGGCCTACTCTTGGTGTGGAAAAAAATATGCACAGGCCTAGGATATTTATTGCATAAATACTTCTTTACTCGTCCAGAGTCATTCGGTCATATCAGAATCCCTTCTATGTCATTGTCTATGACAATACATTTTTGTCTTGATAATTCGTCTTCAACGAATTTCCCCAACACTAAGAATTATTCCGTGTTTAAATACTGGTATGTTTGTTCTCCTTCCATCAATTCGTGTCTCTCAATCTTCATATATCTGATATCAACCAACATAAAAACAACCATCAAGGTCAACATTACATACTTCTCACTTTCAAAATACATGACAATCCAAAATGGCCATCATTTCCACTGCCTACTCCACTCACATAGATAGGGGATAGAACATACCGACGATCGCAATGGCCACGAACACGATTATCTAGTTGTGGGAACAGTATCCGGCTAATCCTGTTGGAGGGAAAGTTAATCGAGATAATGTAATCCTGTTGCGTTTAGACGTCCCAACTTAATCTGGATCGGGACCTAATCGGGGTTTAATGGTCGCCGTGGACCTCATTCTTGTTTATTATTATTATTATTATTATTATTATTATTATTATTATTATTATTATTATTATTATTATTATTATTATTATTATTATTATTCAGTGGAAACTGTAATACACCTTAAATAATAATAAATAAATACGAACCTTTTAAAAAACATCGAATAACTTTACATTCTAATCAGTGAGCAATGTCTTTTTCTCGTGCATAGAGAATTATTTATAAAAGCTGTACCTATATAATGAAATGGGGGCCTCAATTTGCTACACCTACAATAAAAACTTTTCATAACTTACCGGAGATGTATCAAATTTTTGCTTCTTAATGACAAAGCAGTCCATTTTCTAAACACTCCAATGTGACAAAAAGAAGAAATAAAAGAGCAACTATCAAACAACATGTGACTCTTCCTCAATACTACCACTAATAAACTGTATCTCTCCTCTCACACAGACACACAACCACCGTAAATCCCGACAGTGGCGACAATCAACCACGCTGCGCCAGTTTTGTAGCCTGGGACATTTTAACACTGCTATTTCCAGGAAATGGATATTGAGAACTGTCAAGAGAGTGTAAGCTGACAAGCTATAACTGGCCCCCTCCAGAAAGGTCTCTTGCTAATTAGCAATCTCCCAATTCCTTGGTAGACTTTTGTCATCGTCACCTGGTTGTATCCCCAGTACTGAGGTACCGGTACCTACTGCACATGGAAAATCCCCTCACGTCCAATTCTAATTGCTACCCTGTTTTCAGCTCATACAAACAGTGCAGACACGGAATATGATGTCTGGCCGTGCTGAGAGTCTTAGTACATTTTTGTCAACGCATGTACTGAATTTAATATTTCGTTGTAGGTTCTAAATTTGTTCAAGCCGTAAGAAAATATGAAGGCTGATGCCCACCCCAATTTCTGGATTTATCCCCCCCTTGGCTACGCCACTGAAATGCATTGCCACCCACTTGGCCTTGTAAGACTCACTCTGCACAAGGCAACAGCCGCATTGTTCTGACCAGACTACAACTGATTCTACCATGTCTGATAACATCTCACAGCCAAGCTTGTCAACTTATACCGTCAGATACGTGAGCTACGTTTTTTCAAAGTAGGAGTCCGGTGACTTTACGAACACCATGGAGTTTCTTTATTAAACTGAAATATCTCTAGCATTTCTTAGAGTATCATGGTTACCGTTACTTTAGGGTAACGAGGGAGAACGACGTTACTAGTAACCATTACTTTACCGTAATGAGGTAGTAACGATGTTACTACTGACCGTTACTTTACGGTAACGAGGGAGTAACGACGTTGTTACTGACCGTTACTTTACGGTAATAGAGAGTAATGACGTTACGAATTATATTCATTAACTGTATAGCCGTTACTATTAACAGTAACGATGTAACGAAAATGCTCGTTAGTCATGAAAGATGGAGTAGGCTACTCAATGTCACTGGAGAATATTATTCGCATTTATTTACAACTAGCAACCCGCCCCGGCTTCGCCCGGTATCTATAACGGTTTACCCAGTTTAAGCTTAAAAGGCGCACGGACGGCTGGTCCCAGGCTCAATTCAGGAGAGCCGAGGGGAACAGCGAAACTACAAACACATATACTCTTCTCTGAAGTCTTAATTCGACACGACTCGGCAGTTTGATGCTGGCCGAGCTGGGGTGATTGGTTCGCTCGCTAGCTCGTAAACTCGCTCCGAAGCTAGTAATTTAAATTACCACTGAATGGAGATTGTTGGAAGAAATGAAAACGTAAAAACACTTACAGTGGGTGATGTATTAAATATAGAGATATGCTGTTGCGGACTTTTTTGTAGAACTTCTTATGCTGAACAATTCTTACACGTTTAGTATAGGTATATAGATGTATGTGTAACGGCTTACCACCGTAAGTTCAAAAGACGCATGGATGGCAGGTTTTTCTTCGACTCGATTCACTGAAATCGTTACTGCTCGGCTTCCTTTGGTCATAAATGAATGTTTTTCTACACAAACCTTCCTCGAGAAATCCTTGACAGAATGGTGAAAACCACATCAACATCCATCCAGTGGTTCTCGAGATTACCCGTTACATCCAAGAATCGGGTACTTTGCTTTATACTATAGACTAGCAACCTGACCCGGCTTCGCCCGGGATCAGTTATGAATGCATTGCGTGATAAGCGCTTTTTATTTTCAATGTCAATGAACAACTACCAATATCCGTATTACGTCTCACCATGATGGGTTAAAATCACTGACTGGACTATTATAGTACATTATGCAACGAGCCTATAATGGCTATAATTAAGACACGAGTATTTTTTATAAAACGAGCGTATGCGAGTTTTATAATTTCCATACGAGTGTCTTAATTACCATTATAGGCGAGTTGCATACGACTGTTTATGTTCGACGATAATTATAACTTTATTATATGTTTTAACATAAATATTCATAAATATCTGTTGAGAGTCAGCTACTGGAATTTTGTGATCGCAGAGCGAGCGTTGGGTGTTATACCTTCGTCTTTCAAGAGCTTTGAACGGCCGACGCATGCGCTCTGTGGGCTTGCAATGCCATATGCAGCCATATGTTTACATCAGCCGTCCCTCAGTAATATTGTCACCGCAGTCATTTGAAGACAATGCGCTGTGTAGAAATTAGTGTTAGTGATTTTAAGGTACTGTGCTATTTCTTGTCTCATATTCGCCAGTTTATTTACGCGAACATATGGACGGTGGGTATTCCATGTCGGTAATTTATTATAGTTCGATGTTGTGTTTATGTCCGACATGTTGGATTTTGAGCGCATGCGCGAAATTATCGTTACCTAATTGGTCAATGAACGAGCTCTGATTGGCTGGAGAAACTGTATCGTAATGAAAAACGGTGTTATAATGACCATCATTATGATACAGTTTTCAAACACATAATAGTGAGGGTCGAACATAAATTATATTATCATTCAGATGCATGTGCAACAAATCCTTGTCAGACGTAATTTAAGAATGGCGAGGTGTATGAAACACAAATCCCCCTTCCGTCCAATCTTAACTTGACTATGAATTTTACGGAACGAAAGGTTCACAGGCGAAATGAAGAAAAGCCGAGTTGCACTTCCAGGGAATCTCCAAACACAACTACTCCTCTAAAGTGTTTAACTCAACACGACTCGACAATTTGCTGCTGGCTGTATCTGGGACAGTAAGCTCGTCCGCTAGCTAAGCTGTAACTGGGGTGATAGACTCACCCCTAGCTAGCTCGTAAACTGTCGCCTCAGTAACTGAATGGAGATTGATGGAAGAAATGAAAACGTAAAAACGATGCATTGAAGATAGAGATATGCACTCCCGGACTTTTTTGTAGAACTTTTCATACTGAACAATTCTTACACTCATAGTATATAGATATTTTTAACGGTTTGCCCAGCGTAAGCTTAAAAAGCGGACGGACGCCAGTTCTTTTTTTCGACCTTTTCACTGAAATCGTTAGTGCTTGACTTCCTTTGGTCATAAATAAATTATTTTCTACATAAACCTTCCTCGAGATATCCTTTACTGAATGGTGAAAATCGCATCAAAATCCATTCAGTGGTTCCCGAGATTACCCGTGACATCCAAGAATCGGGGGCTTGGTTTTATACTAAGTAGAGATTATACGCCAATCAGTATAATTTAATATAATATAATCCCCCTTCCGTCCAATCTTAAATTGACTGTGAATTTTGCGGAACGAAAAGTTCACAGGCGAAATGAGAGTTGCACTTCCAGGGAAGTGAATGAAACTCAAATCCCCCTTCCGTCCAATCTTAACTTGACTGTGTTTCACAGGCGAAATGAAGAAAACCCGAGTTGCACTTCCAGGGAAACTCCAAACACAACCACCCTTCTCAGAAGTCTCAACTCAACACGCCTCAACCGTTTGCTGATGGCTGTATCTGGGGCAATAGGTTCGCCCGCTAGCTAGACTGTAACAGGGATGATAGACTCGCCCTTAGCTAGCTCGTTAAAAACTGCCGCCTCAGTAGTTGAATGGACATGGTTGGAAGAAATTAAAACGTAAAAACAATTATAGTGGGCGATGTATGGAAGATAGGCATATGCTCTCGCGGACTTTTTTGTAGAACTTTTCATGCTGAACAATTCTTACACTCATAGTATTTAGATATTTTTAACGGTTTTCCCAGCGTAAGCTTACAAAGCGCTCGGACGCCAGGTTTTCTTTTTTCGACTTTTCCACTGAAATCGCTACTGCTCGGCTTCCTTTGATCATAATAAATTATTTTCTACAGAAATCATCCTCGAGATATCCTTTACAGAATGGTGAAAACCGCATCAATATCCATCCAGTAGTTCTCGAGTTTACCCGTGACATCCAAGAATGGGGGACTTAGTTTTATACTAAGTAGAGATAACATTGTATTTTATTACAGGGTGAGTTAGCCATGGTCGTTACGGCGTGGCTGCAGGCAGTCGCTCACATCCGGGAGGCGAGGAGGTTCGAATCTCCCCACCGGCAACCTTGAAGACGGTCTTCTGTGGTTTCCCATCTTCCTTCCAGGCAAATGCCGGGGATGGTCCCTAACTATAGGCCACAGCCGCTACCTTCCAATTCCTCGTCCTTACATTCACACCTTTCTCCCCAGACAACACGCCACAGGCGACGGTACTTGTAGCTCACCCCATGGGTGTCCGCATAGAAGCGGCTACAAACTCTGGTGAGCCAAACATGTCCTCGGACACTCCCAGCACTAAAAGCCATACGCTAAAAAAAGTAAGTTATTGAAATGTTATTCGCATTTCCTCGGAAGGAAACAAAACAAGTATTTATTCAAGTACTTTTTAAAAATTACCGGCCAGGGTGGCCGAGAGCGCTAACCTTGTACCTCGTTGAAAACGGGAGAGCGTGAGTTCAAATCCCACCTCGGTTTCCGTGTTTTCCCTATAGGCTGATTCATTGCGTACCGGTATATGTA
Source organism: Meconema thalassinum (assembly GCA_946902985.2). Taxonomy (NCBI): domain Eukaryota; kingdom Metazoa; phylum Arthropoda; class Insecta; order Orthoptera; family Tettigoniidae; genus Meconema; species Meconema thalassinum. Next base: position 583,956,883 of record OX336389.2, on the reverse strand, counting down.
GTAGTGTGTGTATTTGTAATCGAGGCTAGGATTGAGATGGAAGCGGCCGTGGCCTTAAGATAGGAACCATCTCGGAAATTGCCTGGACCAGAAATGCGAAATCATGGAACTCCACTTCTAGGATGGCCGAGGTGGAAATCGAACCCACCTCTTCAATCAGTTTTGCCTCACGAGGCTGAGTATAACCCGTTCCAGCCCTAAGACCAGAGTTAAATTTCTTGGCAGTACCTGGAATCGAACCCGAACCTTTGGTTAGCCAAGAATGCTAGCTGCTACACCATGAGATGTTCAACACATTTTTGAAAGGAGGAATAAGCCTGGAATTCTGTAAAATGAACATAAATATATAGTACCCTCTAGTTCAGCGGTTCCCAAACATCTTCCGTTCAGGATTTATCAGAATATAGGTGCAGTCCTCAGCTGGACAAGTTAAACCAATTTCAAATTCCCAAATAATTAGTGTAAAAGGTAAATTAAATAATTGAGTAAATAACTAGTGGGGTGGATCAGCATGATGTTCGCAAATCTTGGAATCGAACTGGTCAATGAACATTTTCACACGATACTTGCTTTTTATCACAGCGACTGCCAAAAACCCAAATTCTCCCAAATATCCATCACAAATATGAGTAGAATCAAGATTCGCTGAGTTCTATCACTCAGTAGTGGAATTTCTACTTTTACTGATACCCACAAGTAAGATAGTTCCACTCTGCCAAATTTCGTCGGATTGTAGTTTTAGCCTATTTTCATTTATGAAAAATAGACTTACGAGATCACATTTTTGTCCGGGTGTGTTTGTGTGTGTGTATGCCCCCCCCCCCCTAATAAAATCTAACCGGCCCAAGCGATTTCAATGAAACTCAGTAGGTACATATTACTACCTCGTTCGGCCTCGACCGTGCCTTTGAAATTTTAATATTTTTCACCAAACCAACATGGCGGCCGGGCGAAATATTTCACATGCATTCTACAGGGCGCCAGGAAATGTTATACGCAGTGACTACGGGCTACTGCGAGAGCTAGCATCAGTAGTTACGTTGACAGCACCCCTGTCGCTTGTATCAAAACAAACAAACAAACAGTAAACTTTGTACTCACCACTGCCATTCATGACTGATGCTGGAAGTGCTGATGACACACACGCTCGCTTATTGCAATACACACTGACGATTTCGACAGCCTACAGCCCACACGCGTGGGATTCACCCTGTCAAGGACACCGTGCCGCCAACTAAACTGCTGATGCTACCTCTGGCAGAAGCCCGTAGTCACTGCGGAGAGCATTTCCTGGCGCCCGGTATATCTTCGCAACAGTTACCGATTTCAACCTGAAATTTTGTAAGGCGATCAAGGGCACTACTAAAAGTTTACCTATGTGATTCTCAAAAACCAACTATGTACAAAACCAACATGGCGGTCAAGCGAAGTTGTAACATTTAAATGGACTTTTCTTGCGATTTAACAATCCGAGCGCTGTGAAACATGGTACGGTAAATGTTTATACAAATCTTAATTCAGTGGCATCTAATTTAATTCAAATGTTGTCATGACCTCAATATGGCGGCTATGCTAAATTTTAAAATTAAGTTTCATTTCTTGTGTCCGAAATGTTTAGACGGTTCTCAATATCTGCGGATCTATTACAGCAATCAAACTGAAATTTTGTATGTTGATAAAGGCTATTGACATAAGTTCACCTATGGGACTTTCAATAACCTGATGAGCACAAATCAAACATGGCGGCGACGCGAAATTTCAATATTTAAGTGGATTTTCCTCGCTACTATTCATCCGAGCGCTGTGAAACTGTGCACGGTATATTTTCATACAAACCTGACGTCTAACTAAATGAGATTTTATGAGAGCTTAAACATGGCGGGTGTGCAAGTTCTATAAAATCTCGTTTTTAGCCTGTCTTCATTTATAACAAAATAGGCTTATGGGATCACCTTTTGTCAAAGTGTGTGTGAGTGTGTGTGTGTGTGTGTGTGTGTGCGTATGTGAGTGTGTGTCTGTGTGTGTCACCCACTAATAAAATCTAAACGGATGGAGTGATTTTAATGAAACTCGATAAGGTCATAGTACTATTTTGTACAACCCCGACCGTGCCCTTCAAATTTTATTTCATCTCACCAATCACAAATGGCGCCTGTGCGAAATATTTCACCGTCATTCTGTATCTCCGAAACTATTACTGATATCACCCTGAAATCTTGTACGGTGATAAAGGACATTACTAAACGTTCATCTATGTGACTCCCAAAAACATGTTAGGTGCAAAACGAACATGGCGGCCAAGTGAAGTTGAAACTTTTAAATAGACTTTTCTCGCGACTTAACCATCCGAGCGCAGTGAATCATGGTACAGCAAATGTTTATACACATTGTAATTCACTGACTTCTAATTTAGTTCAATTGTTTATGCAACCTCAATATGAAGGATGTGCGAAATTTTAAAATTAAGTTTTTATTTCTTGTGTCCGAATCATGCGATCAAAATCAACGTTTGAATAATGAACCTACGCAGTAATCGTCATCTAATAGTACATAACTTTATGGCCTACATATTAAAGATCCGACATGGCGACCATCCGAAATATTTATATGGTTCTCAATATCTACGAATCTATTACAGCAATCAAACTGAAATTTCGTCTGTTGATAGAGGCAATTAAAGTAGGATATATGAAAATAGGCTATTTAGTTCTTCACGGAACTACTTGTTATTTCTCGTGTCCTAATCAAACAATAGAAATCGAGCTTGGTATGAAGAACTATCGTTAGAATATTAATTTGCTGATATATAATTCTATAGCCTATATATGAAACAATCTGACATGGCGTCCATACAATTTAGTTTGTCTGTGTCTGTTAGGTAGTCAACCCGAAGGCTGGTTGGATCCTCAAAAAGTACCGCCGTCGGGTTATGTGGGTAGATACCCACAAAAACCCAAGGCAGCGCTATATTGAGGCGTTCTAGGCAAGAAGAGGAGTGAGGTAGTTTGCCATTGCTTTCCTCACTGAGTCAGAACAGCAGTACGTACCCTACGAGTATAACCCTTCACAGCATCAACAGGGACTGACTGTGCCCTGAATGTCATTACTCACCACCACCCATACCTCAGTAGCTTCACCAGTTCAGAATATCTCAGAAACTATATAAGCAATCAATTGTCATGGTTATAGAGGATTATTAATTAAGTTCGTATATATGACTTTCCAAATCCTGCGAAACACAAAAACAATATGGCGGCCAAGTGATTTTCAAATATTTCAAACGAATTTTCTAGCAATCTAATCACCCGAGAGCAGTGATGCTTAGAACAGTGAATCGTTATTCAGAGCTTAGTATGGAGTCATCTCATTTTCAGTTATTATTTTCCAAAAATCAAGCAGACATTAGTTCGAAATTTTGAAACTTTCTTTTATTTTACGTAGTATAGCCTACCCTTATTTCCTGGGAGATGATCCACCAATATCCACAGATGGAGAAGGATCGTAGCATCTTGTAGTCCCCCGCTAGAAAACTGCTAAGAGCTACTGGCGAATAGGCTACACTCCGGATAGGGTCAGAGGATATTCATAATTGTGCTATAGAATCTAACTATATAGGTATGGGTTCTAAAAAATACTCGGGAAAGCGAGAATCAAAACCATCTGGGGCGGTGGGATTAGGATCAGGTTAATGACAACACCTCCACCTCCACATTTAACTGCCAATATACTACAAAAAATAATGCAAATTTCTAGGAAATGAATCAGGGACCCGTAAGGCACCTGCCTGCCTATGTATTCAAACAACACATGTTACAAAATATAAAAAAATCGCAACATCCCTATAGTAAAATCCAGGGGCGTAAAACTCCTCGCAAAATGGGGGGTATTTATAAACTGGGGTTGCCTACCTACCAGGGAGAACTTTTTTCGTTTTTCATTAATTATTCACTAAGATGTTAACATTTGACTGTAGCAGGCAAATATAGTACATGAGATGCTAAATAATCCAAACAGTGTTTCGTTTGTTTCATTAAAAGATACTTTTTTATATAAATTGAAATGGACATTTTTCAAAGTCGTCGTTAAGAGTCGAAAACGTTGGCTATTCTCACACGCTTCACTGAGCGTTAAAACCTCATTTATTTCTCCATCATTCAAAAAGCTAGCGATATTTAACACCACGTATCTCAATTAGCTCCGAGTAAGAATGTAAACAAACATAGTTTAAAAAAGGATCACACGTGCGGGTAACCAGCTGACTTCAGCATGTTCAAAGAATACTTCTTATGAACCCAGTTATTCACGGAACACAAACATATCGATATCCAGAGAGAGAATAATTCCTACATCGTCTCGGTTACAACAGTGATAGCACTGTTTGGCTAGAAGTAGTAGCCTAATAATAACACATCTACAGCCCGTGGCATTTTTTTTAGCAAAATCGCTCTTGGCCGATATATCGCCCCATGGCACTAAGAGGGTTAAAATACAAAATACAATCAGAATATGAATATGAATGCAAAACAAAAAACAATAATTGTCAACGTCGAGCTAAAGACCCGAACACTGACTGCCCGCAGGGGTGCATATAGAGTTTTATTTAGTGGGGGGGGGGGCAACCGGGAGTTTGGTACCATGGAATAATCCCCAAAGAAATGGGGGTCTGGGGCTCCTCCCCGGGAAACTTTTGTATAATTTGGTGCTAAAAGATGAGTTTTAAGGCAATCTGGCATCACCTTTTTCAACCAATTTGTTGTGATGTTTTATGTTTGATTATTGTCAAACACAACTAAGACAATTTCATGTTACTTTTTATAAATATAGTCAACTTGTTCACTTTATAGTATTTAGATAGAAAGAATGAACATTACTGTCGGATTTGGGGCACATGACCTCGCTCTTCCACCTCTTTAAACCTCAATAAATGTTTTGATTTACAACTTACAGTATAATATAAAGTCAAGGTTTCTTGAAGCATTACCAGATTGGTTTTTAAGTTCATTGTCAGTGATTTGTATGTCTCTGAGAATAGATAACAATGCTAGACCGATGAGTCTGTTTCCGGAAGTAGAATTTCTTTAATTATGTTTTCAACCTACTCAAACTCCAACTCTAATCGGCGGTAGCTACAGAGACTGGTAAAATTGTCAAACGTTTGATAAGGGTATACAAGTTAGGGGGAAAAAACTTTTGTCACACGCTTCAAGGGCACTTAGTTAGCACTTATTGCTGTTCTTGGCAGGTTCTAAGGAACTGGAGAGTAATAAGAGGTTATGTTATGAGATCAGGGCAAACTGATTTTTACACTGATTTGTACATCACGCTACCGTCGCCTCGCTTTGCTACGTTGCCATATGTCACTTAGTAACAATAGTACATTATACGTATATTAGCTTTTAATGTTTCAATTCATAAACATAATTTCGGCGGGGGGGGGGGGGGGGGGGAGGGGGTTGAAGCCCCTGGATTGCCGTCGATCTTTGTTCACAAACTCTTGTGCAAGACGCGTGTCATTGAGCTTGTCGACCGTGTTCCGTCTAATTTATAACAGCGTAGATCGGAGGTGGTCTCATCACCGAAAACCTTCTCTCTGCAGAACAGTTTGAAGCTGGTACGCCAAGCAAATTCACGGTTATCACAATGACAAAGTACAAACAAATTTAAGCGAAGTAATCGACAAAGTTCAGACAGAAACTGATGAAATGCTGGAGCTCCACCGATTTGGATAAATACGGCACAAGCGTAGCACCGAATGTTGAACTTCTAAAGTCACGTGCATCATTGCTTTTCAAATCTTGTCGGCGCAACGCAGGGCGCATGCGTAGGGTGTGCCAAAAAAAACGAGATGGGCGAGGGAAGAGTCATGTTATTTTACCTTGTTTATTTCAAAAAACGACGCGCGCGCTGTTGTTTCCGGGCAGAAGTAATGCTTTTGTGTGTCCCAGTACCTTACCTCAGTTTTAAACCAGGGCTAAGAAATAATAGTTCGAAAATGTACCTTTTCGGATCGTCGTGGTAAGTGGACAAATCTCAAAGGGCCTCGGCTCTCGGCTAAGTTAGCACCTCGGTGGGAAACGGCAGAGGGGGCAAAAATAGACTGTTTGTTCGGTAGAATAAAGAAATTACCACTAGGAAGGCAAGATGACTTATCTCATTTAAAGCCTAACGTAGTATTAAATCGTTTATAGGATACTTTCTGTTATTTTTTTGTTTTGTTTTTAAGGGTAGGCTCATTAAAAATTTTGCCTTGCACCTAAAACTGGGGTGGGGGGCAATGCCCCCCCCCCCTTCTCCCCCGCCCCACTGTGTTTTACGCCCCTGGTAAAATCTAAATGTCTTCGCTAATCCAGGATCAATAAAATAAAATAAAAATTAATACGCATCGGCAACAAACTGCTGTGCCCAAGGTAACAGGAGTTAACAATAAAAATAGTATGATCACGTTACCTGGGATGAATTAAATGAATTTACTCCTGTCGTAGGTCTCCGCCATTACAATTACTATTTGTTACTCTATATAATAATAACTCCTGTCTCCTACACTATCTCTAATTTAAATATTGTTCAATTAGAATAATCTTCCTTAAAATCTATCAATAAGTATAAAGCAATATAGCAAAACTTATCCACACTCTCTCAGTAGTGGTTTACACAATATACCTATTTTCTATACTTAACAAGCGAGTTCTATTTACAACACATTTTCCTTAAAGATTACACTTCTCCCTGACATTCTAAAATTTCTAAAAATCTCCACTATGCTTGGTTTTCCAATCGGGTATAATATGTCAATCCTGGATACTACAATCCGTACAATTAAGTAGAGATCTAGTTAAATAACGTCGCTCTTATCGTTCTACATTAATAATAATAATTGTATTTTATTTTATTTATTAAATACTATTTAATATGTTACATTATTGTGATATGTCTCACGAATCTGACGGCAGTACAGATTATTTGTGAGACATGAAAATGAAAATCCACAGCCTGCTTCCAGTCTCCGACTGGGTCAGGAATGGAATGAATGAAGACCCCATCTAGTGGCGAGGATATGAATTGTGCCGGCTGCCGAGGCCTGACGCACTCCTCTGGGGCAATGATTAAATGAATGACAGATGAAATGAAATGATAGTGGAGAGTGTTGCTGGAATGAAATGTTGACAGGGAAAACTGGAGTACCCGGAGAAAACCCTGTCTGCCTCCGTTTTGTCCAGCACAGATCTCACATGGAGTGACCGGGATTTGAACCACGAACCCAGCGGTGAGAGGCCGGCGCGCTGCCGCCTAAGCCACGGAGGCCTCTTGTGAGACATATTAATTATTATTTACAGCATATATACAGATTGTATTTCAATACAAGAGTGCATGCAAAATACTTTTTTGTGATAATGGTAATGATAATGATAATGATAGTGGTGATACTGAGAAAAATATTAATGTAAATAATTAAAGACACAAAAAGTTACACTATAGTAGTTATATTAATAAATTTATGTTATGAGTTAATGTTTAGTTAGGTAATAGTTTTTAATGCGACGTATAGCTAGTTGTTTGCCGTTCATGTTCGCCAATCCAGGTGGTAGTTCATCAAGTAGTGATGGTATAATATAATTTAGTCTCTTGAAACCATAGCTTTTTATACATAAAGGTTTTACATATTTAGTACTTGTTATGGCTCGTGTTTGTATGTTTTGCGAGACCTTATGCCTGAATCTTGGGTCATGGTAGTAGAGATGCAGTACAGTAATTTGAAACAACTCTTGAATATTAAAATAAGGGATACCAGTGAAATATTTAAAGAACCTGTTTTGTCTATCTTGAAGATTATTAATTAAAGTTGTGTTTTGAATTCCCCAAGCTGCTATAGCATATCTTAATTTGCTTTCAATCAGACTACTATAAATGGTTTTGTAAGTATTTTTATCTACATAAAATCGGATATTGTAGAAGGTGTGGAGGTTTGCTCTTAGATTCTTTATTATGTTTACTGTGTGTGTGTTCATTTAAAGTGTTCATCAAGGGTAATTCCTAGGTATTTTTGTGTCGAAGTACTATTTATGAAGGTGTTACATTTGCAACCTGCCAGGATGTTTTGGTGTATGCATGATATGCTGTGGTGCGTTAGTTTGTATTTCTCTTGTGTGAAGTGATCAACTCTGATGTGCATTATTTTAGATTTGTTTGTATTTATATACAAATTATTGTCATGACACCATCTTGTGATGTTTTTGAAGTCTTCTTGAAGTCTATCAAAAGCTGTTTTAGAGTCCTTATGTATGGTAAATATAGTGGTGTCATCAGCATAAATAAATATTTTACCGTGCTTAATGGCTTCATTCATGACGTTTACGAACAGGTTATAGTGTAGGTGAAATAATACTGCCTTGAGGTATACCCTGTATTCCTTCTGATGTGTCACTGATAGTGTTATTGATCATAACTGCCATTTCCCTGTTTTTCAGATAGCTTTCAAATAGTTTGTAAGTCGTGCCTTTTCTTCCAATATCGTGTAATTTAGCAAGTTGTTTATTGTGATTGATTGTGTCAAATGCTTTAGAAAAGTGAAGAAAAAGTACCATTATATGATTGTTCTTACTTAAAGCATTATTTATTACACTGGCAAATTCAGCCAGGAGTAGTTCAGTACGTTTTCCCTTCCTAAAACCGTATAGATGTCCCTTTAAAATATCATATTTATTTAGGAAATTGTTCAATCTCTTATCCAAGGATTGATAAAGTGCATATTGGTCTATAGTTTCCGAAGTCTAAGTGATCGCCATTCTTATATATTGGTTTAATAATTGTGTATTTCCGATATTTTGGTATTATGCCTGATTCGAATATCTTGTTTATGAGATGTGTTATGATTGGTATAGTTTTTTAGATGTTGCCTTTATGTCTTTCAAGCGTATATTGTCTGCACCGGACGATTTGTCTGTTTTTAATTCCTTATTTATGTTCTCATTTCATATTCATCAGTTTCAAGAATTCATTAATGTGTTTCTATTTGATTGCCATATGTTGATATTACAGTTATGAGCTAGGCTGTTTATTTTTTCACTAAAGGTACTGTTGAATTTATTGACTGTCACTTCATTAGTATAATGTATTCTTAAATGTTTGTTTATGACTTCATTGACAGTTTGTGTTTTCCGACCTGTTATAGCATTAATGACTTTCCACATTCTTTTATTATCGTTTTTGTAATCATTTATCTTATTTTTATAATATTGATGTTTTGTTTTGTTTATTAGCTTAATTAATTTGTTTCTGAAAGCTTTGTATTCATTTTTATTTCAATATTATCCTAGTTTCTGAGCATTGTTTTGTAATTTTTGTCTCTTTCCTTACATTGTATTTTTAGGTCATAAGTGAACCATTGTTTGCTTTTCCTGAGTTTACGTGTGGTTATGTAAGATGCTTTTTGTTAGATTTCCTTAAATTTGGTTGTTATATTGTTATATATGTCATTAGGATTTTTTAATTCAAGGCAATCTGTCCAGTCTGTGTTGTTAAGGCTTGTGTGTATCGTGCATTAGCGTAATGTACGATTCATTATCTCGTGATTGTGTCTTATCATTTTTTGGCCAAGTACCTGCATATGTTATGTAGTGGTCAGAGATGTCTGATTGAATGACTGCAGAAGTATATTGATCTAGTCTGCTACGATAGTATATGTGATCAATACATGTTCTCGAGTCTAAATTTGGATCATAACGAGTACATTTAGTGATAAGTGGTAGGAAACCATAAGTTGCCATACTATTTGTATATTTGATAGCTGATAGTCTGATGTCATTTGATAAAGTATCAATGTTGATATCTCCTAAAATGGCGTATTCGCTGTACTTACTGGAGTGTTGTGTTATATGTGTTTCCAGTTCATCAAGAGAGTCATTTATGTTAGTGCTAGGTGGCCTGTAAATGCATGTTAATCCAATCTTTTTGCTCATGTGAAGTATTATCACCATTGATTCATGAGTATTGGAAATGTTTGAATTGTGTGTTCTAATAGCAATGTTGTTCTTTACATATATGGCTATGCCTCCTCCTTTACGATTAGTTCTATTACAAAATACAGCATTAAAATTATCCAAAGTAAATAGGTATTTATTAAATTCAAGTATGTTAATTTCTGTTAGGCAGATAATACCCAGATCATTAATTTTCTTACCTAAGGTTATGGTTAAATAATACAATTTTTTTCATATAGATAGGATATTTAGAGAAAGGATGTTGATTTCAGCATTATTTCTAGTCTTATTACCATTTTCGATGAAATCGGGTATATTGAGAAATGTGAGTTCCTTTTGTGTTCCAGAAACATAACTTTCAATAACATAATAATTACCAGAACAACAATACACTCTCGCTAACACAGAACCATTTAGATGGAATACGATTTCAGCTTATCATAAAGATTAGCCGTTCCTACTGTTTCAGGGTAATCGATTTGTTCATAAATATAACATAATAATAATTCTCTTCACATAAACGTCGATGCAACACAACAATACTACTCTGAAAATTCTAACAATATTTATTTTCTATCCAGAACCTGATATCTTCGCCAATCTGTCAACTTAGATATCAACATTTCGATCTCAATGAAACAGTGTCATCAAGCACATTGCCATAACAATAAAAATCTTCCGTCTACCGGGAATACTATATCAACCTTGCTCAAAATATTATATCATCGCAGCTTCATTCTTCAAAATACAATTTGGTCTGTATCTTAATAAACTTCTGACATGTCAACTTTGAATAACCTTTCTCAATGGTTGCAAACACATCCATAAAAATGTTTCAGTAAAAGTACTGGTTCTCACGTTGCCTAATATTACTGGTAATCTCTATCTCTACTTAGAATAAAACGAAGTCCCCGATTCTTGGATGTTACGGGTAAACTCGAGAACCACTGAATGGATTTTGATGCGGTTTTCACCATTCTGTAAAGGATATCTCGAGGATGATTTCTGTAGAAAATAATTTATATATGATCAAAGGAAGCCGAGTAGTAACGATTTCAGGGGAAAAGTCGAAAAAAATGGCATCCGAGCGCTTTGTAAGCTTACGCTGGGCAAACCGTTAAAAAATCTAAATACTATGAGTGCAAGAATTGTTCAGCATGAAACGATCTACAAAAAGTCCGAGAGAGCATATGTCTATCTTCTATACATCGCCCACTATAAGTGTTTTTACGTTTTAATTTCTTCCAACCGTGTCCATTCAACTACTGAGGCGACAGTTTACGAGCTAGCTAAGGACAAGTATATCATCCCTGTTACAGCCTAGCTAGCTGGCAAACCTATTGCCCCAGATACAGCCAGCAGCAAACCGTTGAGTCGTGTTGAGTTAAGACTTCTGAGAGGGGTGGTTGGGTTTGGAGTTTCCCTGGAAGTGCAACTCGGGTTTTCTTCATTTCGCCTGTGAAACGCAGGTAAGTTACGATTGTACGGAAGGGGGATTTGAGTTTCATTCACCTCGCCATTCCCTGGATGTGCAACTCTCATTTCGCCTGTGAACTTTTCGTTCCGCAAAATTCACAGTCAATTTAAGATTGGAAGGAAGGGGGATTATATTAAATTATACTGATTGGCGTATAATCTCTACTTAGTATAAAACCAAGTCTTCGATTCTTGGATGTCACGGGTAATCTCGAGAACCACTGAATGGATTTTGATGCAGTTTTCACCATTCTGTAAAGGATATCTCGAGGAAGGTTTCTGTAGAAAATAATTTATTTATGATCAAAGGAAGTCAAGCACTAACGATTTCAGTGAAAAGGTCGAAAAAAAACTGGCGTCCGTGCGCTTTTTAAGCTTACGCTGGGCAAACCGTTAACAATATCTAAATACTATGAGTGTGAGAATTGTTCATCATGAAATGTTCTACAAAAAGCCCGGGAGAGCATATCTCTATCTTCAATACATCGCCTACTATAAGTGTTTTTACGTTTTCATTTGTTCCAACAATCTCCATTCAGTTACTGAGGCGACAGTTTACGAGCTAGCTAGGGGCGAGTTTATCACCACAGTTACAGCTTAGCTAGCGGACGAGCTTACTGCCCCAGATACAGCCAGCAGCAAACTGTCTTGTCTTGTTGAGTTAAAAACATTAGAGAAGAGTGGTTGTGTTTGGCCTGTGAGCTTTTCGTTCCAGATAATTCACAGTCAAGTTAAGATTGGATGGAAGGGGGATTTGTGTTTCATGTACCTCGCCATTCTTAAATTACGTCTGACAACAATTTGTTACACATGCATCTCCATGATAATATAATTAATAGTCCAGTCAGTACCGGGTGAGTTAGCCGTGGTCGTTACGGCATGACTGTTGGCAGTCGCTCACATCCGGGAGGCGAGGAGGTTCGAATCCCCCCGCCGGCAACCTTGAAGATGGTATTCTGTGGTTTCCCATCTTCCTTCCAGGCAAATGCCGGGGTTGGTCCCTAACTATAGGCCACAGCCGCTACCTTCCAACTCCTCGCCCTTCCATTCCAACTTCCCTCCCCAACGGTACTTGTAGCTCACCCATCAGGTGTCCGTCTCGAAGCAGCTACAAAAAAACTGGCGAGCCGAACATGTCCTCGGACACTCCCGGCACCAAAAGCCATACGCAAAAAAAAGTCCAGTCAGTGATTTTATCCATCATGCCGAGACGTAAAACGGATATTGGTCGTTGTTCATTGACATTGAAAAAAAGTGCTTACAACGTAATGCATTTTTAACTGTTCCCGGGCGATGTCGGGTCGGGTTGCTAGTATAATAATATAATAAATTCTATAGCTCTGATACATCTTCTACAATTGTAATACCATGACAATCTTAATGTCATCAAGTATACTCCTTATGGGTATTTATCAAAATATCAATAACCATTTAATGTGACATTAATACATTTACTTCGGTATGCTTAGTAGCATTGCATTGTTCAACAATCTTAACTTGCTTTATACCTGTTTAATACATCATTCACTAATCTTGTGAGAAATATTCTTCATCTGATCTGACAATAAGTCGTTAATGATAATAATTTCGCTCTGATCTATAATAAAGTTCACCAATCTAACGTTGTTTCAAAATAATATCAAATTCGAAAATCGAATTATCAACAATCTAAATCAACACGTAATACGAAAAAATCTCCACCGTTTCATAAATAAGTCCAAAACAATTACAAAAATTCAATGCAAAAACATCGAACCTGAATACTCCTACCTTCTCCTAAAAATAATTAAGTCCGTCGAATGCTAACTTTACAAATCCAAAACGAAATATGATCAAAAATACAAACCCAAAATTTAAAAATGCTAAGAAAATTGGCTAAAATGACAAACATAGAATAATGGTCGAATATTCTCGTACATCTCCAAACTACATAAATGTGGGATACAGATAAAAGTTCTTGATTCTACCTCTAGGTGCGTAAAGATGTCTAGAAGTGGGTTCTCCACGTTGAGTTTCATAAACAGGGTTTTCCTCAAGTATCTCTGTCTATCGGTGCCATCGTGGTTCCTCCTCGTACGCCACCATGAAGCCGTCATCTCCCTCGTTCGGGTAGGTGCGCCAAACATCCTCGTGGTGACCGATATACGTCTCCTCCTAAGACAGCGCCTTTGGTATCTTCTAGGACTGGGTCCACCCTTGTTCTCTCGTATAGGAATCGAACTGGGTCCTCCCTTGTTCGCTCGTACTGGAATATCTTCTGTTCTTCTGAACATCCGCGTAGAATTTGCATTTGGTGTAGTGGTATCCATATTTATAGCCATATTTGAAGAAATATAATTTTGACGATACAACATGAGTAGATGGTGATCTCCTGTGTATTACAGTTCGTTACGTCACTCCAGAAATTCTCATTGCTTCCATAGGCTATGTTCCCTATAACATGTTTAGTGACTCATCATCTCTCCTTCGAAGTTAATCAGAATTTTCCCTCTCAATTTCATTTCGACAACCATGGTGGTAATAATGTTCGTACATGAATGCTCCCAAAGTGATGACGTCCTCAATATATTCGTCACCCGTCGCATTTGCAATGTATATCAAAAACACTCAGAATATCTTTTCGGTGAATAATTTGTCCGTAACTATACAATTTCCTTATACGGAACTCCCTTGTCAAATAGTTTATGTTCAATGTCATAATAATTTCCTTCCCTTCGATATTTCGCCAACATTCACCTCGTAAACTTCGGGTGCGCTCACGTTAGTTGCGTAATACAACGTCAAAATTCGGCTTTTGATAAATTCCACACTTACTCACTTGTTTGATAATGCCGAAATACTATTTACTGTTAGTTCGCTTTAGAATTTGAAAACTTTCTACTGTGGTGGGTCCTACACTCTGTAATTATCTTCATTATTAAAGACAATGGAGCACTCCCGCACTGCAATACATACGTCCATCCTCTAACAAATTTTCGATCGAAGAAGCCATGAATATCCTCCCATATCCCCCACTCCTGCTTCAAGTTTAGCATCATCATAAAAAAATCTCGCACGATAAGATGTGATGTATACTAAATAGCTTTCGATACACGACCTATGTCTCCACCAACACCACTACTGCATTGAGAAAGTATGTGCTAGAATAAATAACTTTCACTATCGGTGAATAAGACTCCTTCCGCGAGATGGTACCTTTCTGTCTTCATCCAGGAATGTCCTAAAAATTCCAAAATAATTTTAGAAGTATTTTCAATAAGTCTAAGTACTTCTAATTATCCTCGCAATGGGTGATGAGAATCTTGCTAATTGCGCCTTTTGTAATTTTCCCATTGGCTTCGGTGAGTCACGTGGTATCTTCTCGACACGTTCCTGGCGTGCGCTTGCGACATGCAACTTGTGTTGCGGGTTGCATAGCTGACTCTTGACACGGGTTCCCTTGTCGGCTACCTGACTTCAAAGATAAACCGGTTTCCTGCTGCCTCTAAACATGTATTTACACGGCAAATTTTCTGATTGACCGGTTCTAATGGCTGACATAGCCCTCGTAAACTCGTTTTCTGCCCGTTTCCAGACTCAATAAATTTTAACATGCGCTTCGTTTCATCACAGGCAAATACACAATCTTATGCATCGCAAATTAGAGTACAGTACCGTACCCTATTCAAACGATTGAAGGGATTGATTCGTATGGCAGAATATTATAATAATCATAATCTAATGGCACTAAATTATGTAGTTAACTCTTCTTAAATCATAGTAGCCGTGCATTTGGTTTTTCTTAATTAAACTCTCGTGATGCGGTACAGAAACTTACCATCTCGCGGAAGGAGTCTTATTCACCGATAGTGAAAGTTATTTATTCTAGCACATACTTTCTCAATGCAGTGGTGTTGGAGGAAAGCTATTTAGTATACATCACATGCAAAATCATTTTAATAGCCGGGGGAGAACCACATCCCTATCTTGCCCATGTTAAATGTTCAATTTTGTGGTACAGATTACTCAAAACATATTTGGGTTATTACAATGAAATTTTCAGAGATTGTTATATGCACATTTCTCTGTAATAATAGGAAGGATTATTTATGGAAATTAAATAGTTTTTTCAGAATGCAGTTTTAAAAAATACATTAATTTTTTCCAAAAAATTTCTTTTAAAAAATTCGTAACTTTCTTCTTAGGTAACATAATGAAAATTCCCTTCCTATTAACATTCATAGAGGACTTATTAAACCACATACAAATTTTCATTGGCCTAGCATAATAACTTTTCTCAAAAATGGTACCAACGTACAAAAAAATATACAACTGAGAAAATTGATGCTAAAGTTTTTCAGTGCAATTTCTTACCTGTGAAGGGTCTCAGAACTTTCCAGCCCCATAATCTGGATTATTTGCATCTTACTTAGCCCTTTTAAGATTCCTCTTTATTCTCATTGCCCTTTTAGTCATGTCTTAAACCACTAATTCTGAGAAGGCAACAGTTTCTTCGATGAACGTGAAGAATTAGTATTGTTTACAGCTTATTGCTTGTCACTAGGGGAGCACGTGGCAATGTTGCCTACAACACTAACCTCTTCAACAGACCAAATTCTACCTACATCAACGATATTTCCACATTGTAGTTTCATTGTATAACGGTTTCCCGTAGACTTTCTCTTACCAAAAGATTTCAAACGACCCATTGCGCTAAAAAATACGAATGACACCAAACTCACAACCACTTCACGACTTTCAACTCTGGAATGTAAACACAAACTAAGGCGGGGGTTGACAGGGCTACCAACTTGAAGATTGATCTTTACCAAGCGGAATGGTAGTACATTCTGAAATTTACCTCCAGTAGTTCAGAAATTATCCGCAAAAGTATGAGCCGAGGTAAAAGTGGGCGTGCCCTTTCAAAGAGTAACATGATTACAAAAAGTGACATAACATGCACATTTTTAAGACATTTTTCATTCTCTCAACGTATTTGAGTTCTCCACATAGTAATTATTAAAAACCAATAAAAAAGTAAATTTCGGATTTTTTCACCCATAGCGAGGTGGTTCTCACCTTAATAGAAAATACCAGTAGGATATATAAAACTAGGCTATTGAGTTGTTCACTTGTTAGACAATGTCACCTTGAAAAGCATTATGTTCCCCAAATCTGAAGCAGCCTATAGAATTCATTGTTCGGTGATGCAATGGGGTATTTTACACTTCGCAACCTTACAACCAGCATGGTATCAGCAGTTGCTGAGAAAAGTGATACTTTTTGCTGTTTTAATTGTTTTAACTTTCAGGTAAAATAGTCACGAGGTTTACCAACCTTGTCCCGATGATTGGTTTCTAAATGGCTTCTTAGCTTACTTGGAAGCATGTACTCTGGTGCCAAAAGTGTCATACACACTTTGTCGTTGACATCTGTCGACGTATAACCAAATTTTAAATAGGTAACTGTCGTCACAACCCCGCTACGACTGTAGTTCAAAGCTCCTAAAAAAAACTACAACAGTTTGTGGTGCGGCCGCTTTATTTTCGCTCCTTCAATTCTTATTATTAGCCATTAATAAAAATTCTCTCTCTCTTCAAATAACGCAGCATAAATTAGTGCTAAATGTAAGTTTGTCCAATAACACTCAAGCGCTGCATAGCACAGCATCTCGTGTGAGCTAAATGTCTTGACGGAGCCCACGCTGGGAGTTTCATTAAGGAGTATTATAGGCTACAGTTACATCTCGCGTCTCACATGAACGAGACAGTATTTCCCCAGCATGAGGTCAAGTCACAGCCATAAGCTTGGAATGAGCCTAGAGCGGGCTAACTAATGCTGGCAAATTTGTATCGTGTGCGCGTTATTTCAAAATTAGTCACATTTTGACACTGCTATGTAGCATAACTTACTACTACTACCACTAATAATAATAATAATAATAATAATAATATTAATAATAATAAACAATAATAACATACTGAGTTAGTACAATAAAATGCTAAGAAGGTTTGAGGAAAGTTTAGCATTGAATTCAAGAGATTCTGCAGCTGTCTGCACAAGCAATACTCATTGAGCAATTACAGTTTCGAAATCCGCACTCTGTATGTTCAGAATTGACTGTATTTTTTCATGATTGCCCAGACTTTCATTTTACATTTCCTGGAATTAATACATCCCTCTTCTCAAATTATCGACGTACCGGTAAGTAAAATCTTTTTAATAATGCAGCAACACATATAACCAATTCGACTGTACACTACATTACTCATTTTAAGAAAAAGAAAGACAGCAATTCAGATTTTAGGGAAACTTAAGAAATCAATATTAACCCAGCGGGGATGCTTCCCTCTTAGCCCAAACCCCTATGTATTTCCTACGCATTTTCTTCCACAGAACATAGGATAAAGGGATATATATATTTTGAACCTTTTCGATCGACAGTGAGTTATGAGAGATACGTCCAATTGCATTTCAACATGTTTCGACTGAGCATGAGATAAAAGACAAATATCGAAGCATGTCTCAACACGACCCGACCGAATGAGAGATAAAAGGTTACCATTCAAACACATCTCGCATACAAAGTCTGAATGAATCTGTTTTTCCTCGATAATGACCTTAGACTGTGGCGTAGCGGTTATATTAAAACACAATAGCTGGTGAATCTAGACTCCCTCAAATGCTCTCTTTCGCTGTTCCAGTGCGATCAAATCACATTATCCTTACAGGTGTTTGTAACCTATTAATCAAGTGAGCACTGGACAACAGGGTTGCTCTTTGACACGCTCCAAAACTGTTCTTAAATCTACACATATTTCTTCATCGTGTTGGAAGCCATTTTCAGGGTTGTCTTAGTAAGTTAATCAAAATTTATGCTTTTCAGTCGGCCAAGAATTCATTAATCCCATGTAACTTTCTTCCAGGTTTAAGACATAACACCCATTACATTTGGGTACAATCGTGTTTACCGACTGCAAAGCATACATTTCGTTCCACATATCTCCGTAAACCACTGAAACTGTGCCTGCACGATTAATTACAAAGAAACTGTTCCATTTTATGTTGAACATCACTGAATCTTTCGGGTTTATGGCAGATGAAACTTAGGCTCCATCTCATCTACCATGAATCTCAAAGCCGTGATAATGGTACAGTATGTCCGGTATTGAAAGTCTCAATCAGAGCGGAGGCGAAGTGACGTGGTACAGTCCATGTTATCGCGCGTACCTCGCTTGCCTCTCTGCAGGTACCCGGGCCACTGCTTAACATAATCATCCCAGGGTTCAATCATTTTGCCATAATTACAGATCGTTGGAACTAAGCTTATTGTCAACAAATATTATAAATTACGTGCTAAACCTGCTACTTGTAGAACTATTTTGTTAAATGACTTTGATCATTGGAAATGAGATTATACTGTTCTTAAAATGTTCACACGTTTGAATGGTCTAGGCACCAAGAGAAGTTGAAGTTACCGGGCTTCATGTTTGGCCTTTATTATAACCTCGTGGTGTAGCTGTCATACCGACTCTGCCAAGAAATTTAATTCTGGTCTGAGGGCCGAAACGGAGTACACTTAGCCTCGTGAGGCAAAACTAAATCCGATTCCCAACCCAGCCATCCTGGAAGTAGTTTTCGGTGGTTTCCCACTTCTACTCCAGGCAAATGCTGGGATGGTTCCTAACATAAGGCCACAGCCGCCTCCTTCCTAATCCTCACTTGAATTACAAATACACTCATTACTATAGGCCCTTAATAACACAAGTTATCATACAAATTCTATATAAACACACAAGTAGCCTATACGGGGCTATATGACCACGATGTCGCAATGCCCCAAAATAAAACAACTATTTAAAGTCATGAAAAGAGAGGATACTGAGTACTCACCCAGTACTGGTAACAGATAGCCGATGACCGCAATGGTCAGCTGAAGGGCTTGATGTCTCTTCATCGCCGCTCCGCCGCAGTGCGACTGTCTTGGACACACACTAGCATATGACTAACTGGGATAACGAGATAAGTCCCGTGCCAGTGCGCGCCCTCCCCGGCGTCATAGCTCGATTCTCTGATATAAGTTCCTCAAAATAAAGTAATTGATGGTTCTCGATTTTCATGGGCGCCCGCAAGAATTTTTCCAGAGGGGGGCCAAGTTAAAATTTTCATTTAATTACGCCCTCTCCAGTTTTATGGCAAGATTGGGAGAAATATTTTGTTTTTAGTTCAGAGTTTTTGTCTATGGAAGTTCGCTTTTCTTCTTTTGTGATTCGTCATAATGTTCAGTTCTTAAACACAGGTAAAAATAGTGGTATCACCATGTATCGACAAAATTAAAAATCAAGCAGTTAATTAAAATGTAAATCAAGTATTTTCTAAATAACTCGACATATTTTCAGATATTTCCAAATTACTGAGTTAAATTAAACTCTGGAAATATCACTACATATGAATCTGCCTAATAATTCAAATAGCACTGTTTCCAAATATCTAGTTTGTACTGGCCTTTACATTCGGATCCATCACTTTTTCTCTTCTTCATAACTTATCAGGAATACTTCGCATTGCTCTTCTTAGCATAATGAATTGTGTACGAAGTGATAAATTCGTATTGTACGTTACTCGTACTTGTGACGCCCATGGTTTTATCAAATTTTCGTTTTAGAAAAAAATATTTAATTTGATTATTGCTGACCGTTAAGTAAAATATATAAAACTCACAAAATCAAGTACTTCTTACTTAGTCGCTTTGATAACGACACAAACATCGCAGGATCATTTAACTCTTATAAATTCGTACTTAAGAATGTCACATACATTTTCCTGAGTTACAAACCTGCCAATGTATGTTCTGTAATTTTATCACTATTATAAATTGATTCGATCGTAGAAGATTTAACACTACGGGTTAAGAATCTACAACAATGGTAGATTGCTGTTCATTTGTAGCAATAATTGCTCTGTTCTCAAGAAATAAGCCACCGTACTAAATATACGGCATTTCGCAGCACGAATAACGATCGCGGTACCGGTAAGGCAAAACGGCGCAAAATTAGTCGAGTGTATAATATAGTCAAGCCCGTATTTAGGGTTCCTGACGCCCCTGGGTAAAAAAAAAGATTTTAAAATCTTTAATACCCCCCCCCCCCCTCTTAAAATATGTAGATTTATTAAAGCTTCCTTAACATATGGGACTGTTTCTTCACCTGAGTGTGTAGTTAACTATGAGTGGTAAACACTAGAAATATGCGTTTACTAAAATTACAAATAGAAAAAACTTAATATAGACAGAATTTACATTAAATTTTAACAGATATCATAGGCCTACACAACCAATGGTAAAAACACCAATTATTTAAATAAGAAGAGGCTTCCTTCTTGCATTGTCATTTGCAAACAAGATTAGGATTTATTCATTAGTCCAATTACACTTTCAATTCAGATTCAAAAGCAAGAACACCACGATGACTAAGACGTTCCTTTTATTGTGTCTCCTTAAATAATCAACATTGCAAATGAGCGACTATGAATATTCTCTTGTAGGGGAATTAAACTTTAATAACTTGGCGTTTAATGCCCAAGCGGTTTTGTACAGTTTTCCAGAAATGTGTCCACCCCTAAAACCTGCCGCCCTGGGCAGTTGCCCTGTTTGTTGCCCCGTAATTACGGGCCTGAATACAGAAAATGACCCAATATTGTAAGCACGACCTTTAGGGACCAGTGTTTTATTAGCCAGCAAAGATAACCTCGTTTTAGGGGTTGATATCCGCTATCGGTGTTGTAATGTATAAAAATATCTCCAGAACGTGCTTTCATATCGTCACTGCCGAAGTGAGGTGAGGAAAGTAGTAGCCACTCTTGATAGTGTTGGGGAAACATGCGGTATTTAACACTAGGCATAACCATATTGAAAATTGGAGCTATGTTTCCACTGGTGCTCTAGTGTATGTCATCATTAGAATCAAATATTTTTGAATTTAAGTACATATTACGTCAGCAACGTTAAATAAGTTTTCTATTGTAACAGTTGTCAGTTGATTATCAGTAACTTAAATTATGAAATAAAATGGTGACAATGGAAAATCGAGTATCAACAATCTCGGAATTCCAGGGGAGGGGGGCACGTCCTCACCTTGCCCTCCCCCTGCGGGCGCCCATGTCGATTATCTCTCTCTTCCAGGACTGCCAACAGTGTTGACTTATAATGCAGGATCCTAATAAATTGAGGCAGTGAGTGAGAGAGGGGGCTATGCCAGAGTTGGATGGAACTGAGATATTTGGAGTTTTGCGGTTGCTCTGTCGCAGCATAAACGTGATTCACTGTTCTAATTTTGACCATTGTGTAGGGCATGCATTCATCTTTCAGTGTGCATAATATCAAAGACATCCGCAGGCTCCTTCCCTTGTTTTGTGAAGAATGTAGTTTCTGAAACAATTTTGACCAAATCTCGGCATAGCCCCCTCTCTCACTCACTGCTTCAATTACACACATCCGGGGGTTTCGCCAATTCGTCTAGGTCAACACCTTAGGCTATTTCATGTCCTGGGGAATATCCTAATTACACACACTACTATAGTCATGGGGAGCTTTTTTTTTTTCGAAAAAGTGAAATATTGCTATAACTCTCTTAATATGTGAAATATCGAATCCGTTCAACGTTCATTCTATGTGTCGGATAAAGCCCAAAAATTTATGTTTGAAGAGATTTTTTATAGCACCAACCATTGACCAAAGGGGTGGGAAAAAGTGGGGTTTTCGGGAAATATTAATCATATCTCTCTTAATAGGCACAATATCAAAACCATACACAATGGACAATATTCCCCTAATAATTACCTAAAACTTTTGTCTGAAAGAATTTTTGATATGACCCACCATTATGCTTAGGGATGAGAAAAATGATTTCGGAATTACAAGAAAATGCCACGAGCTATCAGTGGTTGCCATGGCAACACTACTAAATTGATGAGGGATGAGCCATCAGACGTTGCCAAGATAACGCACTTGCACGAGATCAGATTCAGATTTCCATCTGACTAAATGTGAAGCGGCTTCGGTGACGTAACTGGTAGCATGCTGAATGTCTATGCCCAAGGTCGCGAGTTCAAAGCCGGCCGAAGTCGTCGGATTTTCTAAGAGCGCTAAAAATCCCTCAGTATGCTTTCCTTTGGAGGGGAAGTTCCAACGTTCGTTGCGAGTTGCTGGTTGCGGTGGCATCTAGTAGCCAAGTTCACAGCTAGGTGTCGTTGACGGTAGTACTTGGTAGCAACATTAGGAACTACTGCTTGAAATTGACCGTCTGCAGTCCTTACCTGAATTACAGACTAATACAGCCATCCCTAAGTATACGGGGTTACATGACCGCGTTGTCGCAGCCCCTAAACTGAGGAACCAACCAAAATCTCTGCGGGAGATATAATTTTGCGTGAAGAAGTAACAGACCGTTACATAGTTACACATCAGTGTCGAAACCTTGCATAAGGACAGTGTGACCACAAGTATAAAAATGGACCCCAAATGACAAGAAGGTTACCGTTCCCATAAGACAATAAAATGTTTAAAATAAGCATAAAATGACGAAAAACAAAGTTATTAAGCTCCAATTATAAAATACCTTCTCGCAATAAATGAGGTCTGATCCTTCTACGAAAACCTGCATATTCTGCCTATTTTCGCCTATCCCAAAGTTTGTCCGGTGAAATCTACCTCCGCCTTCCGGCTTGCCGAGAGGACTTTTTAACTTAATTAATGGGCACCCGGTCTCACGCTTCTTTACATTAATAATTAATCCAACAGACAAAAGCGTGTACCGTATTTTACACTGCAAACTCCTGATTTTACTGAATAATTCACTCACTTGGCGGTAACTTCTTCGCCGTATTTACGTTAACAAAATATTACTTCCCGGTGATCTCAATACGGTCACATTTGCCTCCATTTGTGGCGTGTCAGTTTAATCAAAATGCGCTACAATAAAGTAAACAGCACCACGTTGGCCGCGCCAGCTTAACCTATGTACCCTTGAATAAAGCAGTGTTTACAAAATTCTGTCTCCGGGGTCGCGTTCAATCCTGTATACTTGATAAGAAAAGCTCAATACAAAACAACTCGCTTTATATGACTCAAGGATCATAAGAAAATTTATAACTAAGAAATGAGTGAAAAACATGTAAAATGAACATCATTTAATAACTGAATCAGCAAAAATAATAACAATAACAAAGAAAATTCCACCCTGACGTGTGACTCCAACACAAAATATGAATTTCATAAAATTACGAGTGGTCTAACTAACACACTCCTCGCAATAAAACGTGGATTGAAAGTCCACTGAACTGGTTAGAAATGTATGCACGTGTGTACTGATAATCAGAAAATGAAAAGAGTACTAATGGATATTCGTTCACAACTGGGAACAGCCAAGTTGCTGGCAAAATTCCCGTTCAGCTAACCATCATTATGGCCATGGGACATGCACATTAATAAAAACTATACATTAATACAAAATACTGACACAAGCAAAGCTAAAACAATCAAAAATTACGTGAATCTCCCCACGAGATTCCACACCTGTCCCAGGGCACAACAAACAATTGAGCGCACCTGAACGGCCAAAGCTCATATGACAAACAAGAGAACTCGGTGACGCGCAAAAATATGGCCACTCGGGGTCATTGAAAATAAATGTAAACACAAAGATCAAGCAACAACAACTACATACGCCTCGACGGCTGAAAATTACATACAATGAAAAGCAAGAAAAGTTAACGCTACGGATATAACATTGCGGCGTGGACATCACCCATTTAATCATCAAATACATTTACAATTGATCAGGCCTTTTCTGAATTCAAAACAAACTTTACTGAGAGGTACAGGAAGCCTAGCCTGCCTCACTAACGACCACAGGCCGTCCTTATCTGATCGCAGGCGCGCCCGTGGTATGCTCCCCACTCCACAACACAACATCTGATTTTGTCAGTCCCCAAGCCCGTGTCTTAGTATAACCGGAGACCTGCTAGTCCCGTTATCTCCACACCTGGAATCGCGTACATCATAACAATATCTCGCCAATTCTCTTGGAATTGCAAGAACACAAAAATAACCACACATCCGCCTCGCAAGGTTGGGATATGGGCTCTGGAGTGCGACAAGCCGGAACAGTATGCTACTGTTTCCCGCAAGCAACAATAAGTAATTCACACAATGGACACCACAATGCTTGGACTGACAGATACAACAATATACCACTCAGGTTGGCACTGCACCAGATATCCCTAAGTTCGTGTCCAGAGACACTCCAAGAATTTAAATCAAAAACGAACACTCGAGTGAGCTTACGGCTACTCGCATATAGAATTGCAATTATTAAACAATTCAACTGATCAACCATAAAATCTACACTCAGTTATAATTAACCCACCAATACTGTGTTTATGCTAAATTAACTTGGTTCCACTTCTGCCGTGATGCTCGTTTCCGAAATGCGCTACTTAACCGCATTTACGGGAACATACATGCACACGGTTGTACATGTAGCGACGTATACTTGAACACTTGTAAAATCACACTAATATTTACAATACAAAACGTTACGCTGCCCCATGCAATTAACTGTGTGCCAGTAACAAAGAAACAAGATTCTAAAATTACACACACAAAAACAATATATTTACAAAACTTTGTCCCATTAAACCATAACTGATTTGTCTAAATAAAATGAATTATTTTGTACTCATTCCTATCCGCAAGCAGCATCAGAGAACATCGCCGGCCATTCCCCCATCTGATGGGTTTTAGCTCATGTCACCCATACCGCGACTGAAGAGACGCTGGTTCCAATCTCCATCCTGGTCCTGTGATGCCATCTCGGTGCTGAATAAAAATATTTATTAATTTCCACACGCTAAATATTCCTTAATAATTTTGCCGTTTCAAGTACTAATTTCCCCAAACAGTCTTGTGGCAAAATATACGAAGACACTTTCCCTAACTGTAGTTTGATAAACTACCTAAATCACTGAAGTAAATCATAACTCATATTAAACAGTTTTCTTCAAAATAAGACAAGTGTCCGCAGACACGCAAAGTTAAAGAGTCAAGTGTCTTCTGACACACGGAATAAAAGTAATAGCATAACGAATAGAAGAAGAAGTGATATCACTGGCCTAGTACGCCTGGTCCGCCGCAGCGCAGCGCTGGCTCCGATTTGTGATGTAAGTTAGCATTGGCGCTTACGAGACTTAAAACCTTGCGACCTGTATTACATGTTAAAACACCGCAAGATATCCTCATAGGCGCTAATAAGTTCGACATCTCCACTTACTTTACTGTGCCCAATTATAATTTAATAAGTCGTCTCCTGTAATAGTCCAGATTCGACAATAAGCGAAGACAGAGAGCAAGTTCAAAATGCAATTAGTTTTGCCAGCTATCTGTAAATTAAAAAAAAAAGAACGGAAAAATTAACTTCCCAATCAGAAAGGATTTCTTCACGTTGTTACACATTTTACATTCCCTTAACAGACTTGCAACACACACAAAAAAAGCCGTACGAACGCAACTTTCAACTTGACTGTAGATTACTATAAATTCAATAATAACCATAAATTTCACTCCACAAACACCAAAATCAGTAAACTGCCATCATTTCAGAAGAACTTAACATTAAACAGACATGGAAGGCATAGTCATGACCCCTTCATAGAGTAGGCTATTGTCTAAAACTGATCACGCCTCCTTCAGCATTACGGTACATATATGTTTTTTAACTCATTGTCTTTTTATTCTCATCCCTTTCTTCGCAGAAGTAGTCTTTAATGGCATCAAGAGCATTTCTATTTACACCATACTGGACAAATACTTGGGCAAATTAGGAAATATATGTGGAACAGAATAGTCTTTCAATCGCCAGTTGGTTCTTGGGAGAAGTAATACTTCCTTCCCTTCTATCACAAATTTGTCAAATTTAACAATTGAATCTTCTGAAAAGTGAGCATCACAGATGTAGGACTTTTCAGTAAGTTCCCTATCCTTCCCTGGTATGGCCCCTTTGCACTTGATAAAACGTTCCTTATCTTTAGGAGGTTTGAAGAACCGTCTGACCTCTTTACAGTCCCCATAGCTAGATCTGCATCCTGGTACAAAACTGCAAGGCATCTTCACTATTCACATTAAGCACTCATGAAAATGTAAGGGATAAACTGATGTTTACTTACATTAAATGACAATAAAATTAACACACGAAGATAACGTCAACACACGACAAGAAATTAAATTCCATTTCAGTTAATGCTTCCTACAATACCATTTCAGGTATTAATACTATGAAGTAATAGCGTAAGCACTTGTATATCCATAAACGTTTGCACAGAACACCAGCAAAACACTCCGACCGATTAAATACTTAATATATCGCACATAAACACATAAACATATGTGGAAATCAACAAACTCAAGTCGACTGTAGCGCTGCGTAGCGGCGAGTGCCAACCCGATCCATATTCATTACATGCCATTGAGGGAGAAGAGATCACACTTTATATTCTATTCGTTATGGTAATAGTGACAAATGTCCTCAGACTCGCGAAGTAATAGTGTAGTGTCCTCAGACACGCAGAATAAAAGTGTATCGTTCATCGCCACATGGGCCACAATATAAATGACTTTTGGCTAGAGATCACAAGTAAGGGGAAATCTGAAATTAATTTCCAAGATAATGATCGTACTGACATGCAACTGGTATCATACAGTTCGTAGAAAAACGCATGTCAAGATTGGGCCAAAGCTTTTAGTAATCGACCGTGGGGTTTATCCATAAATTATTCCCGCTCGAATTAATGTCAGAGCTGTGATGCCACTTGCGCGAGGAATAATGGCGTACCCTGTCTTATTGGTCCGTCTTCTTGTTAACATCGCGGTCTTTTCTGATTAACGCCTCCCTGTGGGAGTGGTTAACCGTTCGGTACACATCTCAAATTGATACATCATTTCTCTCTTGGCGCAAACAGACAATGAAAATACTGTTCACATGAGTCAACTACCACGTTCCCTTGTTCTAGCTTGCACCTGCCTTCGCTTTGTCATCATGGGCTGGTCATCCTGTCATAAATACCTTAAGAGCTCAACTCATTGTCTTCTAGCTCACTGTGTCCGTTCTTACTGTCGACAACAAATTCCCAAAGTTTCACAACCTCTGTCTAGCTTTTACATGTTGCTGGCAATAATTTCATGGAATGAAGAATAAAACTTAGAATCTT
The DNA here is from genome assembly GCA_946902985.2 of Meconema thalassinum. Taxonomy (NCBI): domain Eukaryota; kingdom Metazoa; phylum Arthropoda; class Insecta; order Orthoptera; family Tettigoniidae; genus Meconema; species Meconema thalassinum. Next base: position 583,929,191 of record OX336389.2, on the reverse strand, counting down.
TTAAACGGATAGCGTATAAAGGGTTCAATACATTTAAATGAAGGCTTAATGTCTCGTAAAGATGCTGATAATAATAGGAATAATAATACTGCAGTTAAATCAAGGTGTATCACCTGACATGTGAACTAATATACGAAGGTAATAATAATATAATAATAATAATCCAATATGAAACATCAATAATAATAAACAGGTACAAAACTATAGACTTGTGCAAGGCTGATTACCTGCCGATAAATTGATATAAACACATTAAATTAAAGATATTGCACAGTAAGTGCAATACTGGGTGTCAACACTACCTGAGGGAAGATGATGAGGAATGAAGTAGGTTTAGAAGTAGGAATAATTTTTGGCAAAGAGGAAGAGAATACAATAAAAAAGAGCACGAAAATAGTGATCTAACGACAAGTTTTTCTGGGCAAAGCCCGTTAAGTAACTAAAATGAGAGGGAGCTCGGTCACCGTCAGCGGAGAGAGCGGCGGGAGCTACATAGCTACGCTATGTGTTCTTTCCCACCCGAGCTGGGATTTGGGTACTATGGGGATAGGTAGTACGCTAGAAAGCAAGGATATATGAAAGGAAGTGGATTTATGTGGTTTACCTTCAAAAACGGTTAGATTTTACTAAGCATTCTGAAATGCTGGAAGAATTTGAATTTGCCGTAATATTTTTATTACTGGACACTGTTGGATCTCCGGCAGAACAGCCGAATGCCCCCAGAGTGGGAAGAGATAAAGCAACTCTAGTGCCTTTAGCAATATTTTTTACTGTTATTAGGGAGAATCTTTTATGAATACCAATTGTTGCACTTAAAGCAGGCTAAGCTTTTACCCACCAGGGTGCCAACTAAAAACTTAGAACGGAGGAAACCCTCAGACCTAACTTAAACAAAACTAAAATTTTGAAGAGTAAAACACAAGTTAGAGAAGAAGTCTCTAAAATAGGAAGCTGGCGGAGCGAGCTGTACTTGCCTTAATGACAGCTAAGAGAAACTTTGCAAATGTTGTTATTTGAAGTTTCGTTTTAAACGCAACAAGTAGTAAAGTTTTTATTGATTCAGTGATTTCCTTTTTATTTTGAAATAGGAAATAATGTTGGGAGAAGAATCAGGGAAGAGAAGGTCCTACCAAACCATGATTCTAACAAGAGAGTTGGAACCAGAATAATAAATAATTTATTTAACAAGATAGAATTTGGAACATTTAACAATTTGTTAGATTTAGTATCTTATTTCGAGTTAAGAGTAACAATTTAGTTGTTTATAAGATTTCAAGGTTTAGACCTAATAATAAGAGGTTTACAATTCGCAAACAATATTAAATAATGTACAAGTTTCGAACCTGTTACAAGCAATAAAACCTCAAAAGGATTTTAAAAAGTGTGCTTACAATTAAGAAATTTAAAGTTTGTAATGACAATTGTAAAGTAATTATAACTTTGATAAATTAGTTAGGTAGGATACAAGCACTATTAGAATGCCCTTATGGCAAGCGAAAAGGCTATAAACAAATAAATAAAATTCCTGATCGTAGCAGGAGGAAAAATGAGAATTACAAGCGGAGGTTACCGCTATTATTTAAATAGAGGTTAATAAATTTTACATTCAAAAGGGTCAGGTCGTATTAACGACGCCTGACGCAAAAAAAAATCAGGTACAATTAGAAAATTAACAATTAGTGAGCCAGCAGGATAAGAAAAGAAAAATTAATAAGTAGTTTCTATAGCTACTAATATTTATACAGAATGAATAAGTGGTACATAGAGAAAAATTGGGAGGGCGCCAAAATTTGGGCGAGGCCTCGTAGAGTAGTAACTAGATATTTAGATTAACCTAAATTTGTTAGTAAAATGTATAAGGAGATAAGGATTCAACGTTCTGGCCAATTTTACTGCTCTCAATCGTACGCAGCACGGTAGATAGTTGAACGGACACTGTTTTGCACTGAAGTCTGTTGATAGATTGGAAGATTTCACTAATGCAGCACTGAAAGTTCATGGAACAAGTGAAAATTTATAGCAGTTTATGGAGAACACTAAGTTGAATTTGACTTGAATAAGTTTATTGCGTTGGAAAGTTAGTGGGTTGCAGTTAATAGTTCTAGTTAACTTGAAGTTCCACCAATTTGACGGTATTGAGCATAGTTCTTTGCAGTTTGGAGTTTATTTTAAATGGAAAATTCCAGAACTGTAGACAGTTAAATGGAGCGGTAATAGTCCCTCGGCAGAAACAAGTTAAGTTTTAGACAGCGGTTAATTGACATGAATCCCTCGTTGCGGAAAAGTATTCCCTTACTTGGTGTGGAAAATACTAGATTTCATAACTGGTAAAGAGCTTTGTTAGCTAAGAAAAGCGATTCCCACGAGGGGCAGAGGGTTCACAATTTTGTGAAATTCCAGCACTGCCTATAACTTTTAGCAAAAGCATTCAACATGTTGATTAAAACACTCTAAAATGGTTTAAAATTCAAAGTATGCGGTTTACTTAACTTGCCATGATGATCGAAGTGGAAGGTTCCTTGTAGCTGTTACTTTATAAAACAGACATAGCGTCTATTTTAAAATTGTCTCATGGAGGCAGGAGACTGGCCTCTAAGAAAGAGCACCGAAATGTACACTCGAAGTCTGAACTAGAAGTGAGAACGAGCAGAGTAGCACACGATAGAGCTAGGTAGGCGAGCAAGAGGGCGAAGGAAACAAAAGAGCATATAGCAGAGTGGGAAACATTAAAAAATAAAGATTCGTCATTTTGAGGTTCGATACATAGAAATTATCTTCATGGAAGTGTCTTCAAGGAGATGATAGCTGAAGACAGCGGCGAAGCTTGTCGGTATGGTATGTAAGTCCTCCTGACCCAATGAATCAGAAGAACTTCGGCGCGTGATGAGCTAGTGAAGTTTTCACAGAATAAGCAACTGAAACAAACTCAAACACACAATAAATTCCTGCTCGTAGGAAAGAAGGAATACAAAGGGATCACTGTTGGTGTCTGCAACAAGGGAAATTAAATAAATGAAACTAATGAAAAAAAGCAAAGAGCAGCAAGAGCTAACTCTAACTGAACGTGTATTCCAAGGAATACACCACCTGTACAAAATGTTACAATGTGACAACAGACTAATACGAGGGAAACATAATAGAGTTCAGTATCGTTTGCGGGATATTCTTGCACTGCATTAGTACGCCCAGTGCAATTAAAGTTTAACCCGGAAATTAAAATATCAAGTCGGGATATGAAAAAATAGTTGTAAGTACCTTTAAATAAGATAACCCTTAAAGTCCTACGGCCTCCTTGATGGGATACCTGAAATATCCTGGGAAAACCTGGAGAAACCTGGAATTTTCCTGGAACGCTTATAAATCACAAACGAGTGGTCAGAATCTGGTTGTTTTTTGGCATATTTATATTTATTTGTATGCAGAATAATGTTTTGAGGTACCCAGGAAAAATAAATGGTACACTGTAAAATGAATCTAAAAATGTTGAATTTTTTGCTCTTTTTTATGTAAAATATCCGAATTTTGACAAAATAAGACCTGCTTCCATGTGAAAATGCAGTCACATACACGCAGATAATTATCAGCGATGATAAAATTAATCATTCACTGTAAAAAGTCTAAAAAGTCCGAAAACACGGTGTTCGTTGCCTGGACTATGGCTACAATGGGCATAAATCGCGAACCCAGGAGTTACCGAATTTATCTTGTTTTTGTTTTTCTCTTCCTAGAGATGCTTAGCCTTGTGTTAGACCTATGATTTTTTCTGTTTTCTTCACAAATAAGTACGGCACTCTCTCCTCACTCAACCATACACCCCCCCCCCCCCCATCTTCCCACTCCTCCCCCTCAACCCTGCCGCCTTTGTTCCCAACACTCAAGTCCAATCAATGTATGCTTCTTACGACAATTTTATGTTAAATAAAAATATATATATTTCTCCATTCAGAAGGTCTGTGAAGAGGATCTTCAGGTTTTCTTTTAGATCATCCCCCACGCCAGATTCAAACAGCAGTGTGAGAAGCGCCAGATGGACTAGGGAGTGTCCTCCAATTGCTCTCGCATATGCATCGCCAAGTAGTATGTGCTGAACAGTCTTCTTCGCGTAAACTGTCTCCAAACACTCTTCTAGGCCACTTCCTGCCATCAAGGTGCCAATGGATCCAAGGAAAGACTTCAGTAAATGGAAACCCCCAACTCAAACGACAATACGTTTCAGAGGGCTATCTGGAGGTGCCGCAAGGACCATCGACACAGCTTTGGAGTAGAACTGCTGATCAAACGTCACCTGTAAAGTGAAATAGTATTACTACACTGTATAAAACGCAATTCGAAGCTGCAAATATTTCACAACCCAAAAGTTTTGGAAATATTTTTTAAACTTTTTTCGTTTTCCGTGTGGAAATGCAATGATTTTATTTGTATACAGTGATCTACTCACCATGCAATAGGTATGGTTTTGCTTCTGACAGAGATCAGCTGCGTAGAGTAAAGCCGTGTAAATACAGGATGGATTGGTGGGTTCAAGATTGATGAACGAGAGTGGCGTCACCGAGGACACTTCGTGATGAACAGATTCCATGTAACCACTCCAACCAGGGCGAGGCTATGCTCCGGACCAAAATCCCGACGACCACAGGAGATCCGGGGAAGCAGCTTGGGCGACACTGCTTTTATTAAGCTGCGTAGTGGAGACATCCTTTGCAATTATCTTGGAGTATCCATTGGAATCTGGATCAAAATAATGAGTCACAGGAAGAAATCCTTTGGGAGTTGACCTGACATCTTCACTTTTCGGACTTGGAGACCGAGGAACAGGAGAGTCCGCGTGTAGAGCAGATTTTGTAGTGACGCATGAGACACCTCCCATTGCATAGACTATGCCCCGTGTCCATTAAGAGTGTTTACATTATGGTCAGCGTTGTAAAAGACCACATGGAGGTATGCCTCAGGATCATTAATATATTGGTGGCACTGGCACACTCTTTGATAACGAATCTTCAAATTTCATTGCTTCCTTGTAAGATGCACAGGCGCCTAAGCTGTGAAGATTTTCAATGAGGGATCTGGAGCCGTAACGCCCATGAAGAGCGACGCTTAAACCGACATGAATCGGAGACAAAAATGAGCGAGGACGCACAGCTGACTCGATTGAGTGGCCGATCGACTTAACTATCCGCGTACAAGGCGCATCAGATTTTTCCTTGTCAGTGTCACAAATAAGATCTTCAATGAATGCTTGAAGGCTTGCTGGAATTAAATCTTGGCCTCCAGTAGCCATTTCTACGACTGAGGAGTAGACGTTGTCATCATACCCGCGAGATTTAATGTCTTTTCGAATCAGCTTTTCAGCATGCGATATAATCCGAAGTTTCTCTTTTTCCGGGTCACCACTTTTTGCAGTGTACCAACTGCCATTCAGAATTCTATGAGCAAAGTCCGTAAAACACACAATACAGCGTTCGACGGGTAGCTCCGTAAATGTTAAGGCGTCACCATAATTTTCCTTTAATTTAGATTTTTAAATGTTTTACAGTGTACATCTCCCCGGATTCATGTTTTTCCATTACTTCCACGAGTGATGTAACCTGGCAATCAGCAGATTCTTTTTCTAGCTCTTGGCACAAAAAATCAAATGCTGTTTTTTTTTTCTTTTTCTGCCTTTGTTGTGCGCGTTGCCTGGGACAGAAGACCCGGGCCGTTTGAAATACGCGTAGCACTTCCGGTGATATCATCCTTCAGCGGCTACCAAATCAGTCAAGGCACTCAAATGTAATTCAACTTTTCGTCCCCAGTCTTCATTCCTCTTCTTAGCTTCTCCACGGAGGGCGTCAATAAACTCAATGTACTCTACTTTGCTGAACGGATTGCGATCAGGATGAGCATAGTCTATTTTTTCTTCACAAAAAAGACACTGAGTTTTAAAATCGAACATAAAGTCACCGGATTGTCTTTTCGGTCGAAAAACTTCTTCCTCTTCTGTCAGGGCTTCGGGAGGTTTTGGTCGTTTTGTGACGATCGTCCTACATTAACTGTGCAAGGATGTAAAGAAAATGCAATATAACACAAAATTAGCGTACGTTTCAGCACATAAGTCGACAATTAAACAAAACACAAGAAAAAGCGATAAATTGAGCATTTTTTGGATTTCGATTTACACCCATTGTAGCCATATTCCAGGCAACGAACACCGTGTTTTCGGACTCTTTAGTTTTTTTACAGTGAATAATTAATTTTATCATCGCTGATAATTATCTGCGTGTATGTGACTGCATTTTAGCATGGAAGCAGGTCATATTTTTGTCAACATTCGGATTTTTTACCCAAAAAAGCGCAAAAAAATTCAAACTTTTTGGCTAATTTTTACAGTGTACCAAATGCTTTTCCTGGGTACCTGAAAATATTATTCTACATACAATTAAATATTAATAAGCCAAAAGCATCCAGATTCTGAACACTCATTCTTGATTTATAAGCGTTCCAGGAAAATTCCATGTTTCTCCAGGTTTTTCCAGGATATATCCGGTATCCCATCAAGGAGGCCATGGGACTTTTAGGATGATCTTATTTAAAGGTACTTACAACTATTTTTTCATAACCGGACTTGATATTCTAAATTTCCGGGTTTGACCTTCTTTTCGTCTAATTGCACTGGGCTACCACACGGGATGCAAGCAGAGAAATATCGACCAACTTGTCAACACGCGTTAGTTGGACTGCATAAAACAATATTAGGGGCAGCTGATTCACCTGGTATAGCCTACATTATACAGTGTTTACCTTGGTAGAGGAGTCCAAACGCCCGCTACTTAAACTGTCCACAGCCACAAGGATAGGCCTAATAGATTCTCTTCACAGTTACTGCATGCTTATTGCAGTCACCCGAACTCCGCTGGTATTTTATCGATAAAGGATGTGCTAATATTGGTTTCTTGCTATAGATTGCAATGTTAGTAAATCTTCACGGATCATCGGGTTAATGTAATTTACTCCACTATTGACTAATTACAGGGCAAGGCTGTCCTCCATTTTTCTATCGTAGAACTTTTGTTTCAATTCTTCGGTGACGGGGAGATGACCTACAAGTTGTCTACAGTATGTAGCCTACTCGTCAACGATGGCTAATGATAGCTAGTACACAGTAAGAGTGATGCTAGCGAGCACTTCTAGTTTACCTAGTTTCGTGGTAATTGCGCAACCGCATCCTGAGTAATTGATTTTAATGTCTTATTGCCATATCGACGTACCATTTTGAGTTCATTACGTCGCTGACCTTACGCCTTGTACAGATAAATGTTCTTGTGGGAGTCTACCTACTTGCAAAGTTCCGCCATTGTAGTTCTAATATATTGTTGATTATTGTCGATTTTAGGTGTTGAAAGATTAAAAAGGTATGCCCATCCACCATCTTGAATGTATGGATTCGTTAATCTTGTGCCTTCTGCAGAGAATGCCTTTTATGTGAGACTACATATTTGCTGCGTTTCGTCATTGTAACTGTAATAAATGGTGGATTGTCGATATTAATGTCTTATATATTCAAGATTGCGGCTACATGCTCTATGCAGTGCGCAAAGGCCCGGGTTCGATTCCCAGCTCTGCCAAGAAATTTAATTCTGGTCTGAGGGCTGGAATGGAGTAAACTCAGCCTCGTGAGACAAAAATGAGAAGAGGCGAGTTCAATTCCTACCTCAGCCATCCAGAAAGTGTTTTTCCGTGGTTTCCCACTTCTGCTCCAGGCGAATGCCGGAATGGTTCCTAAAATAAGGCCACGGCCACCTACTTCCCAATCCTCCCCTGGATTACAACCACACATACTATCAGAGCCATCACAATAACACAGGTTATCAGACAAATTACACACACACACCCATGTACACGGGGTTACATGACCATGATGTCGTAATGCCCCTTAGTAGTGCTAGAATAGGAGTTCTGCTTCCCCGCCTACTTTCATATAAACTTTGCCGATATCTCCCGAACGCATGGTCGGATTTTAACGAATGAGGTATTTTTGGCGTTGGGGTGACGTCCTCTTTGCTAAGAATGTGTGTTGGTATTTTAAATTTATTTTTGAAAATGTTTGTTTTTGACATTGGCGCTATTTTGGAAACGGTGAATTTTAGAAAAACGTTTGTTTGACATAAATAAACGGTCCCTAGGCCCTCTAGGCGAACAGCAAGTTTCGAGTGTGTAGAACAAAAAAAATGATAGCCTACTTTCTCCCGCGAACATTGGCGATAATTCGCGAACGCATGGTCGGATTTTAACTAATGAGGTGTTGTTGGCGTTGGAATGACGTGCTCTTTGCTATGAATGTGTGTTGGTATTTTAAAATATTTTTTTTGAAAATTGTTGGTTTTGAATTTGTCATTATTTTGGAAACGGTGAATTTGAGAAAATCGTTTGTTTGACGTCAATGAAAGGTCCCTATACCCTCTAGGCAGAAACCAAGTTTCAAGTCTGTAGGGCAAAAGAAAATGAATTTTGAAAAAAGTCACTATTTTGGAAACGATAAAGTTGACAAGAAAAGTTTGTTTGACATGAATGGTTGGTATTTACCCCCTCTACCCGCACCATAAATTTCAAGTATCTAGGTGAAAAACCTATGAACGTTTTTATGGTTTAACCTATGAGATATTTTTGGAAAACGGGAGTGAGTTATGGGTATGATGTCCATGATGATGTTTTGTTTCATTGTCCTCGTTACGGGAATGTAGGTGTTGAAAAAGTGGAACCTTGGTTTTTGGTGTAAAAAAGGTGTTTCCGTTAGGTTTTCCAGATATTTAAGGAAAACGTAAATAGAAAAAAAGAGATTTGAAGTGACGTTGGGGTTGGCATGTCATGCGCTATTAATGTTGCTAAAACATACATGTATGATTTGACCATACTGAGCTTGACTCGCATAAAAACAGTTTGCTATAAGAGATTCGTTATTTGCCAACATAAGTGGGTGTTGGGCAGCATGAGAGAGCCGGCTGGTTATCACAATAGGAATGTCGTAGGAGCCTGTGTGGGAAGCTTGCCTCTGCAACTTTGTCGTTCGGGCAAAGGGAGATAACAGCTTTGGCTAGCTGTCATGAACCTGACACCAAGGTTAATATGCCCTGAGAGCTTTGTTTGGAAAATGATGATGTTAAACTTCTCGTAGAGTGCACAGTGGGAGTCATGTGGGCATATGTGTGAAGTGTTGATGTGAGGAGATCTCTAAGTCAGTCAGTCATTACTTGCAATGTGTTTTGATACACTGTGAGAAATAACGTGTTGACAATTTATAGACACATATATATATGTACCGAGGCAGACCATTACAGGCATTACTCGCAACATATCCTTTGATAGAGACGGTCTAGTCAGTCATTAGCGTGTGTGTACGTTGATGATTTTTTAAAATTAATTAATTAATTAATTTGAATAACTTAATAATAAATTCTATCTTGGAGAACAAGTAAAGACAAGGTATGTTATTTGTTTTATAATAATGTTATGGAATGAATCATTGTCATTTTGTGCAATATTGGAAGATGATTCAATGACTTAATGCTATGGATGTATTTTTTGTTGGAGACTAAACAACAACTAATTTTATGCCTAATAACAACTAGAGAGAATAAAGCAGCTGTGGGAGATCAGTTGCAAAAAAATAATTATTCATTTGCAAAAGGTGTGTACATATTGTTTATGACTTACGCTAAAATGAATGAATGCTATTTTATTTAATGGTAATCCATGAACTTTATGGAATGTATTTATTTTTTGTTGCAGAATTAAACTGTGTGTGTGAACAAACAAGCAGCAGTAGCACCTTAACCACAAAGCTACGATCCTGATATTGAAAAGGTACGTTATCAAGATATTTTTTTGTTTGTGCAAAATGACTTTTCTACTTCCCGACTGAGTGTCTTATTGTATGTGCGAGCGTATGATTAAGCTTATTGCACGCCCTAAACCTTTTGATTTTATGATGTGCTATAACTGAATGAATGAATGAATGAATGAATGAATGCACATGTTTACTGATTATATAACAATAACTAATAAAGGGTTTTATTGCTATGCTTTTTCAGATAAATTCTTTTTCAAAGAAACAAGCATTACCACCTTGTAACTAACTGGGCTGTCTGCTGGAGCCCCCACCTAGTGTTGGAGACCAACAATTGCTACGACTGGTGTTTGTGTGTGCGAGTGTGAGTGTGTGAGTGACTTCGAAGACATCAGTATTCGCTGATTTTTCGGATTATCCTATTTATAAGGTGAGTTAACATTCCACTTACTGTACGTCCATGTGTAAACAATTAGAATGGCAACCATTAGCCAAATGTTTTAAAAGTAGAATATGTTCGGGCCGAATTTACAATGTTAATAACTGTCCAGCCCCTAAAGAATTTGTGCAGTCGTGTTTGTCCAATTTTATGAGCGAAAGCAAGCAAAGCTTTACATTGCATCACGCCTTAACAATAAATTTCGAGCTACTATGTGAATTTATCTTTATGAAAAATAATGTTGAAGAGAAACACATGTTTAATCTTTGTACAAAAATGGAGAAATTACTGATATCCGATAATTTAGAAATGTGGTATCGGGAAAAAGCTATTGATGGAATTATTAGTAAATTTGATAAGTTGCAAGACGGACCAAGTAGCCTGGCTCTGAATACCATTGCGTATTTGCAAATTAATATTTGTAAATACAATCCATTAAATGCAGGAAGTAGCTATATTCCCACACCGAGCTGGATTGCTTCGAAAAAGACAATTATTAATGTATGGAAAACAGACGATAATTGCTTTATATGGAGTGTGGCTAGTTGCCTGCAACCCTGTGAAGACAGAAATGGTCATAAACCAGGGAAGTACAAAGCTATGTTTAACCACATAAAGCAAACTCTGAATCTGGAGCGTCTTTCATTTCCGATGTCTCTAGATAAAATTCATTCATTTGAGAAAGATAATCCAAATTTCTCCTTCTCCTCCTCCTTGAGGGATTCAATATTGTGGGTCCCTTGTATGCTAGCAAAGAGACAAAACAATATCATATTCACTTATTTTTGTCTCATGGGGGTAAAAGCCATTATTGCTGGGTAAAGAATTTCAGTAGATTGGTAAGCAGCCAAGCGTCCAATGCACATGGTAAGAAACACATTTGCGAGCGCTGCCTTCAGTATTTTACAACTGCTGAACTTTTGGAACGACATACGGGAGACTGTGAGGGGCAGCCGGCTGTAATGCTTGTACTGCCAGAAGGGAATGACGCAGTCTTAAAATTTAAGGCCACTAATAAACAAGATATGGTACCATTTACAGTTTATGCTGATTTTGAGGCTCTGACTGTTCCCATTCTGGGATGTGAACCAAGCCCCCATACAAGCTCAACCTATCCAGTGCAGCAAAATGAGCCATTTGCTGTTGGCTATTTTGTTGTCAGTCACTACGATAAATCCCAATGTGAATATGTAAGTCACAAAGGTTCGGATTTTGCGCGGTTGTTTGTTGATCAAATGGCGGCTTTAGCGGGCAAAGTAGAAAACATTTTGGACAACCCTGTACCTATTCAGATGAATGACGTACAGCAAAAAGAATATGATCAAGCCACCACCTGCCACATATGCGAAAAGCCTATTTTAGGTGGGGAAAAAAGTAAGAGACCACTGCCATAGGACAGGGCATTTTAAAGGTGCCGCCCATAGGGAATGCAATTAGAAGTATTCTACACCTCGCTTCCTCCCCGTCTTCTTACACAATTTCTCTCGCTATGACCTTCACTTTATTGTTAAACAATTTGCTCATGTAGATAAGAGCAAATTCACCATTTTGGCTTAAGAGCTTTACTTCTCTTTCATGGAGAAAAAGAGTAATGAGCATTCGCTTTCTCGACTCATTCAAGTTTATGTCTAGTTCTCTGGATAGCCTTGTGAAAGGGCTAATTTAAATTGTGTGTTCATAAAGGCCATTTTTCTTATGATTATGTGGCAAGTTATGAGGTGCTTGAAGAAACGTCTTTGCCCCCTATAGAAAAATTATTTTCTCAGTTAACTCAAAGCACCATCACTGAACAAGAATATGACCACGCATGCCATGTTTGGCGAGCGTTTGGCATAGAAACCATGGGTCAGTATGCTATGCACTACTTAAAATTAGATGTGCTCCTTTTGACAGATGTATTTGAGACGTTCCGTCAGCTATGTCATACGATATATGGCCTGGACCCTGCCCACTACTATACCAGTCCAGGCTTAAGTTGGGACGCTGCTCTCAAATACACCCAAATAGAGCTTGATTTATTGACGGATCATGATATGGTACTAATGATGGAAAAAGGGATTCGTGGGGGTTCGTATCGCTCAATCAGCGACATGCCAAGGCAAATAATCATTGCATGCCTGCTTATTGTCCCGAAGAACCAGAATCTTACTTGATGTATTTCGATGTAAACAATTTATATGGTTTCGCCATGAGCCGACCGCTGACGTACAAAAACTTTGTCTGACTGTCTGAGGATGAAATTAAAGATTTTAATGTGCATATCGCCAGCGACCAACAGGACGTAGGATATGTTCTAGACGTTGACTTAGCTTATTCACCCGATCTCAGACAGCGACATGGTGATTTCTCCTTTTGCATAGAGAAAATGGTGCCACCCGATAGTAAGGGCAATCATAAAAAAATGATGGGCACCTTGTATGACAAAACTCACTATGTGTTGCATATTGACATGCTGGTAGAATGTTTAGCCCAGGGTTTAACCCTAAAAAACCATAGAGGTATCTCTTTCTGTCAGAAATGGTGGTTGAAACCGTACATGGAGTTAAATACCAGTCACAGACAAAATGCCACTCAGCCATTTCAAATAATTTTTAAACTGATGAATAATTGTATTTATGGCAAAAGTTTGGAAAATGTACGTCAGTATAGGGACATTAAATTGGTCAACACATGGCATGGCGGATAGGGGGCTCAAAAATACATTTCAAAACCAAATTTCAAATCTTTGAACGTTATTGATCATGATCTAGTCACTATTGAACGTGCTAAAACTAAAGTTGTCATGAATAAACCCATCTATTTAGGTCAAGTTATTTTAGATTTTTCTGAATTGCATATGTATAAATTTCACTATGGTTTTGCAATGCAGCGATTTGGTACCATTTCCTTGTTATACAGACACAGATAGTTTCATTTAACATATCCGTGACTGTGATCCATATGTCGTAATCAAAGAAAACCCAAAATGGTTTGACACGTCCTCGTTTAGTGAGAAGAACTAAAGTGGTCATGAATAAACCCATCTATTTAGGTCAAGTTATTTTAGATTTTTCTGAATTGCATATGTATAAATTTCACTATGGTTTTGCAATGCAGCGATTTGGTACCATTTCCTTGTTATACAGACACAGACAGTTTCATTTAACATATCCGTGACTGTGATCCATATGTCGTTATCAAAGAAAACCCAAAATGGTTTGACACGTCCTCGTTTAGTGAGAAGAACGTGTTCGATATCCCCCGTCTGAGCAAAAAAGAAATTGGTTTAATGAAAGATGAGTGTTCAGATACCATGATGTTAGAGTTTGTTGACCTTGCTCCGAAAATGTATAGTTTTCGGCAGCTAGATCGATGTGAATCTATGCGAGCCAAATAAATTAGTCAACACGTGGTTAAACGCCGCTGTGTGGATGATTATTTACACGTCCTTCAGACCCACACAGGCATGTCACATAGTCAGTTTAGGATTCTGTCGAAAAACCATAATCTATTTTTAATTAAACAGCGAAAACAAACACTCGCCTTGTTGGATGATAAAATACAGTGGTGTCAGGATATGATGACAAGCGTTCCCTTTGGTTACAACCAGTAATGGTTGTTGCTATTGTTGTTATACAACACGGCAAGTGTTTGGTTTGGTTGCTATAACGTGTGTGATGCCAATTCGAGCCTTGGATTAAAAATTAAAAAAATGTAGTGCATCATATAATTTTTGTTTTTTAACCTGTGTGCATGGATGAAAGCAAGGATGTGTGAATGCGTGTAAATAATTGTATATAAACTGTATGTCTTATGCTATTGCCTGTCAACACATAAAGAGAGCCATGCATCAACGTTTGCATAGCTCACTGTGTACAGGCTAGATTAAAACATGTTGGCTTTTTTTTTGGTTAGGGAAAAAAACATGTACCCACTCACCCTCACTATTCATGTTGCTTAATAAGCCTCACTAGGTGGTGGCTTAATACACCTCACTAGGTTGCGGCTTAATAGGTCTCATGTTTGAGCAAAGTGACCACCCAGCCTCAGTAGGCATGTGGCTTAATACACCTCACTAGGTTGCGGCTTAATAGGTCTCATGTTTGAGCAAAGTGACCACCCAGCCTCAGTAGGCATGCGGCTTAATACGCCTCACTAGCTTGTGTGGTTTAATAGGCCTCATGCAAAAACAAAAAAATAATTTTATGACTAGTGTTAAGAGTGATGGTATATTTGAAAACAATACTAGTCGAATATCTGAACAGAAATTGTTGTTTTAGACGTAATGCATGTTATCCTTGTGGCCTACATCTAAAAAAGTTATTTGTGTTTTGCTTATTTTTTATTTTATTTTTGCTATTCACTTAGGGGACAGACAGTGCATAGGTAGATAGTATTTTTCATGATCAAAGTCATCACTATTGCAAATCCTGTATGCTAAATTTTGGTTTTCAAAATAATGTATCTACAGAAGTGATTCATAAATCATGGTATGCCTTAACGATGAAACAAGTCATTGTTAAATTAGCGGATGAGGATGATTTTCCAGATTTTTGGTGTACGCTATGTACAAAAACCCTGTTTAATGTCTATGTTCAACTAACGTCAAATATGTTTTGTTTCCACTTTTATAAATTCCCTGCTGAGGAAGGAACCACTTCATATCGCCAACAAGCATTCCGTCAACGTTATTTTACTTTACTTATGAATCAATATTCACCACATAGAATACGGTCTGTTAGAAACTAACAACAACTATATGTGATGCTTATGTTTTTTTGTTTGATTCGGCTTTTTTTTTTAGGAACATACTGTATATTGAAAATACAGTTGGCTATTTTTTCTAGTTAATGGTGTATTCATGTTTATGGAAACACATACCCTGGTTTAAATTTGTATTTTTTTCTTTTGTTTCTTGGATATAGACTTGGTTAAAAAATTGCATATGGTATGTTAACTTTACCTTTATAGGCAACCATTGGCATGCAAATGTTTGTTTATAGTATGTGTGCATACAATTTTTTATTTTAACAGTATGCAATGCGAATTTGCACGTCAACAGGGGAATCGTATACAACTCATTCAACAAGGGGATTATATGCTAATACCTATTGACAACAGAAGCATACATTTACCTCCAAGCGATCTTGAAAATGATTCTCACTTAATTTTCATAAAACATTTCCTATTAAATAATATTCAAATTCATGTTTTGGCCGAAAACGATGAAAATGAATGTCAACTTTTAGAAGTAGGCTACACAGTGTAGGACAATCATTTGTTTGTTTATATGCGTTTTGCCGAAAGGTAATACAGTGGTCATGCGAACATTGTCCACACGCCTACGTTTTTGTTAATCTGTCAGGGAAACTGTTGCCACAAATTCTTGAACCACCCATATAACTGATAATATGAATCATAACATGTTAATAATAATAATAATCATAATAATAACTTTGCAATTTTGTTATTTATCTTTTTAGAAAAAATATATGAAGCCCTTTGCTCAGAAGTTCAAGGTCAGTTACTGATGATACAACATAAACAAGACTTAGTTGTACCCATATAAAACAGGCTTAGCTGGTAATCATCCTTTAAACCAAAATCTTATTTTAGATTTCATAGATGTGAGAGACCCACTATTTTTAATTAAAAATGATGGTGATTTAATACCATTTACATATTTGCCAGATTTTGAAAATACGTTTCGCCAGTGGCAATGGTTAGTGTTTTGTGCCACTTCATTCGCAGAGATTCAACCCTATCCCAATAAATACGTTTTAATTGATTTGTCTAATGATGCTCTAGCACATTATTGATGTGATTCAACAACCCCCTCTACCCTATGGTAGGAATCAACTATTCTTTTTAATTTAAAACAAGGTCTTGGTTTATTTATAGCCTTAAAAATAGTTTAAAACCATAGCTTGGTTTTATTTTTTTCTTTCTTTTAGAAACCATGAACATGTATAATAATATGAATCATTATATTGCAGAAAGCCTAGTTTATATTCAGCAAACACAGTTGTTGCTTCTTCCAGTGTTAAAAACCACTTGTTTTGACGGACGTGGTCCATGGCAAGAAATTCATCAAGCACTATTAATGGACGTCATACGCACCAAAACACAAATTTTTCTTATCGATGATGATTGGCATTTACAACAGTATACCTATTTACGTCATGTGGACCATGAAACACAAAAAAATTGGCTGTTGATGTTGGTTCAACAGTTATCGCGTACCTCTAACAAACATTATTATATTTTTGTGAATGTATCCAATACTATCTACAACTTTAGGCATTAAACGCTCAGGCTTAAAAAACACAACACCCTTTAATGTGTTGACAATGTTGTTGTTGTTGTTGTTGTTATTATTATTATATATAAGAATGAGAATGCTAAAAATAACACTCTTTTTCTTTCCTTATAGTCAAGCATGGACGCTTTGAACGCCAAGATTGCGGCTTTGCACGCAAGAAAATGAGTGAATTGCCTACACAAACACCCTTTCGCGTACATAAAATACAAAAATTAAAAACCAAATTTGGTGAACGAGCTCTTTGCATTTGTCAAGACTTTGAGACATTTCCACCCACACGATTTAATAACCTACCTGATAATGCCATGGAAGATGTCAATTCGAGTATTCACCCCGTGCATTTAATCTATGAGGGTGAAAGCAATAATCGTTGCATTATTCGTTTTGTAAAACTAGAAAACCAATAATCATTGTAAGCTAGCCATGACTTTGTTTATCGATGCCTTACTATAACAAAAATACTTTTTCGTGCTCAACCGTCTTGAAATTTATTAATTGTTGATCATGGTTTATAATGGTAAATAATAATAATTATAATAATTTCTCTACTTTTTAATGTTTGTTTTAGCCTTAAGCTATGTCAATACAATGATGCCTATAATGGCTATAAGTGAATGTTTTTTTAATTCTCTCTTTAATGAGAGATTTTTTTTTGCCTTTAGGGCTTCGTGAATAGAAACATGCCTATGATGCATGTTTATTTTAACTTTTTATGTTTGTTTTTTAGCTTTAATCTATGTCAATACAATGATGCCTATAATGGCTATAGGTAATGGTAATTTTTTGTAAGTTCACTCTTTAATGAGAGAATTTGTTTAGCCTTTAGGGCTACGTGAATAGAAACATGTCTATGATGAATGTTTTTTACTTTCTTTTCATGTACATGTATAGTTTTTAAAATAAGTTTAAACGTCATGCGCTTAAGGATAGCTTGTTGATTTAGCACACGCACTCATGCATTGCAATCACAAGTAAAACAACCGATAAAAAAAGAAACAGAAAAACTTAAAAAATAAAACAAATCAACACTATTTATTAATTAAATAAATAATTTAAAGTTAGCGTCACATTGTCTTAAACGGTCACATAGTTTGGTACAAACAAAATCATAATGACATGTTTTATTACATAATAATAATAATAGTAATAATAATAATAATAATAATAATAATAATAATAATAAATAATTAATGTTAACGTTACGTTGTGTTAAATGGTCACATGGTTTTGTACAAACAAAATCATACTGATATGCTTTATTACATAATAATAATAATAATAATAATAATAATAAGCGTTTAAAAAAACATAGTCCTAGACTTGTTAATGATTTCATACGCTACTATCACTACTTTTTAAAACATGTTTTTATCTCATTTTTTTACTTGTGCATGCAGTGCATGAGGAGGGTGTTTATTGAACAAGCGACCCTTAAGCCCATGACGTTTCAACTTATTTTATTTTTTAGTGCAAATAGCATTTATAGCAACTTTTATAATTATCATAATGAAACTATTAGTCAATAATAATAATGCATTGTAATTCCTTTTTATTGTTTATAATTAAAAAAATCGTTTTAGTAGAAATACAATATTTATTTATAATCATCATATTGAAACTATTAGTCAATAATAACGCACTGTTGCCCTTTCTTTTTATTGTTTATAATTTTAAAAATAATTTTAATTGAAACACGATTTATATCATTGTTATAATGTTCATTTTTAATCAATTAGTCAATAATAATGAAAAAACACAACATGGTCTCGTGTTTATTTATTTATTTATTTTTCAAAATCATAACAGTGATACTATACATTTTTTTTAAATCATCATGTCAAAGTTCATATTTAGATAAAAGTAATTTGCTTTTCATAGCAGCAATAACCATAAATGCAGCCATTTCGTTCTGATAGACTGGCATCTGAAGCTCTTATTCGTTGCTTGGTAATGTTTAACAAGACTTTGTCGGCAATGCGTCTTAGTGTGGGATCACTGTTTTGATAGGCTATATCATGATTACGACATGCAGGGTCCAAAGCATTTATCCCCATATCACCTCTCCTCAAACGATTTTCAAGACGAATACCAGGTCCGCAAAAGCTGTAAGCAGGTAGATGAAGTTCAAATGGTAAGTCTCTAATGATGTTATCAATAATTCCATGGTCAGTACACTTGCTGCAAGGAGGTTTCAATCGGTGAAAAACACTTTTGTTGTTGTTGTTGTTCTTCTTCTTCTTGTTCTTGCTGTTGTTGTTGTTCTTGTTGATTGTCGGCGGCTGCTGACGAGCATGGTAGGTGTTTTTTTCCGCATGACAGTTATGGAATGACGAAACAATGCCTTTACAGTGAGTTTTATGATCATGATATAATTTCATCAAATGGCATGTGGCACACTGTCGAATGGAAGGAACTTTTGCCATGGTTAATTGCTTGTGATGGGAAAAATGGCTGCATGGTTGTTGTTCACTCAATACAGGGTCAGTAGTCCACCCGGCAGGCGCCTTTTCCCAAATTTATTTCACAGCGTTGGCAGCAACGTAAAAAAGAAATGATTTAGGTAGTGCTAGTAATTCATGATGAGTAAAGCTAATAAGTTTTTTCTTGCACACAAAGAACTTTCCAATAGGCTTGTCGATTGTAGTGGCGTCCATGTTTATAACGTTGATGTCATCACCTCACGTGTACAACTCTCACTGCTATCATTCGACGATAAACTTTCAGTTTTAATTTTATTCAACAACAACCAACATGCATTGGTGGTGAGCCAGTGATACAATTGCCACGCATTCGCTAAGGCTTTATTTTCAATATTATCGCAAGGACAAGTATCCATAAGCGTTTGCAGGGATGGGCAACCCAAATGTAAAAGGTCAATACATTGACAGTGAGAGGGTAAAAATGGTTGGAGCCACTGGCGTTTTTCACTCCCTTTAACAAATAATACATTGACCGAGGACAAATGGGCTTTCGTGACTATGTCAAGATACTTGTAGGAAATATCACCCTCTTTCCATACTAATTGCAAATAATTTTCAATCCATTGGTTCTGCTTTTTATCTTTTTCACTAAGCAGCTCAAAAGCATAGGGAGGTTTAAACACCAAATGAATGGGGTTTGACACCCAAAACGTACTACAATCGATAAAAGCTACTTCCTTAAATACAAATTTGTTATCTGCAATTTTAAACCCCAGACAATCCACGATGAGTGTACGCATGATGTTTTTATTTATTTTTTAAACTTGTTACCTCGTTGACGACTAATCAACAACTAACCCATTTCTTGGCTTAACATTGCAAAAGTCAAAGGGCATCAAGGAACAAATGAATTCAACAACAGGTAAATCTTTCTTTACTTTAGTATAAAGATTTTATTCATGACATAAAAAACACAATTTTTTTACAAAGTTTGTTTGTTTAATCTGGAACAACATTCAAATGAACAGTTTGCACATACGGTCCACAGGTATCAGATACCTGTCTCCTAGTTTTGTAGGGTCTGGTACAATGACAGGGTAATTCAATCTCCACGGAATATTGCCCACATCATAGCGATTCAGGTAAGGACAATATGGACTCCAACGCTGATGATCGCTAAATGGTCGATCCCACATCTCCCAGTTTCCAATTTCAATGTTGCAAAAAATACACTTGACCACATCCCCACGGTTTAAGTAATAAAATACGCTCGCTGCCAATTCTCCATAATCCATGTTTCAAAAGTTTTCAGACGAATAAATTCACATTTTAAATTCCATGGTTTGTCTGTCACGTTGTTGTTGTTGTTGTTGCTTATTGAGGTACACATGACGTTTGTTGTTGTTGTTGTTGTTGTATGTGTGCACAGTGCCAGAGCGCAACAAATAGTGTGCATACAGACGCTTATCATCAATCCTATGAATAATGATTTTTTCCACCTGATAACAGGTGGGTTACATTCTGGTGACATAATTAGACAAAGGATGGCATTTCACTTGTCTGGCATGAATAATCAAACAGTAGGCACTGGTATGGTCTGGCACATTTTCATGTGTTTAAAAATCTACTTTTAATCAATGGTGGTGATTTTTATAGCTTCTTCTAAATACGAACAATCGAAAACAACCAGTGGTGCCTTTGCTTTAAACCCTCGCGGCGACAACATAGGGCAATCCTCTTTTTCATAATAATACGATTGAAATTTAGCAAACATATCATAAAGGGGGCCAAACTTATTTAGTGAAAAATTGAGTTCCAACCCCTCATAGGGAAAGCAAACATTATTTAAAAATAGTCGTATATTTCTCAAGTGAATGTGATCAAACAGGGTGATATCTTTGCTTTGTTGGTATTTTCTATTTTTTTGAAAACCAATAATAGACTAACATAGAGGGGTCTCTCGGTAGAGCGAGCCGATTTCACACTCCAACTATGAGTGTCTGTGGTAGGTAGCAAGGGGTACTCATGTAGACTCCAACTTCGAAAGGCGATAGGCAAGGATTTATCTTTTTGCACCAAATTTAACATGCTTAGCTTTTAACGATCCGAAAGCGTCACGTGGGGCACTTTCCATTGTAATCGAAGCAGTTGAATTTTTGAGTCTATCACTTGGTCAGAGGCTCCTTTTAGTGCATTATAATCACTGCGGTCTCTCACGAGATACAAACTTTGTCTTGCATTAGAAATAATACCCTTGTGATCTTCGGCGAAGCCAAGGAGAAATTTTAAGGGTAGGAAGCCTGTTAAAGTGCCATTTATAAGAACTAGCCAGTCATTGCTACTGTTGGGGCACCACCCTGCCATAGAAAGCGTTTTACCTTCCTCCTCGCTATAGGAAGGAAATAATTTCATAAGACTAGACATGCCCACATTTCGACTCATATCTATGACAATATCATTAATCACATAGCGTACTTCATAAAACAGAAAAGTCAAACCATGATCCGCCAACGTAGACGTCGTGGGTGTGCTGCCATCTGCTTTCATTAGTTTACCCTCAATTTGAAGGACACTTTCATGAGGTAGAGTAAAAATATCTTGATTGTTGGTGATGAATTGAATCTCGTCATTGTTATTGAGTCCTGTTGCTTGAGGTTGATAGGAATGCATATCAATGCGCACGACGCCATCTTCCAATTGTATGGGATTTAACACTTGCAACAGTTCCTTGTTCATGATTGGGGTGTAACGTATAACCAAAGCGTTGTAAACGTTGTCGGTTTACTCGTGTCAACCGTTTCATACACGGCGGACAACTAACCGACCTCGTAGACGCTGTTGTTGCTTTATAGATAAATTTCATAGCGTCTTTAAAACCAACTTGTAGGTCACAGGCGTGTTGGCATCCAAAGCAATCAGTTGTTGCTTTTTATTCACTAAGCGTAAGGTAATATTACTAATATCGCTGACACACACAGGATGATATAGAACCACTGAAGGGTTTTCACGAATAATATAGCCGCCACAAGGGGAGGTGACAATAAAATCATACAGGGAATGGCTTTGTTCTTGATTCGTAAATACGTCTCTAATAATATTACAAGTCACAGAGATGTGATGGCCCTCGATGAATTTCACTGGATAATCTGAATCATGGGGTTGGTGAGCTGCCAACACTCTTGGTTTATATCCTAGTAAAGGGCCATTAGAATGAACTCGTGTTTCATAGTCAATGTTAAACGTAGAGAAAATACGACAACGATGAGTAATCGTATTGGCTGTAAGTTCAAATTTGTGTGTCCCATCCGCAAATGGTTTGACACCAAATTGTTTTATCATCGACACGCTAATGGTCTCGTGCACATCGTCTATGGTATAACCTCCAGGGCGTAGCCTCAACATATAATCATTATAATAAAATTTGTCATTAATATCCAGTTGAATATTGTAAATTCTGTTGTAACTTTCCAAAGAAATTAATCCTAGCACATAGGATTGTTCGGGATGCAATTCAATGGGGGGAAAGAAATCCAGGGACACTTCAGGCCCGCGGCTGTGCACGGTAAAGGTCTTGGCGTTGACATTCATAATGATGAGACTGCTGGCTTAACGCGCCCTTATATAAAAAAAAATAAACACAAACGTCCACACACTTGACTGTCAAAGGTTTGTTGACGATTCACATTATTGAATATCTTTACCCGGTTTCCCAACCAAATAACGTAGCAATTCGATCGGGGGTGGTAAATTTCCATAACTGTCAAAGTACCATACTGTGGAACCTTGTTTCACACAGGCTACAAAATGGCTTCCTGGGCCTGCATCATCATCTAAATAGATCATGGCTCGTTCTTCTTTCCACGGTGCTTAGGGTAATTCATTTCGCGTAAATACACCTCGAAAATGAGAAATCTTTAGTTGTTTGGCATAGCTTTCCACTTGTTCATGGGTCATGGCAGTTGCCTTAAGCGCTTATCAAAGAAGGACATTTATTTTCTTAGACGATAGGCCATGGCCTTGTTGATAAAAGACTGGCTTTAAAGGATTGCGTTTCTAGATCCCATAGCAATGGCTTCTAACGTTTTATTGTATCGCTCGCTTTCTTTGAGCTGTTGCTTGCCTTGCTCCCCCGCTTTTATGGTTTTCGCTACGGCAGTGGCACCACCCAAAAGGGAGCCCTAAGCTGCCAACACTGCAAATAAAGCTGGCAAAAAAAAACACGCTTAGCAACAGGAATGATTCGCCCAAGTTTTTTCTATCTTTCTTTCTTTTCGTTTTATCAGTGCAGGGATTTCGGGGCTGTAGACAATCGCACCGCCTGTAATGCTTTTTCGATAGCCACTATATGTATATATATTTTCTTTAAGTTTTAACACCGGGTGTGAGGCAGATTGACTCGGTTTCGAACCTGGCTTTTTCTTTTTGTTTTGTTTTTTATGTTCACCGCATACCTTTTTCACCATGGTGCTAGTTGGTGAACCTTTCACAGCAAACATACGATAACAACTAACGTAGAGAACCTTATTTCATAGCAGTATATTCGATTTCTATATAAAGCGGAAAATCATTCGCAGTTTTCCCAGGTTCCTTTTCCTCAAACGTAAGCATGAGATGAAAGGATAATTGATCTCCAACATTTACCGTTTGATGGTTGTGGGCCAACAGTCTATCACAGTTTACTTACATTTTTAAACGTTTCTCATCAGGCATCGCATATTTAATATGAATCACACCATCATAATGCAATCGATAATGACTTAAACCGGAAGCATATATATATAGGTAAGTCCATCATTCACCAGTGGTGATGGTGGTGGTGGTGGTGGGGAATGGTTTCTGTCATTGTCCAGTTTTTGATTTGACAGATACACTAAAAATACCGATGGGACAAATTTATAAAGCCTTTTCATTTGATAGGTTACATAACGTTTTGTGCAGACGTCATTGTCGTCTCGAGGCTCTTGCACATCAATAATACGATGATGATTGGCTTAATAGCCCTCAGCGGTTAGTCTCGGGACCATGTAGTATACACTTTGCACTTTGCGATCGACATAGCATTTTGTAGCCACCTCTCGAGACTGTTTTGACAAAGAGGCGGCTGTGGCCATGGTTACACGAGCTCGCCCAAACACGTTCATGGTGATAGACGTTAACTAACCTATCCTACTCACCGCTTGCATATATATAAACCTTACATACACATGAAAAAACTCAGTCATCGTCACTATGGAATTAATGAAACAACCCCATGCTTTGCCCGTCTCTGATTTGGTTGCAGAGCTATCACAGTCCGTGTGCGAACCTAAACGTCATGGCACCCTATTCCCATCTACCGTTCGATGTATCATGGTGGGGCCTTCGGGCTGTGGAAAGACCAATGTTTTCCTGAACATTATTACCGCGCCTCATGGCCTACGATTTCAAAATATTTATATTTTCGCCAAATCCTTGTACCTCTGTACGTGTATTTAGAACAAATTATGTCTTCGTTAAATAAAGAAGCCATGGGCTATTTTACATTCACCTCACCTCAAGATGTCATTCAACCAGACCGCATTCAACCAGATTCCATTAAAATTTTTGATGATATTGCCACTCAACGACAGGCCATTATTCAAGAGTATTTTAGTATGGGACGCCATAAACAAGTGGATTGTTTTTATCTGGCTCAGACCTATTCTAAAATCCCCAAACAGTTGATTCGTGACAATGCCAATCTCATCGTTTTCTTTCGCCAAGACTCTAGAAATCTCTATCATATTTTTCAAGATCATGTGAATCCTGATATGTCCTTTACAGCTTTCACGCAATTGTGTGCCTTATGTTGGAACCATCATCCCCATGCCTATTTGGTCATTAATAAAAAGAGTGAACGATGTGAGGGACGTTATCACTTGGGTTTTGATCATTTTATTTCTGTTTAAAAAGACCCAGGGTTTGAGACTTCCTGTTAGTGTGTCTTTACCTTCACCATGGCGAACGCCATAGGGTACAAGAAACATGTTCAAATCATGCAGCGTATTATTGAGGCACGAAATACAATTCGACATAAATTTCGTGAATTACAACGTTTAAAAAATGTGAATCCTTTACCCATGATAAAACATGCTCCATCATCGGTTGATCCCATGAGGTTCAAACCAAATGCTTCTGCTGCTACTGCTGCTGCTGATACCTCTATAACCAAACCCTTAACAAGCTCAAAATTTACTCAAACAGATTCAACACGGCGGGTAAAATCCTCCTCCTCTTCCTCCTCCAATGTTAGTCAACAAGAACACGAAGAAGAACAAGAAGAAGAACAACAACATGGACAAAGTGAAAGTGAAAGCGAAACCGTATTTAGTCCTGAAAGAAAAGAAAATCCTCACCCTTTCAACAGTTTCTAAAAACAAAACAATAATCATCCGTCATAGCGGGAACACCGTCTTCCTCCACATCGTCTCCGTTTTCACAAGTCTTGGCCACTCCTCAAAATAAAGCTCAACTCAAAAACATTTTAATCAATCATTATGGGGCAACACTCTGCTTCTGGTGTAAGGCTTAATAAATTAAAACCCTACATAGATATAATCTATTGGAATAATCCCAATCAGTTAGTAGAGCGCTTATACTTGCTTCATGCGTCAAAACAAGCTGGACACACAGGACATGAGGCAGAAATCGCCCACATTGAACAACAACTCAGACATGCTCAAATTATCTTATAAGCCATCCCCCATCAAAGTGGGTATCGATCATGAATTGCATAAACCAGCCCGTCACATTTATGAACGCCGTCGTGTGATTTCCAAAGGTGTGGATGAACTTCGGCAAGCAGACCTGGTTGAGATGATACCTTATTCTAACGTTAACGACGGTGTACGCTATATGTTGACCGTCATTGATGTCTATTCCAAAATGGCTTTTGTTGAACCAGTAAAAAATAAAACTGGTGTCTTAGTCACAAAAGCCTTTCAACATATTATTGAACAATCAAAACGTCAGCCTCACTTGTTACACACCGACCAGGGCAAATACTTTTTCAACAAGGATTTCTCCAGTTTTCTCAAATCTAAGGATATTCACCATTACACCACATATAGCAATCTCAAAGCTAGCGTAGTTGAACGCTTCAATCGAACATTAAAAAGTTATATGTGGAAAGAGTTTACAATACATGGTTCCTATCGATGGATAGACTGGTTACCTCAACGTGTGTCACGATACAACAACACAATTCATTCCACTATTGGTATGAAACCACGTCTCGTCAACAAGAATCTACCCAGACTCAATAGACTGTTTAACCCTATAAAAAGGGTTGACCCAAGGCGACATCGCCTTAAAATTGGGGATTTTCTTCGCATCAGTAAACATAGAAGTGTGTTTTCAAAGTGGTCGACAGAATTTTTTTAAATTCGCCAAGTCAAGCTAGGTCAACCAGTGACGTATCTTTTAAAAGATCAAAGCGGTCAACCCATCAAAGGACAATTCTATTACGAAGAAGTGCAAAAAACATTATATCCCAACGATTATCTCATTGAACGAGTAATTAAAGTCCAAGGTGCAAAATATTTTGTAACGTAGTTAGGGTTTCCTTCCACATTTAATTCATGGGTCAATAAACATGATTTTTGTAATAAAACCCTATTTATTTATTTAATTAGACTAAACCCCTTTAAAAAAAGTGTGTAACTCCCTTCCCTCATCCAATCCAATCCATCATGGCTACAAAAGACACCATGATCTCCATCATATCCATATCTCGTCCCGTTTACAAAATTTCTCCAAATAACAAAAATAACAGAAAACATAGGTTAAACCCCAAACACGTGCATAGGTTTTTCACCTAGAGACATGAAATTTATGGTGCGGGTAGACGGGGTAAATACCAACCATTCATGTAAAACAAACTTATTTTGTCAACTTGACCGTTTCCAAAATAATGACAAATTCAGAACCAACAATTTAAAAAAAATACCAACAGACATTCATAGCAAAGAGCACGTCATCCCAACGCCAACAACACCTCATTCGTTAAAATCTGACCATGCGTTCGCGAATTATCGCCAATGTTCGCGAGAAAGTAGGCTATCATTTTGTTTTGTCCTACACACTTGAAACTTGCTGTCCGCCTAGGGGGCCTAGGGACCTTACATTAACGTCAAACAAACTTTTGTCCATAATTCACCGTTTCCAAAATAGCGCCAATGTCAAAAACAAATATTTTCTAAATAAATGTAAAATACCAACACACATTCTTAGCAAAGGGGACGTCACCCCAACGCCAAAAATACCTCATTCGTTAAAATCCGAGCATGCGTTCGGGAGATATCGGCAAAGTTTATATGAAAGTAGGCGGGAAAGCAGAACTCCTATTCTAGGACTACTCCCCTTCAATGAAGCACAACAAGCTATATGCAATGTGATACGACTTACGACCAATGCAAGCGAAGTAACTTATCCGTGTTTCCCGGTCAATGCATGTGAGATTTTCGAAGTGAAATGCCATGTCCTGTGGTTCGGATTCCACGTAAAAAGGAGGTCCCGTGGCTCATGATCGTGCGACTAACGGGCACGTTAAACTACAAGCTTCCTTTCTTAACTTATCCGTATCTTCCCTCTTACAAAATTGCGTGTTAATTGCGCAACTAGATCCCTGTCCTATTGATTTTTAAGTTTTAATAGAATTCTCAGCTACCATCTTGAAAATATGGCAGGGGTGTTCTTTTGCCTTTGGCATACAAAGCCCATATACGGTTCTACAATGATGCTAATTTAAGATATTGTATCTCTGAAATATATAGAGTTATTTGTTTGTATATTTTTGAATTTCAGACTGGCTGCGTTGCTCAGCGGTAACGTTTACGCTTGCTGTGCCCAAGGTTGCAGGTTCGTATCCTGGCACAATCAGCTTGCATTTGAGGGTGCGCAAATGCGAGGGAGCCGTGTCAGTAATTTACTAGCACATTAAAGATCCCCTTCAGGGCAAAATTCCGGCACCCCGCCGTCTCTAAAAGTCAGAGTAAATAAACGGGACGTAAAATTAATACCATTATTATTATATTATAATTTCAAGATGGTCTCTGTGTGCTATATTCAGATATACAGGTGTCGGAAAATAAGAGGTAGAAAATCAAACCACGCATGGGGGTGGGTCTGGGGAGCAATATGAGTTAAGATACCTGTGGGCGCAAACCAACCGTTCCCTGAGGGCATTTTTAATTACGAGGAAACTTGGCAACGTCGAGCAATGAGCAGCATCGAGTGCGGCGTTTACACTCTCGTGTGTTTCGAGCTGAGCAGCTGACCTGTGGTTCTCGAAGCTTAGTGGGCAAGGCACTGGCGCCGTTCAGTGTTCTCCCATCTGCTTCGGGTTCGAATCCGGAAAAACTTTTTTTTCTCCCATTTTTTCCCTTTGCATGACAGATCTTACTGCGCATTTATCACGACATTAACCTGGTCAATTCTGGGTCTCATTTTCAATTTTTAATATTAAATAAGCCCTTTATTCTTTGTTTATTCGCTCGCCGCGATAAATTCTACTTTGTCTTGTATTCATTTTGTCCGTATTATGAAGTAATATTAATTAAATCGGTTTTAAGTAGCTCGTTTCTTATCAAATTATTTCATTTCAAATTAATAGCGTCATTGAAAGAGCCATTACCGTAACAGATGGGAGCACACTGAACGGCGCCAGCGCCTTGCCCACTCAGCTACGAGAACCACAGGTCGGCTGCTCAGCTCGAAACAGACAAGAGTTTAGACCCCGCACTCGATGCATCTCATTACGCGACGTTGCCAAGTTTCCTAGTAATTACAAATGCTCACAGGGCCTTAACGGTTGGTTTGCACCCACAGGTATATTAACTCATATTGCTCCCCAGACCCACCACCATGCGTGGTTATATTTTCAACCTCTTATTTTCCGACACCCTGTATATGAATAATGGTAGCGAGTTCATTTATATGGTACCCCACACTCACAAATTTTCGCGTTAGTTGTGGACTTGTGGTATTATATAGTGCGTTAATGATATTCAACTTTTAAGAATACGCCCAGCCACCATAATGAATGTATGGGTTCGCAGTTAATTTAACTTGGCCATTGGAAGCCACTTACAAAGTTCTACATTACTGCGGATTTTACTTAAAAGTACTTTGAGTTATTCATTATCATATTCTCTATTTTCAAGATGGACACCGCGCGTTGTAACTAGTGTGTTATTCTTATGTCTAATTTCAGCAAGGTCCCTAATATAGTAAGTTACATGCTTTCTTCTAATTTTCGTTTAATTACGCAATAGACTACATGCTGAATGATCCGCTATTACGTTTTAATATTGCGGACCTCCGCCATCTTGAAACTTGCCTGTTATTATGCTTTGAGCATACAATACTTCATATAGGTTTCCATATTATCACTAATTTTTGTTATTGTAGTTCTAAAAGATCGTAAGTTCTTTATTTTTAAATTAATAATTTCAGGCCTTTAAAGAAGGGTAGATGACTTCGCTCTTCCGTCCCTTAAAACCCCAATAACTAACTAAAGTATACAGATGTGTAACTCGTGATCTTATTGCACAATTGAAGCTAAACTTGGTAAAAATAGGTCCTCTTTAATAATTCGCCTAACCGCCATCTTGGATATAGCCTATGGAGTCACTGATCTTTTGTTTTTGGCATACAGAGTGACTTATAAGGTTCTATTGTATTCCTAAATTTCGTTATTACAGCTCTAGGATACCGAAAGTTATGAATCTATTTTAAAATTGGAAAATGGCTGCCGTGCGCTGTATTCAGTATGATAATCTTTCGACTAACGCAAGTGAGACCCCTTATATTATACTCACCTCTTGGAAATATTCGTCTTAATTACCTAATTTCATGCTGAGTTGTCGAATTCATAGTACGGCTAATAGTTCTCACAGCGACAATCTTCAATATGGCGAGTCTGTTCTTTTGTCTTGGCCATACAACGCCACATAATTATACGGTCCTAACTTGTCACAAATTTTCGTTACTATAGGTCTTAGTGTTGAGTTATTTAATTTTATATTTTATAATTTTAAGATGGTGGCTGCGTGCACTTTCAAATACACATCACGTTGGTAAAAGATAGTCTTCATATAAAACTCTGAATGCCAAGTACTGTGAACATTGATTTATTGGATCGTAGAGCTAGGAATTTTAAGTGCAAAAATATGGTCAAAAAGGTGCAATTCCTTAGTCGAAAAGGTGCAAATTTTAAATGTAATATGTTTATGACATAAGATATCAATCCACTACACTATGCATGTGGACATAAAATTCACTCTTGCATCGAGTGTTTTGCAAGAAAAAGTCCCAGAACACAAAATGATAAGATTATTCATCCTAAAATCTATTGAAACAAATAATATTCAACATTTCAATGTTTCGTTCAGTGAGGCGACAGGTCACTCAACAAAGAATTAAAACGAACGTTCTACATCAACCGACACAAGTGGTGCATATTTTGTTCGTATTCTGTAATCTATGTATTTGTTGGTTGCAAACTCCCGAACATCTGGATTTTTTCCTAAGCTCTGTTCCAGTTTGTCTTTAGCAACACCTTCTAGCACTTCCTTCACAACAATGAGAACAGCCTACTGTTCTTCCTTCTGTGGGTACTGCTCTCCCAAGTTTGTTATGGCGGTAGTCAGGAAAGAATAGCCATGCACGGTGAAAAGTTGGTCTTGCAGTTCTTGTTTTGTTGCTAGTTCTTTTCCTTTTTTTACAGCTGCAGAATCATTCGGTAAGGCTTGTACAAAACTGCATATAACATGAAAGTTTTCACAGATAAACTTTGCAGACTGTAACCATATACTGTACCCATGTGAAGAATAATACGTAGTCATACTTCCGGTTTGCTCAGCTTTGTCGGGGGTGGTGCATTCATTTCCTCTATATGACTTACGTATTCAGGGATTATGAGCCACAGGTCAACTCTTCAAATAAACTCAAAAATTACAATGTAACACAAATATTTAATTAATAAAGAAAATTTGACATACAAACTCAAAATACAACATTTAAACTCAAAATACAACTTTTACAAAATAAATCCTAGATGGGTATTGCTCCTTCCATTTCATAAGTTTCACTTCCATAGAGAACTTTTTAAAAATGTTTATTCATTTGAGCTCTCTAGGGCTCTATATTATTTTTATAAACTTATTCACTTTTAATGACATATTGGTAATTTAATCAGTTTAATTTGAGTCACTGGAATTGATAATCTACAATTACTTATCGTGACAATAATAATAATTCTCATAATTTCTGGGATCATATGAAATTTCAAAACATTATCTCTCGTATCTCTTATGGTATTGCTATTATGTTTGGGAATTCCATGTTCACCTGAGTTCACAAGATACTGAAAAGGTTTCAAATTAAGCAACCTCCCAGGTTGCTTTAGACTTGTGTTTTGCCCAAGTACTATCATTTCAGAGCATGTCACACCTTGAGAATATATAATATGGATATTACAACCGTTACTTCTTCATGAAATCTGAACGTACACATAGCATTATTTTGAATGTTAATTAGGTCATGGGGACACTGTCTGTCTTCATTTTAAACTCCTGGCGAGTTCAACGACTCCCGGATTGTTGACATAATACGTCTCGCTTCCCCCAAGCGATTAATGGTTTACTGACCTACCCTCGGCCTCTTGAAACTAATTTATGACCTGTCAGAACGACCGTCTGACTTGTACTGGAGTTCGCTTCTTCTTCACTGCTGTCGTGGTGAAAAAGGATGAAAACTTTAACATTTAAATCTACCAATCTCTAGATATCTATGCGGCTTTATATTGGCCGGTAATTCAATCACAGGAGGTAATAATTAATATCTGATTATCAACGATGGGCGGTTTGAAGTGCGACAATACATTTTTCCAACAGGGGCTCACAACTATCCATCATCGACATATTGTGTCTGCAACTAGGGCCTTTGCGTGGTCAATATACGACGATACAGTAATTTCAGTGGGAATTACACCGTCCACTTTGGTCACCAGCCATTCCTTTGACAACAGTGCAGTTATTTCAGTGGGAATACACCATGCACTTTGGTCACCACCCAAACTTCACTTGAACCCAACGCATGCTCCTATACAACAATATTTCTGGAGAGGGTAACACCCATGTTCTCTAGTTTTCACCAAAGCTCCCTTATTCATTGGGGGCGTGGTGGCGCAGTGGTCAAGCTGTATGCCTATCACCAAGGCGGCCCGGGTTCGTTTCCCGGTCAATGCATGTGAGATTTTCGAAGTGAAATGCCATGTCCTGTGGTTCGGATTCCACGTAAAACGGAGGTCCCATGGCTTATGATCGCGAGATTAACGGTCACGTTAAACTACAAGCTTCCTTTTTCCTTATTCATCAACATCTCTTTGATATTCAACTTCTTCAAAACCCATTCCAACTCCAATCAATATTAAAAAATCCTGGATATTTAGATATAACACCCTATGACGTTAATCTTTACAATGTGCTTAAATAGCATACACAACTCTATTCCTGTAAAGTTTTCAGTAGCTTTTTCATTTACCACGAACTTATTCATTCCTTTCCTGGTCTGACTTTTACAGTGTTATTAAACGACTCTTTAATTATCATTTATAAATTCATAAAGCAGTTTAACAAGAACACTAATGGCTCGAAACTTGTTACCTTAGTATCTGAAGAGATTTTACTCTTAACATAACAGCATTTCATTTTCTTAATCAATACTCAATCACAATGAATATTATATTTTATTCCTCTTTTCACTTATTTAATTGCTGTGTTCAGATTCATTCCTAACAAATCTGAATTACTCCCATTTTCACTTTCAAATTTATCCCTGTGTGACATCTCTAACATTTCAAATTAAACACGAAATCCCCAAAACATAATTCATATTATAAGCTTTGTACTCACATCATATTCCGGACATCTCCGGGGTTCCAATGCTTGTTGACCCGTTCACCCACTATATGGTTTAATTCCCCATCATAGCGACTATAACACACATTTCACTTAACCCTTCTTCGCACATGTTACACATTTTGATTACACTTATAACACCTCTCCGAGGTTTTTCTAACATGATTAATATAGGCTACTTGTAACACTAAATGACACTAAAAATTACTAAATTTTATACACAAAAATATGTTTTACACTCTATTAATTATTTTACACTCAAGCCTAATATTTGCTTGTTTTATCACTTGCGATTTCCTTTCACACGTTTCAGAATCTTGGGCCTTCCCCAAGAAATGTAGGTACTCGCGACGTCTGTCGGGTTTCTAACATCTACTTGATCTGATGTGAAAGTATCTGGTTCTTCCTACCCGTTACTGGTTACTCGGATAGTTTCTCTTACTGTATCTGCTAGCACTCTATCGGCCCTCGTCCTATAGTAGCGGCACGATAATGTCTATCTGTAGCGATCAGTCTGTATTTGCCTAGTGTCTCCCTTGACACGCTTCCTAGAGTCGCTGTTCTCTGATTTAACTACCGCTCCGTAGTGATTGTTTTCCACTCGTTTCTGCGTTCGGAACTGCCCTAATATAACACTATATTAGTCTTCTTTTCCCTATAACGCACTGAAGTATTCACTTACTTCTCTGATTTCACGAACTTGATTCGTACTATACTTCCGAATTGTATCACTCCTAGATTCTGATTTTACAAGCACGGAACAATTCAGAATCCCTATGTTTCGTTTAGACCCAAACTTGGTCTTAATATACTTTCCGATACTGTTATAACACACTCGGTGTTTGCTCGACTTTTCGATACTGGCAAAGTAATCTACCACCTTGTCCGATGTTCACGGTACTGATGTACAATTTCGCAGTATAACTTTTCCTAAAGCCCACGTGACTTGATACTTTCTGCTAAAGTCTGGCAACCCACTATGGTTTCCTATACTAGTTGTGTCTTAACGCAGCTGGACCAATCTCTGGTCTGATGAACGTGGTGACACCTCTTCACAGAGTGTTCTGAAGACTGTATGATACGACGCCTCTCCTCACAGAGGTTATCCGACGACTGTATAACGATGATACGTCGTTTCTCCATAGAGAAACTCACAAGACTGTATGATTTCTGCTGGCCGGTCTGGCTATTTATTCATTTCAGAAATAATTAGGGTAGGGTCCATCTTTTTGCAAACTACTTTCCAAACTAGGTTTCGTACGATCATGAAAAAATTATCCGTAGACTCCTCGTGGCTTCAATGTTCCAAAAATATATTAGTTTCCAAAAACCGATCACAGGATTAATTAATATTAATCTCCAGGTAATTTTATCTTGTGTGGGCGAGATCAATTCTCCTAAATTCCCCCACCAGAGTCTTACGCCCCTCTTCAATGTCGTCATGCTGAGTTAGTATTCCTTTCCTGTGATATTATAAAAAAATTATATCGGCCAAAATTATAATTCCCAATATCATCCATATTTGCTATCTCAGATCTTAATAATTTTGCGTTTCTCTCCAAATTGGCGTTTTTTGCACCATATTATTGGCTACCTCACTGCTGACATGGCACAAATCTCGATTATAGGGACTTCCCCAGCCTACACATCCGTATAAAAATATCTCGTGCTCGTGCGCCACGTTGCACTAATGCCCGATAAGCTTCCAGTCAAAGTACGCCTTAGTGACGAATACACGGCTTGCAAGTAATGAATTCTGATAACGCAATGTATTGCTTGTGGGTCATCTGACAATCTTTCTTCTTGCGCAACCATAGATTTAGCCATGTAGTAAGAGTCTCTAAATATCACACATTTTCTACTGAAGTATTACGGGTTCGATATCCTTCTACCAGCCCAACATGGGTACAATACCCCACCTAGTAAAGGCTGGGGAAGGTGGTAGAGAAAGCCCTGTCATTTCTGTGTAATTTTGTATTCTAGCGGGAGCTTTCTTATTTTCTTAATACAAGATACAAATTCATTCACGTATGAATATTCGTCCTTTAGTGCCTCACAAACTCGGTGCAATGCATGTGCAATACACGTCACATGTTTTAGATTGGAGTACATAGGCTTCAGGTTGGCAACCGCCAGTAACATGTATGATGCCTGGTTCGTCAACACTAGCCATACGCGATCGTTTTTTTTTTCCTTCAGGTCATAATACAAATTGATGAAACTTTGCATCACAGTAGTGTTGTGTTTTGTTGAAATAATAGGTTTTCACTGGTTGTCCATTCAGGGGTGCCACTAAAATGCTCAAAATATATCTGTTCTGCCTATCAGTGGTTTCATCTAAGAAAAAAACTGGATTGCAAACTACTACTTGCCTGATATGCTATAGTTTCTCTTCATGTAGAGGCTGAAGATATGATTTGCGTAAGGTGCTCTCATCAGGAAGAGATTTCCCAGTATATTTCGGCAGGTACGATTTCATAATTGGGTTTTTGAGCTTTGAAAGTGGAATATCACAAGCCACAAATGTCTTTGCAGTATCAGTCAAAAATTCACTTTTCTTCCTTGAGCTTGGAGAAGCTAATGCCTCGCCAATAAATTGTTGTCGCGTTCCTTATTTGTTACACCTTAATTCCGTATCCATTACGTGTTTCGCACTGTCTATATGATGCTTAAAAGACGGCCTCGCTGGTGATAATCGTCAATTGCAATTGCCACATCACAAACACCGAACCACAGAACAGACCAGCCACTCTCAATACCATGAGCACTAAAATCTTTAACTAAATCACATAATTTTCCTACACTCAGTTTCTGTTTCGGCATAATGATAGACGACAACAAAGAACAGTATCATAGCAGGAACTTGTTAAAGCGTCTGAACTACTGTCTTGCGAACGAACAGGTGCTTACTCATACAGTGGCAGTAGTGGTTTTTGAGGAGTTCCGCAGCCTCCTCCTCCTCCCCTCCTCACAAGATGGCGGCGGTGCGATATCTCTCGAACCCATGGTTGGATTTTAAAAAATGTGGTGTTGTTGAACTCGGGCTAACACCCCCTTTCCAATGGACAACATATTTCAACCCCAAAAATAAAACCTACCCCTACTAGGGGGTGAAATTGAATTTTTTAGAGAATCTCTCTTTCCAATTGCAACATGTGAGAGTTTGAATGCCGATATGGATTTAAACGTTGTTCTACATAAAGTGCATGTGTACGGTCGATAGTCACTGTGAATTAACATGCATGTTTTTTGTTTTTGTTTTTTACGCATGCCCACTCATGGCTTTTGTAAGAGGGTGGGGGAGTGGATCCCTATGGATGGGTTATTGTTGACGGGTCATTGTTGGCGGGGTCATTGTTGTCGAGTCCTTGTGGACGAGTCCTTGTGGACAAGTCCTTGTGGACACGTCCTTGTGGACAGGTCCCTGTGGACAGGTCCCTGTGGACGAGTCCTTGTCCCTTTGGACTGATCCCTTTGGACGGGTCCCTTTGGCCTGGTTCCTACGGACGAGCCCATGAATTTATTTAAATTATGTCAAAGGGCCTAACTACATGTGTGTGTGTTGAATTGACGTTTTTCACTAATCCCCCACTACTATAATGGGATAACGATATGAAAGGAAAGTGACGAAATACATGTGAACATACAAGGGATCTAACATGGTGGATGGATGTGTTCTAACAAGTCATTTGTAGTTGAAAGAGAATAATACATGTTCTTAAGATGTTAAAACTGAGGAGATGGCATGTACAGTAAGACGTCTTGTTACTTCCTGTGTCATATTACAGACATGACAGAGAGCGCACAGATCTGTTGCTATGACTAACACTGCAGTAATTTGAAACCGCAAGTGTTCATTAAGACAATGGATGACGATCATGCAAAGTTAGCAGTTATTGGATATTACACAGGTGTTCCTTCCGGTGTCATGTTGCTGACATACCAGAGAGCACACACTGCTGTTGCTATGACTGACGCTGCAGTAATTTGAAACCCCATATGTTGATTAAAACAATGGGTGATGATCATGCAAAGTCAGCAGTCAATGGATACCACACAGGTGTTCCTAGTGTACTTTGGACTCTCAGCTGGATTGGGAAAGGAATTGCAATGATCTGCAAAAAACTGCTGACACGAGCGATGAGAGTTTATATAAGAGAGGTGTCCTATATCTCCCTACTGTCAGTCTTTATTACTCGCTTTGAGTGAACAGTGCTCTATTACTGCTCAAGAGTTGTAAAAAAAAGCCGTTTTGGTAGAAAATCATTACATTATTTTGCATGGTAAGTACTTATTATTAATGGATTGTAGTCTTTTATTACTAATTGATGTTGAAGTTATTGATTGGAATGTATTTATTGATTGATTGTTTGATTGTTTTGTTTACAGATAATTGGGTACCTGTAGGCTACCAGATTCCTACAATCTGTTCATTCAGTGGCAGCAGTTGATAAATTATAAAAAGGTAAGTGCCCCTCTAAGAACTTTTAAACAGTTAGAGTGATATTTTCCAATGTTCACTACTAGATGTCAGTGAAAATGGTATATTTGGCAGTCAAAAGTTGGAACTACTTGACCATGGTGTGTAAAGCTAATTTTGTAGGTTAGATTTGGATTACCGCTGTATTAAGTCTGAATGTTCATTGCTAAGTGTCAGTGACATAGGGAATATTTTAAGTCTTAACCTCAGTTCACCTAACATAACCTAACTTTACCTAACTTAACCTTATCACTTGACATATTTTACAAGTTTAGACTTGCTTTATAACTGACTATGACGTCACACTTAGCTCACTTAACTGGTGGCTGCTGGTTTCTATCACGTGACATGTTCTACAAGTTTAGACTTGTTTTAAGACTGGCTATGACGTCACACTTAGCTCACTTAACTGGTGGTTGCTGGTTTCTATCACGTAACATGTTCTACAAGTTTAGACTTGTTTTAAGACTGGCTATGACGTCACACTTAGCTCACTTAACTGGTGGCTGCTGGTTTCTATCACGTGACATTTTCTACAAGTTTAGACTTGCTTTAAGACTGGCTATGACGACACACCTAGCTCACTTAACTGGCGACTACTGGTTTCTATCACTCTATCAAGTTCCAATGTTCACCGCTAGATGTCAGTGACAGTGGTATATAGTAACCCCAGTTAGAACTACATGAAGTTAGACTAGCTAGGAGTTCACAGATGATCGATTTAAATACCCTGCTATAACCATTGACTGGAATATAATTAAACTATTGATATTGTACTTTGTTTTTACCATTTATTAACGTTTATGATTTCTTTCTTTTATAGATAATTTCGAAAGGGATCATAATGTTCAAGTGTGGTGACTGTAAGAAACAGTTCTCAAGACCTGACAACCTTCAACGACACGCAAATGTTAAACATAACATTAAAATGTTTGTGTGCAGTCATTGTGCTACCACATTTAACAGACAAGATAATCTTACACGTCATGTAAATTTAAAGCATGTTAGTTCAGCACCATTTTCATGTTCAGTTTGTGAACTTGGTTTTTCTGCTGTAAAGCGATATCAATCCCACATGGTTGAAGTGCATGGTGAACAACAAGAATTAAAAACTGTAAAACCAACAACTAGCACGGAATCTTTAAACGAAAGTGATGCTCAAAAGCGTAAACGTTCTCAAGATTGTGAAAATAGTTGTGCAACAAAAAGAAAAAAGAATGGTGAACCTTCAATAACACATTGTAATGTATGTAATATTGATATACCTTCTTCAATCATTCATGGACATTTACGCAGTATTCATCATAAAAATAACGCTTGCCATGAAAGAAATTCTGGAAATGTTCAACAAATTGGTAGTGCATTTAAAAGTCGAATTGCTAGTTATAGACTTTATAGTAAAGAAAAAACTCAAAGTATTGAATCATTTTTAAAAAAATGTTCAACCAACTGTGTTTGGCTTAGTAGAAAATGTTTTAGTAGAGCATAAAACAATTAAAATGAATTTTGAACTTTTTGGCCTCTATGTAAAAACTGGGAGCGAAGGTGAAATTACAGATATCAAATCTTTTAATACAAAAAACATAATTGTTAGCGAATCAACTAATATTAGTGATATATATCAAAATATTTCAAGTGCCATCATCGTGAAGAGTGAAGAGTTCCAGGAAAGGGAGTCAGGCTGGGCGTTGGTTGAAGTACTTTATTTAGAAACCAACCTGAATAAATATAATCCCCTTCGAGCATCATCATACATTGATTTACCTGCATGGATTAAACGTAAGAATGATTGTGTAAACGTTATGAATAATGATGACGCATGCTTTGCATGGGCTGTAACCTCAGCTCTCCATCCAGCAGCGATGAATGAAAAGAGAACGTCATCATATCCTCACTATTCTTCAGTGTTAGATTTAAAAGAAATAGAATTTCCTATGGCGATAAAAGACATTCAACGTTTTGAAGAGCTGAACAATGTAAGTATTAATGTTTATGGAATTGAAAATAAGAGTATAGTTGGTCCTCTATATTATACTCAGGAAAAAAAGGATACTCATGTAAATTTACTATACATAACCAAAGGTGAAAATGCTCACTATTGTTGGATAAAACATTTATGTAGACTTGTTGGTAGTCAACTATCAAAATACAAAGGTAAGAAGTGGTTGTGCGATGGCTGTTTGCTATATTTCAGAAAAGAGGACCAACTAACTCAACATCAAAAATGGGGGTGTAATCATGTGTGTACGGTATTACCGACTCCTAAAAATAACATTCTAAAATTTAAGGATTATGAGAAACAGCTTCGAGTACCATTTGTTATATATGCTGACTTCGAGGCTTTGCTAAAACCATTTAATACATGTTCATCAAATCCAGCCCAACCTTTCACCAACACTACTCACATTCATGAACCTTTTAGCTTTGCATATTATATTAAATGTAGTTATGATGACTCTTTAAATAAGTTCGAGCTCTATAGAGGACCTGATGCACCTAAAGTTTTTATGGAAAGGCTTGAGAAAGATGCCGTCCGTATATCCTCTATTTTAAATACGATCATTCCAATGGAGCCACTAACTTCATTAGAGCAAATGAATTTTGAAACTGAAACTAATTGTTTTATATGTGGTGAATGTTTATATACAGACAGGGTTCGCGATCATGACCATTTAACAGGAAAATATCGTGGTGCGGCTCACCAAGAATGTAATTTAAATTATAGAGTAAGTAAATTCATTCCGGTCATTCTACACAATGGTAGCAAATACGATAACCACTTTATCGTTAAAGAATTTGGAGCTTCAGATGTGAAAATTGATGTTATTGCAAATAATAAGGAACAATACATATCGTTCACAAAATACATCAAAACTAGCAATAAAAAAAACATTAAACTGCGATTTTTAGATTCATTCCACTTTATGTCGAGTAGTCTTGATAAGCTGGCTAGTAATTTAAAATCAGATCAGTTTCATGAAATTCAACGTGTCTTTCCTAAAGAAGATGATTTTAATTTGATTCGTCAAAAGGGTATATTCCCTTATGAATATATTAACTGTGTGGAACGTCTTGAGGAGTGTTCTTTACCACCGAAAGATGCATTTTACAGTTCCTTAAACAAAAGTCATATCAGTGATCAGGAATATTTACATGCACAACGTGTATGGACACAGTTCGACATTCAAACTTTAGGAGAATTTTCAGACATATATTTGAAGACAGATGTGTTGTTATTAGCAGATGTTTTTGAAAATTTTCGGAATGTTTGTATGAAAACTTATGACCTTGATCCTTGTCAGTATTTCACAGCTCCTGGGTTAAGTTTCAGTTCAATGTTGAAAAAAAACGAAAGTAAATTTAGAATTAATGACTGATATAGACATGATCAATTTTATAAAATCATCAATTCGAGGTGGATTAAGTCAATGTAGTGGACGGTACTCTAATGCGAATAATAAATACATGCCTAGCTACAACCCTTGTGAAGAGTCAAAGTATATTGTCTACCTCGATGCAAATAACCAATATGGTTGGGCTATGAGTCAATATCTACCACTGAAAGATTTTCGCTGGCTGACACAACCTGAAATTGATGTCTTACATGTTGACACTCTTAATGATAACGATGATAAAGGATATATTTTAGAGGTAAATCTTGAGTACCCTAAAGAGTTACATGATGATCATAATGATTTACCATTTTGTCCTGAGAATATGAAATCTCCATACATCACATCACGAACAAAAATGTTAATTGCTAATGTAAATGATAAATGTAAATATTTAATACATTATCAAAACTTGAAACAGTGTCTACAGCATGGATTGAAATTAACTAAAATTCATCGCGTATTGCAATTTCATCAGTCAGCATGGCTCAAACCGTATATTGATCTAAACAATAATTTAAGAACGCAGTCAACAAACGCGTTTGAAAAAGATTTTTATAAACTCATGAATAATAGTGTTTTTGGAAAGACTATGGAGAATGTTGATAAACGAGTTGATGTAAAGCTGATAAGAAAGTGGGAGAATGATGGTAAAAGGTATGGTGCGAGCAAGTTAATAAGCAAGCCTAACTTTCATAGCTGTTCAATTATTCATGAGGATTTAGTTGTAATACAAATGAATCGTCTTAAAGTAACTTACAACAAACCCATATATGTGGGTTACACCATTCTGGAATTATCAAAAACACTTATGTATGAATTTCACTGTGATTATGTAAAGAAAAACTATCTTGATAATGCTAAATTACTCTACACAGACACAGATCCTTTTATTTATGAGTTTAAAACTGATGATTTTTTACGAGGATATCAAAACTGAGCTAAATAGGTTTGATACAAGTGACTACCCCAAGGATAATATTTACCATTTACCTCTAGTAAACAAAAA
The DNA here is from genome assembly GCA_946902985.2 of Meconema thalassinum. Lineage (NCBI taxonomy): Eukaryota > Metazoa > Arthropoda > Insecta > Orthoptera > Tettigoniidae > Meconema > Meconema thalassinum. The sequence goes on along the minus strand of OX336389.2, from coordinate 583,887,390 downwards.
GGTTCTTGGGAAATTTAAGGATGAATGTGCTGGTGTTATTATAGACACCTTTGTAGGCACAAAATCTAAATCATACAGCTATATGACAATTGATGATGTAGTAGTAAAAAAATTAAAAGGAGTGAAAAAGAATGTTGTTAGTAAAGAGTTAGATATAAGTGATTATAAAAACTGTATAGTTAGTAACCCACCTGTATTATATAAGAAAATGTGTGTATTTAGAAGTAAAAATCATCAGCTACATACCAATTTGTTGAACAAAGTTGCTTTAAGTAATGAAGACAACAAACGATTCATTATACCCAACACATTTAATACTCTTGCTTGGGGAAACAGTCGTATTGACGACTATTACTTTACTTAAGTCTAATGATCACTATATTGAAATATTTGTAGTGTGTTTTATATTGTAATATTTTTTGTAAAAACTGTAAGTAGAATGTATAATGTTAGGCTACAGTAGTTTAGTAAAAATAAGATAAGTAATACATTTTAGTGTAAAATGTTTGCTTTTGTATATTACGAAAAAGATTTTAAAAAATTTACTGAATGTGTGAACTAAACAAGGGGAATGTAAAAAATGTAAAGTGGAAATTGTAAATATCCATGTGTGAAAAAGTGAAATGGCTATCACCATTTTAAAATTAAAAAGACATTGTAATCTGGTAAACCTCGTTTTTTATTTCACAACAACAAAAATGTACAGAATGTGTAAACTAAACAAGGGAATGTAAAAAATGAAAAGTGGAAATTGTAAATATTCATGTGTGAAAAAATGAAATGGCTATCACCATTTTAAAAAAATAAAAGATATAGTGATTTAGTGAACCTTATTTATATTTCACAAAAAAATGTACAGAATGTGTGAACTAAACAAGGGGAATGTAAAAAATGTAAAGTGGAAATTGTAAATATTCATGTGTGAAAAAATGAAAATGAAGAAATGACTATCACCATTTTTAGAATTAAAAGACATTGTGATCTGGTAAACCTTGTTTTTATTTCACAACAACAAAAATGTACAGAATGTTTAAACTAAACAAGGGGAATGTAAAAAAATGTAAAGTGGAAATTGTAAATATTCATGTGTGAAAAAAATGAAATGGCTATCACCCTTTTTTAAAATAAAAGACATTGCGATCTTGTAAACCTTGTTTTTATTTCACAACAAATAGAGTTTTACAAAAATAGAAAACAAAGAAATACCAATTCCTCAATCCTTTTCAATGTCCATGTCCACTCATTATTAACTTTCCTTTTATAACACTAATCACAATGACGACTGCCAACCTCTCTCCCACTGAGACATCACAGAATGTCAAAACTTGTTTAGCTTTTCAACGATACTTTATCCGCTACACGTCTTAATGCAGAATGACTGTGGTGATAAGAAAGGTGCATGCTTGATCCAAAGGATTAATAGGTATATCACTATGCTGCAAAGGTTCTTCAAGACAGGTTCCAGGACTACACAAATAATAACCAGGTAGGTAGATTTCAAAAGTCAAGTATTGAATTACTTTGTTAATGACGCCATTGCCAGTACAGGTCTGGCATATCCTTTTCCATCGATGGTAGAAAGGTTTGATCTTCCTCCTCCTCCTCTGTGGATGATGTTTGTTGTTGTTGCTTTTTTTCTTCATTACTCCCGTGGTATGAGGAAACAAAGTCTTTACACTGACTTTTATGACCATGATACAGTTTGACTAGCTGACAAGTAGCACACTGTCGCATAGAGGGTATTTTTGCCATAGCCACTTGCTTATGGTGATCATAATCCGTACATGGTTGCAATTCACTTAACACAGGGTCTTGAGTCCATGATTTTGGTACATGTTGCCAGATTTCTTTCACTGCATTTGCTGCGACATAATAAATGAATGATTTTGGAAGAGCCAATAATTCTTCTTTAGTAAAACTGTCTAGTTTCTTTTTACACACAAAGAACTTTCCAATCGCTTTATCGGTAGCATCCCCTTTCTCCATGGTATTACGTTGATGTTTACACGTCGCTTGTAGAAATCTCACTGGTGTCATCCACAGGTAAACCTTTAGTTTTAATTTTATTTAACAACTCCCAGCAGGCATTGGTGGATAGCCAATGAAACAATTGCCACACCTGTGCCAAGGCATTATGGGTAATATTGTCACAGGGGCAGCGATCCATGAGTGTTTGCAGCGATGGGCAGCCCATGTCCATTAAATCGATACATTGACAGTAAGACGCTAAAAATGGTTGTAACCATTGACGTTTTTCACTACCTTTCACAAATATTACATGGGCAGAAGACAAGTGGGCTTTCATGACCATGTCCAGGTGCTTATATGAAATGGTTCCCCGCTTCCAGTCAAGTTGCATATGAGTTTCAATCCACTGGGTTTGTTTACGGTCTTTATCACACAACAAATCAAACGCATAAGGTGGTTTAAACACCAAATGAGTAGCTTGTGATATCCAAAAAGTGGAACAATCGATGATGGCCACTTCTTTAAATATAAATTTGTTATCTCCAATTTTAAACCATTGACAGTCGACAATCAGTGTACGCAACATGTTCACTCTTGTCTGGATCAAGTCCAACTGACCACAGACTGACAATTGTTCAGTAAGGTGTACCCATGTCATTTACATACATTCCATTCTAGTAAAAGAAAAGAAAAACATCGAGTAGTCACTATAGAGGTTAGGATATGACAGGGGGGCATAAGAAATAATAATATAACAACAACAACCAATTTTTTTATTTCATTATTTTATTAGCATAACAAGTTTTACATTCTTTTTCCATTCTAGGATAGAGGCGGTACCATCTCATACAACAAAAAAGTATTTTGTGTTTATAGTGTCCATAACACCGATGATATCCCAATGTCTCTAAACTGGATGTTTTTGACTGTGAGCTGCTCACTGAAGCACTGTTGACACCATAAAGTCCACACGTATCATAACTTTTTTCATCACTCAGAGGCATGAGTGAGGGGTAACTTGAATGACAGGGTATATTACCCACCTCCATTCTGCACAGGTAGGGGCAGGCAGGTGACCAGCGCTGATGTTCATGCATGGGTTCATCGCTCTCTTGCCATTGGTCTAAGATGATGGGACAAAACACACATTTCACTTCATCTCTTCTTTTTAAATAGTAGAATCCAGCGGCTGCTAAGGCTTGAGGGTTTATAAAAGGCACCGGCCATGTTGCAAAGGTCTTGAAACGTTGTTCCTCAGATTTTAAATTCATGGATGTAACTTCTCTTGAGGCTTGAAAGCAAGACATGACTGAGCGGTTTGATGTGTGTTGACCTGCTATTTATACACTTGTCACTTGGTTGGACAGTGGATAATAGTTGACTTGTTTGTGATGAATAATCAAACAGTAGGCCGTGGTATTGGCTGGAACATTGTCATGCGTTTCAAAATCTAGTCGAATGTCAATATTGGATGGTTTGACAGACTCTTTCAAGTAGGAACAGTCAAAGACAATCAGTGGCGCCCTTGTCTTAAAAGCTTGGGGTGATAACATTGGACAATTCTCTTTTTGATAATACGACCATCTAAATTTAGAAAACAAGTCGTACAGGGGGGCAAACTTATTTTTTGAAAAATCTAAATCCAACCCTTCATAGGGAAACACAGCACCGTTGAGGAAAAGACGTGCATTTCTCAATTGCAGGTGATCAAATTGCGTGACATCTTTGGTTTGTTGATACTTGCGATTCGTTTGAAAACCCACAATCATGTAGAGAGGTCTCTCTGTATAGCGGGCTGTTTTTATAGACCAACTGTGTGTGTTGGTGGTGGGCAATAACGGGTACTCATGGAGTGCCCAGCTTCTAAATTCCATGGGTAGAGGTATATCTCTCTTTACCATTTTGAGTATGTCCAGTTTTTTGCTATCGTTAAGGGTCACATGAGGCACTTTCCATAGCAAGCGTTGTAGTTGAATTTTTGAATCAATGGGGGCATTGTCGACTCCCTTGAGTGCATTATTATCACTCCTGTCTCTCACCAGATAAAGCACTTGCCTTGCGTTGACCACAATGCGCTGGTGATCTTCAGCAAAGCCTAAAATCAGTTTAAGAGGTAAATATCCAGTGAAGGTGCCATCGGTGTGTACCATCCAGTCATTGGTCGAGTCAGGGCACCAACCTGACATGCAAAGTGTTTTAGCTTCTTCCTCACTATAAGAGGGATATAGTTTCATGACACTGGAAATACCCACATTTCGAGTGATATCCACCACGATATCGTTAATGACATAACGTACTTCAGAAAACAGGAAGGCGAAAGCATGGTTGGCTAACTTGTATGTAGTGGGTGTAGAACCATCGGCTTTGGTGAGCCGACCTTCAATCTGAATAACACTTTCATGCGGTAGAGTGTAAATATCTTGGTTGTTGATAACAAATTGAATTTCATCATTGTTATTGAATCCAGGTGTTTGAGCTTGATAAGAATGCAGATCAATTCTTACCACTCCTGGTTGCTCCTCGATGTGGTTGGCTACCTCTAGAATAGAATTCATCGCGGGGGTTAATGTGGTAACCCAAATGCTGTAAAATCTGCTTGTTCTGAGATGTTAACGTGTATTCACGTGGTAAACAACTAACACCATTCCTAGACGGTGCTGTTGCTTTATATACAAACTTCATAGTGGTTTTAGCACCAACTTGTAAGTCACTGGTGTGGTAGAATCTAGATCAATGAGTTGTTGCTCTCTATTGATCAGTCTTAATGTTATATTACTAATACCATGGACAGCCACAGAATGAAATAGCACCACTGGAGGGTTTTCACGAATAATATAGCCATTGGGCGATGTTACAATAAAGTCATAAAGCGAATGCGACGGTTCTTGATTGGTGTACACTTGACTAATAATATTACACGTCACCGACACATGATGGTCCTCAATGAATTTCACTTCATGGTCTGATTCCTTTTTTTTTGTTGGGCTCTAACACACGTGGTTTAAATCCTAGTAATGAACCAATGGAATCGGGGTGAGTTTTAAAGTCAATTTTGAATGTAGAAAAAATACTGCAGCGATGAGTGTTGGTATTTCCTACAAGTTCAAACTTGCGCGTTCCATCGAGAAATGACTTTAAACCATATTCATTGATCAACACCACATAAATGTGTTCATAAATGTCATCTATCGTGTATCCACCAGAGTTCAGGGTGAGCACAGAATCATCATAGTAAAACTTGTTGTTCACATTTTCACGTATGTTGTATATTCGATTGTACGTTTCAAGAGAAACAAGTCCTAAACCATAAGGTTTTTCACTCATTTCGATAGGTGGGTAAAAGTCTAGACTCACTTCAGGTCCACGTCCATGCAGTGTAAACGTCTTACTTTCCACCGACATACTGTTGACGTTTTTGCTTATGTTGCGTCTTATATAAAAAAAAACCACAAACGTCCACACTGTTGGCTGTTAAACGTTTGCTCACGTTTCACATTATAATATATCTTGATCCTGTTTCCAAAATAGGTCACTAGTTCCATGGGCGGGGGAAAATTCCCAAAACTGTCAAAGTACCATACAGTAGATCCCTCTTTGACATAAGCTACATAATGTGTTCCAGGTCCTCGGTGATCATCCAAATTGACAACAGCACATTCATGTTTCCAGGGTTGTGAGGGTAATTGGTTTCGCATAAACACACCTCGAAAATGAGAAAGCTTCAGTTGTTTAGCATAGCTTTCCACTTGCTGATGCGTCAGGGCATGTCTTGCTATGGTTGAGGTTAAAGATGTTTTTATTTTATTTCGAAAAGGTGAAATTCCAAATCCTTGTTGATAAAAGGCTGGCTTCAAATTGACATTTCTAGCCCCCATAGCAATGGCCTCCATTGTTTCATTGTGTCGCTGACTTTCATTGAGTTGTTGCTTGCCCTGTTGCACGGCTTTAATGGTTTTTGCCACTGCACTGGCGCCGCCTAAAAGTGAACCTAGAGCAGCCAGACCAGCGAATAATGCAGGTAAAAATCCCGCTCGTTTGGGGACGGGGATCACTCGCCCTTGTTTTGAACCCTGTCGCTGACGTTTTGGAATAACATGTCTCTGTGCTACTCGAAGAGCTTTCCTTATGGTCAACACATTATTTTTTCTTTTTTTCTTTCGTAAGGGCTTGTCCACGAATGTCATAAGCCCAGGCTTTGCCAAGGACAGGCTCATATTTTTTGTCTTTCTCACCACATATCTTTGTTTCACCATGATGATGATGACCAACAACCTTTCACAAGAAAGTTTAAGTCACAACTAACATTAGATTGTTATTTCATGGCTGTATATTCCAATTCTACATAAAGTGGGAAATCATTTATGGTTTTTCCAGCTTGCTTTTCATTCCATGTCAACAGGAGATGAAAGGATAATTCGTCTCCTGCATTGACAATTTCATGGTTATGGACCAACATCCTATGACCATTTATCTCTATTTGTAAATGGTTCTCATCAGGTATGGCATATTTGATGTGAATGGTTCCATTATAGTGTAGTCGATAGTGGCTTAAACCTGAAGCAAGCACATAGGTCAAGTGCTGGTCATGAACTAGCGGTATATGGTTTCTCTCATTCACAGGTTTTACATTTGTCAGATGCACTAAAAATACAGATGGGATAAATTTATAAAGCCTTTTCATTTCATAGGTCACGTATCGCTTGGTACAGACATCATTATCTTCTTGTGGGTCTTCCACGTGAATAATGCGGTGATGATTAGCGCTATAGCCATCCTCCGTAAACAGCAATTTATCATAAAACTCATACACCTTGTTATCCACATACTTTTTTGTAGTAACGTCTGTAGACACTTGAGGATGTTTTACATGAGTTAACCGCTTTCCTTTAAAGTCATAATCTCCTTGTTTTGTGCGTGGCACTACTGACCTATCCACATAGTGTTTATTAGCAGGATCTGTTTCTTGTTTAGGATCATGTATGGGAACAGACCTAGCTTTGACCATCAACGCACGTCCAAAAACATCCATCGTCAACCTGTAGTACGAGTCTACTGTTTATATGACAAGGCTCGGTGCGATGTACACACATCAAAAAAAGTTTTGCATCACCTCGGTTCCAAGAGTTCCGGAACCGTTAAATACAAAGGGAATAGAGATCATCACAAACAACATTTCAGCTCGTTTTATTGCTCATGAGACCCACACATTGCATGTTGTACCATCATACAGCTAGACTTTCAGCATTTGTGGTCCAGATTGCAGTACACACCACTACCTCTAATACCCAGTAGCACGTCCTCTTGCATTGATGCATGCCTGTATTCGCCGTGGCATACTATCCACAAGTTCATCAAGACACTGTTGGTCCAAATTGTCCCACTCCTCAACGACAATTCGGCGTAAATCTCTCAGAGTGGTTGGTGGGTCAAGACGTCCATAAACAGCCCTTTTCAACATATCCCAGGCATGTTCGATAGGGTTCATGTCTGGCGAACATGCTGGCCACTGTAGTCGAGCGATGTCGTTATCTTGAAGGAACGCATTCACAAGATGTGCACGATGAGGTCGAGAATTGTCGTCCATGAAGACAAATGCCTCTCCAATATTCTGCCGATATGGTTGCACTATGGGTCGGAGGATGTCATTCAGGTATCGTAAAGCCGTTTCGGAGCCTTCCATGACCACCAGTGGCGTACGTCGGCCCCACATAATGCCACCCCAAAACATCAGGGAACCACCACCTTGCTGCACTCGCTGGACAGTGTGTCTAAGACGTTCAGCCTGACCAGGGTGCCTCCAAACACGTCTCCGACGATTGTCTGGTTGAAGGCATATGCGACACTCATCGGTGAAGAGAACGTGATGCCAATTCCGTGGGGTCCATTCAGCATGTTGTTGGGCCCATCTGTACCGCGCTGCATGGTGTCGGGGTTGCAAAGCTGGACCTCGCCATGGACGTCGGGAGTGAAGTTGCGCATCATGCAGCCTATTGCGCACAGTTTGAGTTGAAACACGACGTCCTGTGGCTGAACGAAACGCATTATTCAACATGGTGGCATTGCTGTCAGGGTTCCTCCGAGCGGCAATCCGTAAGTAGCGGTCATCCACTACAGTAGTAGCCCTTGGGCGGCCTGAGCGAGGCCTGTCATCGACAGTTCCTGTATCTCTGTACCTCCTCCATGTCCGAACAACATCGCTTTGGTTCACTCTGAGACGCCTGGAAACTTCCCTTGTTGAGAGCCCTTCCTGACACAAAGTAACAATGCGGACGCGATCGAACTGCGGTATTGACCTTCTAGGCATGGTAGAACTACAGACAACATGAGCAGCGTACCTTCGTCCTGGTGGAATGACTGGAACTGATCGGCTGTCGTACCCCCTCCGTTTAATAGGCCCTGCTCATGCATGGTTGTTTACATCTTTGAGCAGTTTTAGTGACATCTATGAACAGTCAAAGGGACTGTATCTTGGATACAATATACACAGTCAACGTCTATATGCCGGAGATCTGGGAACCGAGGTGATGCAAAACGTTTTTTTGATGTGTGTATATAGACAGCCTGCTAGCCTCTCTAAGCCTTAGTTGAAATGAAGCTAATTAATCAGCAAGCAGCAAGAGTCATTCCCCGTGAGGGACATGGTTTCCCATCTTTGCCCCACATCACGTGAACAACGCCATGGTTCACTGTTTCCATCTTCCATTCGCTGCATCATTATGGGACCTTCCGGCTGTGGAAAGACCAATCTTTTGCTGACACTTATTACAGCGCCCAATGGTCTGTGTTTTCAAAATATTTATATTTTCGCAAAATCTCTCTACCAACCCCTCTACGTGTTTCTGGATCAAGTCATGTCTGGATTAAAAAAATGAGAATATGGGGTATTTTACATTTTCCACGCAAGAAAATGTTATTTCACCGGATGAGGTAAAGCCTGATTCACTCATGATTTTCGATGATGTATCCACTGAACGACAAGGTATCATTCAAAGCTATTTCAGCATGGGTCGACACAAACATATCGATTGCTTCTATCTTGGACAAACATATTCTAAAATGTCCTTACAGTTGATTCGTGACAATGCCAATGTCATGGTTTTATTTCGCCAGGACGAGAGGAACAGTCGTTACATTTATAATGAACATGTGAATCCGGATATGACCTTTCAAATGTTTACAGAATTGTGTGGTAAGTGCTGGAACACACAACGTCATGCCTGTTTAGTGATTGATAAACAAAGTGAACTCAACCAAGGGCGGTATCGCTTAGGGTTTGATCATTTTATTGCTATTGCTACTGTATCATTCCCTCTCAAGTCATTTGTCACGACATCATGGCGTTAGCAGAGAGTCAATTAAAAAAGCATATTATTAGAGCAGAAAATACTATTCGCCAAAAGTTTCGTCAATTGAAACGATCGCGTGCAGATCATGCTTTGTTTATTCAACAACATTTAACACCTCCGCTAAAAGCTATGTTGAAACCCTCTTTCAAGCCATCTGAAACGCTACCTACCGTTTCACAAGCCACTCAGACGCACCACGAGGACTCTGAGGAAGAGGAAGAGGAACAGGAAGATTTAACTAGTGTTAGCGAAGTTGAGGATAATGAGGAACAAGTGTCTACGCCTCAAAAAAAGGCATCACCCCTTGCAGAGTTTTTAAGAAAAAGGAAATCCTTGACCATGATCGAAACCCCTTGCCCTTTCAGATCGTCTCCATTTTCACAACTCTTGGCCACCCCTCAACATAAAGCTCAACTGAAAAACATTTTAATAAAATATTATGGATCAACACTGGAACCCTATTTCACCAATCTATTTGTTGGAAACACAGATACCACATATGGCGTTCACTATGAGAATGATAGTTTTAAAATTGGTGATTCATCGATTAAATTTAGTCGTACTAAAGCTGTCATTAAAAAGATCAACTATAAATTAACACCAGGACTGTTAAAACTACTATTCTCTCGGACTCCCTCATCTCAAGATTACACGTCAGAGGACCTTAGTAAATATAAATCCATTTTATTGGATACCCATGCCCACAAAAGACAGTATGATCCCACTCAACAAGTGAATGCTAATATATCCCAAAAATATAAAACCATCATTGCAAAAATGTTCCCCACTAGTCAAAGTGGTCGTCTTAAAGTGTCCGCTTCAGGAGTGACATTTAAACCATTAAAACCCCCACGTGGATGTTACCTACTGGCACAATCCAAATAAACTCGTCCAGCGACTACAGCTGTTGCATGCTTCACGTCAAGCCGGCCATACTGGTCACGATTGGGAAATTCAAGAAATTGAGGAAGAACTTCGAAATGCCAAAATTATTGTTTAAGCCCTCACCCATTAAAATGGGTATTGCTCTCGAGTTGCATCGTCCAGCTAGACGTCACTATCAGCGACTCAAGGTGATTTCACAGGGTGTGGATGAACTTTGGCAAGCAGACTTGGTTGAAATGATTCCCTATGCTAACGTTAACGATGGTGTACGCTATATGTTGACGGTCATTGATGTTTAATCCAAAATGGCGTTTGTTGAACCTGTGCGTCGCAAGTCTAGTCCACTAGTCACCAAAGCCTTTCAACATATTATTCAACAATCTAAACGTCAACCTCAGCTGCTACAAACCGACCAGGGAAAAGAATTTTTCAACAAGGATTTCTCCAGTTTTCTCAAATCTAAGGATATTCACCATTACATCACGTACAGCAATCTCAAAGCCAACGTGGTCGAGCGGTTCAACCGAATATTGAAAACCCATATGTGGAAAGCGTTTACCGCTCAGGGCACTTATCGCTGGTTGGACTTGTTACCTGAGTTAGTGTCACGTTACAACGACACCAAACACAGAACCATTGGGACCAAGCCACGACTTGTAACTAAAAATATTCCACAACTGGATAAACTGTTTAACCCCATAAAAACAGCAGACCCTAAACGTCATCGCCTTAACATTGGGGACCATGTTCGTGTAAGCAAATTCAAGTCCGTCTTCGACAAGGGCTACACACCAAATTGGGGGACTGAACTATTTCGAATTCGTCAAGTCAACCTGAACAGTCCAGTCACCTATTTACTCGAGGACCTCAACCATCAACCCATAAAAGGTAGGTTTTATCTTCAAGAACTTCAAAAGACAGCGTTTCCTAAACATTACCTTGTGGGAAAAGTGTTGAAACAAAAAGGAAATAAGCTATATGTAAAATGGTTGGGATTTAGCTCAGCCTTTAATTCTTGGATTAATAAATTACATGTTGTGTGAACCTGTGTGTCTTGTATTTATTTATTTACTCATGTTGTACTTAACCTACAGTCCTATGTACAGTCCTCAGCTATACATGTATTATGAGCAATACATATTTCTTTCTCTCTTCACCTGTGTTCTCTCTTACACTGACTACCCCCCCCCCCCCCCCTTCACCTCTCACCACTGTCAAAACAAGTTGTGACTTGTTAGATCTTATCGTGCACGTGCACAGGTGAACACCTGTGTGTTAGATCATATTACACATGAACTCACATTTTCTCACGTATGAAGCAAAACAGGATGTGACTTGTTTCACAAAGAGGACGGTAATAAGGTCATTTCACCCGTGTTCACATGTATTTCGTCACTTTCCTTTCATATCGTTATCCCATTATAGTAGTGGGGGATTAGTGAACAACGTCAATTCAACACACACAAATGTAGTTAGGCCCTTTGACATAATTTAAATAAATTCATGGGCTCGTCCGTAGGAATCAGGCCAAAGGGACCCGTCCAAAGGGATCAGTCCAAAGGGACAAGGACTCATCCACAGGGACCTGTCCACAAGGACTTGTCCACAAGGACTCGTCCACAAGGACTCGTCCACAAGGACTCGACAACAATGACCCCGCCAACAATGACCCGTCAACAATAACCCATCCATAGGGATCCACTCCCCCACCCTCTTACAAAAGCCATGAGTGGGCATGAGTAAAAAACAAAAACAAAAAACATGCATGTTAATTCATAGTGACAATCGACCGTACACATGCACTTTATGTAGAACAACGTTTAAATCCATATCGGCATTCAAACTCTCACATGTTGCAATTGGAAAGAGAGATTCTCTAAAAAATTCAATTTCACCCCCTAGTAGGGGTAGGTTTTATTTTTGGGGTTGAAATATGTTGTCCATTGGAAAGGGGGTGTTAGCCCGAGTTCAACAACACCTCATTTTTTAAAATCCAACCATGGGTTCGAGAGATATCGCACCGCCGCCATCTTGTGAGGAGGGGAGGAGGAGGAGGCTGCGGAACCCCTCAAAAACCACTACTAGTGGCCACGTGGTTATTTGAAGGCCATCATTAACGATAACCTCTTAAGCTGTAAACGTTTGTTTCCCTTTTAAACAAAATGAACGTTGGAAAGCGGTAAATTTGTGGCCGAAATACGAACAACTTGTATATAAACATTGAAAAAGTTGCCGAGACCGAGAAGAGGTGCAAAAGAATGCAACTACAACTTATGCAGGAGTGGTAATATTACGTTCCCTCTCCAAGATAACTCAATCTGAATATTTTAAAAGAAAAAAATTGAGGGTGCCGCACCTTAAAATCCTAGCTCTAAATGGGTTATAATGCTTGCATGATTCGCACTGTCCCCATCTTGAAATTATTCGGTTCATGACCTAGTAGTTTGGCTCAGGATGCTTCCCACATTAAGGTATATTATTCCAAAACTTGGTAGAGATCCGATAGTTTGGTCGTAATTTGATTTAGGCTCTGAACATTTGAGTGGCCGCCATTACGTTTTCGTTAAGATGGCAGTAATATAAAACATGATACTGAGGTGTCCTTTGGTAGTTCCTGTAGCACTGTATCAAATTTGGTTCAATTCGGTGTCGTGTTTGAATTGATAAGGGGGACAGACATACACACTAACATTTGATCCGTGTAAATCTCGTAAGTCGAATTCCGATTTTTACACAAATAATTATTATTCCGAACACAGATTCATTAATAATGTATCTGGAATAGGGGGAACAACCGTCCGGCATTTGCCGGACATGTCCTCCTTTTTCATGCTTATCTTCTATCCAGCGGCATTTATTATTTGGTATTAAATATCCGGCTATTTAGCCTATTTTCATTCATGAAAAAATAGGCTTATGAGATCACCTTTTGTCCGTGTGTGTGTGTCACTAATAACTTCTAAACGGCTGGAGCGATTTCAATGAAACTCGGTAAGGTCATAGTACTATTTTGGCCGACACCGACCGTGCCCTTCAAATTTTAATGACGTCTCGCTAATTCAACATGGCGGCTGTGCGAAATATTTCACCGGCAACATATATCTCCGAAACTGTTACTCACATCACCCTGAAATTTTGTACGGTGATAAAAATCACTACTAGACGTTCACCTGTGTGACTTTCAAAAACCTGTTAACTACAAAACGAACGTGGCGGCCAAGCGAAGTTGAAATATTTAACTAGACTTTTCTCGCGATTTAACCGTGCGAATGCAGTGAAACTTGGTACAACAAATAACTATACAAATTGCGAAGTACTGACATATAACTTAGTTCAATTGTTTACATAATCTCAACATGGCGGCTGTACGAAATTTTAAAATTAAGTTTTTTACTTCTTGTGTTCTAATCATGCGATCGAAGCCAACGTTTGAATAAAGAACGTACACAATAATCCTCATCAAATAGTATATAACTCTATGGCCTACATATATTAAAATCCAACACGGCGACCATCCGAAATATTTAGACTGTTCTCAATATTTATTAATCTATGACAGCAATCAAACTGAAATTTTGTATGTGTATAGAGGCTATAAACGTACGTTCACCTATGAAATGTTCAACTTGTTAATTTAATAAGATGCGCTCGATAGAACATTACTTAACCTACATAATACACGGAAATAGCATTCTAAATACAATTTGATCATACAAGCTACTTAGTATTCACTGTAGTCTCTGATGGATTTAGTTCTTTTTGCACACTTAGTCAAGGGCTATCGGTCACACCTCTTGTTACACAACGAACACACACAATCATCACCTGGCTGGTGAAAACCTTGAGTTAAGCAAATCTTATGGTGAAAACCATGAGTTGCAAGTCTCGTTACCGCATGCCTTAGATCCTGTCCAGCCTAAGTCCATTGTCGATCCATAATAGGTTAATAGTGCCGATTCTAACGCACAAGGTGCTCAAAAAGTTAGTACCCTCGTAGACATTGTCGATATCTCTCGAACCCATGGTCGGATTTTAACGAATGAGGTGTTGTTGGATTTGGGGTGACGTCCTCTTTTCTATGGACCACTCGTTATATTAAAAAAACTTGAAAATATTTGTTTTTGAAAGAAGCCGATATTTTTTAAACTAATGATCATAGAACGTTGTACAATGGTTCAAACGAATGGTCTTTATGTCCTTTATTTTTAGAACAAAACATTTAATTTTTACATTTTCTTTTTTCAAAAACGTTGAATTTTGAAATTCTTATAGTTTGGAAACTAGGAATGTTACAGAACAGTTTGTTTGACATAAATGAAAGGTCCCTACCCCCTCTACCCACAAATTAAATTTCAAGACTCTAGGAAAAAACTGTACAGTAGTGTTAGAATGGCGGTGCTCGACCACTTAGGATGTTGTGAGCCTCTGGTGGCCTTGTGAAGGAAGGAATAATAATGTTCGGGAAGGAATAGTCGTACAGTGGCGTGCGTGGTATAGTTTGAATGGTAATTTTTCCGCTCTATTTGATGATGAGGTTATTTTTTAGATTGGTGGAATTTGGAAACTCGATTATGGGGTAAAGACGTGTTTTTTGTGATTTTTGCTGATATCTCGGGAACCCATAAAGCTAGAACGATGTGCTTGGATTCATTTTGTTATTCGCGCTGCCCCCTTGACGATGATGCTTGTGGTAACTAGATGTGAAAATGGTTTTGGGGTAAAAACGTGATTTTAGACTTTTTGTTATATTTCGCGAACCAATGATGTTACAGACGTGTACGAGGGAACCTAGGACTCAGGGTGACGCTCTCTTTTAAATGTAGTAGTTATTTTCCAAAACATTCACAAAGGGAATGGGGAACCCAGAGACTGAACATGAAATCCCGTGACTGCACTGGTAAGAGTGGTGTGTCAACAGCTGCGGTGGGGAGCGATAGAGGGGAGAGGAGGGGCAGGGAGGAGATGGGCGGGGTAATAGAGTGTTGAGCATGTTATGGCACATAGTGTGTCATAACTGTGGTGATCTGTACAGTGTACACATAGGCTCTGTCTTATCTGTGTGAATGTAATTGGATTTGTGTGCTTAACCCCAGCCAGTGACCATATTGGATACATTATATACTGAGAGGTAAGTGTAATAGTAACACTGTTTAGTATTTTAATGCTAATGGATCTTTAAATTATTATTGGTTTACAATGTTATTGATGGATTGTTTTATTTTGTTTGTTTTAGAAAATTTGCATACCTGTTGTGGTAGAGAGAATGACAGACGGAAACCATTCCACCCTAGCCTACAAGAAGACAAGAGCAAGACTTTTTTTACAAAACCGAGGTAAGATTTCTTTCTTATATATAACCTGTTTGATTTGTTTTTTTAGGCTGTACAAAGGTGCTATTTAGAATTGACATACTGAACCCTTGCAAAGAAGCAGATGAGACTCAATTTCGGGGGGTGATACAGTCCATTTCGTAAAGTTGTTGTTAAGCGCTTCTTATAACATGCAGGGTAACATATAACAAAATAACATGCAGGAAGAAGTGAATACCAGGATTAAAACATATGAATTTAATAAACAGATCAACAAATTTACACTATTTACAACAACAACAAAAAGGTCTCCCAAATGACACCCACTTGAATTAATAAAATTGCCAAACTAGGCCTGATCTCAGGAGAGATCGTAAACATCTGGACCAAATGTCCCAAATTACTGCAATAACATGTAAGTGTGCGGCTTTTCTACATGCAGCATGATGTGTACAAATTAATGCGAGATTCGTTACCATCCAGTAAACCTTCAGGGGACGAATCTGCATTGTTCTTAGAGCTAGACAGACACGAGGAACTAACTAAACACTAATTAAACTAATCCGACACTTCCTACACTGAATAAGACAAAAATAATTTCGGCATGAAATTGGAATCAAAGAATTGCCGTAGCAAATAACATTAACGCCTAAATTTAGGACTTTTCAAATCAACACAACTAAATCAACACGTGACCAATCAAGAAAAATACACACACGGCCGCTTGCCATTTTTACAAGAAAATACAAAATACACCCAACGGTGTCACAACAAACAAAAATCTAACATATAAGCAAATGAAATGAGTCTCAGAAATCACTAGGCTCAAAGCCAACATTTACATCATAAAAACAAATATTTCATTTCATACAATATGCGGTAATTCGTGACGGACATGGCGAACTCCCAATTAAAAGTATGATCCAATGACCATTAAAAGAACAGGTTTGCTACAGATAGCTTACAGGGGTCAGTCGGTCAGCTGGACTGTCTAAACGATGAATCACCAGACATAGACGGGCGCAAGGTGGAATCTGCCTATCTGTCAACCCACGTGTCAATTACCTCGATCTGCCGTAGCAATGGCTCAAGTCTCGAAGAAGCGTACTCCCAATAGCACATAATATCCGTGTGTGTGTCAAATAAAAATATCTTAGGGCCGTATTCACCAACGCCAGTAATTTTATTATCTTGGTTTATAGCTGCCAGAATCTCAGATAATAGCTATATCGTTATTCACCACCACAATTATCTCGGTTAATAGGGATTATCCTGGTTAATCACTTTACTGGAGGAAGGTTGACCAGTAAAATGCCAAAAACTAAGATAATCAACAGAACAAAATGGCGCACAGACGAATGGAATACTTAATAAATGCTAGAGAAAACGATAGTGACGAAGAATATCAGCAAGAATATACAGGGAAACGGCCTAGGTGGATAAAAGAACGTGCCTCATATTTTGAGGATTACGATAATGTTGATTTTATCACACGTTTTAGGTTATTTAAATCTTCTATGTTGTCAGTATTGTCCATCATAGAACCTAACCTTGAGTTTGCAACGGACAGATAAGATGAATACTATAACTCCAATAGTGAGTATGGTATATAGAAAGCATTCACTGTAAATTTAACAACTGAATAGTTATATTTGTGGTCTTTCAGGAACCATTCTGTGTCGCCAATAAATCAATTGCTGCTTGCATTAAAGTTTTATGCTACTGGTAGTAATCAGCTGAGCGTAGCGGATTTTGCAGGGGTGAGTCAACCAACAGCTTGCCGAATCGTGCATTGTGTGAGTGCTGCCATAGCCGCTTTACGACCTCGCTACATCAGTCTTCAGCAAACACCTGAGGCTATAAAGCAAACACAGATGGGTTTTTATAACATTGCCAGATTTCCAAAAGCAGTAGGGGCAATGGACTGTACCCAATTCGAATACGTTCTCCTGGAGGTAATCATGCCGAATTATTCCGAAACAGAAAGGGTTATTTTTCGCTGAATGTGCAAGCAATATGTAATTGTAATATGGAATTTACTAACCTCGTGGCTAGATGGCCTGGAAGTAGTCATGATAGTACGATTTTCAACAACTGTGTACAACGAGCCAGGTTCGAACAAGGTGTGTACGGGGATTCAGTATTATTAGTAGATGCTGGCTACCCTTGTAGATCGTACCTAATGCCTCCTCTGGATGCGGTTCGCACACCCGAAGAGAATCTTTATAACGAGTCACAAATAAGAACTAGAAATGTGATAGAGCGAGTGTTTGGCATATGGAAGTGAAGATTCCCGGTTCTTGCTTTAGGTATGAATTTAGCGTTAGAGCACACGTTTCCAGTGATAACTGCTACAGCCGTTCTACATAACATTGTGCGACAAGCAGGAGAAGAGCTACCTCAGGACGATCCACAGCTAGAACTACCAGTACCATGGGCTGAACTTTTAAGGGACAGTCAAATTGATGGACAAGCTGATCAATATAATGTGGCTCGTCGGGACAATTTTGGGAGAAGAACACTAATTGATACGTACTACAGAAGTATTTTATTGGGAATGTAACACTTGTATAATGAGAAGGAAACTATTGAATTACATAGATTTTAATTGTTTTTCCATTATTTGAGTTTTGAATTGGTCTTGCTTAAGAAGCTCCTTCTCTCTTTCAAGCCTTATTTCATCTGCCGCCAGCTTTATTTTCTCCTGCTCCATTTGAAGGAAGTGAAGCTCCTTTTTCCATAAATGTTCCTGTGTTGCTTCTTCAGTGCTCTTCATTATTGCCTCAGCCTTCAACCTATGAATTTTTGCCAAAGGCTCTCCTGACTTGCTTACCATTGGTCTTCGGCGCGCAGCCCAACTTGAAGAGGTCAGGTTTGAAGCTAATGGAGTTCTAACTGACTCTTAGGAGTGATCAGGCTTATAAACTTCATTGACGTACTCGACTTGGGCGCTGGTAACACTATTGCTGTTTTTATTGGGCTGTAGTGTTGGATGTATCGGAGACTTGAGCATATTTGATGTGTACTTGCTCCAAGTCACCTCAAAATTGGTAGTTGTAGGCCTAGATCCCTCCGCTAATACTACAGCATCATCACTGTCAATAACTGGTGTCTCCAATAGTTGTGATAACTCACTGTCGTTGTCGTAAGGGTTTCTCAGTCCTTCTACGGAAGGTTTAATAAGTTCAATTGCTCTTTCTAGAATAGGATCTTTTCTGATGTTACTAGAGCCTCCACCTGTCTTCAGCACTTCAATCTTTCCCTCCGAGGATACTTTCCTGGCAGCTTTCTTGATGTTATCCCAAACTGTTCTTAAATTTACTGCATCTCGAGCAGGCCCGTGTCCTTGTGTATTGAATTCTGTAGCCATTTTTTCCCATCGCTCGTTTTTAATTAATGTTGTAACACCGTCTGTTTTCTTATTCTCTATGATGCTGATATTCTCAGCCACTAAATCTATCAGTAATTGCTTCTCTTGAGGTGTCATAATAGGCCTCTTCCTACGTTTCAATTCAAAACTTGACATTATTTACGAATATATACTGCACTAGGTCTCACACCTAACCTATAAAGCTACAGAACAGAACTTTGTTTTGACAATAAACATATGATTTGCGTGGCGCTATTCAACTGTTTCCAGTGCTTCTATATTAAAATTTCAGCGATGCAGTACACATTGAAACGAAAACCGAGATTTCGAAAACCGAGATAATAAAGGCAATGGTGAATACTGATGTTTATGTTATCTGAGATAATAGTATTAACCGAGTTTTCGAAATCTTAGATAATGGAAGAGTTTACCGGAGATGGTGAATACGGCCCTTAGCATTTCCCACGGAAATCCAAGAATCAGCACAGGACACGGTAAGGTAGCCTCCACGAGCGCTTCCCCCGTCCATAAAAAATACAACCACAAATATTTGAGGGCGGTAGACACATTCTACCCCTCATCACGAAGAATCAATACACACACCTTGACACAATACGCACACCAGAATCACACGTATGGGTTTGACAGAAACCTGAAATAAAAGACATAAATATTTCCACCGACTTCCGCTCCCAATCTAGTCCGTGACTGAAGAACCTGAAAAGGGATCTCAAAAAAAATATAGAACTAAGGTGTTCTACAGTGACATATTAACTTGTTGCGCTCGGCAACCCTAGTATGAATAAAACCCTGTTCGTAAAACATCTAATAACTTTTACCCCCTTCTCCTACTAAAAATGAATTTGAATAAAAGCACCATTTATCGACCATGACGAATTTCGCATTCGCATGAATAAATCAAAATGCACGCGCCGTGCATACTAATAATGACACATAAGAAAAATATACAATCAAACAAAATTTTTGGCCACGTGCCAACGTACATTTAACAGATAACAGTGTCGGCGCACGAAAATCTAAATACACAAGAAAAACAATGAATAAATTATTTACAACGTTCCCGCGTCTAATCTAGCTACATATTGAATAAATCAATGGTTTGTACATCACCGTGCAGCTTGCAGAAAATCAACCTCCATCCCGATGCATTCCCCCACGGGAAATCTACTCCTTCATCGTCGACATCCTGTTAGAGGCGTAGCACTTCATTCCATCAATCGAACTTCCTGTAGACATCTTGGCGTGGCTTCTTGAAAAGAAATGTTCAAAATTAATATTCTACCTAGCTAGAATCGCTATGAGCTACTGACTTTCACTCAGAAGGTCCTGGGCGATTACTCCACGTTGAACTGGCCCTATCTAAGCATTTGCTTACTTCACACGCACATATACATCACACACACACAAAAAAACACAAAATTTACAGAAAATATTACAATCTTCGTCCGCCACGCAGTTGGCTTTTAACAAGTCTCACAAATTACGTATGCCGAGTAGAGCTTATCTCACTAGAGATCTCCCCTCCGCTAGGCATGAACTCTGCTCCCAAGAGCACAATAAAATGTTCGTTCAGACTGACGTGAAGTATGCTCACCAGAGCCTGATAAAATCGTGTCTCAAACCGGCTTGAACGATGCTCCTCAGAGCTCGATAAAGTTGTGTGTCAAACTACTCATCACCGACCAATTTATTAGAAACTGACAGAATGGAGTGGAGTGGGGGCAATCTGTGAAAATAATCTGTAATTTTCAACTCACAGACTTGGGACTAGTATCAAACTACTTCTTTTTTATTTAAACGTCTCAATTCACTCATGCGGAATCCTATCGCATCGGCGGTTCTTCATACACGTGTTTTCAGCGCCCTTTTTCGGGTACGCAAATCTCCGCGTAGTTTTGGCGTCCTCTCTCCTGATTCGATGATTCAATCGTGTATCGGTTGGAAATTCACTTCTGGCACGCCCATAATGACGCCAACTTGGATGCGCGTTCACTCTGAATTTGTCCTTGAACTGGGCTTAGCTGGTCATCCCCAGGAATAACTACCACGCTACCTCTGTTGCAAGCGTTGCGACACACTACCTGCTTTCCGTTGTCAAACTCCAACATGCAATGCCTGGATATCAGTAATAATAATAATAAAAATCATGAAGTCTTATTGATCGGCAAATCAATAAAGGTTCATTTATCCTCAGCAAGGTTTTGAAATTCGAAGCAAGTGATTGATTTGGATTTTAAAAACAATATCCACAGTAGTATAGATAACATCAGTTAAGTACCTCACTCGTTTGCCTGAGTGTGCATTCCACAGTCCCAATTAGTGTGCGCGCTTCTCGCTGCAATGTACTGTAACCGTGTGAAAGAGTGTCAGTTGCTGGTTATGGAGATGTTGTTTTTTGTCGCGGCTATATTTTGAATTTGAAGCGAGCGCCTGACTGAGTTGAGTTTCACTGCCGTAGGTTGCAGTCTGGTAGAGATGCGCGGACGGCGATGCGCGTAAGTATACTAACACCTGACGGTTTGCAGGGTCAAGCAGGCAGCTGTAATGACAGACACAGTCGTGTTTGTGCAGTTAATCCGTGCATAAGCGGGCGGTTTAATCAATCTTAAGTTACTAGTACCTGACCTGGAAGCCAAAATTAGCCTACAAACGAGGCATTGTTCAAATGTGCTCAGGATAGTTTTACTAGATGGGACTAGCTTTTGTAAATGCAAGGTTGTGTTGGGTATGGCCCGAGCTCACAGCATATTAAGGCATATGAGCTGGAAATAACTCCTTACTTGAGTTATGTGAATATAATACCTCATACCAGGGTAGATTTCTGGCTAGCAATTGACTTGGAATTAAGGCTAAACAGGTGTGTAAGCGTACTGCGATAACTACAGAAGGATTACAATCATGTAACCGGGAACATTACTGTGACTATTCGGACGGTAAAACACGGGGTGATTGTCGTAAAATCAGTGACAGTATTAGACACGTGCTTTTTCATAGCAGAAGCTATGGTGTTAAGACAATCCGATCAGGACGTCATGGTAGCGATACGCCGGTATGTACTTTTGTAATCTACCATGAGTCGAGCCAGTATTATGGTGCGTTAAATATGAATTGGGTGTACGATGGATGCTGACGTCTGGATACTTGGGACTTGGACCAGTGGAGCCATGAAGTCGAGCCGTACACATTTCCGTGTGCGGAGGAACGCGTGGGATTTTATGCTCAGACTAAGGGCATTCCGCAGGAATTTGGACCTTCTACAAGAACATCTGAAATGGACGTGAGCCCCTTATTCTATCCTTAATATCTAGTACCGGTGAATATCAGACCTTAGACTATACCATTCAACCATGTAGGAATCGTTTTACACGCCATTGATCTTTATTTTCTGCATTATATTGGGACATAAGCATGAATCTTTGTGATGTTTTCCACTCTTCGAATTTTATTTTATTTCTTTTGAGATAGCATAACCACGGTGGGCATATCGTAGAATGAGTATATTTTCGAAAGGCATCCGGCTGTTCTAATTAGACAGGAGTTTCATCCTGATTTTTTGTTGTACAGTTCCGTGCATATTTTTATGGCACATTGTTATTTTTAGCGATCGTTTTGAGATAGTTTATTGGTAATTTGTTTATTTAAATGTAGTTCTTGATCATTTTGATGCAATTCGTCTTGGATGAGTTCTGATTGTCATTTATCGTAAAATGATTCGATTTTTCTGGTGGTTAAGGATTTTCTTTAAAATGATAATGCGGAATGATCATGTACGATAATTTACATGGAGAATTAAGGAGGCATATTCATAACAATTTAATGGATCTTATGAAAAATAGAACATGGTAATTATCCATGAGAATTTCATAATAATAATAATAATGATAAATGAATGAGTTTGGATAATTTAGGTGATGTTTCTTTAAAACAAATATGAGAAATTAACATGAATTAATGCACATTGGATTGATAAAGCAATCGTAACGTAGTTTTGTTATTAGAGCAAGGTGTATCAATTAGGAGGATTTTTGTTATGGTGACAAGCGGATAATTGAACAGGTTAATTAGAGACAGTTACTTATAACATTCATATGATAAATCTGATTGGGTGATGAGTTGAATTGGGAATGCGCGTAGGCATTTGTCCCATTAATAATTATGATAATCCATTAAATACAGTAAATATGCCTGGATGGAAGTTAAATATGTGAAAATAATATGTAAAAGAATTATAGTTGTTGAATATAATGAAATGTTGGAATTTGGAGGATGTTGCCTCATATTACTCAAAAGAAGGGCGGTGCCGCTGATGCAGCCCCACGCCGCTATCTAGATCTTGTCATCAATGAAATTCTAGATTCTACTTTAATTTGCTCTAACCATATTTACATATTTTCTGGTTGAATGATATAAACCTGCAGATAGATTAAAATGCCTAATAATTTTGCCATATTGTGATATCAAGGAATAAACCAAATTGATAAAGTGCATAAAGAAATGGGGCATTTAAAATGCGGCCTCATGTTACGATGAAAATCTTGAAATAGCTACGAATCATCCATAAGTGTTTGAAATTGGTTGGAATAATAAGGTTGAGTTGCAATTAATATCACTGAATAATTAATCCCACAATTTATTTTATTATCGAGGATAAATCACCGATCCATAATTTTTAATTTCTAATATGAATATTCCTTGTGTGGGAATAATGAAATATAAATGGTATTATGTTTCTAATGGATCCATCTTTGTTCGACTTGGTCTGACTTGCATCAAGTTGTATAATTAACAATTCTAGTATGTTTTGGAATTTCTTCTCGTTTCATGGAAGAGAATATCCCAAAGGATTATCCATGATTTTTGGAAATATGGAAAAGTGTAGAACTTCAGAAATAAAATTTTATTCAAGTGTGATAGGACGATCAGTGATCTACACAACTTGAATACTGTAAATATCGTTTATAATATAATAGAATACCATGATGGACTATTAATTTCATGGGTATTCTAACACAATGAAATGTTTAAAAGTTGACGTTTTCGTTGCATATATTTTTTGGAACGTTATTCAACACCTGCGATTAAATAGTATAGGATCCCAGGGGGAGCGCAGGCTGTTATTTTTTCCAGGTGGTGTTTTAGTTTTCTCCCTGATGATGCCCTTGTAAAGATTAGGATGGTTGAATGGGTCAATTAAATTGATGCAAATTTTATCTTAACTGATACTGTGGTCATTCATGATTCTTGAAATATGCCTTCTATCCTTGCTGTAGTGTGCATCTGGGGAACAGCAGAGCTTTTATTTTTCTTTATTCTACACCTTTGTAGAATGCTCACTGTTAACCCCGAGATGTTTTTGAGTCTTTGTGCTCGACTGTTGTTCGGATGCGCACTTGTGTGGTCGTAGGACGTTCGTCAAACGGTCACAGTACCCCTCTGAGATGTCATTCACCCGTCTCGCTAGACCTTCCCTCTCTTACTCACACAATTACAACTTCGGCCAGACCTGCCGTCTTGTTTACAAACAAAGCTTGCTCTCCCAGGCATCACGTCGCCACGTGCATTTGAGTGTGGGCTCTCAAATTAATTTTTGCAATATGATTCTGCATTCCTTGTCCTTATTACCCATCAAATGGTTCCCTTCTGTAATATGGCTTGAGATTAGCACTATTGAAAACAGATTTAGCGCCAGTGCTCAATTCTTCAAGTCGATAAGCATTATTACCCAAATTTTTGATAATACGGAACGGGCCGATAAATTTTGCACATAACTTGGCAAATACTTTGTTCTTAGGATCTGATATCGGTGGTCTCCGAACAAACACTAGTTCCTGTTCCTGAAGTTCACGATGAAATTTCTTCCCTCTGTATCTCCTCAATCTTCGGTCCACTTGACTCGTGTGTTCTCTGGTTCTCTGAATTCGCAACTCATGTGTTAACAGCGGGTCCCTTGGGCATGGAATAATCTTATCCCAAGATCTTTCAGGCATCCTGTTGTGGTGTACAACTAGTGGGACTTGACCTGTCGACTCGTGCTTCGTAGTATTCATGCACATCTCAATATCTCCTACTCTTATTATGATCATTCGGAATCATGACGCGGTAATATTTTGCAACACAGCAAATCGTTCTTTCGCTTGGATTTCCACAAGGGTGGCGAATGCTAGATAGAACATGCATTATTCCTAAGTTCTCTAGACCTTGTCTAAAATCATTGCTTGTGAAATATGTTCCATGGTCCGATAAAATGAAATCCGGCTTCCCAAGCGTCAGAATTACTTTGTTCTGGATCCTGCTAAGGACTTGCTTTGATGTCGTCTTCTGGATCGGACATAATACCACCATCTTTGAAAATACATCGACACATACAAGAAGGTGTCGGCATCCTCGTTTTCATTTAACTAGACGACCGAAACAATCAATGGCGACTAGTTCGCACGGTTTCTGTGGTAATAAAGGTTTTGGAAGCTGTTTCAGTATGTAATTATTGGGCTTAGTACGCTGACACGCGTCACAAGTCCTAATTACTTCAAAAATGGTGTATCGCATCTTTGGCCAAGTAAAAGTTTCTCCTAATGTTGCTTCTGTTTTATCAGTGCCGATATGTGCTAAGCTTTCATGGACATGCCACGTCAGTCCTCTCTGTAACGATGCTAGAACAAGAATTCGAAGTTTGGTGTGATCATCATCCACGAACTTGTGAAGAAGATTATTGAGGTAATGGTATTTTGCTTCCTTTGCACGGGCTTCTCGATATTCAGGTGAATCTGGCTGTAGTTCCTTCTTGTAAAACTTGATCATCATCATCCATGGGTCCTTTTCTTGTTCCTTCTGAATTTCTTTCAACTTATCCAAAAATTCACGAGCCTTAGGTGTTAATGCTATGTGTTGTACCTCTACTGCTGTCTCGGTCTCATCTTCAGGGTTCCTGCTTAAAGCATCTGGTATGATGTTCATCCTCCCAGGGCAGTGTTCTATGGTGATATCGAACTGCTGTATATAAATGGACCAACGCGTAACTCTTTCGCTTGCCATCGTTGTTTTGAATAAGGTCAGCGCATGGTGGTCAGGTCTGACAACAATGGAGTACCCGAAGACCATCTTGCGCCATTGTTGCAACGCGTACAAAATTGCTAACAACTCAAGTTCTGTAACAGTGTAGTTTCTCTCGTGCTTCCTAAGTTTACGACTAGTAAATGCCAAATATGATCGATTCTTGGGTTCATCAGCGTCCTCTTGGTAAAGCATGGCGCCGATCCCAATCCACGAAGCGTCTGCCTGGATCACAAATTTCTTCGCAAAGTCTGGGTATCCTAACTTCACACAATTCTCCAGTAGGTCTTTCGTGGCTCTAAAGGACCTGTCGCACTCCTCATTCCATGACCATCGATTAGATTTCTTAAGCATCTCTTGCATCGGTGCTACTGTTTCCGTGTACCCAGGACAATTCTCCTTAAAGAAACCTGTAACACCCAAAAATGCTCTAACATGTTTCACTTTAGTTGGTGTAGGGAATTTCTTAATTGCGTCTATTTTCGCCGGATTTGGTCTCACACCTTCAACATCAATTATGTGACCCAAATACAGAATCTCGCTCTGGCAAAAGTGCAATTTCTTCAATTTAATTTTTAAATTCATGGTTCTCAAATTATCCAAAAGTTTGTTTAGATTTTCCAAATGTTCCTCCATTGTTCCTGATGCTATGAGTATGTCATAAACAAATCTTGTAGTAAAGCTTTTGACCTCTTCAGTTAGATTCCTGTCTAGTGCTCTTATCAATGCACATCCTGCTGTTTTTACACCAAAGGGCATGCGAGACCAGATATAGCTTTGGTTATCAAATAAAAATCCCGTCAATAACTGGGATTTTTCCTCAAGTTCCAGGTGGTGGAAACTGCTCGTTAAATCGACGCTAGAATAGATCTTCTTTCCACGGAAGCTCTTCAATGCACCCTTGATCCTTGGTGCTTGGTCGTGCTCGACTAACAGTTTGCTATTTAAAACTCGTGCGTCTAGGCATAATCTGATTGATCCATTGGGTTTGGCCACAGCCAATATTGCATTTAAATATGGGGTTGCTGCTTTTCTAATCATTCCAGAATCTAATAGGTTAGTAATAATGTCCTTGACCTGAGCAAAATGTTTCTCTGGGATCGGGTACAATTTACTCTTAAATGGGGTCCAATGGGTAATTTGCATGGCATACTGAAAATTTAATACTTTTCCAGGGATCGTGTCGAAAACTCCCTTATGATGTCTCAAAATCTCCTCTAATTTGCCTCTGTCAGGTTCCCCTAATATTGCCTCCTTAGGTCGCTCCTGAAATAAAATTTCAAATTTGGACCCGCTAATTTCTTCCTCCGGCAAATGTATCCAAAGTTTCTGCGAAATATCTTGACCGTCAATTTAAATAACAGCTGTCTCGCTTACTCGTCCCTCCGTCGAGTTCTTATCTTCGATCGCCTCATTAGTGCATTCTTAAATGACCCAAGTATTCGCCTCTTTCTCTAGTGGACTTTCTTCCATGTTCAGACCAACGTGACTCAGCCCCTCAACTTGTTTAAAACTCACAGTGTTATTATGTAGGTCAATTATGGCGTGGAAATCACAAATGAAGTTGGCTCCCAGTATGACATTATAATTTATTCTTGGTATCACGATAAAAGTTTGAGAAAATGTGTGGTCTAATATCTCCAGATCTAAACATGCTTGGTGCTTGCAAACTATGGTCTTGTCAGGAATGACCCCTCGGACTTTCATTAATGGTACAGGCATAATTGGAATGGTTTGTTTATTTCCAATTTCTTTCAATAATGCTTCCGTGACTAAGCTCACTTGGCTACCCGTGTCGATAAGGCACCTCACTCTAAGACCTCCAATATGAGCATAAATAATTGGTAATTGTCTGATTACAAACTCCCCGTCCTTCACCACTTCCTCCAGGCAATCGTCCGGGAATGCTACCCACTCTTCAATATTCGCAACAATTAATTCCTCCCGTTCCCTGGTTTCCTCCGTTCTCAGGCTATCTGGTTTTGATGTGATCGAGATTTTTTTATCCTGCGACCCATTTGTTGAGTTTCACCAATTGTCATCGTGTCTCTCCTGCTGACGTAATAAACTTTCCGCTCCCGCATCCTGGTGATTATCTGGACTTTTTCTATTTGCTATCGCACGCCCCCACTTCTCTTTCTCTGTTTCTTCTTCTGCATTTAATCCATCCAAATATTTTTGCGACTCAGCGAAACACTCGTTCCAGTCATTACGATAATCTCTCTGGTTTTCTTGCCGATAATTCCTCTGATTATTCCATCTACCGTCCCCGTTCCTCTGATATGGTCTACCCTGTCTTTGGTTTCCTCTCCAGTTAGTATATTCTCGCTGGTACGTCCTCTGATTGTGATTGTTGTTCTGATTGTGGTAATTATCACGGCGATTTTGGAAGTTCCTATTATTATTATTATTATTGTATTGGTTTCGACCGTCGAATTCCTGCTGTCTGGGCGTAAATTGTGTGCTAGTGGACTGTGTATTCGTCTGATTGTTCTGACTTTGACCGTTTTGATGCCCCTGAACTATTTCTGCAGTGTTTACGCATTCCATATTCCGTCTCCCGGTCTGCGGACTAACCATACTCGTTTCGTCCAAGTGGCGGAGTATCTCCTCGGCCTGAACTGCGGTTTTGATATTTCCTGCCACTAAAAATTGCTGTATGTTCATCGGAAGCTGCTTGCCGATAGTTAATACCATGTTTTCCTCTGAAGGGGGCTCGTCAAAATCGCGGAATTTTACTAACTGCTGACTAAAAAACTCAGATAACATCGTAGGGTGTGTGCTATGGTATTTTCTGGTATATAAGACCATCCTCAACCCCTGCTGCAGTGAAGGACTCCAAAACTTCCTCAAAAATGTTTCTTTAAACTGGGCCATGTCATTAAACGTATACTTGAAGCTTTGAAACCAGATTAAACTTGAGCCCTCTAAAAATTTCTCCACTAGACGAAGCTGTTTTACGGGACTGACGTGTTGGTCATTAATATAATCATCCACCTGGCGCAAGAATGCTTTTGGAGTAGATCCTGAATTTTCCCTGAATTTGTCTGGTTTAAAATCATTTCCCCTAATGACTTGCATGACTTGGGCAGGTGTCATACCAGGTTGTGGAGTTGACGTCTCGCCTCTGTAATTGTGGAATGTGTCACAAGTTATCTTTGGACTCTGACCTCGGCTCGTATCCTCAGCTCGCTTCGACCCCTCCGGACGTCCAATATTTCCGTGTTTCCCTACTGAATTTTCTGAAGAGAATAAAGTGGCATTCTCTAAAGAACTTATCTCATTTTTAAGGATGAGGTCTGCATGTTCTTGGAACTTCGACTTCATACTTTCCTCCAGAGTCTGTATTCTAGAGTTATTTCCGCCTAGCCTCTTTAATATAGTCAGCCTATCCCCTTTAGTCTCATTCACCTGCTGTTCCCAATCTTTCCGGATTCTACTCTTCAAATTGTTAATTTTTTCTTCGTTGTTTTCCTGATTCTTCTCAAGCTGTTCCCCTATTTCTTGTATCTGCTTCTGAGTTTTAATTGATTGTTCTCCTATCTCTTCTCGTATTTTCTCTTGATTTTTACTTAACTGGTCTTCCAGGTTTTCGCGCAAGTGCATCCGTTCTTTCTCCGTTTTTATCTCCAGTTTGTCAAGTTCCTTTATAAATCCTAACACATTGTTGTCGACTGAATTAATCTGCTCTTGTATGTTTATATTCTTCGCCTCTATTTTGTTGAATTGCCCTTGTAATTCGTCCTGCGTGCTTTTAATCCCTGCCGTATTGTTCACACATGCTGTCTCGATTTGTTTCAGTTTGGCGGCTACCATAAATCTAACTGTACTAGTTTGTCGTCAAATTTGGATTCTAGTTTCTTGATTTCGCCTAACTGTCTCGAATTATTTTCTGCCACCTCCCCCGCCAGTTTCTCTAGTTCTACTTTAGTACTCTAATTTATTTCAAGGGTTATCCTCTCTAATTGAACTGTTTGTAAGGTTGCCTGCTCCGATAACTTGTGGTTTAGTTCAACTAGTTGTTTATTATTATCATCACTCTGTTCACGTAATTGAGTAGTTATGTTATTTAACTGATTATCATTGTGCTCTCGCAACTCGTGTAATTGTTTATCATTCTGTTCACGCAACTCGTGTAATTGTTTATCGCTATCCAATTTCTGGATTTGCAATTGCACCGTAATGTTACTGTTCACGACCTGTAATTGTTTATCACTGTGTTCACGCAACTCGTGTAATTGTTTATCGCTCTGTTCACTCTGTTCACGTAATTGAGTAGTTATATTATTTAATTGTTTATCACTCTGTTCACACATGCTTTTTAACTGTTCCTCCGTCTTTGCAGACAATTGTACAGTCAACTGCTCGGACATCTGCTCCATCAACACTTTAATCTCCTCGATGCTAGCCATCGCAAATCACACAAATATACTCTGAGAAAACAGGGTCATGCAATGGGATTTCAGTCGTACACACACACATGTCTTGATATTAAATGTTACATTGATTCTAATTTAAATAAATTTTCAGTAATCAAAATCTTACTGAATAATGACTCTTATTTCCAAAAAACAAATAACTCCCTTGTGATCTGCTTTTAAATTCCTAACTAACAGAATTTACGAGAAACACTTTAATTAACCGAAGTTAATTAAATGGAAAGTAAGGCAACACCTTCCTGCTTTTGACTGAGTTCACTAAATATGCAAATTTTCTAATTTTAAGCCGGGCGCCAGAACAAGTTATCAACAAACACAATATCAACTTCTAACCTTGTTCAACGTTTCTAACTTTAAGAACTCAGTGATTTTACTGATACACATGGCGGTACAACTTCGCCTCAATTTACTGAATTTACTTTTGTCCTGCTAACCTGGCATCATTTCTCAGCGAAATAAGTATGAGGTCAACAAAACAACAACAACAACAAACCCCACTTGGGCAGCCATTTTTGATATATGAACCCTTGCAAAGAAGCAGATGAGACTCAATTTCGGGGGGTGATACAGTCCATTTCGTAAAGTTGTTGTTAAGCGCTTCTTATAACATGCAGGGTAACATATAACAAAATAACATGCAGGAAAAAGTGAATACCAGGATTAAAACATATGAATTTAATAAACAGATCAACAAATTTACACTATTTACAACAACAAAAAAAACAAGGTTTCCCAAATGACACCCACTTGAATTAATAAAATTGCCAAACTAGGCCTGATCTCAGGAGAGATCGTAAACATCTGGACTAAATGTCCCAAATTACTGCAATGACATGTGCTTGTGCGGCTTTTCTACATGCGGCACGATGTGTACAAATTAATGCGAGATTCGTTACCATCCAGTAAACCTTCAGGGGACGAATCTGCATTTTTCTTAGAGCTAGACAGACACGAGGAACCAACTAAACACTAATTAAACTAATCCGACACTTCCTACACTGAATAAGACAAAAATAATTTCCGCATGAAATTGGAATCAAAGAATTGCCGTAGCAAATAACATTAACGCCTAAAATTAGGACTTTTCAAATCAACACAAGTAAATCAACACGTGACCAATCAAGAAAAATACACACATGGCCGCTTGCCATCTTTACAAGAAAATACAAAATACACCCAACGGTGTCACAACAAACAACAATCTAACGTATAAGCAAATAAAATGAGTCACAGAAATCACTAGGCTCAAAGCCAACATTTACATCATAAAAACCAAATATTTCATTTCATACGATATGCGGTAATTCGTGACGGACATGGCGAACTCCCAATTAAAAGTATGATCCAATGACCATTAAAAGAACAGGTTTGCTACAGATAGCTTACAGGGGTCAGTCGGTCAGCTGGACTGCCTAAACGATGAATCACCAGACATAGACGGGTGCAAGGTGGAATCTGCACATCTGTCAATCCACGTGTCAATTACCTCGACCTGCCGTAGCAATGACTCGAGTCTCGAAGAACTGTACTACCAATAGCACATAATATACGTGTGTGTGTCAAATAAAAATACCTTAGCATTTCCCACGGAAATCCAAGAATCAGCACAGGACACGGTAAGGTAGCCTCCGCGAGCGCTTCCCCCGTCCATAAAAATACAACCACAAATATTTGAGGGCGGTAGACACATTCTACCCCTCATCACGAAGAATCAATACACACACCTTGACACAATACACACACCAGAATCACACGTATGGGTTTGACAGAAACCTGAAATAAAAGACATAAATATTTCCACCGACTTGCGCTCCCAATCTAGTCCGTGACTGAAGAACCTGAAAAGGGATCTCAAAAAAAATATAGAACTAAGGTGTTCTACAGTGACATCTTAACTTGTTGCGCTCGGCAACCCTAGTATGAATAAAACCCTGTTCGTAAAACATCTAATAACTTTTACCCCCTTCTCCTACTAAAAATGAATTTGAATAAAAGCACCATTTATCGACCATGACGAATTTCGCATTCGCATGAATAAATCAAAATGCACGCGCCGTGCATACTAATAATGACACATAAGAAAAATATACAATCAAACAAAATTTTTGGCCACGTGCCAACGTACATTTACAGATAACAGTGTCGGCGCACGAAAATCTAAATACACAAGAAAAACAATGAATAAATTATTTACAACGTTCCCGCGTCTAATCTAGCTACATATTGAATAAATCAATGGTTTGTACATCACCGTGCAGCTTGCAGAAAATCAACCTCCATCCCAATGCATTCCCCCACGGGAAATCTACTCCTTCATCGTCGTCATCCTGTTAGAGGCGTAGCACTTCATTCCATCAATCGAACTTCCTGTAGACATCTTGGCGTGGCTTCTTGAAAAGAAATGTTCAAAATTAATATTCTACCTAGCTAGAATCGCTATGAGCTACTGACTTTCACTCAAAAGGTCCTGGGCGATTACTCCACGTTGAACTGGCCCTACCTAAGCATTTGCTTACTTCACACGCACATATACATCACACACACACAAAAAAAAAAACAATTTACAGAAAATATTACAATCTTCGTCCGCCACGTAGTTGGCTTTTAACAAGTCACACAAATTACGTATGCCGAGTAGCGCTTATCTCACTAGAGATCTCCCCTCCACTAGGCATGAACTCTGCTCCCAAGAGCACAATAAAATGTTCGTTCAGACTGACGTGAAGTATGCTCACCAGAGCCTGATAAAATCGTGTCTCAAACCGGCGTGAACGATGCTCCTCAGAGCTCGATAAAGTTGTGTGTCAAACTACTCATCACCGACCAATTTATTAGAAACTGACAGAATGGAGTGGAGTGGGGGCAATCTGTGAAAATAATCTGTAATTTTCAACTCACAGACTTGGGACTAGTATCAAACTTCTTCTTTTTTATTTAATCGTCTCAATGCACTCATGCGGAATTCTATCGCATCGGCGGTTCTTCATACACGTGTTTTCAGCGCCCTTTTTCGGGTACGCAAATCTCCGCGTGGTTTTGGCGTCCTCTCTCCTGATTCGATGATTCAATCGTGTATCGGTTGGAAATTCACTTCTGGCACGCCCATAATGACGCCAACTTGGATGCGCGTTCACTCTGAATTTGTCCTTGAACTGGGCTTAGCTGGTCATCCCCAGGAATAACTACCACGCTTGGTGTATTCTTGGAATACACGGTAAGAGAGAATATAATTTTTAATGCTCTTTGCATGTACATTTTTTACTTTTTATCAAACACCAACAGCGATCTTCTAGTTTCTCTTTGGTGGTCATATCTCTTATGTCATTGTGAGTCTGTTCTAGATATATATCTTCCATGACCCACCTAGCGTCATCTAGCAGCGAATCTCAGAAGTTCCTCAATTCTTCCCTGTACAAGAGGACTTACTTATCAATTTGGCCATCAGATCTCGTCGCCATCGCCAGCTATCATCTCTGTGTTCAAGAGAACTTCGTCTACCTTTTCACCCACCATGCTGTGCTAGTATCGCCTGCTATCAACTCTTTGAAGACCATTCATCAAGAAGAACTTTTAGTTTTATAAAGTTGTCTATTCTGTTATGTTCTCCTTTTGTCTCCTACCCCAACTTTTTTCCTTCCTTGGTCCCTCCGCGCTTCGCTGAGCATGTCTCACTTGTACGTCGGCAGTTGACTTAGTCAGTCAAGGCTCAACTAGAGCCAGTCTCCTCAAACCAAGAGGCACTCTCCACATTCTACGCCATGTTGGCACATTAAGTATCCGTCAAAGGGAACTTCACCTTCGGCATGCAACAAAGATAAGTAGAAACTTCTGGTTTTAACCTCATCTTCATCGGTTTTAC
Source organism: Meconema thalassinum (assembly GCA_946902985.2). Classification (NCBI taxonomy): domain Eukaryota; kingdom Metazoa; phylum Arthropoda; class Insecta; order Orthoptera; family Tettigoniidae; genus Meconema; species Meconema thalassinum. The sequence goes on along the minus strand of OX336389.2, from coordinate 583,853,143 downwards.
TGTCTTCATGCTTTTAACGATTATTTTATAGGCAGTGTGAGATATTTATTTGTGGCAATAATCATCCTTCGTGGCGTTTTCCATGTTGGGCTTCTGTCCAATTAAGCCAATCTTTGTGAAAAGCAGCATTTCTTATGCTTATTAAATGAGAGAGCTTCTCACAACGGGGGATATAATAGAATTCCCACTGTCTATAAATATTAAGCTTGTTCCACCGCTGGAGTAACTTTGGCCCTATTCTTCCATTAGGATCGTTCTGGAACCTTCCAGAATCTTTACTTTATCTACAAGTCACGCCGTCATGTATCTTTACTCACTTGTGGGAATGCCATTTCAAACTAAGGAATCTACCTTATAAATTAATGCTCAATAGCTAAACTTTCTTCCACAGTTGGGATTTTTCTGGCGCATTTAATGATAATCCATAACTTTCTTTGCCATAAACTTATGCGCTGCTACAGTGAACTTTTCATCGATTTCAACGAACTATAGTGATAAACAGTGTTCCTTCAGTATTTCTTCCGCGTCGCGCTCGTCCGATTATTATAAACAAGGCCATGAACATTTATCCTCAATCCCAATTGATCTTTCCTAAACCCTTTACTAACAAACCATAATAATAAATTTATTACTTTAAGTCTTTTTTTCAATGAGGTGTCACTCTATAGAAGTGCCCTCCCCTTTTTTCTTATACAACATTAATTAATTTCTGCATAAATACGAGTCTAGCACACGTTTTAAACTTACATTGTTTCTCCCTTCTAATTAGAGAATACAATTCTTTCAACTCATTAGTGAGTTATTTCTAGGTCTCACGAAAGGGAAACTTGCCCTATTTGTCTCGTGATTCCTGTTTAACCATAGAAAGTCTAGAACCTTACTTTTGACTTTCTCTTCAGGTTTCACAGTAAGTGACCTGTCCTATTTTGTAACTATTATAAAAGTAATTCAGCGTAAATATAAGAAGTTATAGGAACTTCTCTTCCATTCTACCTGTTTTCTTTTTTTGTTATTTTCGAAGTTGTAACTTTTTCTAAGATAGGTACTTGGGAATTTCTGAAAGTACACACATTGTACTCGATTTAATGTTTAAACTTTAATCACTTCATTTGTCTTTTTTAAATCTTACAAAGATTTTAGTACATATAAAAGGTTTGAAACCTAAAGAATTGTTAATTGCCTGGAGCAAACTTTAAATGTTAGGAGGTCTGCGACCCCAAATTGTTACCAAAAATTGTAACTATATACTTGTCAAATTTATTAGACTTTTTTGCGTTGTTAAATAAATTCAAACTTTCCTTTTCGACTCATCATTTCTCTAATACAACGGTTAGGCAAGATCCTGTCTTCCTTGGCTCTTCCTACTCAATCCCATTAAATCTATTGATAGGGCTTTCACCACTCGTTGCATTTGAGCAAGAACTCTCCGTGGTAATCTCGTTAAAGTTTCTCTTAGCTTTAATAGCTAATTCTAACTGGCCAGTAAGGCAAGTACAGCTCGCTACGCCAGCTACCTGCTTGTGGAGATCCTCTCCGAAAACTTATGGTTGGTTTTCCAAAAGATAAGTTTTTCTCTTTGCCTAAACTTTTAGTCGGCTTCTTGCTGAGTAAAAGCTTAGCCATTTCCAAATGCAACTATTGGTTCACTTACCAAAATTACTCCCCAAGGTATAATTTTTTTATCACTATCCTTCTTGGAAGCACTTGGTCGCTTTTTCAGGAAATCTATAACTTCGAAAACTGGAAATACTAAACCTGATTCAAATTATTGGCATTCTTCGAATTACTTTGCAATACGAATTTCTTTGAAAAGACATACAATAAATCTGTTCCTCTCTGTCTTGCCAGACCATCACCCTTCCACATAGTAGGCATATGCATGCTTGAGAGGGAATACACTAAAGCCACTCTCTTGCAAACCGCCCAAGTCCTAGCTGCGTTTCCCGTCAGCTTCGGCCAGGTCCTTACCCACTTTAGGTATCAGAGAGCGGATTTGCGGTGGCAACCGCCTCTGAGTGCATTTAAAGTTAAATTTATAACTTTTGTGGGACTCTCCTCCTATTTCTCCATCCTTTTTCTCCAGTCCGAAACCCACCTCCTTTTCTTTATCGCCTTCCCTTGGTGGTTAGGTTATTCCTCAGCCAATAATCTACCCAACGCTACCTCTGTTGCAAGCGTTGCGACACACTACCTGCTTTCCGTTGCCAAACTCCAACATGCAATGCCTGGATATCAGTAATAATAATAATAAAAATCATGAAGACTTATTGATCGGCAAATCAATAAGGGTTCAATACCTATGGTGGTTTATTTTTTTCTTTTTAGAGTGTGACCACTACAACCACTGTTTGTTTGGGACCATTGCTGTACAGTGTACGGCTGAAAACTCGGGTGAGATGGTTTTTTATATAAAAATCATGTCTTTTGCCGTTGCCGATAGCTTAACTTGGGAACCCCTCGAGTCATGTTTTAAGTCACGTGTGTGCTCTGGTCGTGTGGTCAATGTTAGCGAATGTTTAATCCCAAAAGACTTTGTTGAATCAAGTTTCGAAATTTTTAAAGATCAAAATTGTACAGTGCAAGGGTAGCATAAGGCTTTAAAGGTCAATACTGAACTAGTGTGCAATTTCGTATATAAAAAGAAGGATGATGAGCATAAAAACATTTTATATTTGCAGGAAAATGCAAGAGCTATTCATAGTCGATAATCTGAAAGAGTGGTATGAATCCAATGTCATCAATGCATTGCTAACAAAATTTCATAAACTGCAACAAGGACCCAGTGGTCTTGCGTTAGACAAAATTCATCACCAGCAAATCAACATTTGTCAATTCAATCCTTTGAATGCTGGATCTAGTTACATTCGAACACAACCAGCAATAGCATCGAAAAAGGCTGTGGTCAACATTGAGAAACATGACGACCAATGTTTCCTCTGGTCGGTGGCTGCGTATTTGCAGCCAGTGCAACGTGACAGTTGTCGACCAGGAAAGTACAGGGCCAAGTTTGATGAATTAAAACAAAATTTAAAATTAACTAGAGTGTCGTTCCCTATGGACTTAACTGAGATCCATAGGTTTGAACAAGATAACCATGACTTATCGTTCATGGTGTATGGCCTTGATGGTGATACATTGCGGGTCCTCTTTATGCTACAAAAGAACCGAAACGACTCCACATTCATGTGTTATATGTGTCTTACGGGGAGGTCTTTTTGGTCGTGTTACCTCCTGAGAGGCCGACTGCAGGTCTTTCTAGTCGACGCCCGTGGGCGACCTGCGCGTCGGGATGAGAGATGGAATGGATGAAGATGAATGAAACTGGGCAAGGATGTGGAAGGAAGCGGCCGTGGCCTGTCAGAAGGTACCGTCCCAGCATTTGCCTGGTGTTGAAAATGGGGAACCACGGAAAACCATTTCAAGGACGGCCGACGGTGGGGCTCGAACCCACGCGTCTACCGAGTCAGTAGATAGCTTGGCATATGGGAAGGTGAATCACTATTGCTTTGTTAAGGATTTATGTAAATTGCTAGGCAGCCAAGTGTCTAAGCATGACATAAAACACATATTTGTGATCGTTGTCTGCAATATTTTACAAACTCTACAATTTTGAAACGACATAGGATAGATTGTGTATCTCAGGAAGCGGTGAGACTGATATTGCCACAGGAGGACAAAGCTCTGTTAAAGTTTAAGAACATTCATAAGCAGGACACTGTCATCTATGTGGTGTATGCAAATTTTGAAGCTCTCACCACTCCCATGGCGGGATGTGAACCAGATCCCACCATTAGCTCAACCGCGCCCATTCAAAAACATGAACCCTTTGCTATAAGATTTAATGTGCTGTGTGCTTATGACGACACAAAATCCTATTACGAATCCCGTCATGGACTAGATTGTGCTAAATGGTTTTTGGTCCAACTTGTCAGGTTGTCTAATCATGCATAGGGGTTACTGGAACACCCAGTACCCATGAGCTTAACTCCAGAACAGCAGCAGCAGTATGAGCATGCAACCACATGCCATATTTGCGAAATGACTATTTTAGGTGGAGAGGAAAAAGTCAGAGACCGCCCACACTTTACGGGAGAGTTTCGAGGAGCTGCGCACAGTGAATGCAATTTGAAGTATCAAGCTCCTCGATTTATCAGTGTGTTTTTCCACAATCTGGCAAATTATGACATTCAGTTTCTGATTCGTGAATTGGGTCATGTCAACAAGGGCTCGTTTTCAATTATCCCCCAAAACCATGTGCGTTTTACAGCCTTGACATGGTGGTTGGGCAACTTTTGCATTCGATTTTTGGATTCCTTCAAGTTTATGGCATCCTCGCTAGATAGTCTTGTCAATGGCTGGGATGAGAAGGAATTAAAATACACCAAAATGCATTTTCAAGATCCTGAGCAATTTAAACTGTGCATTCAGAAATGTATTTTTCCCAACGATTTCTGTAACAGCTGGAACGTGTTAAACCAAAAAACTCTCCCACTACAAGAGAAATTTTACCCAAAACTAACACGCTGTGCCGTTTCCGATTAAGACTATGCGCATGCATGATTTGTTTGGCGAGTGTTTTTTATCAAGACGCTAGGTGAATATGCTATGCATTACCTAAAACTCGATGTATTGCTGCTCACAGATGTGTTTGAAATATTTCGTGAGTTGCGTCAACACATCTATGGCCTTGACCCGGCTCACTATTATACGAGTCCTGGGCTCTCGTTTGATGCAGCTTTGAAATACACTGAAGTGGAATTGAATTTACTCACGGTTGTAGACATGGGCTTATTCTTTGAAAAGGGCATTCGCGGCGGCTTTGTGTCGCTTGACCAGCGCCATGCTGAAGCGAATAATTCCTACATGCCCTCTTATTCACAAGACAAACCAGAATCGTACTTAATGTATTATGATATGAATAATTTGTATGGCTATGCCATGAGCCAGCCTTTACCCTATGGGGATTTGGTTGGCTGACAGAGAACCAAGTATCACAATTTGATGTAAACACAGACAGCCGAGAAACAGGCCGTGGATATGTGTTAGAAGTGGATATTGAATATCCCTCATCCTTGTATGATAAACATGCTGATTTCCCATTCTGCCTAGAGCAAATGGTTCCTCCCGACAGTAAAGTGAAAATTGAAAAACTCATGGGCACACTTTACACCAAAAATCGGTATGTGCTACATATCCAAATGTTGGTGCAATGCCTAGCCCAAGGCTTAGTGTTGAAGATAATCCACAGGGGTATTTCCTTTGCACAAAAAGCATGGTTCAAGCCATACAAGCAACTCAACACTCAACACATACAAATGGCAACACAGCAGTTTGATTTTTTTAAAATTAATGAACAACTGCATCTATGGAAATTCAATGGAGAATGTCCGAAAATACCGTGACATTAAATTGGTCAATGTCTGGGAGGGGCGGGAGGTACCCAGCGGTACATTGCCAAGCCAAATTTTAAATTCATTAAAATTATTGATGAGGTTTGGCCACCATTGAATTGAATAAGACCAGTGTGACCATGGATAAGCCCATTTACTTGGGCCAAGTCATTTTAGACTTTTCCAAATCGGTCATGTATCGATTCCACTACGAGTTTGCCAAACAACATTTTAAGGTCGTATCTCTTTTGTATATGGATACGGACTCATTCATTTACCACATTCGCCACTGCAACCCCTATGACGTCATGAGGCTACATAGTGGCTGGTTCGACACCTCTTCGTATAGCGCTGACAAAGTGTTTCAGCTGCCCATAGAAAACAAGAAGGAAATGGACGTTTTAAAAGATGAATGCAGTGATTCCATCAAGACGGAATTCGTAGGTTTGGCTTCCAAAATGTATGCCTATCGCACACTAGACTGCAAGGAAGCCAAAAGAGCAAATGGTGTACGTAGAGAAGTGGTAAAATCGCTACGTGTAGACGAATACCTAGCAGTTTTACAAAGTGGCAAAGCTATGTCATTAAACAGTGCAGGATACAATCCAGCAACCATAATTTGTATCTTGTGGAACAGAGAAAACGCACCCTCGCCTCCATGGATAACAAACGTGTGTGGGCGGATGACCTGCTCGCAAGCCTACCATGGGGTTATGACCACAAAGAGGAGTAGGTGTGATTTTTCTGTTTGATGGTTTAGGGACATGGCTTTTTTGTAACTAGTGAATTTAGTATTTTGTAAATATTGTTTTTTTGTCATTGTAAATAGTGGATTTAGCAAATAGTATTTTTTTAAATAGTGGAAACCACTTAGACCTTTTGCTCCTTAAAAGCCCAGTGCAACAATAGTTTTATTATTTTAATTTTTTTAATTTTAACTGAGTTGGGAATTTAAAAATGGTAAATTGTAAATAGTTTGATTCTTTTTAAAGCTGTACAAATATGCAGTTTTAGTAACTTAAATGACTATCATTTAATTTTTTGTAATGGTAAAATGTTATATGGTAAACTAAAAAAAGTTCTTTTGGGAACAGTGTGCATGTCAAGAATGTGCTTTGGGAATAAATAAAGTGGTTGTGTTTGTTTTCAAAGACAAGCATGGTTGTGTGAATGTATGACTAGAGAGAAAGCTTGGGTGTATGTGTGGGTGGCATTGATCATTTGACCAGAGCAAACACTGTAAGGTAGGGTGGGGAGGGTGAAATCAACACTTATATATGAATGGTAAATAGTTATTTTTGTTTTTTCAATATTTTTTGTTTCCTTCAAATGCAGCGGTAAATAGGCACTATTTTTGTAAAACAGTCTTACCTGCAGTAGTACTACTAGGACTCTACGTTTCTGCAAACACATAAACAGACTACACTATCGCCATGGTCAAGCACTCGCATCAACATCATTGACAAAACCTTAAAATGAACTTTCAACATACGGGTACACCAAATGAAAAAAGTATAAACAACAAAATGGAAAATCCATGTTTCCATATACAAAATTCAAAAACGTTAAACTGACATTTTTTAAAAGTGTAAACAACAAAATGGAAAATCCATGTTTCCATATTATGAAATTCGAACACATTAAACTGACATTTCTAAAGTGGAAATTGGAAATGGTGAATTGTCAATGTGTGAAATGTGAAAATGGAAAATCAGCAAATGAACATCATCATTTAAAAAATTAAAAAACATCATGTACTGGTAAAACTTTTTTTTTTAATTTCATAGCCATTGGGATTTACAAAATAGAATACAAACAAATCCCAATTCCTCAATTCCTCAATGTTCATGTCCATGCATCATTAACTTTCTTTCATATCACTCATCACAATCAAGGCTGCCAACCTTTCTCCCACTGAGGCATCACAGGATGTCAAACGTTGTTTAGCTTTTTTCAACAACATTTTATCTGCCACGTGTCTTAAACCAGGATGACTATGGCGATAAGAAAGGTCGTGTTCTATGCATGCCTGATCCAAAAGATTAATGGGTCCATCGCCACGCTGCAAACGTTTTTCAAGACGAGTTCCGGGGCCACAAAAACGATAACCAGGAAGATGGTTTTCAAAAGGTAAGTAATGAATCACTTTGTCAATGACGCCATTGCCAGTACAGGTCTGGCATATCCTTTTCCATCGATTGCAAAAAGATTTGATCTTCTTCCTCCTCCTCTGCGGACAATATTTGTTGATGTTGTTGCTTATTCTCGCCATTACACCCGTGGAATGATGAAACAAAGTCTTTACTCTGACTTTTATGACCGTGGTACAGTTTGACCAGCTGGCAAGTAGCACACTGTCGCATAGAGGGTATTTTTGCCATGGCCACTTGCTTATGGTGATCGTAATCCGTACAATTAATTCAACACAGGGTCTTGAGTCCATGATTTTGGTACATGTTGCCAGATTTCTCTCACAGCGTTGGCTGCTACATAATAAATGGAACGACTTGGGGACCGCCAATAATTCCTCTTTGGTAAAACTGTCTAGTTTCTTTTTGCACACAAAGAACTTTCCACTCGCTTTATCTGTAACATCCCCTCTCTCCATGGTATCACGTACTGTAGATGTTTACACGTTGCTTGTAGAAATCTCACTGGTGTCATTCACAGGCAAATCTTTAGTTTTAATTTTATTTAACAACTCCCAGCAGGCATTGGTGGTTAACCAATGAAAGAGATGCCACACATGGAAACCGAAACTGAATACTGAAAAGTGTAAAGTTTTATCAGTTTCATTGAAACGTAACCTCCTACCCAGGTTTAATTATTGTATTAAAAATGAAACGCTAGTAGAGTGTCTACCATTAAGGATCTAGGGGTGACAATCACAAATAATTTCTCGTTCGATGAATATATTTCAAAAAATATGTCGTGAAAGTTTCCGGATCCTGGGATTTCTAAAAAGAAATTGTTTAAATTATTCTTCGGACATAACTCTATCCAAATTATTTAAGTCACTCATTCGGCCTAAATTGGAGTACTGTAGTGTGATCTGGAATCCTTTTCACAGTAATAAAATTGGCGTCATCGAAAGTTCGCAAAAGAGATTTGTCAAATGGCTCTGTTACAGAGGTGTACGATCGTACCCTAGAGCTGAGTATGAGAGTTTTTGCAACGTATACGGCCTTCCTCCACTGAGCAGTCGGCGCACAGTGGGTGACGTGAGATTCCTTTGGAAGCTGGTAAATGGCGGAATTGACTCGAATCAGTTGCTAGCTGACTTGGGTTTTCACGTCCCTCAAAGAACCACCAGACGGAAGAACACGTTCGATGGGGTCAGATCGAGAATTAATGTGCACAATAATTCATGTCTGATCCAGTTGCAGTCAACATACAGCATGATGGAGAGTAAAAGTGCTACTGATCTTCACTTCGACTCTCTATCAACTGTTATGAGAAACATGTCAAGTGGGCTGTTAAGTAGTGTATGCATTTTGTGTTATTTTCTATTTGCGTTGATTGATTGAACATGAGGTTGAATGAATGGTTGATTGATTTGTTGATTGACTGTACGAGCGACTGAAGTAATGTATTTTTTGTTTGCTGTTATCTAGATCCTCGAATGTCACTCTTGTATTACTTTTTCCCCAGTTTCTGAACTTTTTCTTCTTATCTTTTATTTTATGTTTTTGCCTTTTTCCGTTTACTGTAGATAGTTTTTTTTTCTATAATAATAATTTTTTCAATGTTTCTTGTACAAAGGGATTGTATGAATGAATGCTTGAGATTGGATGTTTTAGTGCGTGTCTGTATGGTTGTGGTTGTTGATTTATAATAGACTAATGTATTTCTATTTTTTGTTCGTGTTTGCTATTTTTGTTTTGTTTATACTTGTAAATTTTATTGTTATTTATTGTATTGTCACTAGTGGAGTCAGTCTGTCTGACAATAAAGAATAAATACATATATATATATATATATATATATATATATATATATATATAATTGCCACAGGGAAAGCGGTCCATGAGTGTTTGCAGTGAGGGGCAGCCCAAGTCCATTAAATCGATACATTGACACTAAGGAGCCAAAAATTGTTGTACCCATTGCTGTTTTTCACTACCTATCACAAATAACACATTGGCAGAGGACAAGTGCGCTTTCATGACCATATCCAAATATTTATACGAAATGGTTCCTTGATTCCACTCTAGTTGCCTATGATTTTCAATCCACTGGGTTTGTTTACGGTCTTTTTCACACTACAAATCAAAAGCATAGGGTGGTTTAAATACCAAATGCGTAGCTTGTGATATCCAAAAGGTGGAACAATCGATCATGGCCACTTGTTTAAATATAAATTTGTTATCTGCAATTTTAAACCCTTGGCAACCCACAATAAGTGTGCGCAACATGCTGACGCTTGCCTGGATCAAGTTAACTGACGACTGACTATCGATGACAGAAGTGTGCCCATGGCATTGATTTACATTGCATTCTAGTTGTTTTAATGAGGTTAGGTTATGACAGGGGACATGAAAAATAATAATAACAACAACTTATTTTTTTATTACATCATTTTATTGTCATAAAACCTTTTTTATGCCTTTGTCACTTTGGGATAGGGACGGTACCAACTCATACAACAATAAAGTCTTTTGTGTTTATAACGTCCATGACATCGATGATGTCCCAATGTCTCTAAACTGCGTATTTTCGACTGTGAGCTGTTCACCGAAGCACCATTGACGCCATAAGGTCCACACGTATCATAACTTTTTTCATCACCCAAAGGCACTAGTGAGGGGTAGCTTGAATGGCAGGGTATATTTCCCAACTCCATTCTACACAGGTAGGGGTAGGCGGGTGACCAGCGCTGATTTTCCTGCATGGGTTCATCACTCTCTTCCATTTGGTCTATGGTAATGGAACAAAAGGCACATTTCACTTCATCTTTTTTTTTAGAATAGAAACCAGCGCCCGCAAAGGCTTGAGGGTTTATGAAAGGCACAGGCCACGTCGCTAAGGTCATGAAACGTTGTTCCTCAGAGTTTAAATTCATGGGTGTGACACCTCTTGTGTCTTTAAAGCAAGGCATGACTGAGCTGCTTTACATGGGTTGGTCTGTTATTTATACACTCGTCACTTGGTTGGACAGTGGATAATAGTTGACTCGTTCGTGGTGAATAATCAAACAGTTGGCTGGTACATTGTCATGCGTTTCAAAATCTAGTCTAATGTCAATATTGGATTGCTAGACAGACTCTTCCAACTAGGAACAGTCAAAGACAATCAGTGGCGACCTTGCCTTAACGCTTGGGGTGACAGCATGGGGTTGTTCTCTTTTGATAATACGACGATTGAAATTTATAAAACAAGTCGTACAGGGGGACAAACTTATTTTTTGAAATATCCAAATCCAGTTCTTCATAGGGAAACACAGCTCCTTTGAGGAAAGGACGTGCATTTCTCAATTGCAGGTGATCAAATTGCGTGGCATCTTTGGTTTGTTTATACTTGCGATTCGTTTGAAAACCCACGATAATGTAGAGAGATATTTCCGTATAGCGGGCAGTTTTTACAGACCAGCTGTGTTTGTTGGTCGTGGGCAATAGAGGGTACTCATGGAGCGCCCAGCTTCTAATTTCCATGGGTAAAGGCATATCTCTTCCCACAATCTTGAGCATATCAAGTTTCTTGCTATCAGCAAGGGTCACGTGGAGTACTTTCCATAGCATTCGTGTAGTTGAATTTTTGAATCTATGGGTGTATTTTCGGCTCCCTTGAGTGCATTATTATCACTCCTGTCTCTAACCAGATAAAGCACTTGCCTTGCGTTGACCACAATACGCTGATCTTCGGCTAAGCCTAAAATAATTTTAAGTGGTAAAAATCCAGTAAGGGTGCCATCGGTGTGTACCATCCAGTCATTGGTTGAGTCTGGGCATCAACCTGCCATGCAAAGTGTTTTAGTTTCTTCCTCACTATAAGAGGGCTATAGTTTCATGACACTTGAAATACCCACATTTCGAGGGCTATCCACCACAATATCGTTAATCACATAGCGCACCTCAGAAAACAGAAAGGCAAAAGCATGGTTGGCTAACTTGGATGTAGCGGGTGTAGAGCCATCGGCTTTGATGAGCCGACCTTCAATCTGAATGACACTTTCACGCGGTAGGGTATAGATATCTTGGTTGTTGATAACAAATTGAATTTCATCATTGTTATCGAGTCCAGATGTTTGAGCTTGATAGGAATGGGGATCAATTCTTACCACCCTTTCTTGCTCCTCGATGCAGTTGACCACCTCTAGGATAGAATTCATCGTGGTGGGGGTTCACGTGGTAACCCAAATGCTGAAAAATCTGCTTGTCCTTAGATGTTAACGTGTATTCACGTGGCAAACAACCAACACCATTCCTAGACGGTGTTGTTGCTTTATACACGAACTTCATAGCGGCTTTAGAACCAACTTGTACGTCACTTGTGTGGTAGAATCTAGTTGAATGAGTTGTTGGCCTCTATTGATCAGTCTTAACGTTATACAGTATTACTAATACAATCAACAGCCACAGAATGAAAAAGCACCACTGGAGGGTTTTCACGAATAATATAGCCATTGGGTGACGTCACAATAAAATCATAAAGCGAATGCGATGGTTCTTGATTGGTGTGCACTTGGCTAATTATATTACACGTCACCAACACGTGATGGTCCTCAATCAATTTCACTTCATCGTCTGAATCATGTTTTTGTTGGGCTCCAACTCACGTGGTTTAAATCCTAGTAAAGGACCAATGGAATCGGGTTTTGTTTCAAAGTCAATCTTAAACGTAGAGAAAATACTGCAGCGATGAGTGTTGGTATTTCCTACAAGTTCAAACTTGTGTGTTCCATCAAGAAATGACTTTAAACCATATTCATTGAGCAACACCAAATATGTTCAAAAATATCATCTATCGTATATCCACCAGGGTTCAGGGTGAGCACAGAAATATCATAGTAAAACTTGTTGTTCACATTTTCACGTATGTTGTACATTCTATTGTACGTTTCAAGAGAAACTAGCCCCAAACCGTAAGGTCTTTCACTCAGTTCGATAGGCGGGTAAAAGTCTAATCTGACTTCAGGTCCACGTCCATGCAGTGTAAACGTCTTAATTTTTGCCGACATACTGTTGACCTATTTGCTTATGCTGTGTCTTATATAAAATAATTAAACACAAACACTCACACCCTTGGCTGTTTAACCTTTCCTCACGTTTCACATTATAATATATCTTGGTCCTGTTTCCAAAATAGGTCACTAGTTCCATGGGCGTGGGCAGATTCCCAAAACTGTCAAAGTACCATACCGTGGACCCCTCTTTTACATAGGCTACATAATGCGTTCCTGGTCGTCGGTGATCATCCAAATTTAGAACAGCACATTCCTGTTTCCAGGGTCGTGGGGGGGGGGGTAATTGGTTCCGCATAAACACACCTCGAAAATGAGAAAGCTTTAGTTGTTTTGCATAGCTTTCGACTTGTTGATGAGTCAGGGCATGTCTTGCTATGGCTGCGGTAAAAAAAAAATATTTCGAGATGGGGAAGTCCCAAATCCTTGTTGATAAAAGGCTGGCTTTAAATTGGCGTTTCTAGCCCCCATAGCAATGGCTTCCATCGTTTCATTGTTTCACTGACTTTCTTTCAATTGTTGCTTGCCCTGCTGTGCAGCTTTAGTGGTTTTAGCCACAGCACTGGCACCGCCCAAAAGTGAACCCAGAGCAGCTAGACCGGCAAATAAAGCAGGTAAAATTCCCGCTAGTTTGGGGATGGGAATCACTCGACCTTGTTTTGATACCTGTTGCTGATGTGTTGGAATAACACATCTCTGTGCTGCTCGAAGGGCTTTCCTTATCGCCAACACATTATTTTTTATTTTTTCATTCGCAAGGGCTTGTCAACCAATGCCTTAACCCCATACTTTGGTAATGGCAGGGTCTTCTTTTTAGTCTTTTTCACCATATATTTTTGTTTCACCATGATGATGACCAACAACCTTTCACACGAAAGTTTAAGTGACAACTAACGTGAGGTTGTTATTTCATGGCTGTATATTCAGGTTCCACATAAAGTGGGAAATCGTTTATGGGCTTTCCCGCATGCTTTTCATCCCATGTAAGCATGAGATGGAAGGATAATCACCTGCATTGACCATTTGATGGTTATGGACCAACATCCTATGACCGTTTATCTCTACATATAAATGGTTTTCATCAGGCATGTATTGTTTTATGTGAATGGTACTGCCCCCGAAAATTGAATTATTCTGGGACAAAATGAGACTATTTTCTCAGGAATGCCACGAATGTAAGAGCCTTCCTTAAACGTTTTTCTTTTTACATAGTGTGGGCCTATACCTACCAAGGCTTTCACGCTGATATTTTTACACGGCATTGTAGTAAGATGTGTAGTAGAAAAGAAATATGTATGATTGTGTGGTTTTATTTTTCTTTTGTTATTAGATTAGTTTATTGTTATTTTGTTTATATAGGTTAGTTTACCATTGTTAATAAATTTATTCAGTTCGTTATCTGTCGTTGTTCACGTGTGATTCATTTTAAATATAAGGAATAGAGTATTGTGGATGTATTGTAAGCGAAGCTGAATTCCCAGTCCCCGAGAACGTAAGTAAAGGTAGGTGTGCCCCGTGTAGTTTGTTGTTGAACCACAATATTCTTGTAACTGCTGTATGTAAATCCCTAAAGACTATGTTTGGAGCGTTTTCTAATGTAGTAATTGGCCGGTGCTGTTAGAAATAGGCGATCCAGCTGGGGCAATGGATATTCCAACAGGCCACTTTCCGGATTTACGGGTACAGTAGGAATGGCGCCCTAGAACTTTGGGGCTACGAAATTAGCTTCGTAGTGCCTCTAAAGGAAGTTGGTTTGAACATTTCTAGTGAAAGAAATAATTACCATACTTGTGGGATGTCTTGTCCAATTTCGGATAGATGTGAGTGTAAATATATAGGCTTATTTCAAATTGATATTAGGAAGGTTACACTCAGATAAAGATCAGATCTTAGAAACCTGAGAGAGGTGTAGTAGGTAGACAGTTTCGGAAAAAACGACATACGATCTGAATATTTTATTTCACCGGTATATGGCGATTGCTAAGGTCATGTTAAAAATAAAGCTAACTTGTTTTAATGATTGTAATGGTAGAATTTTCTTTGTGGTAGTATATTTAAAGTGAGTCACAGGAGAACGAACATTATGAGTAAGTTTATTTAACATAGGATGTACTATAAGTTAATGCTAAGGTAATATTAAGTTACTTTTAGACATTAAGGTGCTCAAAAATTTTACATGGAGGATGACGTTGCTCAGATGTTGTTATTTTGCTCTGTTGTGGAATGTGTCTCTATAGCATTATATAAAGGGTAATTGCAATGGCAACCGAGGATGTAAAGAGAATGTTGGAGGAGATGCAGGAGAAGCTGCATGTGAATTTGAAGGAGCAACTGCAGGGCAGTTTAAAGGATGTCCAAAACGAAATGAAGGCAAGTTTGAATATTGTTGAAGGTAAGATAAAGGAGAATTTATCTGTGAATATGGTAGATATGCAAGGTAAATTCCAGGAAGCGAAGCAGGACCTAGAACAACTGAAGCGTTAACGAAAGGAGGACCTTGACACAGTGATTGTTAAAGTTGTTGATTCTATTACAGATAAAGTTGCAAAAAGTGTCAAAGAGAGTTTCAAAACTGAAATTCAAAAAGTTCAGACTTCTCTAGAGGGTTTACAAACTAGTGCCTCTAAAATGGTTGCAAATGTCACGCGTTTACAGGCCAGCTCAAAGCAGATTCAGGATGATGTAGGTGGTGTACGGACAGAGGTCGGTACTGTCCAAAGTAAAGTAGATACAGTCCAAGCGGATGTATCCACTGTCCAATCTAAAGTAGATACAGTCCAAGTAGATGTGTCCACAGTCCAATCTAAGGTAGATTCAGTCCAAGCCGATGTCACTAATGTTCAGGTTGACATAAACAATATGCAGTCAGATGTCACTGATGTACAGTCTGACCTAGGAAAAATACAAACAGAGGTCAATACGGTATTTGTGGATGTAGCAAAAGTCCAAGTGGACATTAATAAAATTAGGCAAGAGGTAGAAGCTTCTAAAACATTGTGTACTCAGAATATAACAGCTTTAACGACACGTTTTGTAAACTGTGCGTTAAAAACCACAGCTTCTCTGGCCGAATTAAAAGGTAATGTAGAAACTTAACGAACGCAGGTTATTGACTATAATAAAATTCTTAATGCAGATATTGAGGAAGACATAGCTGAAATGTTAAAAGCCAATGTAGTTGTCTGGAAAGACGAGTGGAACAAATCCAGTGGGGAACAT
Organism: Meconema thalassinum; assembly: GCA_946902985.2. NCBI lineage: Eukaryota > Metazoa > Arthropoda > Insecta > Orthoptera > Tettigoniidae > Meconema > Meconema thalassinum. The sequence goes on along the minus strand of OX336389.2, from coordinate 583,837,354 downwards.
GTTAAGCAAATCCAAGATAACATAGAAAAGAAATTAGCTAGTACTCAAGTAGAAATTAATCGAGTGGTTATTGAAGTAAGAAAGGATTTAGGTAAACGGATTGATACGCTCACTGAAAAGCAAGTAGAAGAGAGAAGATAATATACTGCAGCACAGAACCAAGAAAAGAAGAAGAAGACGTTGAAGAACCAAGAAAAGAAGAAGACGTTGAGGAGAAGAATAGAAGAAGAGGAACGGGTCAGATGAAGATAACTGCAATAAAACCGAGAAGAAAGAGCGTTCCGCAGAACTAATGCTTATGGGAATAACTGTTATGAGTTGTTCGACGAAGAAAATAACGTTATTCTAGGAAAATTCAACGCTAAGAATTTAAAAAAGTATCATAAGAAAATAGGCTAAGATAATTCAATATTCGAGTTCAAGTGACGTATCAAAAGTCTTGAATTAGAATGATTAAAAACAATTTGCAACTGTTTTTAACTTGAGATGAAGGACGAATGCCCCCGAAAATTGAATTATTCTGGGACAAAATGAGACTAATTTCCATCCCCATGATAAAATTTAATCAGCAAATATAAATTATGGAAGTGTGACACAGGAGGGTAGTGTTACAAGCTCGAGGCCGTGGGAGAGCCCGATCACGTGATATATTGCACAATAGACGCTTCTAGAAGGCTAAAATTGGCATAGCAACAGTGAGTTTGGAAATTAATATTATAAGTATTGTTATGAATTATGCTATTGGATCCCAGCCCAGAGCCAATGAGAAGAGTTCTTATTGAAGACGGGATCAACTTCAACTGCATAATTTGGTGAAATTATGTATTTAGGCCCTTAGAAGAACATTTTCTTATTTGGTAATGAAGAGAATATTAAAAGAAATTATGTCTGATACTTTAAAAACCGCAGATCGGTTAATTTACGCATTAGTAATCTACGCGCTAAAATTATGGTGGGAGATTGATATGGCCGCCAAAATTTCGACTTGGAGGGGGAGATCCAAGGATCGATATTCTCATTCCGGCAGTCTTTGAAGAGTGAGGAAGTGTTTATTGGGTTAACGGAGATCCCAAAGCTTTGTCCGAGTGCGACGACTGTCGACTTGTGGAGACGCGAGGCGATCCAGCTGGGGCAATGGATATTCCAACAGGCTACTTTCCGGATTTACGGGTACAGAAACATCATAGTGCAATCGATAGTGTCTTAAACCTGAAGAAAGCGCATACGTCAGGTGGTGGTCATTGACTAGCGGTAAATGGTTCCTGTCATTCATAGGTTTTTCATTCGTCAGGTACACTAAAAATACAGATGGGATAAATGTATAAAGCCTTTTCATTTCATAGGTCACGTAACGTTTCGTGCCGACATCGCCCTCTTCTTGTGGGTCTTCCACGTTTATAATGCGTTGATGATTAGCTGTATAGCCATTCGCTTTGTCATATTACTCGTGCACCTTGTTATCCACATACCTTTTTGCAGTGACATCCGTAGACACTTGAGGATGTTTCACATGGATTAACCGCTTTCCCTTAGAGTCATAATCTTCCTGTTTAATGCGTGGCACCACGGTCATACCTACATAGTTTTTATTAGCAGGGTATGTTTGTTGTTTAGGATCATGTATGGAGATAGACCTAGCTTTGGCCATAAACGCACGTCCAAAGACATCCATCGTCAACTTATAGTACTAGCATACTGCTTCTATTACAAGGCTCAGTTTCATATATATAGACAGCCTGCTAACCCCTCTAACCCTTGGTTTATATGAAGATTATTAAGCAGCAAGAGTCATTCCCCGTAGGGGACATGGTTTCCCATCTCTATCACACATCACGTGAACAACCCCATGGTTCACTGTTTCCATCTTCTATTCGTTGCATCATTGTGGGGCCTTCGGGATGTGGAAAGATCACAGCGCCCAATGGTCTGCGTTTTCAAAATATTTATATTTTTGCAGAATCTCTCTACCAACCCCTCTACGTGTTTCTGGATTAAGTCATGTCTTGATTACAAAGCGATAATATGGGTTATTTCACATTTTCTATGCAAGAAAATGTTATTGCCCCGGATGAGGTAAAGCCTGATTCACTCATGATTTTCGATGATGTATCCACTGAATGACAAGGCATCATTCAAAGCTTATTTCAGCATGGATCGTCACAAACATATCGAATGCTTTTATCTTGGACAAACGTATTCTAAAATGTCCAAACAACTTATTCGTGACAATGCCAATGTCATTGTTTTATTTCGCCAGGATGAGCGGAATAGTCGTCACATTTATAATGATCATGTGAATCCTGATACGACCTTTCAAATATTTACTGAATTGTGTGCCAAGGACGTTATCGCTTAGGGTTTGATCATTTTATTACTATTTAAAGCACTGTCTAATTCCCTCTCAAGTCATTTGTCAAGACACCATGGCGTTAGCAGAGACTCAATTGATAAAGCATATTATTAGAGCAAAAAATACTATTCGCCAAACGTTTCGTCGGATAATGCTTTGTTTATTCGACAACATTTAGCACCTCCGCTAAAAGCCATGTTTAAACCCTCTTTCAAGCCATGTGAAACGCTACCCACTGTCTCACCAGCCACGCAGACGCTACGCGAGGACCCTGTGGAAGAGGAACAGGAACATGAAGATTTGACTAGTGTTAGCGATGTTGAGGATGAGGATTATAAAGTATTTACGCTTCAAAAAAAAATCCTCACCACTGCAGAGTTAAAAAAATGAAATCATTGGCCATGGCCGAAACATCTTGCCCTTCCAGATCGTCTCCGTTTTCACAACTCTTGGCCACCCCTCAACATAAAGCCCAAATCAAAAACATTTTAATAAAATATTATGGACCAACACTGGAACCCTTTTTCACCGATTTATTTATTGGAAACAAAGATACAACGTATGGTGTTCGCTATAAGGATGATAGTTTTAAAATGGGTGATTAATCGATTAAATTTTCTCGTACTAGTGCTGTCATTAAAAACATAAACTATAAATTAACGCCAGGTCTGTTAAAGCTGCTATTCTCTCGTACCCCATCTTCCCATGATTATACGCAACAGGACCTTGGCAAATATAAATCCATTTTATTGGACACCCATGCCCACAAGAGACAGTATAATCCCTCTCAACAAGTGAATGCCAATATATCTCAAAAATATAAAACCATCATTGCAAAAATATTTCCAACCAGTCAAAGTGCTCGTCGTAAAGTGTCCGCTTCGTGAGTGACATTTAAACCATTAAAATCCCTTGTGGATGTTACCTACTGGCATAATCCCAATAAGCTCGTCCAGCGGCTACAGCTGTTGCATGCTTCACGTCAAGCCAGCCATACCGGTCACGATTGGGAAATTCAAGAAATTGAACAAGAACTTCGAAATGCCAAAATTATTGTTTAAGCCCTCGCCCATTAAAGTGGGCATTGCTCACGAGTTGCATCGCCCAGCTATGCGTCACTATCAGCGACTCAAGGTAATATCACGGGGTGTGGAAGAACTTTGACAAGCCGATTTGGTGGAAATGATTCCCTACGCTAGTGTTAACAATGGTGTACGCTGTATGTTGACAGTCCTTGATGTGTATTACGGAATGGCCTTTGTTCAACCTGTGCTTCGCAAGTCTGGCCCACTAGTCACCAAGGACTTTCAACATATTATTCAACAATCCAAACGTCAACCCCAGTTGTTACAAACCGACTACGAAATATAATTTTTCAACTAGGATTGCACCAGTTTTCTCAAATCTTTGGATATTCACAATTACACCACGTACAGCAAACTCAAAGCCAGTGTGGTCGATCTGCTTAACCGAACATTGAAAACTCACATGTGGAAAGCATTTACCGCTCAGGGCTCTTATCGCAGGTTGGACATGTTACCTGAGCTAGTGTCACGTTACTATGACACCAAACATAGAACGATTGGGATCAAGCCACGCCTCGTGACCAAAAATATTCCGCGATTGGATAAGCTGTTTAACCCCTGTAAAATCAGTGGACCCGAAACGTCACCGACTCAAAATTGGAGATTTTGTACGTGTGAGAAAATTTAAGTCTGCCTTCGATAAGGGCTACACATCGAATTTGGGGACCGAACTATTTCGAATTCGTCGAGTCAACCTGGACAGCCCAGTCACCTCAACCATCAACCCATAAAAGGCAGGTTATATCTCCATGAACTTCAAAAGACAGCCTTTCCAACACATTGCCTTGTGGAAAAAGTGTTGAAACAAAAAGAAAGTAAACTGTAAGTGAAATGGCTGGGATTTAACTCGGCCTTTAATTCTTGGATAAATAAATTAAAACGTGTGAACCTGTGCGCCTTTTATTTATTTATTCAATCATGTTGTACTACAAACCTGTGTACTGGGCTCAGCGCTTCATGGATGTCCACATGTCTTTCTCTTTCTCTCTCAGCTCACCTCTGTCCCACCCCTTCACTCCCCGCCCCACCCTTCCATCCCCCCACCACTCCATGTTCACACACAACTCGTTCGGCTATTGGCTGTCATGGGTTCTCCACTGCTCCCATCACCTCCCCTCCCCGCCCCTCCCCTCTATCCCTCTTGCCAGGCTCTGAGGTGGTCACGTGATTCCATGTTCTGTCTCTGGGTTCCTCTCTCCCCTCTCCTCTCTGCGGTTCCCGCTGCTCTCATCGACTCGCTCTGTTATCGCTCTTATAGGCTTGCCAGCTGGTTCAACCTTCTTATCGCAAGCAAGCGGTGTTGTCAAGTCAGATCCGCTCACATTCCTAAAGCGCAATAAACATTTCACATCCTGCTAGCCTGCTCCAAGAAGATTTCTTTCTTTGCTGTTCAGACTTGCAGCGAGACATAACCAACTTCTCTTACCAGAGCAGTCACGGGATTTCATGTTCTATCTCTAGGTTCCCCATTCCCTCCCGCTCCTCCCCCTGCTGCTGTCTGTCGCTCACTCTGTTATCACTCTTACATTGTTGCCAGATCGTGCAACCTGCATCCACCCTCTTATCGCAAGCTGTGTTGCCAAGTCACGTCCTGATAAGATTTCACATTCCGCTAGCCAGGCTCGAGCAGATTTCTCTTTGCTGTTCAGTCTTTCAGCGAGATATAGCCAAGTTCTTGTTGTCAACTATGAAAGCCCACTTCATCTGCATCATAGAATTATCATTTGTCATGTTACCCATCGCCGTTTATTAACAAGTTAAAGATCTCCCTTCAGGGGTAAAAATAATCATCTTAGCACGCTTCACGCATTTTGGGATTATTCGCCTTCATCCGTTCGTCATAGGAAATATCTGAAAAACGACCCATGGTAGGTCGCCCTGCCGTCCCCTCAAAATAGCTATTGTTCTATTGAGCACGGCCACCGTGACCGGTTATTTCCTTGTCCAAACACACCACAGCGGTACCGTCTCTCTGTGTATCACCACTCTTTATTAAAAATTTAAAACACGGGAAAAAAGAAATTTTTTTCAGCGTTAGGCCCTTTGTGAATGATTTGGAAAATAACTACTACATTTAAAAGAGAGCGTCACCCCGAATCTTAGGACCCCTCGTACACGTATGTAACATCACTGGTTCCCGAAATACGTATAACAAACGTCTAAAATCACGTTTTACCCCCAAACCATTTTCACATCCAGTTACCACAAGCATCATCGTCAGGAGGGCAGCGCAAATAAAAATAAATGCAAGCACATCGTTCTAGCTTGATGGGTTCCCGAGATATCAGCAAAAATCACAAAAAGCACGTGTTTACCCCAAAATCTAGTTTCCAAATTCCACCAATTTAAAAAATAACCTCATCATTAAATAGAGCGGAAAAATACCATTCAAACGATACCACGCACGCCTCTATACGACTATTCCTTCCCGAACATTATTATTCCTTCCTTCACAAGGCCACCAGGGGCTCACAACTTCCTAAGTGGTCGATCACCACCATTCTGACACTACTGTGCAGTTTTTGTCCTAGAAACTTGAAATTTATTTTGGGGGTAGAGGGGGTAGGGTCCTTTTATTTATGTCAAACAAACATTTTTGTAACATTCCTAGTTTCCAAACTATAAGAATTTCAAAATTCAACGTTTTTGAAAAATATGTAAAAAATAAAATGTTTTGTTCTAAAAATAAAGGACATACAGACCATTCGTTTGAACCATTGTACAACGTTCTATGATCATAAGTTTAAAAAATATCGCCTACTTTCAAAAACAAATAATTTAAAAAACTATATATATATATAACGAGTGGACCATATGAAAGAGGACGTCACCCCAAATCCAACAACACCTCATTCGTCAAAATCCGACCATGGATTCGAGAGATATCGACAATGTCCTCAAGGGTACTAACTTTTTGAGCACCTAGTGCGTTAGGATCGGCACTACTAACCTACTATCCATCATTGCACTAGTGCCATAAAAATCAGGGTCGATGTCATTTCCTCCGCCGCAGTTCGAGATACGCTTGGTAAGGGCCGGTAGATGGCCGCATGAATTGCAGTCTCAGGTCTTCTAAGAAGAAGCTTTCCCTTCCTAATTCATATACAATCCTTGAGGGTGCGTAAATCCCAACTCCCAAAGCACTCTTCAGATATCGTGCTTTAACACTTTCTAATCGTTTGAATTCACTACTCGAAAGCTTCTCCCATATTAATTCTATTCCATATAAGGCAATTGGAGTTATTACTGCTTTGAATAATGACATTGCCGTGGGCAAAGAAAGTTTTCGGATATTTTTAATTCGATGAATGGATTTCGTAGCTGCTGAAGCCCTTTCCTGAGTGTGTATCCTGTAGGAAAACAATGTCGTTTGTAGATATACTCCTAAATACCGGAAATTATTCACTACTGTTAGCATACCTCCTTGCAGATCATCTAACGCCAGTTTGCCTCCTTTTCTAAAAGTCATGTGCACTGTTTTTTCTTTGATCACTAAACTGTTTTCGTCAGCCCATAATTCAAGTTTCTGAAGAGCGGCACCCAGGTCACTTAGTGGGACGTTCAATAACCTGGTGACACAAATCGAAGATGGCGGCGACACGAATTTTAAATATTCAAATGGACGTTTCTCGCGATTTAACCATCGGAGCGCAGTGAAACCTGGTACGGTATATGCTTATATAAGGTGCGTTCAAAAAGTAACGAGCCGGAGGCTGGAATGCGCAAACCGGTGACGACATCACCTAATCGTGGCGTGTGTAATAAGGTGTGGTTCCGACCAGAGCGTGGAAGGTCACAGCCCGTCGCTAGAGGGCACGCGTGCACGTCACGTGACGATACAAAGCGAGCAGCATCATGCGTCAATCGTCCAACGCTGCCCGTCGCATTGCAAACAGTGACATGGAGGCGTCAAACGAAGAGCAAAGAGGTGTTGTTCGGTTTCTGACCGCGGAAGGAGTAGGGGAACGGACATTCATCGCCGAATGTCACATGTGTACGGCGAACACTGCATGTCCCTTGCAAGGGTCAAGGCGTGGCACAAGCGCTTCAGGTAAGGACGGGTGTCGTTAGCCGATGATGCCCGGCCTGGGGCACCCCCCTGCATTACCGATGACAACGTCCAGCTGGTTGATGCACTCATTACCCAGGACCGCCGAGTGACAGTGAACGCCATAGCCGCCGTCGTCGGATTGAGCGTCGGAAGTGTGCACACCATCATGAAGGAACGACTGCACTTGCGCAAAGCGTGTGCCCAATGTGTGCCCCACAGTCTTCAACCACACCAGGAAGCATGTCGAATGGCCCACTGTCTTGGTCATCTGCAGGGCTATGCGAGGGAAGGAAATGGGTTCCTGGCAGGAGTGGTGGCTGGAGATGAGTCATGGTGTCATCACTTCGAACCAGAATCCAAACGACAAAGCCACCGCCCAAAAAAGGCAAGGCCATCCACACGAGTGCAGGAAAGGTAATGCTGACGTTCTTCCTTGACCGAGATGGCCCCCTTCTGATACACTTCATGCCGCACGGGACAATAGTGAATGCCCAGCGTTACTCGCAAACCTTGACCACCCTTCGCCAAGCGATCAAAACAAAACGACCAGGCAATCTCACCCGTGGGGTCATTCTGCTCCACGACAATGCACGACCTCATGTGGCCAACAGAGTGGCGGCACTCCTGCAGAAATTCAAATGGGAGGTTCTCGGCCACCCTCCATACAGTCCAGACCTCTCTCCCTGTGATTACGCCATGTTTGGTCCCCTGAAAAGGGCTCTTCGGGGCCAACGATTCCCCTCGGACGTCGACGTCCAGCTGTACGTGCGGAACTGGATCACATCGCAGCCCAGGGCATTTTATGAGACAGCCATTCACCGCCTCGTGTCACAGTGGGACAAGTGCCTCAACAGCACTTCTAACATACAGGTACTGGGTTCTGTAACTATGCCTCTGGATCGTTACTTTTTGAACGCACCTTATATAAACTTTAATCCACTGGCATCTAATATTCATTTAAATGATTTCCATAACCACAAGATGGCGGCTGGACGAAATTTTAAAATCTCATTTTTATTCTTTCTGTCCTAATCATGCGATTGAAGTTTGAATAGAACACCTACACCATAATCTTCATGTAATAGTACAGAACTCTAAGGACTATAGTGGGGGAGAGCGAGGGGTTCTAAGCCACCCGTCGTTGCTCGGGCGGCGTTCATATTAAATAATTAATATCTGGCCAACCAATGGTCGTATTTTAACAAATGAGGTGTCGTTCGACTCTAGCTGACGTCCTCTTTGCTATGGACTCTGTATGATTTTTTTTTTAATTTTGTTTTCGAAAGTAGGTGATAGTTTGAAAAGCAAACATGATAGAATGCTGTGCCATGGCTCAAACGAACGGTCTTTATGTCCTTTATTTTTTATAATAAAACTTTTTTATTTTTTATGATTTTTTGAAAACAGTCCAATTTTGAAATTCCTATATTTTGTAAACTAGGAACTTTACAAAAAAATTGTTTGACATAAATGAATGGCCCTGACCCCCTCTAGCCGCAAAATAAATTTCAAGCCTCTAGGACTAAAACTGTGTAATAGTGCTAGAATGGGAGTTCTACCTATAATCGCGTGTGTGCTTGAATACGTATGGCTATGCTGGTTAAGTTGGTGGTGGGGGAGGACTAGGGTCGAGTGAGGGGTCGTTTAGATGGTATTTTTTCCGTTCTATTTGATGGTGAGGTTATTTTTAACAATGGGTGGAATTAGCCGGCCCCGTGGTGTTGGGGTAGCGCGCCTGCCTCTCACCAGGAGGCCCCGGGTTCGATCCCCGGCTCGTCAGGGATTTTAAAACTGACGTGAGGGTTGGAACGGGGTGCACTCAGCCTCGTGAAGACAATTGAGTAGCTGTCTGACAGTGAGACAGCGCCCCGATCACGAATACCAAGATTAACGGTCGAGGGGACCCGACGCGCTGATCACACGTCACCCCAATATCTGCAGGCCAAATGGCTGGGCAGCGGTCGCTTGGTCGGCCTTAGCCCGTCATGGGCTGGATAGTGCCAGGGATTGACTTTTTTGTTGTTTATGGGTGGAATTTGGAAAGGCAATTTGAGGTAAACGTGCGTTATTGACATTTTGGTGATATTTAAAGAGCTTGTAAGGCTAGAACGATGTGTTGTTTAGGAACGGGGTGACGTTCTCTAGGCTAAGCATGTGTGTTGGTACTTAAAAAAAAACAATGAAACTTTTTTTGATTGGCGCTATTTTGGAAACGGTGAATTTTGGCAAAAAGTTTGTTTGACGTTAATGAAAGGTGGGTATGCCCTCTAGGTGGACAGCAAGTTTCAAGGGTGTAGGAGGAAAAAAAATTATAGCCTACTTTCTCGCGAACATTGATCATTGGCGAACGGATGGTCGGATTTTAATAAATGAGGTGTCGTTGGACTCGAGCTAACGTCGTTTTTCCTATAGACCACTCGTTATACTTTTGAATTTTTCTTTAATTTGTTTTCAAAAGTAGGCGATAGTTTGAAAACCAAACATGATAGAATGTTGTGCCATAGTTCAAACCAATGGTCTCTATGACCTTTAATTTTTATAATAAAACTTTTTTTATTTTGTGATTTTTTTGAAAACCCTCAAATATTGATTTTTTACTATTTTGGAAACTAACCCGTTGACAAATAAGTTTGTTTGACATAAATGAAAGGTCCCTACCCCCTCTACCATGAAAATAAATGTCAAGTCTCTAGGAAAAAAACTAGGCTTTTTTTAATTAAAAAAGCGTGTTTGTAGACAGAGAGCCGGTAGCGCTTGACGTATGTTACAACGAAGCTATGACTGAGCATGGTGAATACTGGAAATGGCTATTTCGACGGGGGCGATGTATGGCAAAACGAGGGGTTGCTTTTCGATATTTTTTCCAATGACGAATGAATGAAGGCGAATATTTTGAAATGTGACAAGCATGCTAAGATTTTTTATCCCTGAATGGGATCTTTAACGTTTTAGTTAACAGTGATGAGCGAGATCGCTCTCTGACACAACAGACGGTTGTAGGATATGACCAAGTGATTCTTAGACGTTGGCGATCTCGGTGACCGTGCCCGGAAGAAATGAATAGCTATTTTGGTGGGATGGCGGGGGCAGCTTATGACGGTTGGTTTTGTGACATTTCCTATGACGGATAGAGGCGAATATTTGAAAATGTGTGAAGTGTGCTAGGAATTTCTTTTACCCCTGAAGGGGATCTTTAACATGCTAGTAAACGGTGATAAGCGAGACTGCTGTCTGGCACAGTAAATGGTTTTAGAATATGGAAACCTATAACATTTGCTCGACCAAGTCATGTGCATGTACGCAAAGAGCCAAAACGGTAAGGTCATTGGCCTGAAATGTTATAAACTAAATATTGAACTGGGTAAAGTCATGTGTTTTAGGATGAAAGCATGTGGTTAACATGATCATGTATTGAGGATGGCCGCTTGCTAGTAATTATTATTACAGTAAAATGTTCAATAATAATAATAATAATAATAATAATAATAATAAGACTCACACATGTTTTGAATGCTAACACGCACACAGTCCAGCTCACTGGTGACTGAATATTGTACCTAGCCAGAGGACTCGTGAGAGCTGTTGCTGGTGCTGACGAGGCAGGAATGTCTACGTCAGCAGGAAGTGTGATATCAGCTTACTTGCCTCGTGGTGGCTAGCAGGTGTGCTGATTAAGCAGAGACCGCCATTTTGGTTCTGAGACAGTAGGACTACCGATGTATAAGAGGTAGCCATTTTGGTTCCTTATTAAAAACATGAAACTAGTATAAGGTACACGAATCTTATTCAGATTGAGGAATGTGAAGAGGCGTGGGAACACGTGCAAGAGAGAGACAGAGAACCATTCAAGGTCAAAACGCTGAGAAAATACAACTTTTTCTGTTGCTAGGCTAACTGATAACGATTGCGTTAGTCATGCTCTTGCCATTTTAGCACACGGACGTATACAGTAGAGCTGTGGAAGAAAAATCCTTTTTTTTTTTTTTGGTAAGTACCTATGAATGATTATTTCAATAATGTCATGCGAATGAACCTTAAATGTGTAGTTATTGATTAGGTAATTATTGATTTTTTTTATTTATTTGTTTGCAGATAACCGGTATACCTTACATGTCTGAAATACAAGAAACCAGTTTACTTTTGAGCCCACTAGAAGGAAACAGCAACAGGCCACTGCAAGTGAAGGTGGGATTATTTTTTAAACTAACTTGTTTCATTTTTTTTGTTTCATATTTTATTTTATGAAATGCATGTACTAACCTTAATTTAGGTATTTATAACGGTTTATTTTATTTATTTTTAGAAACTTAAGGTGCTCAAAAATTTTATATGGAGGATGACGTTGCTCAGATGTTGTTATTTTGCTCTGTTGTGGAATGTGTCTCTATAGCATTATATAAAGCGTAATTGCAATGGCAACCGAGGATGTAAAGAGAATGTTGGAGGAGTCGCTGAAAACCCGAGACGCAGTTAAGTGCAACCATTGTTTCCAGGCAGAGAACTATTTAAAACTCAGGTAAGCCTAACATAAAATGCTATTCCATTTTACCACTACTGAAAACTCGTAGACAAAAAATTCATTACCTGTACTTGACTAGGACGATGATTGCTTTCTTGATTAATGGCTATGTATTGGCAACCGATACAAGACCATATTGGTTGTTTACCGGGAAAGTACAAGGCCATATTGGATTTTGTAAAAAACAAAAATTTTAATTTAACTGACGTGTCGTTCCCTATAATAATAATAATAATAATAATATTAATATCGTATGGCCTCGGGGGCCGTGTGCAAGCTTTGTTATTTGACACGCAGAGGGTAGCTTGCAGGTCGAATTTAGTTGTTCCTTGACTATGTAAGTCAAGGAGGTTAGATGTTAGATATCTAATCTCCTTAAACTCTACAGCGCTTTCTAGTAGAAAAATGAGGAACTTTGTACCCTATGAACTCAACGAATATTCACAGGTTTTAACATGATAATCTGAACAAAATGACATGACATTATCATTTTTTGTTTAGTATTGGTTAAAGGGGAATGTAAAAGACTGCAGCTTTATTAAAAGAAAATACGTACATGGGTTACTGTTAGTGCCAAACATACAGTTTATTTTTTAATGGTGTTTTGATATATTAATGCCAATTAACGTTAACGTTTTATTTATAAGTATTGATTGATTGATTGATTGATTGATTGATGGGTTATTTTGTTTGCTTTTAGGTGTCGTCATGTGCCATTAACGTAATGAACAGACAGTGAACAAGCATGCATTATGCTTTAAAGTACTCTGTGCTCTTGTGCAACGTTAATAACTTACAATAAGAAAAAGTTTTATTATAACACATGGCGTTGGTACCAAATACAACAAGTGAGCAAGTTGGTTTACCACGTGGGTTAAATTTAAAATCAGAACATGATCGTTGGTTAACATTTGAATCCTGGCCTGTAGGCTTTTTGTCGACACATAAACTTGCAAAAGCCGTTTTTTTTTACTTGAACCGAGAAGATGTGGTGCGCTGTGTGTTTTGTCGTATTGAACTTTCGCACTGGGAAGAAGGGGATGATCCCTTTAGAGACTATTTGCGATGGTCTCCTTATTGTCCTTACATGCTTGGAAAACAAGTGGGTAACATACCCGTGTATTCATTTTACCGAACCACAAGACCATTGGCGCTAATTACGTTGCTGAATCACAAATAAATAATAATAATAATGATGTATTACCAGCCAAGAACGGTAGTGTCGATATATGTGGTCCATATGCCATAGACAGTGTTGAATGGGCGTGTGCTTTTGAAAAATTGGGAGTTTGCAAGACTAAAGCACTAGCACACCCAGAGTACAGCTCTGTTGAAAAACGTTTAGAATCTTATAAAAATGTTTGGCCATTAATATTAAAACACCTTACCAAACAGCTAAGTGAAGCTGGATTTTTTAATACTGGTGAAGGGGATAAAACAATATGTTTTTATTGTGGATTTGCTTTAAAGGATTGGCAAATAACTGATGACCCTTTTGTGTAACACCCTGTTGGTTACCTAACTGTAAATACATGGTGTTGCTTACAGGTCAGGAATTTGTAAACACTATTCGTAAAGAAAACGTGATTGCAGCACAAGACATAAAAGTGCCTTTAGAGTTAGAACATGCGGAGCAAATACATGAGGCTGAAAAAGAAAAGACTTGTCTCACGAACAGATACAAAAGTGTGACCTACAATTATGTAAAATTTGTTATCAAGATGAACTAGGTGTTGTATTTTTGCCTTGTCTGTGTCAAGTGTGCATTAGAACTCAACACTTGTGCTATATGCAGAAAAGCAGTATCTGCTACAGTTAGGGCATTTCTTGCATAAATAGTAAAATTTATCAGCCATGCATAGTGCAAAATCCCTAATTGCACAATATTATTAAAGCTGTTTTAGAGTGTAATAGATATGCTTTGTTTTTGTTTATAGACTACTACAATGAATGTTTTGAATGCTGTGGGTCAAGCATGTGGCTTAGAGACAAAGAAGCTCAGCGAATTGCCAACGCATATTCCATTCCGCATTATCAAGATTCGGAAATTGAAAACAGCATATGGTGATCGTGTACTTTGTGTATGTGAAAACTTTGAGACATTTCTGCCTACACGGTTTAATGATATGTCGGAGAGTGTTTTTGATGAAGTCAATAATGCTGTACAACCTGTACACTTAATTTATGAAGGTTTTAAAAACAATAGGTGCATGATTCGTTTTAATTAAATAAATAAAATTTCAAATAATAATGGAAGATATAAGTCATGACAATGGACTGAAAGAAAAATGTGTGTATAGAATTATAATGTTTTAGTGTTTAGTATTGTCTTAAAAATATTATCATGAAACCAAAGAAAATGTATATAAAGTTTGTAATTAAATGAAAATAATGGTACAATGTTGTTTTATTTTCTATAGAAGTCAGAATATTTAACATTGCAGGGTATACATGATTATGACAATAAAAAGCACAATTAATACAAGTTTTTGCCTTTACGATAGTGTGTTATAGTTTTAAAAACAAAGCTTGTTGTAGATCTTTTTTCTTCCACGGTGAACAATAGGCATGAAAACGTTATTGTCTTGTTTTGGATCATTATCACTATCATAATCATAAGCAGCATGATCTATATCACTATTATTATAATCACTATAATTATCCTCAACATTATCCTCAACATTACTAAAACCAGTTAAATATTCCTTTTCCTGTTCCTCTTCCTCTACAGCGTCCTCATGTAGAGTCTGCGTGGCTTTTGATAATGTTAAGGCTTTTTTGAACATTGAATTATTTTCAATAGTAGTATTGTTTTGTAGCACTTGCTTTTTAACATTTTCATGATTTTCTGTTGACAGCAAGAGTGTTTCATGCAATACACTACATTGATGATCACTGACAGTTAAAACCTCACTACTTTTACTTCTTAGCTCACTGCGACATTGTTTTGAACAACGCCAAATAACAGTTCCATTTTTATTGCTTCGTTTCACAATATATGAATATCCTTTATAGAATGCATGAGGCTTACCATTCCTAGTCACAGATACTTCCATATCAACTGTCAAGCATAGACTAAGCTCTAGTAAAGACAACTTGGTAATAAGAACAATAGTTTAATGTGCGAGCATATATGGGTGCAAATGTGGGAGCAAAAAAGTGGGAGCAAAAATTGGGAGCAAAAGGTGGGAGCAAAAATTGAGTTCAAAAAGTGGGAGCAAAAAAAAGTAGGAGCAAGTATGGGAGCAAAAATTTAGAGCAAAAAGTGTAAGCAAAAGTGGGAGCAAATATGAGAGCAAAAAAAAACGTAGGAGCAAAAAGTGAGAGAAAAAGGGGGAGCTAATGTGAAAGCAAAAGTGGGAACAAATATGAGAGCAAAAAAAAGTAGGAGCAAGTATGGGAGCAAATGTGAAAGCAAAGGTGGGAGCAAAAATTGAGAGAAAAAAAGTGGGAGCAAAAAGTGTAAGCAAAAGTGGGAGCAAATATGAGAGCAAAAAAAGTGCGAGCAAATATGGGAGCAAAAGAGGGAGCGAAAGTGGAAGCAAACAAGTGTGAGCAAATATGGGAGCAGAAAGTGGGAGCAAATGTGAAATCAAAAGTGGGAGCAAAAAGTGAGAGCAAAAAGAGCGAGCAAAAGTGAGTGCACAAGTGGGAGCAAAATGTGTGAGTAAAAAGTGGGGGCAAATGTGGTGTTTTACTAAAACAATCTCCCATAACCTAACTTCACCTAACCTAACCTTCCAACTCTCAGATCAAAAATTAAATTCTGGCCATAGTCGAGTTGGAACCCAAAACCTCTGGGATAACACCCAAGAATATTAGCCACTAAACCGCGAGATGGGCAAATTAATATGCAACACAACACAAAAATAAAAGTTTCCTGTAGTGTAACTCATTGGCTGACAACCATAGTTGAGAATTCAAACCCAAGACCTCAGGACTTTTGTTTTGAACATTATCAGAAATATTATTCCATTTACATTTTGCTGTTGCTTATAGTTATAAGAGTTGGCATTAATATTGGAGCAAAAGTGAAAGCAAAAAGTGGATGCAAGCATGGCTGGTTGTTGAGACTTTCATATCAACTAATACACATAAATTAAATTTTAGTAAAGTGACTTGGCTAATAATAATAATAACAGTTTTAAAAAATTCAAGGGCATTGATATTTTTCAGGGTGTAATTTCCAAAGTACTGTCAAGAATAATAATTACATGAACAGATTCCAAGAACTCTAGAGTGCTTTTAAGGTTAATGATTGGCTAGGAGTGAGATAGAGCTAGCTAACCTAAGTTAACCTCAGCTCACTAAACCTAACCTTGTCACATGGCATGTTCTACAAGTATAGACTTGCTTTGAGACTGGCTATGACGTCACAGATGAATGGCGGTGGGAGGCTGGCAAAAAGGAAAATGTTCTTGTGTGATAAAAAGTCATGTCCAGCCTCCCACCGCCATTCATCTGTGACGTCATAGCCAGTCTCAAAGCAAGTCTATACTTGTCATGTGACAAGGTTAGGTTTAATGAGCTGAGGTTAACTTGGGTTAGCTAGCTCTAGCTCACTCCTAGCCAATCATTAACCTTAAAAGTACTCTAGAGTTCTTGGAATTTGTTCATGTAATTATTATTCTTGACAGTACGTTGGAAATTACACCCTGAAAAATATCAATCCCCTTGAATTTTTTTAAACTGTTATTATTATTATTATTAGCCAAGTCACTTTACTAAAATTTAATTTATGTGTATTAGTTGATATGAAAGTCTCAACAACCAGCCATGCTTGCATCCACTTTTTGCTTTCACTTTTGCTTCCATATTAATGCCAACTCTTATAACTATAAGCAACAGCAAAATGTAAATGGAATAATATTTCTGATAATGTTCAAAACAAAAGTCCTGAGGTCTTGGGTTTGAATTCTCAACTATGGTTGTCAGCCAATGAGTTACACTACAGGAAACTTTTATTTTTGTGTTGTGTAGCATGATAATTTGCCCATCTCGCGGTGTAGTGGCTAGTATACTTGGGGGTTATCCCAGAGGTTTTGGGTTCCAACTCGTCTATGGCCAGAATTTAATTTTTGATCTGAGAGTAGGAAGGTTAGGTTAGGTGAAGTTAGGTTAGGTGAAGATAGGTTAGGTTAGGTTAGGTTAGGGGAGATTGTTTTAGTAAAACACCACATTTGCCCCCACTTTTTACTCACACATTTTACTCCCACTTTGTGCACTCACTTTTGCTCGCTCTTTTTGCTCTCACTTTTTGCTCCCACTTTTGCTTTCACAATTGCTCACACTTTCTGCTCCCATATTTGCTCACACTTGTTTGCTCCCACTTTTGTTTACACTTTTTGCTCTCATATTTGCTCTCACTTTTTTTTGCTCTCATATTTGCTCGCACTTTTGCTTACCCTTTTTGCTCCCACTTTTTTTCTCTCACTTTTTGCTCCCTCTTTTTCTTTCACATATGCTCCCATACTTGCTCCCACTTTTGCTTTCACATTTGCTCTCATACTTGCTCCTACTTTTTTTTTATCCCACTTTTTGCTCCCATATTTGCTCGCACTTTTTTTTTTGCTCTCATATTTGCTCCCACTTTTGCTTTCACTTTTTTTTCTCTCGCTTTTTGCTTTCACATTTGCTCCCATACTTGCTCCTACTTTTTTTTTGCTCTCATATTGGTTCCCACTTTTGCTTTCACATTTGCTCCCCCTTTTTTCTCTCACTTTAAGCTCCTACAGTTTTTTGCTCTCATATTTGCTCCCACTTTTGCTTACACTTTTTGCTCTAAATTTTTGCTCCCATACTTGCTCCTACTTTTTTTTGCTCCCATATATGCTCGCACATTAAACTATTGTTCTTATTACCAAGTTGTCTTTACTAGAGCTTAGTCTATGCTTGACAGTTGATATGGAAGTATCTGTGACTAGGTATGGTAAGCCTCATGCATTCTATAAAGGATATTCATATATTGTGAAACAAACCAATAAAAATGGAACTGTTATTTGGCGTTGTTCAAAACAATGTCGCAGTGAGCTAAGAAGTAAAAGTAGTGAGGTTTTAAGTGTCAGTGATCATCGATGTAGTGTACTGCATG
This sequence comes from Meconema thalassinum, assembly GCA_946902985.2. Classification (NCBI taxonomy): domain Eukaryota; kingdom Metazoa; phylum Arthropoda; class Insecta; order Orthoptera; family Tettigoniidae; genus Meconema; species Meconema thalassinum. The sequence goes on along the minus strand of OX336389.2, from coordinate 583,819,258 downwards.
AAACACTCTTGCTGTCAACAGAAAATCATGAAAATGTTAAAAAGCAAGTGCTACAAATCAATACTACTATTGAAAATAATTCAATGTTCAAAAAACCCTTAACATTATCAAAAGCCACGCAGACTCTACATGAGGACACTGTAGAGGAAGAGGAACAGGAACAGGAATATTTAACTGGTTTTAGTAATGTTGAGGATAATGTTGAGGATAATTATAGTGATTATAATAATAGTGATATAGATCATGCTGCTTATGATTATGATAGTGATAATGATCCAAAACAAGACAATAACGTTTTCATGCCTATTGTTCACCGTGGAAGAAAAAAGATCTACAACAAGCTTTGTTTTTAAAACTATAACACACTATCGTAAAGGCAAAAACTTGTATTAAGTGTGCTTTTTATTGTCATGATCATGTATACCCTGCAATGATAAATATTTTGACTTCTATAGAAAATAAAACAACATTGTACCATTATTTTCATTTAATTACAAACTTTACATACATTTTTTTAGTTTCATGAAAATATTTTTTAAGACAATACTAAACACTAAAACATTATTATTCTATACACATATTTTTCTTTCAGTCCATTGTCATGACTTATATCGACTTTTTTTCATTTAATTAAAACGGACCACGCACCTATTGTTTTTAAAACCTTCATAAATTAAGTGTACAGGTTGTACAGCATTATTGACTTCATCAAAAACACTCTCCGACATATCATTAAACCGTGTAGGCAGAAATGTCTCAAAGTTTTCACATACACAAAGTACACGATCACCATATGCTGTTTTCAATTTCCGAATCTTGATAATGCGGAATGGAATATGCGTTGGCAATTCGCTGAGCTTCTTTGTCTCTAAGCCACATGCTTGACCCACAGCATTCAAAACATTCATTGTAGTAGTCTATAAACAAAAACAAAGCATATCTATTACACTCTAAAACAGCTTTAATAATATTGTGCAATTAGGGATTTTGCACTATGCATGGCTGATAAATTTTACTATTTATGCAAGAAATGCCCTAACTGTAGCAGATACTGCTTTTCTGCATATAGCACAAGTGTTGAGTTCTAATGCACACTTGACACAGACAAGGCAAAAATACAACACCTAGTTCATCTTGATAACAAATTTTACATAATTGTAGGTCACACTTTTGTATCTGTTCGTGAGACAAGTCTTTTCTTTTTCAGCCTCATGTATTTGCTCCGCATGTTCTAACTCTAAAGGCACTTTTATGTCTTGTGCTGCAATCACGTTTTCTTTACGAATAGTGTTTACAAATTCCTGACCTGTAAGCAACACCATGTATTTACAGTTAGGTAACCAACAGGGTGTTACACAAAAGGGTCATCAGTTATTTGCCAATCCTTTAAAGCAAATCCACAATAAAAACATATTGTTTTATCCCCTTCACCAGTATTAAAAAATCCAGCTTCACTTAGCTGTTTGGTAAGGTGTTTTAATATTAATGGCCAAACATTTTTATAAGATTCTAAACGTTTTTCAACAGAGCTGTACTCTGGGTGTGCTAGTGCTTTAGTCTTGCAAACTCCCAATTTTTCAAAAGCACACGCCCATTCAACACTGTCTATGGCATATGGACCACATATATCGACACTACCGTTGTTGGCTGGTAATTCATTATTATTATTATTTATTTGTGATTCAGCAACGTACGTAGCGGCCAATGGCCTTGTGGTTCGGTAAAATGAATACACTGGTAGGTTATCCACTTGTTTTCCAAGCATGCAAGGACAACCAGGAGACCATCGCAAATGGTCTCTAAAGGGATCATCTCCTTCTTCCCAGTGTGAAAGTTCAGTATGACAAAACACACAGCGCACCACATCTTCTCGGTTTAAGTAAAAAAAACGGCTTTTGCCAGTTTATGTGTCGACAAAAAGCCTACAGGCCAGGATTCAAATGTTAACCAACGATCATGTTCTGATTTTAAATTTAACCCACGTGGTAAACCAACTTGCTCACTTGTTGTATTTGGTACCAACGCCATGTGTTATAATAAAACTTTTTCTTATTGTAAGTTATTAACGTTGCACAAGAGCACAGAGTACTTTAAAGCATAATGTATGCTTGTTCACTGTCTGTTCACTACGTTAATGGCGCATGACCACACCTAAAAACAAACAAAATAACCCATCACTCAATCAATCAATACTTGTAATTAAACTTTAACGTTAATTGACATTAATATATCAAAACACCATTAAAAACAAACTGTAAGTTGGCACTAACAGTAACCCATGCACTTATTTTCTTTGTATAAAGCTTTAGTCATTTACATCCCCCTTTAACCAATATATAAACAAAAATGAATGTCATGTCAGTTTGTTCAGATTATCTTGTTCAAACCTGTGGATATTTGTTGAGTCCATAGGGAACCACACATAATTTTTTTTTGTTTTTTGTTTTGTTTTTAGAAAATCCAATATGGCCTTGTACTTTCCCCAGTCAACAACCAATATAGTCTTGTACCATTTGTCAATACATGGCCATTATTCAAGAAAGCAATCATTGTACCAGTCATGTACAGGTAATGAATATTTTTTTGTCTATGGTTTTTCATTAGTGGTAAAATGGCATAGCAGTTTTAAGTTAGACTTACCTGAGTTTTCAATAGTTCACTGCCTGGAAACAATGGTTGACTCTACTGCGTCTTGGGTTATCAGCAACTGCTACGGAGGTAAGGCTTTTCTTTCCAAGTTTCTAAAAATAAATAAAATAAACCGCTATAAATACCTAAATTGAGGTTAATACATGCATTTCATAAAATAAAATAAAATAATATCAAACAAAAAAAATGAAACAAGTTAATTTAAAAAAAATAATCTCACCTTCACTTGCAGTGGCTTGTTACTGTTTCCTTCTAGTGGGCCCAAAAGCGCAATGGTTTCTTGTATCTCTGACATGTAAGGTATACCGGTTATCTGCATACAAATAAATACACACATCAAAAAAAGTTTTGCATCACCTCGGTTCCCAGATCTCCGGCATATAGACGTTGACTGTGTATATTGTATCCAAGATACAGTCCCTTTGACTGTTCATAGATGTCACTAAAACTGCTCAAAGATGTAAACAACCATGCATGAGCCTATTAGACGGAGGGGGTACGACAGCCGATCAGTTCCAGTCATTCCACCAGGACGAAGGTACGCTGCTCATGTTGTCTGTAGTTCTACCATGCCTAGAAGGTCAATACCGCAGTTCGATCGCGTCCGCATTGTTACTTTGTGTCAAGAAGGGCTCTCAACAAGGGAAGTTTCCAGGCGTCTCAGAGTGAACCAAAGCGATGTTGTTCGGACATGGAGGAGGTACAGAGATGCAGGAACTGTCGATGACAGGCCTCGCTCAGGCCGCCCAAGGGCTACTACTGTAGTGGATGACCGCTACTTACGGATTGCCGCTCGGAGGAACCCTGACAGCAATGCCACCATGTTGAATCATGCGTTTCGTTCAGCCACAGGACGTCGTGTTTCAACTCAAACTGTGCGCAATAGGCTGCATGATGCGCAACTTCACTCCCGACGTCCATGGCGAGGTCCAGCTTTGCAACCCCGACACCATGCAGCGCGGTACAGATGGGCCTAACAACATGCTGAATGGACCCCACGGAATTGGCATCACGTTCTCTTCACCGATGAGTGTCGCATATGCCTTCAACCAGACAATCGTCGGAGACGTGTTTGGAGGCACCCTGGTCAGGCTGAACGTCTTAGACACACTGTCCAGCGAGTGCAGCAAGGTGGTGGTTCCCTGATGTTTTGGGGTGGCATTATGTGGGGCCGACGTACGCCACTGGTGGTCATGGAAGGCTCCGAAACGGCTTTACGATACCTGAATGACATCCTCCGACCCATAGTGCAACCATATCGGCAGAATATTGGAGAGGCATTTGTCTTCATGGACGACAATTCTCGACCTCATCGTGCACATCTTGTGAATGCGTTCCTTCAAGATAACGACATCGCTCGACTACAGTGGCCAGCATGTTCGCCAGACATGAACCCTATCGAACATGCCTGGGATATGTTGAAAAGGGCTGTTTATGGACGTCTTGACCCACCAACCACTCTGAGAGATTTACGCCGAATTGTCGTTGAGGAGTGGGACAATTTGGACCAACAGTGTCTTGATGAACTTGTGGATAGTATGCCACGGCGAATACAGGCATGCACCAATGCAAGAGGACGTGCTACTGGGTATTAGAGGTAGTGGTGTGTACTGCAATCTGGACCACAAATGCTGAAAGTCTAGCTGTATGATGGTACAACATGCAATGTGTGGGTCTCATGAGCAATAAAACGAGCTGAAATGTTGTTTGTGTTGATCTCTATTCCCTTTGTATTTAACGGTTCCGGAACTCTTGGAACCGAGGTGATGCAAAACCTTTTTTGATGTGTGTAAATAAAAATCATTAATTACCTAATCAATAACTACAAATTTAAGGTTCATTAGCATGACATTATTAAAATAATATTTCATAGGTACTTACCAAAAACATAAAAGGATTTTTCTTCCAAAGTTCAGTTCAGAGCTCTACTGTATACGTCCGTGTGCTAAAATGGCAAGTGCATGACAAACGCAATCGTTATCAGTTAGCCTAGCAACAGAGAGAGTTGCATTTTCTCAGCGTTTTGACCTTGAAATGTTGTCTCTTTCACACGTGTTCCCACGCCTCTTCACATTCCTCAATCTGAATAAGATTCGTGTACCTTATACTAGTTTCATGTTTTTAATAAGGAACCAAAATGGCTGCCTCTTATACATCGGTAGTTCTACTGTCTCAGAAACAAAATGGCGGTCTCTGCTTAAACAGCACACCTGCTAGCCACCACGAGGCAAGTAAGCTGGCATCACACTTCCTGCTGACGTAGACATTTTTTGTCTTATCAGCAGTCTCTCTCACGAGGTACAATATTCAGTCACCAGTGAGCAGGACTGTGTGTGTGTGTGTGTGTGTGTGTGTGTTAGCATTGAAAACATGTGTGTCTTATTATTATTAAACATTTTACTGTAATAATAATAATAATAATTACTAGCAGGCGGCCATCCTCAATACATGATCATGTTAACCACATACTTTCATCCTAAAACACATGACTTTACCCAGTTCAATATTTAGTTTATAACATTTCAGGCCAATGACCTTACCGTTTTGGCTCTTTGCGTACATGCACATGACTTGGTCGAGCAAATGTTATAGGTTTCCATATTCTAAAACCATTTACTGTGCCAGACAGCAGTCTCGCTTATCACCGTTTACTAGCATGTTAAAGATCCCCTTCAGGGGTAAAAAAATTCCTAGCACACGTAACACATTTTCAAATATTCGCCTCTATCCGTCATAGGAAATGTCACAAAACCAAACGTCATAAGCTGCCCCCGCCATCCCACCAAAATAGCTATTCATTTCTTCTGGGCACGGTCACCGAGATCGCCAACGTCTAAGAATCACTTGGTCATATCCTACAACCGTCTGTTGTGTCAGAGAGCGATCTCGCTCATCACTGTTAACTAAAACGTTAAAGATCCCCTTCAGGGGTAAAAAATCTTAGCATGCTTGTCACATTTCAAAATATTCGCCTTCATTCATTCGTCATAGGAAAAAATATCGAAAAGCAACCCCTCGTTTTGCCATACATCGCCCCCGTCGAAATAGTCATTTCCCCGTATCCACCATGCTCAGTCATAGCCTCGTTGTTACATACGTCAAGCGCTACCGGCTCTCTGTCTATAAACACGATTTATTTTTTATTTTTTTAATTAAAAAAATTAAAATGCCTAGTTTCTTTTTGTCCTAGAGACTTGACATTTATTTTCATGGTAGAGGGGGTAGGGACCTTTCATTTATGTCAAACCATTTTATTTGTCAACGTGTTAGTTTCCAAAATAGTAAAAATTCAAAATTTAAGGGGTTTAAAAAATCACAAAATATAAAAAAAGTTTTATTATAAAAATAAAAGTCATAGAGACCATTGGTTTTAACTATGGCACAACATTCCATCATGTTTGGTTTTCAAACTATCGCCTACTTTTAAAAACAAATATTTTCAATTTTTTTTTTTTTTTTTTTTTTCAAAATATAACGAGTGGTCTATAGGAAAAACGACATTAGCTCGAGTCCAACGACACCTCATTTATTAAAATCCGGCCATCCGTTCGCCGCCAATGATCACCAATGTTCGCGAGAAAGTAGGCTATACATTTTTTTTCCTCCTACACCCTTGAAACTTGCTATCCACCTAGAGGGCATACCCACCTTTCATTAACGTCAAACAAACTTTTTCCCAAAATTCACCGTTTCCAAAATAGCGCCCATCCAAAAAACAAAAAGTTTCAATTTTTTTTAATACCAACACACATGCTTAGCCTAGAGAACGTCACCCCGTTCCTAAACAACACATCTTTCTAGCCTTACAAGCTCATTAAATATCACCAAAATGTCAAAAACGCACGTTTACCTCAATTTGCGTTTCCAAATTCCACCCATTGTGAAAAATAACCTCACCATCAAATAGAGCGGAAAAATACCATCTAAACGACCCCTCACTCGACCCTATTCCTCCCCCACCACCAACTTTATCCAACATAGCCATACGTATTCAAGCACACACGCGATTATAGGTAGAACCCCCATTCTAGCACTACTACACAGTTTTAGTCCTAGAGGCTTGAAAGTTATTTTGCCGGTAGAGGGGTCAGGGCCATTCATTTATGTCAAACATTTTTTTTGTAAAGTTCCTAGTTTACAAAATATAGGAATTTCAAAATTGGACTGTTTTCAAAAAAACATAAAAAATAAAAAAGTTTTATTATAAAAAATAAAGGACATAAAGACCGTTCGTTTGAGCCATGGCACAACATTCTATCATGTTTGCTTTTCAAACTATCACCTACTTTCGAAAACAAAATTTTTCAAATTAAAAAAAAATCATACAGAGTCCATAGCAAAGAGGACGTCAGCTAGAGTCAAACGACATCTCATTTGTTAAAATCCGACCATGGGTTGGCCAGATATTAATTATTTAATATGAACGCCGCCCGAGCAACGCCGGGTGGCTTAGAACCCCTCGCTCTCCCCTACTGACTATATATAAAAATCCAATATGGCGACCGTCCTAAATATTTAGACGGTTCTCAATATCTACGAATCTATTACGGCAATCAAACAGGCAATTAACATAAGTAGGATATATGAAAATAGGCTATATAGTTCTTCACGGAACTCCTTGTTTATATTGTGTTCTTAGTTATGCAGCTCCCTATTGTTTCCTATGTTGCAAAGCTATTTTTGTTGAACTTCCTCTATCTCAGACCATACTCTGGATACCCCTGTCAGAGTAAGTCATTTACTCACTTGGTTATTCGATGCGCACGCACTCTGATTTCGTCAGTGATGAAATCTTGCAATGTAATCGAAAGTTGCACCAGTCCATTCTGTTCTCCCTCCCACTCCTGGCTTTCAGATGAACTAAAACGGGTATTCACCGAAATAAGCTTGCAGTGTTGCCAACACGGTGGGTTTCCACCAAATCTAGTAATTTTTATTCTTTGTCAGTGGCAAAAACTCAAACAGTGGGGGCGTATGGCACAGTGGTCAAGCTGTTTGCATCTCACCAAGGTAGACCGGGTTCGATCCCCGATCAATGCATATGAGATTTTTGAAGTGAAATGCCATGTCCAGTGGTTCGGTTTCCACGTAAAAGCGAGGTCCCGTGGCTCCGCTAGATTAACGGTCACGTAAAACTAAAAGCTTCCGTCCTTCCTTTCCTTCAAGAAATAGTGGGCAGTGGGGAATCTAGTTTTTCTCGTTTATGTCGATAGATTTTGTGGTTTCTCGTTTTGCAAACGAGGAATGATTATATAATAAAATATTGCCACATTGTTAACAATAATCAAATTTCTATACTAAAAATAAATATAGCTCGATCGGGGCCCGGGATTTCTCAGTGGAAATTCACCATTATACATGTATAAACGCGTGCTGCGGTATTACGTAGTTCTGTTTCTGTGTTAGTTGGATTCGGAGCTTTTGAGGGAGTGTTTTTGGTTTCATTATGAAATTTTAATGATATCAGTCATCACTCAAAAAAGCCGAAACAAAAAATTAAATAAAGGAAATGTAAGTTCTCGGAGAAAGTGAAACAGAAGTACCCGTGTTTTACAGAGAGACGTAACGAAAGTGAGGCGACATCATGTAACTTATTTGTTACAGTCATGTAACTGTTGGAAACAAAGGTGCCGGTTGTCTCGAGAGACATACCGCTAGTGAAGAGCATAGAAAAACAATTATAAGCAGTTCTTCCAGCTGTAATATTGATTCATGTTTCCCGATTCAACTCCCCTCACTAGGGAAGTTCGGACAATCGAGGCAACATTGGCATATAACACTGTTACCATCAGGCGTAGGGGAGACTGGCCTAAAATGACATATCTGGGCAAAATGACATAGCTGTGTTTTTGACAAATGTAGCCTACTGTTAGAATATTTTTAAATTTCGCGCTTTTAGGTTTGTCCGGTTGGTACACAACTGTAGTGAGCTGGTCGTAGCGTATGGAAGTGGACTGGTGTTTTTATGTTCGGAAAATCTGTTTTGTAGCATTTATATTGTAATTAAACAATCAGTATTTGTTATAATTTGGAGTTTATTGAGTGCCTTCAGTTTTACAAAAGTAATGTCCAGTGATAGCCTTGAAGGTAAGCTATAACTTGCACTTATTACTTCTGTTGTCATACAACGTGTTTGAAGGTTATGAGTCGGAAAACAAATGTAGCCAACTTCAGGCAGAATGACACACTCACTATGTCATTTTGCCCGAATATATAATTTTTCTAATAATAATTTTCAATTCTTTCCAGAAAATGGTTTCTAATTACAGTAGAAAAACGGCTAGGCAGTCATGGTCTGGGATAAATATGGTAAAAGCTATTGAAGCTGTAAAAATGAAAAAAAAAAAATGGGTTGGCTAAAGGCTGCAAGGACATTTAATGTGCCACAAGCTACACTAAGACGTAGATGCCAGGGGGAAAATAAAATTGCCATAGATGGATCAAGAAAACTAGGTCGGTATGAATCTACATTTTCTTCAAATGTAGAGAAAGAAATAGTACAGCATATTTTGGACATGGAATCTCGTCTTTTTGGACTCACAGTTAGTGATGTTTTAAAACTAGCATACGATATGGCAGAGAAAATTGGTAAAGCACATAGGTTTAATACAGCTAAGAGGACGGCAGGTTGGGATTGGCTGATTGTATTCAGAAAGAGAAATCCTGAAATATCTCTTCGTCGGCCTGAAGCAACATCAGCAGCTCGTGCTCAAGCATTTAATCGGCCACAAGTCCAGAAATATTTTACTTTGCTTGTTGAAATTCTGGGAAAAGAAAATATCACACAAACTAAAATATACAATATGGATGAATCTGCTCTTACAACAGTACAAAAACCAGCCAAGGTTTTCGTCAGTAAAGGCAAAAAGCAAGTTGTTGCTTTGACAAGCGCTGAGCGGGGAGACCATGTGACAGTTGTAGCTTGTGTCAGCTCAGTTGGGCAGTATGTTCCACCAGCTCTCATATTTCCCAGGAAAAAATTGAATCCTGTGCTTTATGATAAAGCACCGCCTAAAACTTTAAGGCTGCATCAGGAAACAGGCTACATGACAGGAGATTTGTTTCTTCAGTGGCTGAAACACTTGGTTTCATATGTCAAGCCAAGTGTAAATGAAAAGGTTCTGTTGCTACTCGATGGGCATTCGAGCCATAAATCTCTAGAGGCTCTAGAGTATGCAAAACAGCATGGTGCGGTAATGTTGTGCCTCCCACCTCACTGCACTCATAGGCTTTAGATGTGGCTTTCTTTGGACCTTTGAATACCTTTTACAATAGGGAGGTGATGAAATGGTTGAAAAACCACCCAGGAAGGACTGTAACTCTATACCAAGTATCCAGATTATTTTGTGAAGCCTATATACAGGCTGCAAATGTAAAAAATGCTGTATCAGGATTCAAGGAATGTGGAATCAGTCCATTAAATCCAGACATATTCCCGGATCACCTTTATCTGCCGAGTGCAACAACAGATGAAGCAGTCGAAAGTAATGACAGTCCCACGGAGGCAGTAGCAGGGGCAGTGGATGAACTGGTTGTGAGGAATGAAGGAAATCCACTTAACTCCAGCAAAGACATCACAAGAATCATTGAAGAAGTTTCGCCAGTCCCTCACATCTCTGGCACGAGGATCACAAAAAGGAAACGAGCATACACTCTTTCAGGGAGTCAGGTGTTAACAAAGAGCCCCTACATAAAGCAACTAAAAGAAAAGGCCCTTGAAAAAGAAGAAAAACAGCTCCGAAAATCACAAAGGGAAACCTCAAAGCGACGCCTTCTCTTCGATGCAGCAGCTGAAGGGGAGGAACTGGAACTTGACCTCTGTTCTAGTGATGATGAAGACGATGCTGCATGCATTTATTGCAATGATCTATTCAGTAGGTCAAAATCAAGAGAGCACCGGTTGAAATGCATGCAGTGTGGTAAATGGTGTCATTCTGAGTGTGCTGGTGTTCCACGATCAGCCAGAATAAAATTGTGCAGAATAAAATTTATTTACATTACTTTCCCTAACTAAATAATGTGTTCACATTGGCCTACAGGCAACCTATTGTTCTTATCAACATTGTTACCGACAATAGTGGCTACGCGGGCTAAAGCGCTGCGTTAGGTCAAGGGGCCAAGCTCTCTGCTGACTCGGTAGACGCGTGGGTTCGAGCCCCACCGTCGGCTGTCCTTGAAATGGTTTTCCGTGGTTTCCCATTTTCAACACCAGGCAAATGCTGGGACAGTACCTTCTGACAGGCCACGGCCGCTTCCTTCCACATCCTTGCCCAGTTTCATTCATCTTCATCCATTCCATCTCTCATCCCGAAGCGCAGGTCGACCACGGGCGTCGACTAGAAAGACCTGCACTCGGCCTCTCAGGAGGCTACACGACAAAAAAAATCAACATTGTTTAGTTTAATAACCTAATATTACTGTTCTTCTGGAATGTTTAGCAAATTGATTGATACGGGTGTGTTTTTCAATAGAGTAATATTTCAAAATCAAAGCAACTTGTTTCTCTCGAAGTAGCAGGAGATGCATCACACTTATTATTCACTTTGGGAAAATTACATGTTCGGTCTTTTAGAAACAGACTTAAATTTCAGAATGCATAATCATTTCAATCCAGGTATGTCATTTTACCCAGAGACTATGCCTAAAATGACGTACTATACCGTACTGAATGCTTACTAATACTTCACATATCATGAGAAACGTTTAATCGTTCATTTGTGCATTAAGACAAACATTATATCTAAATTTAACTTTAGGGTATGTCATTTTAGGCCAGTCTCCCCTATAGGTCTATGGACTTCACATAAAAGTAAAATGCAGTATGTGCTGTTTGCAGATTCTGAGATTGCTAACAAAATATCAAGTGCTAGAACCAAAACTGAAGTTATCATAAATAATATAATCGCCCCTCATTCGCTTGAAATTATCTCTAAAAATTGAATAATAGTATTCCTTTGTTCGGAGGGGATAATGATGCTAGCAATCACGAGGCTTTGAAAAGTTTTCCTATTGTTAAACAATATTTAGACTATAAAGAAAATGGTATTCTAAGGGCCGTTTTCACCAACGTCAATTATATTTCAATTCATCATTTAAGGTTATTTAACTTTGCACGAGCAGAAACGCTCGTCAACTTACCGCTAACAAGCAATTGCGTTAAATGGTCAAATCTGACCACTCTAAAGCATCGTTAAAGTGGAGCGAAACAGCTGAATTCTACCTCGTTGATCTTGCAATGCCGGAAGAATTTGTTTGTTTCAGACTTCCACACGAACTTTCATCCATATGAATATAAAATCTGTTTATGACAATGAAATTATAAAAAGTCATACACGTTACTAATGCCAAGAAAGAAGAATACGGATATTTAAAAAAAAACATCCGAAGAGAGATTCCAACTCCTTCCAGCTCTGCATAATTAACTCCCCGACTCTGCAACGCAACCACTTACGCCACGAAGACAACGGGGAGAACATGTCCTATTTAGCTACAGCAAGTAAACAAAGTACACACAACTGCCAGTTCTCCTAAATACTGTATCATTTTAAGCTTTTGCCATGAATAAGGTCTTCTCTATTTCTATTCCTTTATAATTATGTTCCAGAAACTCTCAAGGAATTAACTAATCGTTTTCACCAACTATTTACTATTAGTTAATTTCTATTTAACTTAAATACGACAGTTAATGCGTGGTTGTCAATGCATTTCACAAGGCCATTCGGATTCGTAATTTCTTAAATACGCTTTACGGCTCTCGCGCATGAGTACTCTCTTTTTCACCCTGAAGACATGGCGGACAGAACAGCGTGTAGCACTGATGGTTGTTCGCAATTCTTCCCTGAGATTTTCTGGAACATAATTATAAAGGAAGGGAAATGCAGAGGACATTACTCAAGGCAAAAAAGTAAAATGATATGAACAAAGTATTTAGGAGAATTGGCAGTTGTGTGTATACATTGTTTACTTAGCTAAAAAGGACGCGCTCTCCCCGTTGTCTTCGTAAAGTAAGTCGTTGTGTTGCAGGCTCTGAGTTCATTATCCAGTGCTGGAAGTAGTTCGAATCCCACTTCGGAAATGTTTTTTAAAATTTCCGCATTCTCCTTTCTTGGCATTAGTAACATGCAAGGGCGGTTCCCGTCTAAAAATTTTAGGATGGGCCAGATGATATTATTGTTTCATATTTGACATTTATTGTTGCCAATATCATTCCACACAACACAAAATTTGAAACAAATTTTAATAAATAGTTCATGTAATAGGGAAAATCAGTATTTACAGGTCTCCTTATTTGTAAACATTTTCTCCACTCCTGTGATTGGATGAAGACAATTTATCTGTCAACTTAGTTGATGAGGTCCTAATATTTTAATTTCTAACTTTGTGTTATTTGTTAATAAATAATCCTCTCATTCATTTTCAAAAGTCGCACATAATCAGCATATTAAATAACTACTTACCGTACCACAAAAGTTAAAAGCATATTAAACTTCATTCACAGAACTCATTAACATAGTCTACTTGTACTGGACTTGGAACACCAGACAATTGAAAATTTTATAAATATATTTTTGCGTAAAATCAGCAAGCTCTGAATAATGACTATGTACCTGTTTAAGAGCGTGGGTTGGACCCATCTCCCGTAATCCGGTTTGACTTCAAACAAAGACAGAACCAGGAAGTGAAATGGAGAGATCTTCAATTTCGCTCCAACGCAACGTTACGGGCTTCTGAGCAAGACGGTGCTATGTCCACTGTGTCCTCACTCGGCCCTTCATTCCATATACTTTACATGGAAGGTTCTGTAAAGCGGCCCTCTTCACCGTACGAGACTGCCAGGAACCTAGGTTGGGGATGAGTTATGTATACTGAATTCTTTTTAGAGATTCCAGAAGGGAGATACACTTATTTTAAGTCTAATATCTGCCATTTAAAGTAATTTTTGAAGACATTAATTATCAAATTTTGTGCAATACGGCCAAAGGTGGGCGTGGCCCTCTCGACCCTTAATGACGCACCTCCCCTGCCTGGTAACATGCATGATCTTTTATAATTTAATTCTCATAAACACATTTTATATTCCTATGGATGAAAGTTCATGAGAAACACGGAAACATACCAATTCTTCCGCCATTGCAAGATGAACGAGGTAAAATTCTCCAGTTTAACGATGCTTTAGATAGTTGAATGACGATTAGTTATTCAAATCCTATTTAACTTAAATACGAGAGTTAATGCATGGTTAACGCCGATGCATTACACGAGGCTATTCGGGTTCGTAATTACTTAAATACCCTTACGGCTCTCGTGCATGCGTAAACTGTTTGGCCCTGGAGAAAGATGTCGGACAGAACAAGAAGCGTGTTATAAAGGACAAAAGCTAAAAATTATATGAACCAAGCATTTAGGAGAACTGGCAGATGTGGGTATAAATTATACACTTCCTGAAAGAGTACGCTCTCCCCACGTTGTCTTGGTAGCATAAGTGGTTGAGTTGCGGTCGCGGAATTCATTATGCAGAGCTGAAGAGAGTTCGAATCCCACCTCAGATATGTTTTTAATTTCCGTATTCTTCTTTCTTGGTGTTTGTAACATGCATGGTCATATCATTTAGTTGACATATTCATATTTTATACTCATATGGATGAAACAGTCGCCTCCGTAGCGTAGCGGTCAGCATGGTTAGCTGCCGCCCCGGAGGTCCTGGGTTCGATTCCCGGCTCTGCCACGAAATTTGAAAAGTGGTATGAGGACTGGAAAGGGGTCAACTCAGCCTCGGGTGGTCCAAATGAGAAGAGGGGGTTCGATTCCCACCTCAGCCATCCTCGAAGTGGTTTTCCGTGGTTTCCCACTTCGTCTTCGGGCAAATGCCGTTTTTGTATTTCCGATTATGGATGTCTGAGAGAGCGCTACATGGCGCGGTGTTATTTTGTGTAACAGAGCGGGCTGTGTTTACAACATCTGATGTGACGTGACGCAGGGGCCATCGCCCTCTCTTGCCTTGAGCGGACCATGTGACTATGGGTAGACTCGAGGTCGAGTGACGTCATCAGCTGGCGGAGGGGTGAGTTGTCTGGCGAGGTCTGTGAGAGACATTCTTGATCTTGCTGGCTTGCTTACCTGAGCGGGACCGCAGTGTGTGCGATGCTCGCTGAGTGTGATTCGTAAGTTGCTGCAGGCGGAATTTGCTTCGCGTGACCACATTATAGCACAGTACGTGAAGTTCGTTATACGCACTCGAGTGGGTCTCTGTATGGTTCAAACCTTCTTTAAGTTTGTTTAAACTTTATTCTTGTTTCGATTTGGATCTACTGATACCCTATTCAGGCATCTCGCCATAGAAACAGGACTGAAGTGAACTGTGGAAATTAAACGCAGCTTGATCTTTATCCACAGTCTAACATGCATTCTAAGCGGTCGACGATAGGAACAAGACTTTGGTGTTCGCGCTCCACGACAATGAACGCTTAAAATGTTATACAGGAGCACAGTATAATCGAGTGGAGTTCTGACAGTGAAGTAATTGTGGAGTACATCTAGCCAGATATGTTTTTAGAGCATTTTCTGAATACCTTCGCCATGAACTGTAACTCACTCAGAGTCATGGATGAGACGAGCGTAAACCGCGGAAGCAATTTGAAGTTACTTCTATGCTATCATATCAAGATTGTCAATGAAGAATGATGTCTACAACATTCGTGCGGGAACTTCTAGAATATACCGGATCTGATGCATAGTTCCACCCGGGGTGTGGTCATAGGGAGACGTGAATCTGGGTTCGACGCCAGGATGTTGAGTCACTACACTCAAGGCCAGGATTCTTCTGGAAGCCGGACTCGGGATTTTTTGTTCCGAATGACGCCCCTCCATCTGACAATCTTTGGTAGTAGTCAAGCATTTTCATTTGTTGTATCTAGTTACCAATTAGTTTGTGCGATTAGTTTATTTGATGACGGGGGTTTAAGTCAGATAAATCATTGTCTTTCTTGACCCCAGATTTTTCTTTTTGAGTTCGTTTGACGAACTAGTTTATCCATGTCTGTAATTCTCTGCAAGTAAATTTTTCCTTCACATTTAAATCGTTTGACGTTATAATATACTTCAGTATCATGGTTTCGTGATGGGTTTTTGATTGACATTTACTCTAAAAGATTATTTGATTCCGAACTCAAGGATGTATGTTTAAATCTTGGTGTTTTTCGAAATTGTATTTTTGCTAAGCCATTAAGGAATTTGATCCTTGAAAAATACTGATATGAAAGATTTTTCTCGTTAATCAACTGTAATATTAATGTTATTAGTGAAGTAAAATTGATTGTGAAATTGAGCTCGTGGACTATTGGAACCACGTGATATATTGTTAAGCTGTTTCGTCATGTTGTTTTATCATTTAAAAAGGATTGGTTGGAGTTTAATGGTGGATCTTGTTGTACTTAATTTTCGTCTTGTTAGAATACGTCATCGAGTGACGTCTGTGACATTTTGTTTTCAAATCAATTGGAGATAGTATCTCTAGGATATTTACTGTGATTTAACTTTATCTCTACTTCAAATTTCATATCTATGAAATTTAATTAGACCTGTGGCGATTTTCGAGAGATCTCTTAAGTACAGCCATTTCTCGGTAATCTTTTTCAAATTTTGCATTTTCGTTTGACACGGTGCGGACATACACACATCAAAAAAAGTTTTGCATCACCTCGGTTCCAAGAGTTCCGGAACCGTTAAATACAAAGGGAATAGAGATCAACACAAACAACATTTCAGCTCGTTTTATTGCTCATGAGACCCACACATTGCATGTTGTACCATCATACAGCTAGACTTTCAGCATTTGTGGTCCAGATTGCAGTACACACCACTACCTCTAATACCCAGTAGCACGTCCTCTTGCATTGATGCATGCCTGTATTCGCCGTGGCATACTATCCACAAGTTCATCAAGACACTGTTGGCCCAAATTGTCCCACTCCTCAACGACAATTCGGCGTAAATCTCTCAGAGTGGTTGGTGGGTCAAGACGTCCATAAACAGCCCTTTTCAACATATCCCAGGCATGTTCGATAGGATTCATGTCTGGCGAACATGCTGGCCACTGTAGTCGAGCGATGTCGTTATCTTGAAGGAACGCATTCACAAGATGTGCACGATGAGGTCGAGAATTGTCGTCCATGAAGACAAATGCCTCTCCAACATTCTGCCGATATGGTTGCACTATGGGTCGGAGGATGTCATTCAGGTATCGTAAAGCCGTTTCGGAGCCTTCCATGACCACCAGTGGCGTACGTCGGCCCCACATAATGCCACCCCAAAACATCAGGGAACCACCACCTAGCTGCACTCGCTGGACAGTGTGTCTAAGACGTTCAGCCTGACCAGGGTGCCTCCAAACACGTCTCCGACGATTGTCTGGTTGAAGGCATATGCGACACTCATCGGTGAAGAGAACGTGATGCCAATTCCGTGGGGTCCATTCAGCATGTTGTTGGGCCCATCTGTACCGCGCTGCATGGTGTCGGGGTTGCAAAGCTGGACCTCGCCATGGACGTCGGGAGTGAAGTTGCGCATCATGCAGCCTATTGCGCACAGTTTGAGTTGAAACACGACGTCCTGTGGCTGAACGAAACGCATTATTCAACATGGTGGCATTGCTGTCAGGGTTCCTCCGAGCGGCAATCCGTAAGTAGCGGTCATCCACTACAGTAGTAGCCCTTGGGCGGCCTGAGCGAGGCCTGTCATCGACAGTTCCTGTATCTCTGTACCTCCTCCATGTCCGAACAACATCGCTTTGGTTCACTCTGAGACGCCTGGAAACTTCCCTTGTTGAGAGCCCTTCTTGACACAAAGTAACAATGCGGACGCGATCGAACTGCGGTATTGACCTTCTAGGCATGGTAGAACTACAGACAACATGAGCAGCGTACCTTCGTCCTGGTGGAATGACTGGAACTGATCGGCTGTCGTACCCCCTCCGTCTAATAGGCCCTGCTCATGCATGGTTGTTTACATCTTTGAGCAGTTTTAGTGACATCTATGAACAGTCAAAGGGACTGTATCTTGGATACAATATACACAGTCAACGTCTATATGCCGGAGATCTGGGAACCGAGGTGATGCAAAACTTTTTTTGATGTGTGTATTTATACTTAACTGAGCTCCTTCTCTTGGCTGAACTGCGTCCTCAGTGGCGATTCCTTTTTGTACAATTAAACCAAATAAGATGGTGTAGTGATGGTGAATGTTGCCATTGGACCTTGTTTCATTTAGAAACATTATATATGTATATACGTGAAGCCTGCGTGGCTTAGGCGGCAGCACGCCGGCCTCTCACCGCTGGGTCCGTGGTTCAAATCCCGGTCACTCCATGTGAGATCTGTGCTGGACAAAACGGAGGCAGACAGGTTTTTCTCCGGGTACTCCGGTTTTCCCTGTCAAAAATTTCATTCCAGCAACACTCTCCACTATCATTTCATTTGTCATTCATTTCATCATTGCCCCAGAGGAGTGCGTCAGGCCTCGGCAGCCGGCACAGTTCATATCCTCGCCGCTAGATGGGGGCTTCATTCATTCCATTCCTGACCCGGTCGGAGACTGGAAGCAGGCTGTGGATTTTCATTTTCATATATGTATATACGTGTACATTATTGTATTATATTCAGGTGAGGGATTCTTTCAGTAACATTTTTACTGAATAAATATTTTATTTTACAGCAGTTCAATCCGAGTCATAATTCATAATAACTACATAAATTGTGCCGGGAAGATCAATGTGTTTCCTTTTCTTAAATTTTCTCACTACTCTCTGAGATTAGTTGTATCTCATTTGCGTCTCATGTCACGTTTTGACCTGAGCTAGTTTTCCTTGTTTGCATTTTGGTTTGTCTTTGCACAATTTAGGTTTGTTGATAAGCTCCTTTGTACTTCCTTCTCCTGTTGGTGGGATTTGGGGGGTGTTTTCAGCCGGGCAGTTTCAGATTCTACGATCCAGTGTTCGAGGGATTCAACAGGTCTTGGTAAGTTATAAAAGGGTACAGTGCCTACTGTAAGGCCACGGCCGCCTCCTTCCCTCTTCCTAGCCTCTCCCTCCCAATCTTCCATCCCTCATGTGGCCCCTATTCGCTTTGCAGGTGAGGCCGCCTGGGCAAAGTGCTGCTCACACCTCCCCAGTTGTACCCCTCCCGACCAGATGTTCCAAGCTCCAGGACACTGCCCATAGAGGCGGTAGTGGTGAGCTCCCTCGCTGAGTCCGTGGGAACCACCAACCTAGAGGGTAAATTGACTAAATAAAAAAATGGATGAAAGTACACGCAAAGTCTGATACAAACCAATTTTGTGAATAATAAATAATATATTGTAGTTAAACTTGTTCAAAACTGAATCGCAAGGGTCAGAGGTCTCTTTCCGAATTAGACAAGTTTCTGGATTGAACAAAAGTATGCAAAAATATACACTAATTAGTAATTACTTACCCCTGATCCATTAGTCTAGTTTTGGTGATACAATATCTCAGTAATACAATATCGATGATTTTTTTTTTTTGTTCCTCACGCATAGGCCTGCACTACATACAATATTCTTGTTTTGAAACTGTCCAGCCACCCAGTTGATGCTTTAAAGGCGGTGTAGCCAAGTGATTTAGCAACTGAAGGAGCCTCAGTCTGCAGCATAGGTCCACTAACCAGAAGGTTTCTCGAATGGGCACTGACGAACCATTCTCACACTAAATCATTGATTTCTTCATTGCCTGTTACCTTAGATTTCCTTTTCGTTTGTCCTTTGCCCTCCATCCTCCACCTAGTAATGTCGTCCGTATGTTTTAAGTCTCATAAACTTGAGTTTTTCCACATCTGAAACGCGACATAATTTCACGCACAACTAACTTACTTTTCCTTCTCACTCGCTGCAATAACCTTCCGGTTCACCTTCTTGTTCAGTGTCAATGACGTATATTTCTTAGTCTTCACAACTGACAGGACACAAAGTTACAAAAGTGTTTACATTAGAATGGCTCAAGGTGTAGGCTACATCGAGATAAGGATCTCTACGAACCATGGCAGGAGTCAGGCAATTACTGGAGATTTAAACCCCTTTCTTCGAGGAATTTGGGAAACCCCGACCTCATTAGTGCAGCACGATACGGCACGTAACACATGGCACTCCCCCTGGCGAAATATTTATGCAACAATTTTACTGCATTACCGGATTTTCCTAAATAATTTACACAGCTAAAGCATAAGTTCAGCATTATACAGTAAGGTTTGAACAATTATATTCAAAATTTCTTTCAGTTTCTGCGTTGAACAGATTCCGCTTTATAGAACATAAATAATATGCAGAGCCATACCCAGTGCGCTTAGACCATAACTTTCATTCACATCAGACAGTTTCCGCTTTGCGCAAGTTTTACTGTATTATCAAGTACAAGTACGACTTGTTACATATAAGTCAGTGCATCTTAAATGTCATACTATAGTTTTATTTACCTCATAGTGTAGCATTCTTTTTTATTAGATATCTACTAGATTTCTGAAACCTCAATGACACTGTAACACGTAGTTGGCAGCTTACTTCACGTTTACCAATACCAAGAAAGAAAATACGGGAATAAAACAACAAAAAGATCGCATGTGGGAATCGAACTCCTTCCAGCTCTGCATAATGAATTCCAAGCGTACAACGTTACCACTTACTCTACGAGAACACGCAGCGATTTATGTACTAATTTCGCTAACTAAAATAACCTGGCGAGTAAAATTGGCAAATCACAGAGCCTTAGTAGAAGGGATAAACCGGGATGCAGTTTTATGGGTAGGCCTAATGTACTTTTGAAATTGAGCCCTTAAAAAAGGCTATGGATACACCACGCCAACACAAATTCCTTTTCGCACTTTTAAGGCTGGAAGAAATCTGGCTCATATTAGTAACAATTTCCCAACTCTTAATGTACATTCATTTACCTTCGATTCGTAGCCAATTGCAGAAAACGTGTTGGGGAAAACAACTTAAGGGGAGGTGTTAGCCCCTATACTAACAATGTTAAATTGGCAAACTTTGTGACCCATCTTCTCTGGAACCGTTAGCCCACATGCACCAAATTTGGTATTCTTATAGCGATACCTTGTATGTACACTGAGTTTGTTTCAAGAAGTTCTCACTCAATATGAAATTTTAAGGGATATTTTTCTATAGTACACAACTTTTAGTACATTTTTCATCGGAAATTTATCTGTAAAAACCATACAACTGCAAGATGGGAGTTAGGAGTAACTCGGTAGATTTATCATTAGTATCATTACGTATTTACAAAAAAGCATTTTTCTACGATTACAAGTTTCTGAAAAAACGGGTAATTTATACAAAAATATATAGTTTTGAGATAAATGAACTTAAAGTTTCAACAAGTATCAGTGCATCCCTGCACCATACTCCGGGTTGCCATCATCATCCTCATCCTTAGTCTTTCTACTTTTCTTCTTGTGCTTCCTAGCTTAGTAAGTTATTGTTATTTTAAGGGGCGGAACTACGAGGTCATCTGCCCCTCTTCCTAGCTTCCTTAATATAGTTTCGATATCCTTATCAGCTCTTTTAACTCGAAAAAATCTATTTCTTTAAGAGCTCTCTTTTTTTTTACAGGGTTCAACGTTTAAATGTTTCAAAACACATATCTTTCCAAAATTACCATCATTAAAGGTCAATACAACATCAAATACACCAATGCACTGAGTTTCCAAGGCAACAAACACATTCTTAGGGATTCGAGTCCACTTAACATTTTTGAAAGACTCGTTGGGGATTTGCGTCTTGGCTTGCAAACATTTCTTTGGATCAGAAAGAGCCATTTAACTGGTTTTATGATATCTCCAACTGCCACAGGAAGTGAATGTTCATGCCTGTATTGATCTCCAGTAACTTGTGACTTGTTATATTTACACCACGATGATTCGCTGTTCGGACAGAGGTAATGGTGTATGTGACTGTCAGTTGGAATTTTTTGGAAATATTTAGCCCACACAGCGTGACTCGTATCTTCCAAGGAATCCACATTATTTCTGATTGCCGAGTCATAGTAACTTTGAAGAATGCCAATTTCTCTGTCATTCAGTCTACCCTTTGCGGATAAAACATGCCCATCTTCAAGTCTCTTGCCTTTCATATCCTTTCTCAGTTTTCACAGGCGGGCACCCATCCCCTTTGAACGTGTCCTACACATTCAAGCTTCTCAATATTAATGTCTCTCAACTCGAAAGCATAAAACATTTTAGAATTATACAAGATAACTGACGAGCGAAAGAAAAGAAGGGGGTGTGGCACATAATGCAGCATGCTTATTAATCGTCTATTTAAACTACTAGGAAGGTCGTTAGAAGTAAAATTTTGCTTTGGACACGTAAGTGAGGTTATAAGGGACACACAACACACAATTTTTTTTTTTTTTCACCGAATTGGGCTAACACTTCCCCTTAACCTCATTGTCCTCAAATACCAGTCAAAACATCTGCTGCTGTGCCATCACTGTACGCCTGAATGCTTGTTTCCTACGATCTTAACTGATCTTTATGGAGTTGAGTGGCCGAGAATGACCAGTTAGCTTAACGATGGATTTGTGGAAAGTTAATGAGAAATGTCCTGTGATGAAATGCGCATGCTGAATTAACTCTGATGTAACTACCGATTAAGAGTTAATTTACGTTGGTGAAAATAGCCCTTTAACTTACACCAGCTGCTAACACAGAATCACTCCGCGACTGATACCTCATCGCACTACTCCGGGATGGTCATAAACGATTGATAATGGAGTTATGTAAATTTACAGGGGAGACCGGCGAATACTCTGTCTCGCCTCAACTTTGACTGGCACAAATTTCACATGCACCGACCGAGATTTGAGCTGGAGTGCAATGTTGGAAGGCCTATCGACGGCTCAGAGCAATAATATCTTAACAAACATATTGGGGGAAATGATGTTACCAAGTCATTTTGCCGCCAAACATAATGTCTATCCAATGCAATAACAAACGTATCTGCTCCTATTACTGAAACAGCATGAAAAAAAAAAAAACGGATGACCTAACATCGTAACTACAAAATCAGCCAGTTGTCAGTGAAACAACAACTTAAGTGATGTTACGATATTGTTGCACTAGTATTGCCGGTATTGTCCGAGAGTTGCGTGACCTAACATCGTAACTGCTTTTACCATTATATTTCAACGATCTGCCAAACACACGTTCGTTGCGGCAAAGTTACGTTGGTGTTAATGCCCTCTTCATGGCTAAAATACGCGCCAGAAATGTTGATTGTCACAGGTGCTGTGTGGAGATGTTCGTTTGGGTTGCGCTTGTCATATCACATACATGTACCAAATGATTTGTAAATTAAAAAGTAGTAGGTCCGTGAAGAACTAAATAGCCTATTTTCATTTATGTCGCTGATCTTTTCCATTAAAATTCTCCTGCCTATTAAAACGATTTTCCATGTGATGTATGTTTTCACCAACATCATTACAATGAACAAAAGGAAGGAAGGAAGGAAGCATGTAGTTTAACGTGACCGTTAATCTTGAGATCATGAGCCACGGGACTTCCTTTTAACGTGGAATCCGAATCACAGGACATGGCATTTCACATCGAAAATCTCACACGCATTGACCGGGAATCAAACCCGGTCCACCTTGGTGAGAGGCCAACAGCTTGACCGCTGCGCCACCACGCCCCCCCCCCCCCCCCCCCCCCCCTACATTGAACAGTAATGTGCTAGAGTGTATAGGCTAGTTTTCAATTTCGATGATTAGACACCTCCTGCTAGGTGGCATCTTTCCGTGACGAACCAATGGTATTAATCTTTAGTAAACCCAAATACTTGACTTCTATGAATAACAAACAGTAAACTACAGAATTTAGTGCCATTATATAATGATTATTATCATAGCTCATCATACGAATCATCTTTTCAATCGCTTGAATACGATACGAGAAATAAAAAGATTTTCGAACATATGTCATCTTCAAGTTTTGAAAACAATAAACAACATTGCTTGTCTCTATAGTAAGCTCTGAATAAGAATTCGCTGTACCAAGTTTCATTGCACTTGGATGATTAGATCACAAGAAATACTATTTTCAAAATCTGAAAATCACTTGGCCACCATGTTAGATTGTTCTATATGTAGATCTTGAGAGTTATGTATCATTAGAAGAAGATTATTGCTTAGGTTAAATATTAAAACGTTCACTTCGATCACTTTATTAGGACACAAAATATTAAAGAATAATTTTTAAATTTTGCACTGCCGCCATCTTGAGGTTCTTAAAGCAATTTGGTAAACTTAGATGCCAGTAGCTTCAATCGTGTATAATTATGTGCCGTACCAAGTTTATCTGTGTTCGGATGATTAAATCGCGAGAAAATGCCATGTAGATATTTTAATTTCGCTTGGCCGCCATGTTGGTTTTGTGAATAACAAAATTTCTAATGTCACATTGGTAAAGTAATAGTAATATTCTCTATCACCATAGGAAATTTAAGGGTGATATCAGTAGTAGTTCCGGAGATAAAGAATACCGGGGAAATATTTAGCGCGGCCACCATGTTGCATTTTTATATATTATGTATTATGCCATAAAGTTATGTACTATTAGATGAAGATTATTGTGTAGGCTTCTTATTCAGACATTCACATCGATCGCATAATTAGGACATAAGAAATACAAAATAATTTTATAATTTCGCACAGCCACCATCTTGACTTAATGAAAACAACTGAACTAAATTAGATGCTGGTGGATTCGAATTTTCATAAACAATTACCGTACTGTACCCGTATTACCTACCATTACCTGTTGAAATCCCTCGATGACAGCTGGATCATAGAACCTGAAAATTCCCGGCTAGAAAAATCCCCAGATCCTACCAAGGAGTAAAAGGATAATAGGGTAACCAGTAATCCGTACAGGTTGCATTAAGAAAGACCATGGCTCAAAGAAAATATCTAGCTCAGAGAACACAAGATTCCACCAAAAGGAATATCTCAGGAGGGGGGTATACCCTAAAAATACCTAGCGATGGTCTTCTTAACGCGACCTTTCCATCACTTCTATAAAGCATCACACAATAAATTTAAAATCAGAAAATAGAAAATTTATTCAAAGAATAGACATGACAAATCAAAATGGCAATGTCGTCAAATAGACCTAGATAATCTACCCCCCAAAAAAGTTTGGATTAAAGTAAGGAATATGACATGTGGTTAATCAAAATTAAGTGCCCACAATTTGATATAAATTCCAATTTCCTAAAACAAATTTACTTGAAATGATCCCACAAAACGAAAACATTGGATCCACTTCACCATTATAATTCTCTTAATCATGACGATGGCAGTTATTATATTATACATTTTTCATAATTAGTGTCATTATTCCATGCTGTTCAATTATTTGTATAATATTTAGGTACATATGTTACAATCTATACACTCTTGTGAAAACATTCTTAATTGTTTCTCTTACTGACATGATTACGACATTCGCATCTGGTAATATTTATTTCAGTTATCATCATCATCATCATCATCATCTTGCACAGTTTCCAGCCACTGGCCGGGTGTGTTTGGAACACAAGCCTCTCCAACGTCTTCTGTCTTCCCACCATCTCTCAGCCTCCACCCTTGTCCAGTCTTCTCCTCTCTTCTTCACGCTTTCTTCCACCCCCTTCAGCCACCTGTCTCTCGGTCTTCCCCTCGGTCTCTTTCCTTCCCACTTCGTCTCATGTACTCTCCTGGGTATCCTCTTCTCCTCCATTCGTTTTACATGTCCATACCATCTAAGTCTAGATTTCTCTATACCATCCTGTAATGGTTCCTCCTTCATTAATTCTCTGGTCCTCTCATTTCTTATTCTGTCCATCTTTGTAGCTCCAATACTGCTTCTCAAGAACCTCATCTCACTGGCCTGTATTTTGCTCTTCTCCCTTCCTTTCATAACCCAGGTCTCCGAGGCATACGTCAGGATAGGGACATAGTACGTCCGATATATGATCTTTTTGCTGTTCCGAGGGACATCCTTGCTCCATAACATGCTTCTCACACTCCTCCGAAATGCTTCTGCCTGCCTCCCCCGCTCATGTATTTCTCTATCGTTTCTTCCATTATCTTGTATCAGGCTTCCCAGATACTTGAAACTCTCCACTTTCTTCAGCTGTTCCCCACCAAGTGTTATTCCTGTTGTGGTTCTTTCCTTCTTCCTTGTTGTGATCACCATCTCACTCTTATTTATGCTAAATTTCATCCCATATCCTTGTATTATTCCTTCCCACACGTCCAACTGTTCCTGTACCACCTCCTCCTTGTTTCCCCAAATCATCAAATCATCTGCTAACACCATTGCTTTCATCTTTCCTTCCCCAATTACTTGTGCCACTCGGGTCATTATGTCATCCATCACCACAATGAAAAGTAACGGTGACAGTGCACTTCCTTGTTTCAGGCCGTTTCTCTGTTCCAACCAGTCTGATCTCTCTCCTCCCACTTTCACACAGCTCACGCTTCCCTTGTACATCTCCTTTATCCTCTTTATAGTCCATTTCTCTACTCCTCTATCCTCCAGGGACTTCCATACTTTGTTTCTGCATACAGTCATATGCTTTCTCAATGTCCAGGAAGGCCATCAGTAGATCTGTTCCATACTCATAGTGCTGTTCTTGTAACTGCCTTACAGTAAAAATCAAATCCACTGTGGACCTTCCTGCTCTGAAGCCATGTTGTTCTTCCCTCAACCCTCCTTCTATCCTTGTCCTAATTCTCTTTTCCAAAACTTTCTCGAAGATCTTTGCACAATGACTCATCAGTGTTATTCCCCGATAGTTTCTGCAATCTGTTCTACTACCTTTCTTGAAAATTGGGACAATGATTCCTTTTTTCCAGTCCTCCAGGGTCTTCCTTTCCTTCCATGCTGTCCTCATCACTCGGTACAGCCACTGTATCCCCACCTCTCCTGCTGCTCTCACCATCTCCACACTCAACTCATCCACACCCGGTGCCTTCCCTCCTTTCATCTTGTTCACTGCATCTTCCACTTCTTTCCATGTTAAGTCCTTTTCTGTTTGCAGTTCATCTTCCTCTTCCCCGATTTCTTCCTCCTCACCATCTTTTCCATTTGGGTTCAGAAGTTCTTCAAAATATTCTTTCCACATTTTCTTCAGTTCTTCCCTATTTTCTATCTCTTGTCCCCTTTTGTTCACCATTCTAACATAATCCGTAGGATCCTTCCGCCTCTTATTTTTTACCATCCCATACAGGACCTTTTTGTACCTTCACTATCCTCCTCCATCATCTTTGTCCACTCTTCCATCCACTTCCTTCTCTCCTCAGCCACCACTCTCTTCGCCTCCTTTCTTTCCTGGTACTCTTCCCTTGTCTCTACCGTCCTATTTTGATACCACCTCCTAAAGGCTTTCAGTTATCAATGAATGTTATTCATGTTCTGGTTAATTCCGTCGAGCGGTTAAGCTTAGCAGAATATTTAGTTAAATTCAATATTTAATAAATATATATCATAATTTGTTTAATTGTTCTGGCATCGTTATCTAAACTTCAATTGTAATATTAAAACAGATAATCCACTTAACTGTATCAATGCTGTGCTCGGTATAAATTATAATCACCACGTAGGTCTATTCTGATATTAATGAACAGCTGATCATGTCTGCTATGACATACTAATACATCCACACTTGGGTTTAATTCTACAAACATCTGGTGTAAGACTTCACTAAGTCTTATCACGATTGGCACTGACTGGCTCAATACTCAACCTGAGAAAGCTTCAACAAGCATAATGCCTTAAACAACGATTACAACCAGCAATATCCATAGGTATGCCTAATATACATAAATACGTGCACCCTTAATCAGTGACCACAAAATCAAGAAAAGATCTGCATTACCGTACACCTAAGTGAGTACACCCTTAATTGGTGACCACAAAATGAAGAAAAGATCTGCATTACACCCAAGTGAGTACACACTTAATTGGTGACCACAAAATGAAGAAAAGATCTGCATTACACCCAAGTGAGTACACCCTTAATTGGTGACCACAAACCTAATTTTACTGTTCCATGAAGGCCCAGTTGTACGAACTCGGGTTATCCATCAGAATAGCTACACCTGGGCTAGCGTCTTCCTTGGTATATCTCCAAGGGTGGGTTGTACGACAAGATTTTATTCCGGGGCTTGCTATTCCACGTTTGTCAGAGAGACTAGCTAAGTTTGTAACAAACGGAGCTAACTTTGTGGACATATTGACACGAAATTTGAACTTCTTTGGAAACAGATGAATATCGAATTGACCACTGCGATACTCCACGAGAGGCCGTGAGAATAACAAACCACGGCCGTGAACAAACATAATAAATACATGCGTTGGTTACGAGTCAGTAATAGTATACCGTATAATGCAAACTAATATAGCATATCCAAGAATTAAGTACCTGTCAGTCGTATGTTCCAGTCCATCGATAATTTGATCTAATAACCTCAAAACTATGTATTTTGTCAGTCTGAACCGTATAAAGAATTAATTTTCATCACAGATCAGAAAATGATCCGGCCTCTGTCTGATGTTCTTTGCTTTTCTCCTTTGCAGAAATATTCTTTCTATTAAGGGATCCTCTGCATCAGCATGAATGCTCTCTTGAATAATTATTAGTAGTCTACGCTCTTGACTGACGCAAAGTTATTATTAATACCCTGTTGAACCACCGGTCACCCCAAATGATTACCGGTACATATAAAAGATAATACAGAAACATTAAGCATAACGTAAAAACAAAAAATAATAAGCAAAAAAAGTTGGACCTGGTGAGATTTGATCCGCAAAAATTGTAACTTTATACTAGCGAGAATAGCACGCTAGCCACTGGACCACCGCTACCTAGCGTAATTTCCTGAAGACTGCGCATATGATGCTTACGTACGTAATGTCAGTGACCTGCTTTCGTTATATTCTGTAAAATATATATGTAACTACTGTGCTGCTATTAAGATTATACATTTTCATGTAGGCCTACATATATGAATAGTTCACTCGAGTTAAGAGTTTGCGATGATTTAACTTAGTTTGTTTTCTAATAAGCGAGCCTCTGCATCACTTTCTACATTAATTCCTGGCATCTACAGCATGATTGTTCTCTTGAATATGAGTAGCCTATGCTCTCGACTGACGCAGTGTTATTATTAATTACCCTGTTGAACCTAGGATCACCCTAAGTGATTACTGGCAGGCTACATATAAAATATAATGCATAAACACCAAGCATAACATAGAAACCAAAACTAATAAGCAAAAAAAGTTGGAACTTGTGGGGCTCGATCCACAAAATTTACGTTGTTCCGTCCTGAGTCCGGCTCGCTAACCACTGCGACATGGCGTTCAGTGCTGAAGACAATGCATATGATGCTTATATTTGTAAAGTCGCTGGCTTGCTTTGGTATTTTTCTGTAAAAATGTGTATGTAATTATTGTGCTGCTGTTAAAATTATACGTTCTCATGTACATTTATGAATAGTTCACTGGAATTAAAGAGATTGCGATGATTTAACTTCGGATGTTATAGCGGTCTCTCCCGTCCGCCATATATACCGTATATACTCGAATACCACCCGCACATTTTTAAACAAATTCGGGCGTGAAAAATTGGGGTGCGGGTCTTATTTGAGTCATCCAAATTTGAAAGATCTAAATTGCCTGCCGCGCGCGATATTGGGTGTTCCGAGTATCCGCTAGATGGTGCTAGCCTTCTTCCGGCTATAACTTTGTTTTACCGTAAGCACACGGCATCATACAGTCACACGCACGTTCTCCAAGTGTAAACATGAATGCTACGAAACGTTTGCGGTCATTTACTGTGAGTGAGAAATTGAAAGTTGTGAGGGAAGCTGATGTTATTGGAAATCATGCCCGGTAGGAAATATGATATTGACGAGTCATGTATTCGTGATTGAGCGGGATGACGTCTATGCTACAACCACGGGATGTCTGCGTGAACTGCCCGTTCAAAGCAGCCTTGAAACAGCTGTATACGGAGCGGATGACGGCCGATAAGCACACACTGACTCCAACTGGTCTTATTCAGCGCCCGGAAGTTCAGCTGCTGTGTTCGTGGATTTTGACGGCATGGAATTGTATCTCTGGAGATCTCATACGGAAAAGCTTCAAGAAATGTAGTATTTCGAATGCTATGGATGGCAGTGATGACGACATTTAGTGGGAAAGTGATGGTGATAAAAGTTCCGAAGTTGGTACTTCTGATGACGATGAATGAAGTGTTTGTGTACTTTTATTTGTATGTTTAATCGTTTGATGTGTGTTATTTTAGGACGACTTCAAAACTGTTGGAAACTATTTTGGATAAATGCTATTCTGTTTATTTAGTTAAGATAGTAAATAATTTTGAGTATTTTTTTTTTTTTAATTTTGTTCTTCAAAATCAGGGTGCGGGTCTTATTCGGGGGCGGGTCGTATTCGAGTAAATACGGTAAGCAGATAGCCCGCCATTCCATGCCCGGTTAGCTATGCCGTCGTTTATACCGGGATTATCTCTTATACCAATGTCGTACAACTCAATTCTGCGCTGACTACGGAGATAACTTTAGCCGAGGTATAACCCGAGTTCGTACAACTGGCCCTAATCAGAGTAACATTATACCACAAATCGTGCTAAGAAAATTAATTAAGGCTGTATCACATTAGTGAAATTGTTTTTTTGAATATCAAATAAATTCTACCAAAGCCTAGAAATCTTGTCGCACAATTATACGATACATCATGAGTTACTACTAGATTTATTGACTCGTACGTCTTCCCTGGGATTTGCTTTACAAAAACTAGGATGTTCTTCAAATACGCTGTTATATATATCCACAAACTATTGCATTACTAGCAATTTATTAATTCACTTGACTTCTTAATTCAATCGTCAGTATAAAATCATAATGTCTAACTTCACTCGGTATACGAGGCTCTAAATAAAAGTCGAGATTGATCCTCCCGAAAACAAGAACGCCCCCAACTTAAACGAACTCTAAAATACTGACAGATAACACCTACACCATGGATCCAGGCTAAGCGACTGTTTATCCATTAGGGATATCCACCAATAAAATCTCGCTCACAAAAGCCAAGTGCACTCTCAAAATAACTGAGAAAAGATCAAGGCCTCTCAACTCAACTGACTTAAATAACTTCCTAATATCAAAATGATATATCAGGGTGTCTACTGTAAGGATGAAGTAAAAATTAGTTACTTTTTAGGTACCTTTTAGTTACCTTTTAGTTAATTTTAGTTACCTTTGAATTCAAGTTACGTCTGCGGTCTACAAGCATAGGCGCTCATCACGCGGTGAAGAAAAACAACAATGAACTGTTTTTAAAGAAGTTTTTTATTTATCATATGGCTTTTAGTGCCGGGAGTGTCCGAGGACATATTCAGCTCGTCTGAATCTGTAGCTGCTTCCAACGGACACCCTTAGGGTGAGCTACAAGTTCCGTTCAATTTCAAGTTGCTACCAGATATCAATGATACCTAGTGGTGAACGCTGGAACTGTGATAGAGCGTTCCGACGAAATATAACCTAACAATTTAGCTTCACACAAGTTTTGTCTGTGGAAGAATCCTTTACATGCCATAAATCCATGACATGGGACCGCCGGCTTTACTTCCCCTCCGAAGGAAGGCATACTGAAGGATTTTTAACGCTTTTAAAAAATCTGACGACTTCGGCCGGGTTTGAACCCGCTATATTGGGCACAGCAGTTCAGCATGCTACCAACTACACCACCGAAGCCGCTTTAAATGAAATTCACATGATGTTATAAAAATTTAAAAAATAATGAATATATACTAGATATTTAATATCCAATGAGTTGTTTCAGCTAATATGTCGTCTTGTCCACAATATGTTGTTATTATTACGGTACCAAGAGGTTGCTCAGCTCTTGACCATTTGGCGAGATTTCCTTCGTCCCCGCAGTAGGTCGCAAAGAAATGTATGCGATGTTACGCGATCGTCACCGAATTCTGTCTTCGCAATCAAATGCGGAGAAATATCGAGATGTTACACGATCGGCGCTGGTCTCAGTTGTTTGGTGAGCTTCCCGTAGTTTTCACGATAGAACACGGAGAAAAATTGCGATTTAGATCATCAGCGGCGTCACTTTTAGTCATTCGACGAGATTTCCATTGTCCTTGAGTTCGGGCACAAGAAAATATAGCATTATTACGCAATCGGCGCCACTTGCTGTCCGTTTGACAAGAATACAGTTGTCCTCGTCATTGAATGCGGAGAAATATCGCGATGTATCGGAATCGCAGCCGCTCTCGGCCGTTTTACGTTGTCCTCGAGATATTATGCAATCGTCGCCGCACCCGGCCGTTCAACGATTGTCTGCCTGTCTATCTGTCCTGATAGAATGGCGGAGGCAAGCTCAAGATTCACGCGTAGTTATGAACATGTTGTTCGGTCGGCGCCGTGATTCCCTTTGTCCCTATGCTGTAGTTGGGAGTTCATGAGTTCAGGGTGGATCACGAGGAGGATTTAGTATTTCGATGCTACGTAGGCTGCCATTTTTAAGTGGGTTGATGCACTTCTCGCTCCCCGCACGCTTTTAAGTATACGGTCATGGGAAAAGTGGCAAGTAGGTTTCGTGATGGGTGCCCCGTGATGGGTGCCCCGTGATGGGTGCCCAATCACCTTTGACAGGATTCCCGCAGTCCTCGTGGTCACAAGTTCACGATAGGGGACGGGTTTTATGATTTTACGCAACTGACGTCGATCTCGGTCCGTTTGACGAGATTCCCGCAGGCAAGTCGTGCGGTCAGCCGGCCGTCTTGAGGATGCGATTTTGGAGGATGAACGTTCGAAGTAGGTACGGTATCGAATATTACGAATTGTTCTGAGAGGATTGCACGAATAATATGACAAGAGGGCAAGTTTTATTTCGATTGAGAACCACGAATTATCAACAAGTTATCGAAATAATCGGTTAGATTATATATCCGATGGAACGAAAGTTCGAAGGAAAAATCAACTTATAACGGACTTATAACTGAATGTCGCAAATTTACTTGACATATTTTTTAAATAAGTTATATGTATTTCGAAGCCTCCGTGGCTTAGGCGGCAGCACGCCGGCCTCTCACCGCTGGGTCCGTGGTTCAAATCCCGGTCACTCCATGTGAGATCTGTGCTGGACAGAACGGAGGCAGACAGGTTTTTCTCCGGGTACTCCGGTTTTCCCTGTCAAAATTTCATTCCAGCAACACTCTCCACTATCATTTCATTTCATCTGTCATTCATTTAATCATTGCCCCAGAGGAGTGCGTCAGGCCTCGGCAGCCGGCACAGTTCATATCCTCGCCGCTAGATGGGGGCTTCATTCATTCCATACCTGACCCGGTCGGAGACTGGAAGCAGGCTGTGGATTTATTTTTCATATGTATTTCGAAGATTTTTCGCATTTTTTTTTCGAAACGGTAACATTTCGCAAGATTGCGACATTAAATTGTTTCGCGTTATTTCTGGACTTCAATTTGACATAGTTTCCAAAAAACAGAAATGAGAGATTTCTTTTCAGTTTCGGAAGTATTCGCGAATAAACGTCTCGCGAAAAGTCAGGTTTCCTAATACAGTAACACAGAAAAATATTTCACACGAAACTTAAGACTTCTTGATGCCGAAAATATACGTTGAACCGATGTATACCGCTCAAGGTATCCTCGGTATGTATTTCCTTGAGGTCGGGCACGGAGACATACAGCTTAGTACTATGCAATAGGCACGGCGCCGCTTGCGTGAAACTCGCAATCTCTGAGCCTAGCGGCGCGAGTTTAAATGATTCAACCCGCCTTCAGAAAATTTTCGTTACCCGTTTGTAAAATTCGTTACTTTTTCGTTACTTTCGTTACCCATTTGTAAAATTCGTTACTTTTTCGTTACTTTCGTTACCGGTAGACACCCTGTGAGAAACAATGTTCCTACTCCAAAATATCGTTAACAAGGACGTAAATGGAAAATCAAAGTGTGCACAGGAAACTTGAAAAGTCTATCAAAATTCTAACACTGCTTGTAGTAAGCACAATTAACTATATTCCTACACAAAAATATGAAGTTCTTCCCCTACCGGTTGATCTTCACAATAAGAATATGCATATCAATTTAGATAAATAATAAAATTACTCAAAGCTAATTACCAAAATTAAAACTAAACAATGGACGAGTTCATTATTTGAACCAAAATCCTGGTTGAACAGAAGGTCAGCCTCGAAACAGACATCGAACCTGGGCCTTTGCTCAACCATTCAAACTACTAAAAGAAAATATGGCAATTGTGATTGCTTTCAAATGCCCGACTAAGCTATCGTAATAAACCGACGTTCCAGTACCTTGCGAAGATTCTTGAAGAGGTGTAAAAAGGATATAAGTTTGTCCTGGTAGCCTCCAGGCTGTACCAAGACGCAGTATGCTCCTTCTCAGACGCCAGTTCTCGAACCAAAGAACCTCCCATGCTCGCCCTGCCTCTGGTCCGTCTCTGCTTCCACCCATGGCCTCGCGAAAGTACTCCGCGCTCTGGTAATTGAACACTATTGTCCCGGAATCACAATGCACAAGCATTCGCAAGCAACCTCCTGTTAAATCCATTTTCGAAATGGTCACTTTTCTACTTCGACTCGTGCTTAATAAAAGTTTGAAGTTGCGTGGAGTAAGTTTCCATTAAGCATGGCAAAAATAGTTACACGATGCTCCCACTATTGCCTCGAATGTAGGGTTCCAATCATAATTTAGCCGGACATAATTACCGGCTTCAAAAGTCATTTCAAACCTTCCCTCCAACGTCTCGGATGATAATACGTCGTACATAAAAATATTTCACTTAGTAAATGTACTCCTGATATCGGCCTGTGTTCCACCAAGATATAATCACAGCCGTATTCCGTTGAAAAATTACAGCACGCCTGCACGTAATGGCGGCCCGAAAGCATGGACACTGGTCACAGAGGTTACTCCGCGCGTCCTGCAAGTGAATACTGTAGAAGTCCATTTAACCGCACAATATGGGCTGAACATAATGTTTAAGTCCCATTTCAATAACTTTTCAATCAGTTCAGATAATGTAAAATCAATTTTAAGTCTTCGCGACTAACACGTAACTTTGACATCGGCGTGGGAACGAATCTCACTTCTCACTCCGCGGTGTCAATATTCCCGACCGACGTCTCAATTAGTTCTCTTCTGCTGTCGTGCTAACAGGTAATAGGAAGACATCAAGCTCCCCCACTCCTGTCGTCTCAGATCGATGATAATCGTGTCAGGTCGGAGTATATACATATTATTCCATATATCTTCTTCAGATTACCAAATATTCATATGTAATACCTTTCTGCTATATAAATGTGCATTCTGACAAGTACAGTACCTCGTATTTGGCTTTTAATATCTTATAATCAATATAAATCTTTCTTATGTGCTGAGATCGATATGAGTTTCGTCATAGTCGATTGGGTTATTGCTTGCTATAGCTTCGGTTTCCTCCGGATATGCGGATATGCTCGGTGGCTGGCCACATGGACATGAGCAGATCCCCAGCCACTGACAAGCAGCTGGGTGGAGCGATCACGCTAGCGAGCTGACATGCTTCTTGCCACGTCACAAAGCCGTACTCTTAAATATTACAACATGAAAACTTCAAAATAACGGTACAGTACCAAGCTTCACTGCGCTCGCATGTTGAAATCGCGAGAAAAGTCCATTTCAATGTTTCAACATCGCTTGGCCGCCATGTTGGTTTTGTACTTACGACTTTTGAAAGTCACACATGTGAAATTCTAGTAGTGCCGTTTATCACTGTACGAAATTTCAAGGTGTTATCTTTAACTGATGTGGAAATATACAATGCCGGTTAAATGAAAATGAAAATCCACAGCCTGCTTCCAGTCTCCGACCGGGTCAGGAATGGAATGAATGAAGCCCCCATCAGTTAAATATTATGCGTAATTATTGTAAGTAACAATAATTCCATTAGTTAATAACTTTATGAACAATTTCCACTTCGAGGAAATCTCACAAAGACACAATCTATACAGTACTGAAGGATGATGAAATAATAGGCAGTTTTAGGCATTACCTACAGCCATAAGTCACCATGGTGATTTCTGGTATACATAGGAACTTTAAATTTGCTCTCCTGTAAAATTAGTAAAATGCTATAAGGCATCCAACGTTTAGAATGAAGCACTGGTTAGATAGGGATATTCTTCTCTCTTTCTGTTGCACGTGAGACATGTATGACGCTGTAATTTTCTAGCAATCCACTGTTGCCATATCAGTCGAACATTTTTCTTTGTCGAAAAAACAGCATATTCGGGTAGAACTATGTTTTGCCGATCTTTTTTGTCCTATATTAGAACCACGTAAACTTGATAGAAATGCTAGAAAAATTAGATATCAATATTTTTTTTTTAAACGATAAACTGTGTCCCCTTTTTAGTAAAATCGATCTAATATCATGTTGCATTGACTTTGTGATACCTATTTTTCACACACGTGTAGCTAAATGTGCCATCTTGATGATGGATTGTTGAAATATTTTATACTGGCAATATTACAATTTTCAAGTAAGTAAAACATCTGAATATTCTCTCATAACCGCATAGCAGCATTGAAAAAGTTCGTATGCTGCCAACTTTTCTATTTTTAAAGATAACCCTGTCATGTCAGTTTGAGAGTTGTAGAGGAATGTTGGAAGGAGTTTTCTACCTGCATACCCCGAGTGTAGGTTTAATTGTTTACACAGGCCGGGCTGTTCATTGACCGCGGATTATATGAATGAAGTTTCGAAGGACAGCGGGGTGCAGCTCGCTACTCACAGCTTTATTACTGTGCCCTTCGAGCTTTTATTTCAGTTGTTCAGCAGTCTATCTTGAGTGTGTATGCAGCAGTTCTGTTATTTTTAACGTGTTGTATTTTACGTATTTCACGTACAACAATGGATAGTTTTGTGAAAAGAAAGCGTGGTCTAGTGCTCAGAAGGAGGGAAAAACAGGTCGTAATTAAGGTGTTAAGTTATTTTAAGAATCTTAAACCTAATGAAAGTATAAGCTAAATAATTTAGTCAATGAAACTGCTCTGGCCACAGGAATATCAAATACTAGCGTTTTTAAAATACGTAGCGAGAGTGGACAGGGTCCAGTACTGTCGCCACACAAAAAGAGGCTAAGTAATACACTTCGCAAGAATAACAGGAATGTTAAATATAATGACTTTATAATGATGTTATAGTTAATTTAATTTCGTTGTATGTGTTATGTTAGCCTACTATTAGTATTATTATACAGTACTTCAAGTCTTCGTCACTGCACAATCGCTGAATGTGCGGAAAGTGTACGCGAAGCGCTTTGTACTGACTCCTCCCATGGAGTGGCAACCCTGTCGTAACGCGCCATAAGACCAATGCTTCATTCTAAACGTTGGATGCCTTATAGTAACGCTAGTATTGAACTGACCCGTCGCTATGTCTAAACTTCAGCCCAGTGCAGCGAGGAGTTTAATTTTAGTTTATTTCATCCCTTAACCCTCCACATAGAGCTGCTTAAAACGTGCACTACGGCCGTGTGGGCAGCTGCAGCAAGCCTGGAGATCGCAGGTTCGAATCCCAGTGGTGACAGTGGCTATCCTGAGTGTGGTTGATGAGATCCCCCCCCTCTTACACAAAATATTGACCATTAAATCATTCCCTTGCACAGTATTACACAGAGGAGGTACTGTTATTAACTCAATTACATTATGCAAGATCTGCAACATGTCACAAGGTGACCGACAACCAAGAGTGTTCTAATCCAGGTGTATTCTCACTGCATAAAAGATGGAACAACAATGTTAACTACAGTGACTTTAGAGAAGATAAAAGGAGGTTTGGAATGTTTACTTAATCATGCAAGGATGATTTATATTTTACCTTCAAGTGGACATTTAAGAAAGTACTTAGTCTAGATGGGAAGTAATGTAGTATTGTATGAAGAAAATGCACTTAAGTAGAAAATTAACAATTTTATTGGGGATTAATATTAATTAGCATGCTTATACATGTCACATACAATTTAATCCTCTGAAAATATAATTACAATATGACTAGTGTGTGCTGCACAGTAGCCTGGCAATTTGTAATATCACATTATTTTTATCATATACATTTAAATATCACTGGTACAATGATTAACCTATAGCAAACTTAGGCAAAACTATCAATATAAAGGAATATTAAGGTACATGGTGTAAGGTTCGTTCAGCTATGTGCGTTAAACACAAACAGCACTCATCACATTTGAAGACTGGGATTTGAATTTTGGCTGTCCATTGCATTCTAAAGAGGAGTATTTCTTCTTCCTGGAAAACAAAGTTTCACCTTTAACTAATATTATACTTGCTATAGAATTGGTTAGAGAGACTGGTTACACAGTTACACAGTTACTCTACACAAAATTATCCTGCACTCTTAAACCATTGCCTTACAATGACACATTTCCATCATCGTACTTGCGTTCCCATTATTGCAATGGCTGAAATTTCCATCACGAGTGGCATATTTTTGTGACGTTTCCATGGATATGTATTGTTTCCTTGGGTTCAAAATGTCTCTTAACAAATGTTGGTACAGTAAAACTTTGTTTAACCGTCACTCTTTAAACCGTCAGTTTCTGTTAACCGGCTTTGCTGTAGTAGCATAATAATACTGTACTAACAAAGTGCCTTGAGGTGCAGTGATGCGTTCGCTTTGTTTACTTTATTTCAGTGGCAAGTGAGTGTACCTGCCCGCCATAGAATGGTCCATATGACTTTCAGTTGACGTTCTAACACCCCTCCCCCCCTTCTTGTCTTTTGTCTCACTTGTGAGTCACCAGTCACCACTGGATCTTACAGTATTAAAGATGCCATTTTCAATGTTGCCAGTGCATTGAATGATTTGTCAGTGTCAAATCTAAAGAACGGCTGGAATAAACTTTGGCCTCAACCTGGAGGTGAAAAATCAGAGGAACCTGAGAGTGTGACAGTCTACGAGATGGTCAATTTGTGCAATAATTCACAAATCAGTACAAATTTGATGTCAGAAGAAGTATCCGAGTGGTTAGAGTGTGACAGAGTGGACGGGGGGGTTTCAAATTTTGAGTGATGACGAAATTGTTGCCAGCGTAAGTGTCACCGAAGAAGAAGAAGAAGGGGCTGATGAAGACGAGTGTTCAAACCATGATGAAAAACAAACTATTAGCCACTCAGAGGCTGAAACAAGGCTGTCCAAGTGTATAGAATGGTTTGAAAGTCAAGAAGAGGCCAATGAAACGCAGACACTACTGCTCCAAAAAATACTAAATATTGACGCGGTGAAAGCTCGAGCATCAAAGAGGCAGAAGAAAATGACTTGACTATTTTCAAGCTACATGAACTATTTCACCAGTAAGTTTATATTACTGTCCATTATTTTGCCACATTGGTAGCTACTGTACGGATGTTTTTATCATGTAATAAATAGTTTTATTTGCTATTACAATCGTGTTTAATTTCTTTTCGCTCCGAAATATATTACAATACATTACTGTGAGAGTGATATCTGTCTATAATATAATTGATTGAGGTAATGTTTTGGAGGAATAATACAGTGTTTCTGTTATCCGTCTATCAGCTCAACCGTCACGACCACGTTCCCGACGATGACGGTTAATCAAGTTTTTACTGTAATTGTATCTCATTCTTTTCACCATAAAACACTGCTACCTAGACAAGTACTTTATAGTCATAGAAGTTCCAGTTCAAGAAGAATGTTATCATCTCTATACCGAAGAAAGTAGGAGCTGGCAGATGTGAAGATTACTGTACAATAAGCTTGATTACTCATGTTTCAAACATCCTGTCTTGAATAATTTACAAGAGGATGGAAAGCCAGATAGAAACTGAGTTGAGTCAGGACCAGTTTGGTTTCAGGAGAAATGTAGGAACAAGGGAAGCTGTACTATGTCTTAGGCTGATTTTGGAAGGTAGAATAAGGAAAGATAAAACGTTCTTGGCATTTGTAGACTTCGAAAAGGCTTTTTATAACGTTGATTGCGCTAAATTGTTTGCATTTTGGAAACAATTGGATTAAAGTACAGGGATAGGAGGGTGATCTACAATCTATACAGAAACCAGACAGCAGTCATTCGAGCTGAAGGACATAAGAGAGAAGCTGGTATTCAGAAAGATTTAAGGCAAGGCTGCAACATAACACCCATACTTTTCAATCTTTACACGTAACAACCAATGAAGGGAATTGGAGAAAAATTTAAAGTGGGAGTGAAGATTCAAGGAGAAATAATTTCAACTCTGAGATTTACTGACGACATCCGTCATCTTGGCCGACACGCCAGTGGATTTGAATGAGTTTTTGAATGGTATGGACCCAGTCTTAAGTAAAGAATTCCTGATGAAAATTAATAAATGTAAAACAAAATGTTGGAAAGCAGCCGAAATAAATCTGAAACCTCTATTGACATCAAATTGGCAGGTGAAAAGCTAAAGGAAGTAGGCGACTTCTGTTACTTAGGAAGCAAAATAACCAGTGATGGATGAAGCAAAGAGGATATAAAAAGTAGGTTGGCTCAGGCAATGATAGCAATTCTACAAAAAAGGAATCTGTTGACATCAAATATAGATTTAAGTATTAGGAAGTCATTTCTGAAAGCCTTTGTCTGGAGCGTGGCACTCTATGGAAGTGAAACTTGGGACTATTGGTGCAGCAGAAAAGAGAAGAATTGAAGCGTTTGAAGTGTGGTGTTACAGGAGAATGAGGAAGATCAGATGGGAAGATAGGGTTATAAACGAAGAGGTATTAAGATGAGTGGGAGAGGAGAGATGTTTCTGGCGACTGCTAATGAAGAGAAGAGATAGGTTGATAGGACACATACTAAGACACCCAGGAATAGCAAGCTTAGTTATGGAAGGAAGGGTTGCAGTGGCGGCTCGTTGATGAAATATCAGGTGAAGAGCCAAACTCCTAATTTCATCAGTGCATGATGTTTGCGTTTTTGAATATTGACATTCTCTTTCGTATTTTAATGCTAAAATATCTACTAAAATCCTAACACTTAAAACCAAACCAAACATAAGTTATCGTACTAGAAAGTCAAACTCGCTTATTTTTATAGCTCAAATGAATCCTCCGTTCCCTAAGGTCGGCAATCTTATCCATGATGTCCTCATAGAAGGTCTTCAATCAATTTCAACTACAATTCACGGTTTATGGAGATAGCCAATGATGTAAGTCTGGAGTGAGATATTGTGTTACTTGAAAAAGTATTGAATCTTTTCAAACAAGAGAAACTGCGTTCTACTGATGCACTTGTATAAGGTATTGCCAGTACCCAATTAAGCAAAAGTTTGTAAGTCTCTTCTATTCACGGAGTTCTTGATGTATTTCTCCCGACTATTTTTACTTTGTAGGATTCATGAGCATAAAAGAGTGACAGTTCATTTCTTAAATGTGGGGTATTGCTGAATATGTTTGTTATACAGCTCAAATTTGTCGGAATCTATAAGACTTATTTAAGAATTGTAATTTATCACAACCATGCGTTAGCATAGAAAAAAAGCGGAACATTATTAAGTCGGCCCTTGATATGATCTCTGATGTACTCTGATATTGCAGTAGTTATTTCCAGAGAACACACTTTGAATTTTACTTTAATAATTTTGAGGTTCTAAGGGCTTTTTAGATATCAGTATCTTCAATAATTCCTTAAAGCGCACACGGTTTAAAGAGGTCTCGTCATGTCCTCTAGAAGAGAGTTCCTGTAAACTTAAGTATAGAACAACTCTAATCACAAGACGCAGGATCTGCCTATTTAAAGTCACATTCACATTTAAGTGCACTTAGTCTTGCATTTTCCCTTAAAGTGTCAGATATCGTGCTTGTGTGCGTGTTCTAAGTGGTAACTGGTTCTTTAAATGTTGCTCACTGTCTTCGTGTTTGTTCAACCCGCGCGTAATGTTTTGGAAATTTGTTACTGTTACTGTAAAGTAAGCAAGGCCAACAGAACAGTTCTATAACTACTGCACAACTATGTGCACTGTTCGAACCAAGATCCCTTGCGATGAAGGCCATAGGACTTTCCGGTTTTATTTCTTTAGTGCACGGTTCTATTAATTTCTTTGGCCGCCTACAAATTAATAAATCAATTAATAAATCCCTTTTGTCTTCATCTTTCCACCTACTGAAGGGAATTTCTAATAAAACTAATAACTTGTCTTTCACTGCAAACATTATACACTAAAAGCCATCAACTTTCATCAACAACAGGGTATGTAACGTTATAAATATATACTATTTATTGGGAAAGTAAATAAAAGCCTCTAGATAAAAGAAAAAGAAGCCTGTTGCAATGTAAACTCATCAACTGAACTAGACGTATTGCCTTGCCGACACAGGAACATCTTCACTCGTCTAACGGCAGGTAATGACGTCACAACTGATGTCAGGTTACCATGGCAACGAGACGATGTGGCTGACATAAACAAGATACTTCGTCTCCTGCAGATTTCCTTCCAAGTTACGGCAGTACAATCTAGCGACAGGGAGTACAACTGCCACAAGGACGTCATGCAGCCTTGCTTGCGCACCATCTAGCGACGGAGTGTAGAAATAACAGTACACAAAATGAAAAAGTAGCCCAAGACAATGACAACATTTTTATTTAAATAAGAAAAAATAATGTTTATCTTATTCAA
The DNA here is from genome assembly GCA_946902985.2 of Meconema thalassinum. Taxonomy (NCBI): domain Eukaryota; kingdom Metazoa; phylum Arthropoda; class Insecta; order Orthoptera; family Tettigoniidae; genus Meconema; species Meconema thalassinum. The sequence continues at coordinate 583,776,807 of OX336389.2, read as the reverse complement.
GAGATGGCTAGTGAAGAGGCTCTTCACTCTCTTCACCTGAATAGCCGCTACTGAAGGGTTGAGGACAAGAACTGTAGGGGTAGGCCAAGGCTAGAATATGTTAAACAGATTGCTTCAGATGTAGGGTGTGGTAGCTATGTACAGATGAAACGATTAGCTCAGGACAGTGAGCCATGGATAGCTGCATCAAACCAGTCATAAGACTGAAGACTCAAACAACAGGTTCCAAATGTGAATCTTATTTCTGAGCAGAGACAAGTGCCGGCTGCTGCGCAAATGTAAACACAGAATCAAGGCTAACGCAGAGGAAACTGGTCACGCTAGGATATTGAGTTTTTTAGGAGATAGTGATTTTAGCGAGAGTTCTTCTGACGAACGAATAATAGTGTTTCATATGAAGTCATATGGCACTGAAGAAGAGAAGAGGAAGACGCTGCAGGTGCACATGATCATAACTGTGAAGTCTGAAAGTGGATACTGGCGAACTACATGCCAAATAATATGCTGTGTAATGTAGACGGTAAACTGAATGCTGTTGTAGCACAAACACTAGTCCAGGGGTTGCTGAAATACTGGGCGAGTTTCAAACTGAAGAATTTTGAGAGCATGTCACCAATGAAACAAACTCAAATGCAGCAAAGCTACTTCAGAAAATTGAAATTGATCCCAACAAAAAGAAAAGCTAAGATGAAAAAAACTGGTTTCCAGTTACTATCGATGAACTAATGGCTCATTTTGCTTTATGCATTTTGATGTGTCAAAGACAGAAAAAGTATTCCGTTCATTACACGGACAAAAGGTGATTTCATAAGCCAATTTTTTCATGATGTAAATAGGCTAAAAATAGGTGTAAATCCTGCTAGGAATGCAAAGTGGCACTGCATTTAGATGAATGTTCAATGACCTATCTCATTGTGCCCAACTATTGTTAAAAGTTTGGCATGTAAATGATAAATTAATTTGTTGTGTCAAAAAAGTAGTATTTTAAGCAAAATTAAATCGCAATCTGAGGACAATTTTTTCCATGAAAAAATGCAACTCAATGGGTCAACTATAGTTCCAAAGTTTGCAACATAGATTAGAATACAGACCGAACAATATTTATGCTAGTCCTTAGCAAATCACATTAGAAGCGCAGCTGATAAGGTGGATCCTACATACCCATCTCCACACCTTAACACTGCATGTCCAGAGATATGAGCCCCCCCTCCAAAGCTTTCTCATACTCCAAGAAAATCTGTAAGACCTAGGGCATCTATTCCAATCCCACACCTGAATAATGACTAACACTACTATTATAACATATCCAATAAAATTTGCACACATCCAAGAACAAAGAAGCAACAGCAAAGAGATTGGAAACTACCGCACAGTAACTGTGAAAGCAATAATTAAGGTACAATACAATATGTCCCACGATACTTCCATTCAACTTGCCAAGTGTCCAACCTCTACAGCCTACACCAGTTATCTTGATCCTTTATCTAATTTGCTTCTTTAAAGAGCATGCTTTGTGAAAACTCCAAGGACAAAGATTGCTTTACCTGTCACATTGCTTGGACTGGTTAACCCAAATTATCTTTCAGTCAATGCAATGCCCATTTCAGGGACTAGTAAGCTCTGGCTACTTAAGACCCCTGATGATGAGTGAGGATAATTGCTACTATGCTCTTACGAGAAGAAAAGTACGAAAAAGTGAGGGAAGGAAAAAAAGGAGGTAGATTTAAGAAAAAAAAAAGAGGAAAGAAATGCTCTCAAAGAATTGCAGATGAGAAAGTTAAAATGGGGAATTGAAATCTCTTTATAGGAGAGCCAAGAGTGAGATTTGTCACCAAGAGGCCTAGAATATTACACCAGGATTTTAACCCTCCGTGGATCAAACCTGGGTTGGGGGGGGATTTTTGATGCGAGAGTACAGACATGGGTTTCGGGTATAGAATTACTTACCTTCAATGCCAACCAAGTGTGTCAGGATTTGATCCACATCACACAGCTGACCAAAACTTAAAGAAAGGATTACAGTACTCGTGGGAAAAAACGAAGGAAAAATGATTACAGGAAATCAGAAAAAGGAATAGAGGGGCTGGCAACTTGAGTGAGCAGGGTGTCAGTTTGATGCTAGAGTGTGTGAAACAAAGAGCACGTCTCAGGGCATCCAGAACTATAATCTCATATTAGGAAAACTTGTCAAGAAGAGACTAGATTTGAATATGTTGTATATATTAATAGGCGTAGATTATGCATGCCCTTTAACTGCTAACGGTATTCAGAGATGGAATTCTGATCTAAAGGGATTCTTTGATTCGCCAGTTCATCTCCCAAGCACATGCCTCGTGTTTAAGCACCCTTAAAGGCCCTTTTCACACCTCCTTATTAAACGTGGATTCATGGTGGCGACACTTTGCCTGACAAATTCCCCTGATATTTCTATGATTTTTCCCTAATATTACCACAAAATTCCCTAATATTAATTTAGTGGATAATGTATTAATTTGTATATAATTTTGCTTATATGGTACCTCCCCTCTTGCCAAACGATTCATTTAGAGATGATTTAGTCAGCAAGGGGAATCTCGCAACATTACGGCTGCAAAATCATTCTCACTCGCTCGACGCAAAATTTCTTGTATTTTAGACTTATTAAGGTTTTTTTTTTAGTTTCTTCAAATTTCCCTGATATTTTCTACACCACTGTGAAACTCTTGCGGTATATGAAGATGATATTTGAAATTCTATTATACAAAAGTGTCATGTAGAATGAGATTGTCTGAATATTATTTGGAATCGTAGTCTTGAAAGTAGGCTGCTACAGATGCAAACGGAAAGTAATAATTCCTCTTTGCACTTTTATGTTTCTGAGATAATATTGTTATTGATATTACGTTCCTTCTAACCACTGTGGCTTTTAGAGATGCTGGGCTACTGGAATTTTGCCCCTAAGTGAATCTTTAATGTGTCAGTAAATGTACAGACACAGTTCCCTCAAAATGCCAACTGCCAATTTTTATTATGAGCCAAGTTATTGAAAAATGCTACGAGAGGAATAGCGAGTTGTGTTTGTGTTTTGTACATGGTGGCCACTCAAATCGATCTACTATTTTCGAGGAGTTTTCCAGGAGTAATTCACATTTTCCCAGATTTAAAAATAAGCGCGAGTGCGGGGGGCTTTATCGGTTGCCTACTTCAAGACCAAAATAAAGCAGTTGTGTTTGGTTTACTTATACAGATGTTGACAAAAATTAGTGGTGATTGCGTTATTGATACGCAAGCCTACACACAAATGATTTAATTGTTGTTTTAAAAAAGCTTTTGCGACTCAAATATCCGCTAAAAAAAAAAGAGCGCCTGCAATTTTATTGCGGTGAAGTTGTATATACTCAATATGTTTTACAAAAATACTATCGCGTGTTCTCGCAAACAGAAACAGGTAGCCTGAAAAAATTTCTTCCGTTAACAATAGAGTGCTCACCCAAAACCGCAGCTGGAGTATGATTTAAGATGGAAAGATTTTTATAATTAATTAACAGCGAGTTTTCGAATTTTTCGTCATTTTCCAGGAGTTTTCCAGGTTTTCCAGGTTTTCCAGGAGTAGTGGCCACCATGTTTGTAGATCTAGAGAAAGTGTACAATAGAGTACCCAGGGAGAAGATGCTGATCATCCTGAGGGATTATGATATCAAGGGAAGGCTGCTACAGGCAATCAAAAGTACTTATGTTGATAATCAGGCTGCAGCGGGAGTTAATAGTAGGACGAGTTCTTGGTTCAGGTTGTTACAGAAGTGAGGCAAGGCTGTAACCCCTTGCCACTACCGTTCACTTTAGATATGGACCATTTGCTGAAGGGCATAAACTGGTTGGGTGGGTTTCAATTAGGTGGAAACCGGGTAAGCAGAGTGGGCTATGCTGATGACCTGGTTATGACAGACTCCATCAAAAGCTTGCAAACCAACATGTTAGAACTTTAACAGAATTGAGGGGCCCAATGGTAAAGGGGCACATGCCACCTGCGCAGTGATGTGATTTTGGTACAGGAAGACAGCCGATGCCACCTAGTATCATCGGTAGGAACTTCTAGCACAATGGCATGAGCCCATTCTTTGAAAGAGAGCATTATATATTTGCTATTATGCATGACTATCCAAAATCAGAGTTCCTTAATTCCTTTCTCCTGAAAAAATAAAACAAAAAAACAAAAAACACAAACACTTTGGTGGCATGTGCCTCTTTTCCACTGGGGCCCTCAATTGTAGGGAGTATGGTATGAAGATCAGCATTTCAAAGATGAAGGTTATGTCGGTAGGGAAGAAACGCAAGAAAATGGAATGTCAGGTAGAAGGAACTAAATTGGAGCAGGAACATCTGGACTGTGTATTCTCTCAGGATGGTAGTACGGGGAAGGAAATAAGAGTCGAGGTGTAGAAAAACCAATGCAGTAAATTCTCAGCTGCGATCTACAGTATTCTGGAAGAGAGAAGTTAGTGTACCGACGAAACTCTCCCTACATTGCTCCATCCTCTATATCTGGAAGTGAGTAGATTTAGGATATCTGATACATAAGCGAGAGGTAACTGATATGAGGGTAGCACGATTGATTGCTGGGACAAATAGATGGAAGCAATGGCAGGAAGGTACTCTTAACGAGGAGATAAAGGCTCCGTTTAAAATGAACACACTAGATGAAGCCGTTTGTATAAGCCGACTCAGATGTTGGGGTTACGTGACGAGAATGGAAGAGGAGAGGGTATGAGAAGCCGAGGTAGACCTCTGAGGCGATGGTTAGATTCAGTGTTTAACGATTTCAAAGTGCGAGGTGTAGAAGCAGAGGAGGCTTCACTGCTAACTGCTAATCGGTGATCATGGAGGCGACTTGTTTACAATTAGAGGCTTGCAGACTAGACTGGGCACTGAAAGGCTCAACAGTCTCATATGAAAATGTATGCATGTATGTTCACTAACTTAAATTTATTGACAACGCTGCTTTTATTCTAGGGTGAACATAAGTGGCCTCTGCTGCATTGATTGCTTTATACCAAATAAGTTCTTTGCACTTCTTCCAGTCATCACCAAGACCCATGGAAATCAATTTGCTTACATCCTCCTTTATATTTACATATAGCAGTTGAATTTATCAATGGATTGTCCATTGGAATAAATTTTCCTTTCCTTTCTCTCTTTAGACAGGTACGCTGTACCTCTATCTTCAACTTTAAATGTTTCGAACCCCTTTACAGTGCACCTTCTAGGCTTGCTGTTGCATCTGCACATTCTTCATTATTTGTGTGTTCCACACTCTTCTATTTCCAATTGTGGCCCAAAGCCTTGATTTTTGTCATGCTACTGAAAATATAAAAATACTCTTTTTGTGTAATAACTGGTAAACGTTTGCCGAACAGTTTTTAATAGGTAGACAACACTAAGCATTCAAAGAACCACTGCATGCGAGAGTCCAACGTCATTTTGATAATGTCGGTGAAATATGTCATTTTGTTTGAAAATGGAAATACAGTAACTGATTATTTCTTTACTACTTCCCACTCTTCTGCAAAATCTGCCCCCACAAACCCACTTGCAGCCACTCCAAGGAAGCAAGTCATTAGAACAAAGTATGCTTCTAAAAAACACCGCTACTCAAATTAAGAGACTAGCAACATTTACCTTACACCATGTACACTCAATAAACGCTACTGTTACTACAACCACCTCCATCCAACTTCTATACAGTTATGTTCAATACCCAGACAGTCTTCAACACCATATCATCACTACATGGTGAGAAAATGAACGGCATTGAGGCCCATTTTCTCTATGTGGTTGCATAATCAAGACCAAAATCTTAGTCTTGGCAAACAATAGCACTAGACTTCAGGACAGGGGGTCTTGTTTTAAAAACTATTTCCTGCCACAAGTAATTCTGGGCATAGTAAGCAGTTCAAGGGAATCTTTCATGCAAGTATGCACAGGCTCCACAGTGTGCATCCTTGTAAAATCAAAGAACAGCTTGTAATACTTTTCAAGTAGGTTAAAGTGTGTGTTCTTAATTTTCAAATGAAGGATCTGAAAACATATATATGCCACCCTCTATTTCATTGCTTTTCAGAAATAGTAACAATGTTACAGTTACAATTGTCGAAGCAACGAAGTTACTTTTGTATTTTAAAAAATGAAATGGAAATGATATCATCTCCTCTGCTATAATTCACTTGATTTGGACAGAATAGAGGATTCCAGTAATAAGGAAAAACAAAATTAACTACCACCAAAAAAAAAAAAAAAAATTACTAACACTACAACAACATGGCGCTTGTGTGGTAACACACATCATGCCTTAGTTCATAAAATGATAATATCAAGCTGTCGAATAACGGATGTCTTACCTGCACAGGTTTCAATAAAAAAAAGGAACTTGTAGTTTTACGTGGCCGTTAATCTTGCGATCATGAGCCATGGGATGTCAATAAGAGGAACTGAGAAAGAAGAAGAGGCAAGGAAGGAGTCGGTATGCCTGACTAGATGGAATGCGGTTTTGAAGAGCAATACCACCCAGCTGTAGCACCTGGTGGCTAATTTCTCCAACCAACGAGCTAGAGAAAGGTATATAGAGAGGCAAGGAGCCGCGTAGCAGCGCTCTGGGCGGAGGCAACCTGAGTTAAGGCGGCCATGATTCAGAACATCGTCTGACAAGAGTTTGTTGTGATTGTTCGCGTTGAGCGGGAACATGTGTTGAATGAAATTTATTTAAAAATACATTGACCATGCCATCAGTGTGTTCGTCATTCAATTGTACGAATAGAAGTAATAAGACAACCGGAGTGTTGTATTTCAGGTAAGAAATGTCATCCAAATTCTTAAATTAATGAGGTAGACCCTTAACGAAAACGTGATGCAGCAGTTTAAGTTTGTGTAATATTTACATTTCAGATTCCCTTTGCAGGACCAGGAACTAACAAAACAATGGGTTGTCAACATGAAAAGCAATAAATGGTACACCACGAGATACAGCTTAATTTGTTCTCTACACTTTGAAGATAAATATATGTATGTAGAAAATGAAAGGCGACGTCTACTAGCTAATGCAGTATCTACAATTTTCAATTTTCCTGCACATCTGCAGAAGAAGCAGGCCTGTAGATCTTCGCCGAAGAAGCGTAGTTTCCAGGAAACTACAGAACACTCGCATTCAGATACGGTAGCATTGTTGCAGAAGACCTTGATATCAGTAGGTAAATATATTAGTCTGTCTTAAAATTTAAGCAAAGATAGTTGTGAGCCATAATAATAATTACGGTAATAATAATATCGTATGGCCTCGGGTGCCGGGTGCAAGCTTTGTTATTTGACACCCAGAGGGTAGCTTGCATGTCGAATTTTGTTGTTCCTTGAAGCTCTATGAAAGTCAAGGAGGTTAGATAACTAAGCTCCTTGACATTATAGCGCTTTCTAGTAGAGAAATGAGGAACTTTGTGTAGCCGGAAAATCCCGAGATTAATTTTGCCATTATGAACACGGGGTTCTTTAACATGCCAACATCGTGTGACATGCGTATCGTGATTTTTGCCGCCTTAAAAAAAAATCACTTACCACGGCCAGGAGCGAACCTGCAAGCTGGGGGGGGGGAGGTTAGTAATCCGACACGATAACCACTCACACACCCTGGCAAGCTATAAAATAAAATATATTGTTCAAATATCAATCTTCGTAAGCCAACGAGGTATACTTTCTCTAGTTCGTTGTTTTGAACTAATTATGGGAAACTTAACAGACTTTACTAATCTTTTTCTTTCTTTCTTTCTTTCTTTCTTCTCAGAAATTTCAGATGGAAAGCTTATTTGCGATTCCAGCAGACAGATGCCAATATACGGTTTGATTATTGATCTCTTAAGTGTGATACAACTAGCAGAAACATACGTGTGGGGACAAAGTTCTGTATTGAGATACTTATTAACACGCAGATTGAGTCAGGATCACTTAGAGCTATTTTTCTCTTCTATTCGCTCCAGAAGTGGGAATAGAAATAATCCAAATGCAGTACAATTTAATTCAGCTAATAGGAAGTGTTTAATTGCGAGGGTACGCCCAACCATGAATTCCAACTGTAAGCCTATTGAGTGTGACCTACTTGTGACAACTGCAACAGCAAATATTCATGGTGTCAATGGGAAGGACGATAATATGCTGGCAGACAGCTCATGGTTACTGTGCACATTATAATTCACTGAGCTTGTATGTAGGAAATGTTCTTCATTACATAGCAGGAAGTGTCGTTCGCCAAGTGTCTAAAAAAAAAAGACTTGTATTGAATGCCTAGAAGTGCTTTTATCAGATCAAGATGTTCAGAAAGAAGGAGTGATTAAAGAAAAAGACGAGAAAGAATGCCCTTTGAATCCATCAAATGATGTACCGGTAGTGAAATTATGTAAAACAGCTGAGAGTGTTATCAGGAAGAATGACTATGTTGCGAAAGAACACGAAGAATCTCATGCTGAAGTTGCGGACAGCTGATGTCTATGCTATTCTGCTGGGTTATCTGTTTCAGAAATCTGACCATCTATTTACAGCTACTGAACCTGGGGAAAAGCCTCACTATGCTTCACTCATCGAGCGAATTGTGAAACAGTATTATAAATGCAGGCTTCACACTTCTGCAGAAATACAGCTCAACGTGAGAGGTCAACAGGTGCGTCAGTTGTACACAAAACGTTTTCTTTTTAAAGGAGAATGGAATCATGCAATGTACTGTGCATAAGCAACGTAGCTTATTGTCTTGTAAGATGATTGTGTTAGTTTTCGTTCAATGTACAAATTAAATTGTCAGACCTTACGTACGCCTAATCTTACGCCTCGTTAGTCACGCCTCTCCCTCCCTGCCTCCCACCCTCTTGACAGGATATATCATGGCGGCTTCCAGTTCAACCTTCTTCAAATATGGCGGCGCCATTTCCACTCTATATACCTTTCTCTAGCTCGTTGTCTCCAACCAATAGAATTATATGCGATTACTATGAAGAAAACCTGCTGTGATTGAACATACTGTATTGCCCTGGCTGTGACAAAGGCAGGTTAACCCAGAGTAGATTTCATTTGCAAACTAACAGATATTAAAGAATTACAATTTTTTAAGTACTAAGAAGGTGGGATTGAAAAAAAAAATATATTGTTCAAGTAAGTCACTAAAGTGAAATTTGACAGTCCAAGTGCTTCATTGCCTTAATTATCAAAATGCAAAGTTGCAACTTTGTGATACATAATTACAACAGAACCTTGCAACATGAGTATTCCCAAGTGTAAGTCAATGGCAGAAAAAGTATGAATGTGTGTGTTCACGTTTTACAAGGCATGCTTCTGTACCTATGCACTTTTCACTTTTTCATTTAAACAAACGTTCAGCTTTTAAAACTGAAAAGTATTTTTAACATTTTATATCTTGATGTATATCACAAGTAATTAATTAGAATATGTTTTATTACTGCATGGTACTACTTGCCCCTTGTTTGTAGTGAGCCGCTAAGCTTGACAGCATCTGGTTCAAAATGGAAGCTCTATGTGCTCGTAAAGACAAGGTTATTCAACACTTGGAGAATGATTTTGACAACATATCTTCTGAGGAATTCAAAGACGATTCGTTCGATACAGATGAAGATGAGTGACAGTGGAAGTGGTTCTAAGAATGAGAATCTAGAAAAAGGACAACTTGATGAATCAAATAAAGACGAAGTGCTTGATATATTTAAAACTGTTCCGCAGTGTTATGTTTCATGTCAGAAATTCATATATTCCTGAATGAATATGCAATGAATATTGACTTTTGGAATATTTTGAACAATTCATAGGATACGATCAGGGACCATATTTTATGACAATAAAGATATACAGTATTTCCTCGCATAATAGTCTCATATCTTTAGCCTAAAATTGGTGGAAGAAAAGCAGGGTGCGACGATTATGCAAAAAATATTTAGCTTCAATGAAGAAAAACCACCTTTTATTAATATACTGTATCATTATTTGCATAATTTCCAATCCCGGATATTTCAATTTCATCAAGAATACCGTGCAATTCTTGTTATTTCTCATTGTGAACACCATGGGCGTAGCTGATGCTAGACTGGCCCTTGCATAAATTTCCATCAAGAGCAGTCAGGCTTATTTTCACATGGGCGAACTGGGGCTATTAGCGCTTTGTACCGTGGCTAATTGAAGCTCGTAATTCCAGGGTCAACTCGTGGAAGCAACAGGTCTAGACAAGTTTCACTCCCCTGGACTGGCGCCGAGCGAGACCGCCGTCTAGCATGCCATAGGCAAGCCAATCATGAGTGTTATAGCCTGCAGGCACAGGGATGAGACCCCTTTCTTCTGATCAGGTCACATCAGGTAGCTTGCGGCAGATTGTGCAACCAACCGGCGCACAAATACAAATGTGCTACAGAACAAGTATGCCAGGTAATTTTATATACCAATTATTCGCACTTGAAAAGTAGGGTCTGACGATTATCCAAGGAAATGCGGCACGCAAAACCCTCATGAGCAACTTTCGTCCAGAATTGCACTGGAGCTCTTGCACGACTTAAATAATGGGAATTGTCAGTACCTTCACAACTAGTATACCAGTCCATTCTGTGGCAGAAATACTGATGTGGGGACTATGAGGATCAACAGACTACAGAAGGGAGAAACTAATGCAGCTTTCTGTAAAAAGCAAATTATCATGAAATGGACAGATAAAAGGGATGTCACCTTAGTCTGCATCATCCATGATAACATGTTCACTGTTATTTGGAGCATGGTAGTAAGGGGTGAAGAAAGACTCACCGAAATGAGTACACGACAGATGTACAAAGAAGCTGAACTTATTTTTTGTAAATGTGGATTTGGTTATCAAAATTTATCTGCTATATCACATGACATGCTTAAAATTGAACAAAATATTCACAAACTGGAGAACATTCAGGAAAGCATATCAAGACTTTGCTTTCTTTGTGCGAAACTACAGGTGAGCCTACATTTTGAAGAGGAGAAACCCCCATAGCTGCCATTCCAGCGAAAGGCTGTTTCAATTTTGGATAACTGGTGAAAGATTTTCAGGGAGTACATGAGTTTCCAATGACTGGGTATTATATTTATGTTAACAGAGTATTTTCTTTTCACATTCCTTAAAAATAGTCTTTGGACCTTTGATGGTTAGGAGTTTGAATACAGTAATGGAAAGACTACAATTAGAGAGTATACTGTAAAAGCAGACAACATGAAACATTCTGCATAACAGTAAGAGATTTAGAACCTGTCTGAATGGGAACTGGAACTTCCACTTGGGACCAAATTCTGGCTTCCATTCTTCCATTTCTTTAAGAATCAGCATAATGATTTTCTTATCACCAGCAGCCAATGACAATACTGTTATTAACATATATCACCAACATCCAATAGTTATGCATGTCAAATTGAAAAGTAGTGGTTATAAAAGCCAAATATAAATACAAGGATAACTTATGGAGACTGTTCTGCTTTGTAAGCTATTCAGAACTGTGCTAATGTAATGACCAACATTTGAACTTGGCTTTGCACAACATTGCATTCGTTTCCTAGAAGTCTGGAATGTATTAACAATGCAGTGGGCATGAACTGACTACAGTGTATGTCGAATTTGTTTCTGTTATTAACACTGCTAGTTTTCAAGAAGTGATTTATGCAAGTTACAGCATAACACATGTACAGCGTTTATTTGCTTGCAATCCATTCATTGCTCATAGGACAGCAATATACAGTAGTACCTATAGTACAAAGTCACAGCTACACAAGAAGAGAATTATCTGAGGTAACTGTTTCAGAATTAATGACTTGATTTTCACTAGTTAGCCCTGAGGGAACAACCATCCAATATTGGGCAAGCGCATATATACACGTTGCAAATCGAACAGCAACCATCTCTACCTTTTGCAGCAGACGCAGAACCTATTCACTAGCTCCATCAAAGTCTCAGGCGGCGAAGTATTCCTACGGTAAGTTCCGCTGGATGTTTGTTCTGGCCCCGACATGACGAACTGCAGCACATCACTCTTGGGGAAGCCGCTTTTGTAGTATAACTGAAAGAACAATTAATAATCGTGCAAAGGTCAATAATCTAGAAGTTAGACCTCTAAAACAATTGACGTGAGAGAAGCCATTTTTTCAGTGTTGCCTAGTTCTATTAAAGAAAGCTTTCCAGTCGGGTCAACAAGAGTTTGTGCCCAATTACATTAGGCGGGAAAACCAGTATTTATGTCTTAACATGAAAAATATTATCTAAGATTTTAAAACAAAATAACATGCTTAATGTACAAAAATAGGGGTTGCCTAATTGGATATGTTTTGATTGTCAAGCGATCTTCAGATCCTGCTCACTTAGGCTTAATAAATGTATGATGTTTATGAATTACACTTATGCACAAATACACTGTGTAACAAAAAAAACGACACACCAGGAAGGAATTGTCAAATGGAGATAAAATTCGATGGATGTGAGGAACAGCCATAGAACAAACAAACAAAAAAAATTATAATGATTTATTGCAGAATTAGAGCGTTACAAAGTGAGGACGTCAATAAGGTGTTGGTCCATCCCTGGCCTGGATGCAAGCTGTCACTCAACATGGCATGGACTGATAAAAGTTCCCGGATGGTGTCCTGCGGAATTTCGTGCTAAATGGTCTCCAACTGTTGGTCTAAATCGGCGACATTCCGGGATGTTCGCAATCGCCTTCCCATGACATCCCAAATGTGCTCTATGGGAGAGAGATCAGACAACCGAGCTGGCCAAGGAAGGATAGGGCAAGCTTGAAGACAGTCCATAGCAACACATGCCGTGTGCGGCCGGGCATTATCCGGTTGGAAAGTAAGGCTGGGAGGTCGCTGAAGGAACGGTAACACAACCGGCCGTAAAATATCATCAACATATCGCTGGGCTGCCAGTGTGCCAGGAACGACTACCAGAGGGGTCCAGTTATCAAAGGAGATGGCACCCCAGACCATCACCCACTGTTGTGGGGCTGTGTAGCGTGCGATAGTCAAGGCAGGATCCGCACGCTGGCCTGGACGTCTCCAAACACGTCTGCGATAGTCGTCAGGGCACCGTTGGAAAAGGGACTCGCCACTAAAGACTATATGTCCCCAGTCAGCGCAGTTCCACGTTGCTTGAGCGCGGCATCACTGTAATCTGACCTGACTGTGAACAGGCGTGAGTGGTAAGCGGCATAACAGGCGATGCAAAGGCAAATTCCTGTCGCTCAGTCGTCTGTTGATGGTCATGGTGGACACGTGTGCGGGTCACACTCTGGATCGTTGATAACGATGACTCCGGTGCTGTGACAGCTGTTCTGACAATCGCTCTGCCTTCTCGTGCTGTTGTGGTCCTCTGTCGACCACTGCCGTCCGGACGCTGATGCCTGCCGTTGCTGACCCACGCTTGCCAGCATCGTCTGATCACCGTATCACTTCGACCCAAATGTCCAGCTCTTCTTTCAATCCGATCGCACGACCTCTTTCAAACTCTTGACTTCTGCTCGTAGTGAGCGCGAATCCTTCGGCGTGGCATTCTTACAGCCGATGTTCAGATATCAACAGCTACTTTGAGCATATGCTTCAGAATCGCGCCTTATATACACCTTATGAATGCGCAATTGGATGCACAGGAGCTCCCACTATTCATTCATTGGACACAAAGCTTTCATCAGTTGCATGTTCGGTCCGAATGTCTTTGCATACATAATTTCCTTACAATCGGACAACGCCTTCCCGATACGTCCCTTTGTTTTTTTGTTTCTTTTAGTTTTGGCAACCATGCTGCAGCGCTATGTTGCTCTGAGGGAGAGGAGCACTCTCGTGGTTATCTCATGCACCCTGACTGCAGATGTGTACGTCCGTCTGGCGATTGGACCTGATGTGCTGCCATTCATAAACAGCATTACCGGGGGTGTTTTCTAACAGGATAACGCACGCCCCCATGCCTCTGTTGTAACCCAACGTGCTCTACAGAGTGTCAACATGATGCCTTGGCATGCTCGATCCCCCAATCTGTCCCCCAATCGAGCACGTATGGGACATCATTCGACGACAACTCCAGTGGCATCCACAACCGTCATTATCCGTCCCTGTAATGACCGACCAAGTGCAACAGGCATGGAGCTCCATCCCACAAGGTAACATCCAGCACCTGTACAAAACAATGCATGCACGTTTGCATGCCTGCATTCAACAGTCTGGCGATTATACCGGTTATTAATGGACCAGCATGGCACATTTGCGATGGCTTTACTCGCGCGGACGTTAACCTGTTGCCTTGTATCTTGAAACAATTAAATATGTTACCTCGCCAAATATATTGCCGAAATTTCCATACTCTACATTCTTTTGGACTTGAGGGTTCCATAGGGAAAAAATTATCGAGGACAACCAAGGCAAAAGTACATGATGCAAATACGGTATTCGAAGACATGAGATGTGTGTGATTCCTACTGCAAACTGAAAAGGAAAGCAGAGAAGCGAGAAGAACCGAGAGCTACTGTACACACTCCAGATTTGGTGAAGCAATGGCGGCTCATGTGCGAAGAAATCCAGTGCGGAGATAGTCTGCGATTGCTTAACCCTTTGAGAGTCAGGTTTCTTAGCCCACTGCACAGCCCAAAATTTAGGTTTTTGCACATGTTTGTAAAACAACCCACAAGAGGCATTATATTTTTATGAAACAAATGAATTTAACACAGTATGTTAACTAGACATCAAACAACTAGTTTAAGCACAAAAATTGTGAATCATCATTTTTAGTAATGTTTTTTGGTATGATAATCCTCAAAACAAGGTACAGGGCAAAGAGTTCTGTTGCACTCCTTACAATGGTAGATGGTCCTTGTGTTCCTTTTCTCCCTTCTTGATGTGTGAGCACACACATGGCACACTCTTGAAGGTGGTCTTCTTCCTGGTTCGTTTGGGGGGATAAGGGAAAGAAAATGTCGTTGAGTTAGCCTTGTCGGATTATCCCCGCTAGACGGACGACCACCAGAAATAGATGAAGTTCTTGTAGGCCCTGCTTCAGTTAGTGAACGAACAACTTCCAGTCGAAACGATTTCAGTGACCTCTTGTCTCTTTTCAGAATCCTCTCAATAAAGAAGCAATTCAGTATTATCACTTCCAATAAATGGAAAAACAATTTCTTGTACCATTTGATCGACCTGCGAGTGGACTGAACAGTAGTTATCATCTGGTCGGATTTATCAACAGGCCCCATTTTCTTGTTGTAAGCACCAACACACACTGGTATCTTTCGTTGTTCTCCCGTTTTGTGATCTGTTTTCCCCGTATGAACCATTCCACTTGAATGTGTAGTTGTGAGCATGCCAACTTCCCTCCTATCCATCCATCTGACAGAAAGAATGTTGGACGTATGCTTTTCCTCCATTTCCCCCCGTTTCAGTTTTATAGAAGCAGTTGGCAGTCCTTTTCGATTTTTCCTTACTGTTCCACAAGCATGTGTTTTTTGTGAGTGCAGAGTCTCAAATAGCTCTGGGCTTGTGTAATAATTGTCAATATATAGGCTATGACCCAGATTCAAGTAGGGATTCATCATTGTCATAACTACTGTCGAAGAAAACCCAAGGCTGCAATCAATAAGTTCTGTAGTAGCTCCAGTGTATAAGATCATATCTAAGATATAGCCGGTAGCACAGTCACATAACACAAATAATTTCAGGCCAAATCTGTTCCGTTTTGAAGGTATGTACTGTTTGAAAGACAACCGGCCCTTGAACAAAACAAGACTTTCGTCAATAGCGACATCTTGAAATGGATGGAAAAGAGATGGGAAAGTCTGCTTTATATGTTCCATAACAGGCCTAAGTTTGTACAGTCGATCACCTTGAATTTGTAACGAATTATCACTGAAGTGAAGAAACTGTAGGATTGCTTTGTAGCGGTTACAAGACATCAACTGGGAAAATATGGGTGTGTGAATCAGAGGATCTGTAGACCAGTACTGTTCTATTGTATGCTTGTTTACATGGCCCATAAGTAAACTAATTCCTAGAAACAGATACATTTCATCAACCGTGACATCATTCCATTTCTGTGCTCGGGATTGGGGTGAAATGTTGGTCTTACTATTCATAAATTGTGAATGATATAAATTAGTTTCTGCAGCTATTTTCTGTACTAATGTCACTGGGAACAATTTTTTGAAAATGTCAATTTCTAAAGAATCTTTCGTCAGTGAAACATCCTGAATTCCTGAATTACTGCCATCAAACATAAAATCGGTTGGCGTAAATTGGTTGGTTACAGTCTCGTCTTCCCAAACTCGGTGAATACTAGGCGCTTTATTTACCTTCCTTCGCTTTGGACGTGGCGGCTGTATGACCTCATCCTCACTTTCATTTACGTCTTCACCACTTGAATTACTTCCAGATATGCCTCCTACATCGTCTTCATCACTGTCTTCAAATACTGAACAATCACTTTCATCATTCATGAGAATTTCACGAACTTTATCGTCGCTTGTAAGCAAGTCAGCTCGACTCGGCGCAGCCATTTTGAACTGTTTGCAATTGAGTCGCTAAAGCTGAAGACATCCGCTTAAAAACATTTAATTTCCAGCGCTCCCCGTGGCGATAGCAATAATCTAACGACTTCAGAAAATAGTCAACAGATGCCGGGAGCTAACCGTTTTTCAATCGTTGTCCAAAGACATACAGTTACGAAGATATATCACTTCAAATTCCGACACGCAATATATTGCGCCGTAACCACAGCGGCACTTACCGCTACACGCAATATATTGCGCCGTGACCTTCAAGGGGTTAAGAGCTGAAAATTTCCAAAATGTGTGTCTCGCACATTGAGCAGTGACCTGCGACTTCGGGCTTACAAACGACTGAAAGGACACCACCTAACAAATGTGCAGAAGGAACAGAGGCTCTTAAAATCAAAACACTATCGCCTTATGCAGCAAATGGTCATGAAAAATCTTTTTTACTGATGAAAAAATTTTCAATGTTGAGGAGGCTTTTAATACCCAAAATGACAGGGTATATGTCACATGCTCTGCACAAGCTGCTGAAAAGGTTCCAAGGATTCAGAGGGGCCATCATCCTTCATCTGTCATGGTGTGGTGGGGCGTGAACTTTGAAGGTACCACAGACCTCTATTTCTGTGAGAAAGGGGTCAAAACGTCGGCCAAAGTGTATCAAGAGACAATGTTGGAGCCACTGGTCAAGAAACTCAATAACACCCTCTTCCATGGAGAATGCTGGAGCTTCCATCAGGAATTGGTCCCAGCACATAAGGCTCGCACATCTAGGGAGTGGCTTGGAGCCAATGTTCCGGACTTTATTTCCACCTTGAATTGGCCTTCTGCAAGTCCGGACTTTAACGCCCATGGACTATGAACTATGGTCCTAGCTTCAGGAGATGGCTTGCAAGAAGAGACATCCAAATATTTAAAGTTTAAAGTGTTCTCTTTTGAAGGCAGCAGCAGATTTTCCGATGGAAGTGGTGCGTAATTCAATTGATGAGTGGCCACAAAGACTAAAGGTGACCATTTTGAATAATGACATGTGGTTTTGATTTGTTACACATCCATTTAACTAATATCATTAGGATATTAAAATATCTCAAACCATTTAGTGTAAATATAATGGAAACTTTGTGACAGTATTTATGGTTAGACTAGGTACAAGTTGCTACATTCTGAACCTAAATTTGAATTACTAGAAAATAATGTGTCAACATACCTTTATGGTGTCATATGCATCCATGATGACCGATATGAACAGGCTAAGGACAACATATATGTAGAGACTAATGAAGCAGTAGAGGTAGATCCTACTGTACCACCACAACATAGGTGATTTATACGACATAATTGAGAAAGTCGCATACATATCATCTCCATTGATAAGGGCAAACAGACATTCGGAAGTGCTGGCCAAAGACCGGAACTGCAAATAGAACAAGTTTTACATTTCTAATACATTTTATGAAAATGAAAATCCACAGCCTGCTTCCAGTCTCCGACCGGGTCAGGAATGGAATGAATGAAGCCCCCATCTAGCGGCGAGGATATGGACTGTGCCGGCTGCCGAGGCCTGACGCACTACTCTGGGGCAATGATTAAATGAATGACAGAAGAAATGAAATGATAGTGGAGAGTGTTGCTGGAATGAAATTTTGACAGGGAAAACCGGAGTACCCGGAGAGAAACCTGTCTGCCTCCGTTTTGTCCAGCACAGATCTCACATGGAGTGACCGGGATTTGAACCACGGACCCAGCGGTGAGAGGCCGGCGTGCTGCCGCCTAAGCCACGGAGGCTTTCTAATACATTATATACATTTATTAAATAACAGCCTAAACAGAAACTATTGAAGTTTCTAATAATGATTGTTAAATTAATGGTTTCTTACCTTCATGTGGTATGGACCTAAAATCAGCCAACCACAGAATGTAAATCCTGCATATATCAAAAGGGCACAAAGCAGGAATCTAGATACTTTAGGTGCTGCTTTCTTCAATGTTAAAATGACAACCTGAAACATATAGACCATACAGTAAAACTTCACTTACACGGTTTCCAGGGGACCAAAGGAAAAAAAGTATGTGAAAAACGCATAAATGGAAGTCGGTAAATAAAAACTGCAAAATATATGTGACAATATGGGTTATAGTTAAGAAGTGAACGACAAGAAATAATACGATTGTTTAACTATAATCGGCATATGTAACAATACAAATACAAGAGAAATGCACCCAGATAAAGAAAGAAACAATAACAACAACAAAACAAAGAAAATTGAGGAACTTTAAGACTGTTATCTTGGCTTGTTTTTTGTTGGCCACGGCCACGGCATTAACAGCATTTTTAAACCGATACAATTCGGCTCTTATTTCCTTAGAAACGTTACTGCGCATCACAAAATGCTTGATAGTTATGAGTTTGTGGTTTTTAGCATTTGCGATAAATGCGAAATATGTTGAAACTGTGTCAGTGTATGTGCCTTCATCTTATATGACCTCTATGAGAGATTCTTAGCGATTTTGAATTACCGATAAAATGCGAAATTGGCTCAAATGCAAAATTTTACAATTTATGCGAAATAGATGCGAACTTCTCGGTTTTATGCAAAATAAAACCGATATCATTTTAAAAACGATGCGTTTTTCTTAAAAATAAGATAAATAACATATTTCAGGGGAAAGAATTATTACGATGCCATAAAACTGCAATGTGTGGAATATCTTAAACTGCCAAAGAGCAGTGCAAAGAACAACCAATCATACAGCTTTCAACAAGAGAGCAAATAAATATCGAAGGAGAAGAAGAAGAAGAAACAGCTTTCAAGCACGCATTCATTCACTTTGTGTTGACCCTTGATAATAGTCGGCTGTTTTAAAATACGGTGGCAATTTGTTGACTGGTAGCCATGGGTAGAAGCGAAGAGACGATCAAACAGCGTGCCGCGAGTTACAAATCAGAACATTTTTATATAAGCGATACAGATATATTGATGTGCCGACTTTGCAATCAAAGACTTGAGTGGAAGAAGAAAGATGTTTTAGATAAACACGGCAAGAGCAAAAAGCATGTGCTACAAAAGGAGCGATTTTGTTCCCAACCAGTATGTGAACAGCGTGGCGTCAAGCCACAATAGCAGAAATGGATAGAAAGGTAAAAAAAGCAAAAAAGCAAGAAACAAACATTCATTGAGGATACTGTGAAGATGTGCCAGCATACTAATATCCCCATCCACAAGCTGGACCATCCTGCTTTCCGAGACTATCTTCAAAAGCAAGTGCCTATTTCAGATATACTTTTGGGCGTTATTTATATTTGTGTTTAAAATATATTTACACCATCTTGAGTGGTATACCCTAACTTACTGTGAAATATTAATAAACTAGCTATATCCCCCCCTCCCCCGTCAAAAAAGAAGCATGTGAATCATTGTTTTGAAGTATTACGATTGCTATACGGCTTTGTTGAATTTTAGGTTAGGTGTCTTAAACTTTCGACCAAAAACCACGTGGATGCAAGTTTCCTAATATGACTACTTCACGTGGAATTTTAGGTTAGGTTATTCAAATTTTCGACCAAAAAAAAAACAAACGTGGCTGGACGTTATTTTAAAATGTTAGAATTTAATAGACCATCTAGGATGTAAAATAATCGCTTGCTTTCATGTACATAAAGGGAACTTTATAGGGAAAAGCTTCAAAACTCGTTCAGATATTCTCTAGGCCAGCACTTCACCAAATGAATATGGAATTTTCACGACCGCATTGTGTCGTGAAATGCGACCTAATATGTTGAAAGTAGATTTCAATTACTACACCAAATGTTTAAGTATTTGTCCTTACCTCTAAACTTTATTATTATTATTAGCATGTTTAATTTTATTGGTCCCAGGATCAGGAGATCTGCTGTAGGTAGTACCCTTAACAGAGATTATGTCCCACGTTGCAGAGATTCAGCAAGGGCAGAGGTGAAGAATGCAGCATTGGACGGGAAGCCTATTGTAGTAATCGCAGACGAGACATCGGACAACCAAGGCAGATGTGTCTCTCCTGTTTTATTCAGGACGATCACGCCAAGTGCAGAACAACAAGTTTCTTTGGCAAGCTGTTCATTTTTTATGTTGCTACCGGGACAACATGCAGCCGAGCCATCATTGATGCTCTCGAAGACTATAATATTGATTAAGAAAAACGTCCTGGATTTAGTCAGACTCTGCCAGATACATGGGTACATGTTTCCAGGCATTACAGACGATAAATGGAGACCATCTTCTTCACTTCCAGTAAGTTGCATCTTGTGGGGGATGTTATTCTCAACAAACAGTCACAGTTGAACAATTTGGTTTCCAAACTTAAGATGGCTTTTCTCCACTGCAGGAAGTTGAAGAACTCCTATCTCAATTTTTTGCTAGATAATTTCCCTGATTTGAATGCTCTGTTCCCAGCTCCTGTCATCACCCGATGGAACTCTTTGTTTCGCTCAGACCAGTATCTTGACAAGTACTTCACACCCCTGGTAGAATTCTCTAGTTCTCTTGATGGGAATTCTCTAAATAGCAGTGGCCATTCAGTGTTGGATATATTTAGAGATCAGGATATGCTTCCCTTGCTTAAAGTTCAAATGAAGTTTGTTTCACAGATATCTGTGAAAATTAAATGCAGCACTCACAGTACTGGAGGGATCGTTCTACCCGTATACTCACAAGTTGTGGGATGATCTTTCTACTCTTTGGGGAGAATTAAAGAGGTGTGCTGACGGATGATTTCCATTGGAAACAAGTGACCTGCTGGTGAGTTACAGAAACAATACAAAGAAAGAGGAAATTAAGGTGCAATTTAAGCAGTGTATGCTTAAATGCATAACTAAGCTCTCGAAGCACATGAGCATTAGTGATACAAACATGTTTTTCAACCAAGTGTGCAATTTATTTAATCCTGCAGTTGCAGGGCAAAACAGTGCTCTGGAACCAAAATCACTTGTGTCTTTGAAGCATAAGTTGCCATATCTTAGAAGTGTCACTGTAGATCAGTTTGTCGAGGGCTGCGAGGCGTATCACCAACAGATGCTGCAGAACATTAAAATGGAAAAAAACACTGACACTCTTCAAATGTTGATGGCACTTAAGTTAAAGTTTCCTCCCTTTGCCTCGGCAGCACTGCAGTGCATTTGGGCCCCTACGAACAGTGCCGATGTAGAGAGGTTTTTTAGCAAGTACAACATGAATGTGACTGATAGGCGGTCTCGAATGAAGGAGGACACCATTCAAACAGTTGGCATGTTGTACTTCAATCATCATTGACATTCCTCTTCCTTGGTGGTCTGTTGTATAGTGATAAATAGGGCTAGGATTTTGATGATTTTGCATCTTTTTTTTTTTGTAAGACTGACAGGTTGCTCAAATATATATACATATGCTTCATGAAAGATTGAGTTCAATGAAGTTATTTGTTAGGTCATTTTTTGCATTTTTTGCCATTTTTGAGGGATAGGGCATTTTTGGGGGAATTTTTAGGTCATTTTTATACTATTTTCAAGAAAGAAGGATAATTTTTTATGTTTAGCTATTCTAATTCTGTATTTTACTAAATTTCCGTGTTGAATATTTTGTTTGATTTCATACAAGCATAACATATATTTGCCAGGAAACGGTACCCTCTTCCCCTATTCCCAAAAGTATGTGTATAATGGAATCGTCCATACAGGGAAGTACATTAGCATCTCGCGTAGGTAGAAGGCTACAGCTAGCAATGAGTCATTGAGTTCGTGGTATTTCTTCGAGCCGGAAGTGCTGTTCTATTAGACGCGAAGTTACGATATGCCTAAAGTGAAGCAAAGTGTGTGTTAAACTAACACAATTTGTTTCGCAGTATGGAGAAAGGGTCTTCAACACTGACGGGACAATACTTTACTGCAAACTTTGTGAAGTGAGAGTGGCCGCTGTAAAATGATGTATCGCGTGAGAAACACAAACGTGTTCTGCAACCACTTCAGGATGAAGGAACATTACTACAACAGAAGCTTCTTGGAGAAACCCATTCATCCTTTTCACCTTTCTTTGAAGAACTGTGTAGAGTGTTTCTTTGTGCCGATATCCCATTGAGTAAGTTAAACAACCCTAAATTGAACAATTTCTTAGAGAAGCACACGGGCAAATTCATACCGGATTCCTCTACGTTAAGGAAAATTTATGTTAGACGATGCTATGAAAAAACTTGGGAAGAAATCAGGAAAAGAGTTGGAATTTTTTAAAAATGGGTATCGGTGGACGGGACGACAGACTCTTCAGGACGATATGTAGCTAACGTGGTGGTAGGAACACTGGACGAGGATGTTCCTGGGGGAACACTTTCTACTCTATAGTGAGCATTTATAAAAAGTGAACTACTCAACAATCAGCAAAGTTCTTGATAAATCGTTGGCATTGTTGTGGCCTGATGACATTCGGCATGACAATGTGTTGCTCTTAGTAACGGATGCAGCCCCCACATGGTCAAGGCTACTAATTCGCTTCGTGCTCTCTACTCTAAAATGGTGCATTTAACTTGTTTGACCACACGTTACACCGAGTCGCGGAGGAGGTTCGCGGTCATTTTTCAGAAGTTGACCAATTGATAGGATGTGTGAAATAGATATTCTTGAAGGCACCCTCTCGAGTTTCAACTTTCAAGTTAGAAGCTCCAGACATTCCACTTCCTCCTCCTCCCGTTTTGACAAGATGGGGAACCTGGATTGAAGCCTGCACGTATTATAGCGAGAACTTACACGTGGTGAAACAAATCGTGGATTCATTTGACAGCACTGAAGCCACATCAATCAAAGCAGCGCAAAATCTTTTGGCAGATAGTGAAATTGCAGGGAAACTTGCTTACATAAAAGCAAATTTTGGATTTCTTCCTACTACCATAACTGCTCTGAAAAAAGTCGGAAATGCCGCTAGTGCAGCAGTTACAACATGTGCTGAAAGTGGTGAATGATTTGGATCGCGTGTGTGGCAAAATGGGACAAGCTGTGTCTGAGAAGAAGAAGAAGGTTTTGAAGAAAAATAAAGGGTATCAGACAATGTGTTCAATTGCTAAAATGTTGTCAAGTTCAACATTTTCTCTTGGTGACATTGATAACAGTGAATTAAATTCAAGTGACATTTTTTTGCATTAAGTATGCTTCTGTCGTGTCGGTGCAGGTAGAGGTAGAAAGGCGCTTTTCTATGTATAAAGCTTTGTTGGCTGACAATAGGCAATCATTTTCAGTTGAAAATCTACATCATGTATTCGCTGTTCATTGCAACTCGCACATTTTGGGATGAACAATTGGGACCTTTATGGCTGAGAAACGTCTGTTTTGTAAATATGTAAGTATTATTTTTAAAATTCATAAGCTGAAAATGTATTACAAAATGTCTGTTTTGCCAATATTAATAGCCTGAATTCATTTTGTTATCACACAAGACCAAAAAAATACAGAAATCATAGAAAATCAAAGGGCTTTTTTTTTAAATTAGGTCATTTTCTGCATATTTTTAGGTCATAAATGCATTTTTATTTTGCATTTTTTGCACTTTTTTAGGTCATCATAATCCTAGCACTAGTGATAAATGAATATTTTCAGATTAGTATATTTTACTTTGAAACTGTGTTTGCAAATTTGTAAATATGCATATTTGTGTGTGTGTTAATACTTCTTGCAGTCTTATGTTGTTGTTTCTCTTATTTTCCATAGTGTGTTTAAAACTGCACGACAAGCAATGTGTGATTAAACAGTATGATTTTACTCCGAACTGTTGTGTATGCAATTTCGCAAATTATGCCTATTTTTAACCAATTTGCTACAAAATGCTAAATTTGAGAAGTATAGATGCTACAAAATGCTAAATTTGACAATCAAAACGCTAAATCTCTGATTTTTAAATGCTAAAAACCACGAACTCTATTGATAGTCCATAGAGCATTGACAGCATCACTAAAATCCACTGTATTATGCTGCGGCTCTTCAGTATCATAGTCATCGTCATTAATACGGTCCTCGCTCAGTTCCCGTTGTGAGACTTCAACTATCTCGGAGATAGTCATGGTTTCTGCAGTGACGAGGTTGGCATCAACATTTAGGTAGTCATCGAATTATGCCTCTTTTTCCAGTTTCCTCCATTCGCAGTCATTATCAGCAACAAGATCATCAATAATATCACCAGTACAACTACACGTAACTCCAAATCCAGCTTTTCGAAAACAGTTTTGAATTGTAAGTGCTTAGACACGGTGCCATGATGCTGCGATGTAATGCATTGCCTACCAGAGAAAATAAAATAGTGTAAATTAATTTATGGATTTTAATTTGTCTGAAGACGCAAGATTATTATAACACAGAATCAATCGCGCATTTTTAATGGTTTGAAGAGTAGTCCTGAAAAAAAAAAAAGAACATGAATAAAAATTATACAAGAGGAAATAAATACACAGGGTGTCGAGCGATGACCTGTTTTAAAATTCCCGTATATTTTCCGTATTTCCCGTACGAAAATCCACCAAATTCCCGTATATTTTAGAACTCTCTAAGACTGAGTTTGCAGGCTGAATGGCTGAAAAATTAATCTTAATGAGCGAATCAAGATTTTCTAGCGTAAGTGTAACTGCATTTTTTTAGATTTCCGCAGCCCACGGGTGATGGCGAGATTTAAGCCTAATCCGCAACGTGAGCAATGTGCGTGAACGCGAGTGAACTCTCTCGCTGATGGGATGAGATGCTACGAACACAAAATACCGTTTACCTGAGGAGAGCTGATATAAATGACTGTTTTACTGAGGAGGGTTGAGAGAGTAGAGAATAGGAGTGTCACGGGAAGTGACTGAATTGTATGGTACCGTAACAGTATAGAGCTTCCACGATTTAAAATGCCACCGAAGCTTATACATAGCGAACTTTCGGTCTGCGAATCTCCATTTGATTTTCAATGGCAGTGAATCGTTCGTGATTATTTTCTTTATCATTTCAGATTGAGGTTTTGTTTTTAGACATTCAACTTATGAAATAAGAACTACAGGGTTGGCCTTTCATGAATATTCCAAAGACAAGTGTCTCCTAAAAGAGTAATTGGTAAAACTTCGCATCAGAGACGACCATAACAAACAGCTTGCCTACAAAGTGTGGGTTTTGCACATTTCAAAGGGCAGTGGTTTAACATATCTTAGACTACAATTTTATTAAGTTGGTGCCAATTAAATATGTTACATGTGAGAATATTATTATAATTTGCTATCGGGTTATATTGGTATGTTATGCATTAACGTGAATCGTTTAAATGCTAAATTGTGACAGAAGCTACGAGTTATAGGCTATTCGCCGTACCGGTAGGCCCAATTTTACTATCAATGCGTCGTTTCTTCTGTAATATTTATTTAATCATTATAATTATAATAGCCGATCTATTAACACTTATTTAACCAATAATCATATACATATTCCAGGTATTGCAAGAAAGCGAAGTTCTAAATCATCATTTCAAGCTCAGTAACAGAATTTATTTGCAAACCAAAGGTTTGGCAATGGGTTCACCTCTGTCAGGCATTCTTACCAACATTTACATGGATGATTTAGAACACAACCAAATCATTAACAAGAGTAAAGGGTTAATCTTCTGGGGTAGGTATGTCGACGTGTTCATTATCAACGATGAAGCTGAAATAAAGTGGATCACTTACTGAAGGAACTTAACAATTTGAACAATAACATTAGCTTCACAATAGAATTCATTCATTATCTAGATATCACAGCAATAAGAAATAATTGCTTAGAGTATCGAATTTACAGGAAGCCAACCCAAACAAACATCATTATCAGAAAAGATTCACACCACCCAGAATCCCACCAAAGAGCTGCCCTCATAAGTTTCGTCAACAGGGCGATCAGTATACAAATGTCAGAACGTGATTATAAGGATGAAATTTCAATTATTTACCAAATAGCCCAAGCAAATGGTTTCACTAAAAAAGATATCGATAGCATCATTCATAGAATTAAAAACAAACCTGCAACTAAACTCCAACCGGAAATTGAAAACAAATCCAAATTTGCATTGTTTACTTTTCACAACAAACTAACTTATAATATCACTAACATTTTCAAGAAGAATGACTGCAAAATAGCTTTTAGAACAGTCAACACCAATCAGAAAAAAAAAATTCAACTCCACAAAAATCAACCAAAGTAGCAAATTTAACAGATCAGGGGTCTGTGAATTAAAATGTCAACAATGTCAAGCTACCGTATATACTCGAATACCACTCGCACATTTTTAAACAAAATCGGACGTGAAAAATTGGGGTGCGGGTCTTATTTGAGTCATCCTGATTTTAAAGATTTAAATTGCCCGCCATGCGCGATATCGGGTGTTGCGAGTATCCGCTAGATGGTGCAAACCTTCTTCCGGCTATCACTTTGTTTTACCGTAAGCAGGCGGCGTCATATAGTCTCGCGCACGTTTTCCGAGTGTAAACATTAGTTGTACGAAGCGTTTGCGGTCGTTTAATGTGAGTGAGAAGCAGAAAGTTATTGGAAATCGTGCCCGGTAGGAAATATGATATTGACGAGTCATGTATTCGTGATTGAGCGGGATGACCTCTATGCTACAACCACTGGATGTCTGCGTGAACCGCCCGTTCAAAGCAGCCTTGAAACAGCTGTATACGGAGCGGATGACGGCCGATAAGCACACACTGACTCCAACTGGTCGTATTCAGCGCCCGGAAGTTCAGCTGCTATGTTCGTGGATTTTGACGGCATGGAATCGTATCTCAGGAGATCTCATACGGAAGAGCTTCAAGAAATGTAGTATTTCGAATGCTATGGATGTCAGTGATGACAACATTTAGTGGGATGGTAATAAAAGTTCCGAAGTTGGTACTTCTGATGACGAGGAATGAAGTGTTTGTGTACTTTTATTTGTATTTTTAATCGTTTGATGTGTGTTATTTTAGGACGACTTCAAAACTGTTGGAAACTATTTTGGATAGATGCTATTCTGTTTATTTAGTTAAGAATGTACATAAATTTTTTATTTTTTTTTATTTTGTTCTTCAAAATCAGGGTGCGGGTCTTATTCGGGGGCGGGTCGTAATCGAGTAAATACGGTAATTACATAGGCCAAACCGGTAGAGCGTTTTTACGAGATATGCTGAGCATGTCAACGCCACGAAACAAAAAATTCTCTGCAATGGCTAGTCATATGCAAGAAACAGGCCATAAATTTACAGATATCAACAAAGATTTACACATTCTCCATTTCGACAATAAGGGATCGACAATGAATGTTTTGTAACAGTTTGAAATCAATTTAGCCCAAAGATTCAAACCAGCAGGAAATCTCAATGAAATTTACTGGGAACCCAACGTTCTTAACGACTAACTAGCAGACCACATAATCAGAACCAGATTTAAAAAACCACCATAGATTCAGTCCCTAGATCAGATTCCCGGACAAACAGTAGCAATCCAGCTGCTTCCTCACCCCGTGGTTCAACGACCTCACTCCCAAACACACCCCCTTCCCCTGAACCACTCCCCCACCTCTCCTCTTCCCCTTACGCATCGCTGTTTCCCCACTGCGGCACCAAGTTACACACTTTTCGAGTCGTAGCCTGCACAGCATTCCACTAGTGACCTCCGCACAGGCAACATCGAACCAGGTAACTATGAATTCGTTTTCACACCACACTTAGTTATTGTCACTTTTCATTTTTTCACATTTAACTTAACTAATCATCTTCCATTGAAAGTTTTCCTTTTTTCTAACACATAGTTAATTTGTTCAAATTTGCAGCTTTTTCAAGATAGACAGGCCGGGATCACAGGCCCATTCTCCTTCCTTCTACTTTCAACAGGCGTAAGTCAGTTTGCATATTGCGGGCATCATGGTTTAAAGGTTTTTCTAAAAAGTTCTTTTATAAAATATTTTTTTAAATTAAATTTTCATTTAATGGGCTTAATCACTCTAATTGATTTTTCTTTTCTTTTGGATAGACTCTGCACAAGGAAATCAAGTTATTTATTCTCTTCTAAGATACCATACAGAAGAAGCCTCCGTCACAAGCCACACGGGCAAAACCCATTTGACTATCAACATGACACATCATACGCCACAGTGCAACTCAAATCCAAGTCTGTTCTTGAAAAATTCACGTGGTCAATCATTCAACAGGACTAAGTCGTAACACTACGACGCAACAAACATTAGCTTAATTACTACAGTGTTTTAATTTGTGCTTTAAATATATTTTAGCTTGTGTCGTTTTCAGGGTTCATATGTTTTTATGTACAACATGTTTAACCAGTATTATGTTGACGTTAGTTTGTATCATGATCGATTGTTAAAAATTTTTGAAGTTCAGGGCTGAAGAAGGACCTATTGGGGCTGAAACATGTTCCCGATGTAATTATGTATGAACATACAAGTATTGATTGACGGAGATTCCTTCTAATTTTGGTTTACTAGTCTTTTGTCAATACGGACCTAACAAATTCCAATATGGAGTTAAACGAAGCAGAGACTTGAAAATTACGACGTGAAATGCGATAAAACGTACTAATGAGGAATGTGTTAACGAGGTTTCACTGTACTTATATATTTTTTACTCACCATACTTTAAGTGTGTTTTAGAGCACCTCTCCATCAAGCTTGCACGTACGTACTAACCTGGGCCGGTCTGCCTCTCCAGGCTTCGGGACTTTTCTATACGCTGATTGGCTGACAGCTCCTCCCAGCTGTCCTGGTGACATCACTTTCTCTCGACGTCACGCCACCTATATAACTTCTGGTGTCCTCGACACCAGCATCCTTCTCTGATTTGTTTCTTCATCTTCTACTGCTCAAGCTCTTCAGCTCATACTTGGGCTACATGGCGACCCTGAAGCTCTATACTATTTCTACCATGCAGTTATATAGTCCAGTCAAATTAGACATAAAATGGGGTCAGACCTTGCAAAAGGTCATGAAGTTCTAATTTTTTTATATGTTGTTTGGACCTCTGCCAATAGTAAAAAACCAAATTTGCAACTTCGAAAGTCCTGTGCTAGCTGTGTAATAGCCAAAAAACATCCAGATATTAGCACCTTTTTCAGTTTCTGCTCAATATCGTCTAAAGTATGCATCTGAGAGAAAACATTGTGAATACCTGTTTACAACAATATTAAATTGTCTACAATTGGAGTCCCAAGCGAACTCTGTACGTTCAGTAGTTCCCGAGATACAGTTATTCAAATATTGGATGTTTTTTCAAAAAAGTAAAAATTGTTGGTTTTGGTCTCCTAATTTGACAAATATTGCCCAAAATACTCACACTATGAGAAATGTCGTAGATAATGAACTTAAAGTTTATTTGTTTACCTTCAATTTGAGCTTTGACGGGTACCTGTAGGCCTGGCAATTCTCCCAAAAGTGTCATGTAACAGAAAACCTTGACAAATAGAAATCGGATGAAATCAATTAAAACAAGTCCGAGCATATCAGACATCACGTACAGGGCCTGTACTGATTAAATCGGAGTTAATATTATAATAAGTATACGTAGCAATAGTTTCATTATTATGGGAATGATTTAGTGTTAATTATTAATTATTTACTGAAATGATGTGTTAGATACCGGTAAGTTACTTATAAGAGGCCTTCTCGAATCATTCGAGATAAAGGTGATGCAGAAAATCTAAGAAACTGGTTTGTTCTCCACCCTCCATTTCCAATCGCTGATAAATTGGTATCCATCAGTAGCGGAATAGTTGGTGGCCTAACGTAAATTGCCACTTGTTGCTACAACTGGGAACTGAAGGTCCTAAGAAAATCATTGGGAATACGTTTGATAAAGTAACCTTTAAACGTAAGGACAAAGTAGTCACATTGAAATCCATCAGCACCTCTGTTAAAGTGGGGAACAATAGAGTAGTTTTCGATCCGCTTACTATTTTCCAAAGGGTGTGCATAACCAAAAAATGGGACGAAGAACTGAAAGAATATTTTGAACATGAATTAGCCCCATTCCCAATGCCTTTGTTTAATGAACAGGGGATGCAAAAGGGGACCAAGTCCAGTCTTCTCTGCTTTCACTCCACTATCCTACCACATACCAGCTGACTCCAATACTTACATTGTTTTGGATGGGGCTACGTTTTACACAAGGTTGTCTGGCAGCGCAAAACGTCCGCGACAGCCATTGTTTCAGGTTAGTCAGCTACATTAAAACCACTTTGGTAGCAACGTCTCGGTTGTTTTTGACGGTTATCCTGAAGAGGCCGCTAACAAAAACACAAAAAGTGCTGAACGACTCCGACGCTGTGCTACTCACTTCTGCAATGACATCATTTTTGAAGAATCCACTATCATCCAAATACCTCAGGAAAAAGTATTGGCCAATAAGAACAACAAGAGGCGCCTCATCCCACTTCTTTGTTATTCATTCGGGTAGCATGGCATACAAGTAAGAGTAGCCGAAGATGATGCTGATCGGGACATCATTGCCATGGCACTATCCAAAAGTCCTACATTCGACCGTGCGATCGTAGTAGAAGATGTTGACCTCCTCGTTTTCCTCAATGGTTTAGGCTCACGTGCAACTAACATCTACCTTTAGAAGAGTAGCAAAGGTGAAGCCGGCTGTGTCCGTTACTCAAGCTCCTCTTTCACCTGCTCAACACTCACCAGGTACAGTGGTTTTTATCCATGCGTTCAGGGGGTGCGACACTACTTCAGCCCCTTATGGGCATGGTAAAACCAAGTTAGTTAGTATACAGTATACAAAAATTCCCAACTTATAGAACTGGCAGAACTTTTCCTGCTGCCAGACCCCAGTAACGAAACCATAGCAAAAGCTCAGGAGAAGTGCTTTATGTATTTGTACGGGGGTGATTTCCTAACAGACTCCCTTAATAGCCTTCGCTACCAACTGTTTGTTACATCTGCAGCCAACATCAAAATCAATCTTGCTTGTTTGCCCCCAACAGAGGATGCTTACATAACTTACCACCAAGTTCAAAAGTGGTTGGGGGGTCAACAAAAATCCTACAGATTGGGTATGGAAGCTTGATGATCAAGAGTTTACCCTTATCACTACCACTATGGATCCTGTAGCTCAGCTCCTACTGCGCATGATTTCCTGCAATTCCAGCAGCGGTTGCAGTTGCCGAAAAGCTGGGCTGAAATGCTCAGCCCTTTGTCGATTTGTGGTGGCAAAATATGTCGAAACATGCAATCGCTTCAGCTATGGAGCATCCAGCGTTTAGAAAAGACTGTGGAGCCTTATGGCGACAGTGTTGCTAACTCTAGGCAGAGGTAGCGCTGACGTCATACGTTATGTTCACCCGCTTCGAGTACTGCGCTTTCATAAGTTAGCGAGACAACACAACCCCAACAAATATCTGAAATAGAACCTGCCCAGGAAGGAGCAGTTTTGTAGTGTTAACGGATTGGACCAGTATTAAGGATACCGTACGCGAAGAGAACCAATAACAGCATTCATTTCGTTGTGATAAGACGCATTACACATTGACAGATGTCGAGAGCACAACCCTTCCTTCCTTCCTTCCTTCTCAGATGTACTGTATGCTGACGATGTTAACAATTTTTACGTCAGCAATACTGTTGATCATCACCTTTTTTTTTTGTTATTAGTTAGGCTAAAATTTAGTTTCTTTCGATTTTATTGTCGTTTTGTTTAGATTTTTTTTTTATTAATGCAGCCAATGGCCATGTACTTTTCTTTTCAGGGCGGGTCTGGGAAGGGATACTGGAAGGAAATCGGCCGTGGACCTATTGAAGGGAACCGTCCCGGCATTTGCCTGGTGGTGAAAATGGGAAACCACGAAAACCATTTTCAGGACAGCCGAGGTGGGATTCGAACCCACGCTCTCCCGATGCCAGCGAGGCACGAGGTAGCGCCTTAGTACTCTCGGCCACCGCAGCCGGTTTAGATTAATATTTGTACTATTGTAAGAGTGAGCCGTGCAGCTGTGAGCTTGCATTCGGGAGATAGTGGGTTCAAACCCAACTGTCGGCAGCCCTGATTCAATCGAACAGAAAAATAAAACAGACACACAATAATAACACCAATGACTGATAGTGCTTCAGAACTTATGTTGCCGACGGAACTGAGCACGTGCTCCACTCCGGGCGAGCATGCAGCACAGGACAAAGCTCTTCCTTTCAGCGTGCTAACCTCGAATTTTTTTTTACGAGCCTGCGCCTGCTGCTCAGTTCAAAAATCCCTCCAATGAACCTGCACCATCGTCAGACGAAGATTTTTCGAGACCCGGGCCATCAAAACAAATTAAATTACGATGAGACCTGTTGCTTCATAATTGTAAAATAATTTTAGATATAATGTGTTTCTTTTGTAATAAAACAAAATAGTACCTATGTGAACTCACTTCATTCATTTTTTCAAATTCAATTTTTCAAGGATTTCAGTTACATGCCACATTTGAAAGAAGCACTGGGCCTACAGGTACCCTCCAAGCTCAAATTAAAGGTAAACAAATAAACTTCAAGTTCATTATCAATGACATTTCTCCTAGGATGAGTATTTTGAACAATATTTGTCAAATTAGGAGACCAAAACCAACAATTTTTACTTTTTTGAAAAAAACGTCCAATCTTTGAATAACGGTATGTCGGGAACTACTAAACATACAGAGCTCGCTTGGGACTCATATTGTAGACAATTTAATATTGTTGTAAACAGGTATTCACAATGTTTTCTCTCAGACGCATTGTTTAGATGCTATTGAGCAAACACTGAAGAAAGTGCAAATATATGGCTGTGTTTTAGCTATTACACAGCTAGCACAGGACTTTCGAAGTTGCAAATTTGGTTCTTTACTATTGGCAGAGGTCCAAACAACATATAAAAAAATTAGAACTACATGACCTTTTGCAAGGTCGGATGTAGGCTATATTTTGACTGGACTAATAAACTTCTCTCACCAGTTGATGAGTTGTGTCATTACCAAGAGGTGCTTCTTTGCTGGTCACATTTCTTCTGGGAGTTCTACTACCTTCAATTGTTCTGTGGATCCGAACCCGGACACTATGAAGGTGCTCGACTGACTTCTCAAACCCTAGCCCTCTGCGGGCATACTCAGCTGGTTCCAGTCGCTGGTGGTTATGCGTAGCCGGTCTACTCCAACTGGAAGCTTCATGTATCGGCAGAGTGGTAAACCAATCTGGTCATACTATAATCTTCAAGGATGCTTTCCTTCAAAACAAAGTTAATCACATTCTTAACCAGTGATTGGTCTCTTCCACGCACAATTATTTATAGTCAGAGTATTTTAAGGGGTTTCCGATTAATGGACCCTTATCCTTTAGTAATTTTCTTAATGTTTTTGAATTTACTCTTCTTTAAAGAATTGCAGCTTGCAAGTGTTTTTGAGTTTCCGGGTGAAACCATTAATAATGAACTATTTTTATTGCTTTTTTAGTATAATATTCATTCAAAGTATTCTTTTCCTGCTAAATTATACATTGTTAATCGAATCTCAAATAAGTCTACAAGGTAAAACTCGACTATTTGGTCTCTTCCATATCTCCCAGTTGCAACTCCTCTCGTGCCCGAAAACCTAAACCTTCCGAATTTCCTTACGGTAACACACCACCACCATGGGTAGGAAATAAGATTTATCTGAATCGTGTATTCAAGATTGGAGACAAAACAAGGACCAACTCCAAAATATTCGCAAAATCGCATAAACTTTAGAGGTAAAAAGGCGAAGTTCCCCGAAGTGGAAGGACGATAGCTAAGAATATATAAGTGAAAAAGAATTGGGTTACGTTGTGTCAATGGAGGTGTGCCAATTGAAGGCAATTGATGTCACTGAAGAATGAGGCATAAGTTGCTGGGCAAGCTAGATCGAACGTTTTTATCAACAGATGCCAGTTCTGCATCATACAGAAAACCACAATTTGCTAACGTTTGTCAGATGCTTACGAAAAGAAATTGATCTAATTCAATTATCACATAATCTGAAACTTATATTTATCAAGTAAAATCGGTAATGAAGTTCAAACTCCTGTATATTTTTTGACATGTCGCTTGATGTGACTGGAGAACAAAGCACAAAAAAGAGAGTGTATTTTAACAAGCGGCAGTAAAGAGCAGTGTTATGCTTGCAATGTTAGCAAATGGCAAGAAACTCCCACCTATTGTAGTTTTTAAAAGAAAGGAATTACTGAAAGGAATGGTGTTTCCATACAGTTTTGTGCGAGCTCAAGAAAAAGGCTAGATGGATAATGGGCTGGTCGATGATTGGGTGAAGTGCATTTGGGAAAGATGTGCAGGCTCTTTGTGTTTATGAAGCATGTTAGTTGACAGTTTCCATAGGCATTAACAGAATATATTGAACGACTCTAGTGGCAGTACAGACCTGGCAGGGATTCGTATATCTCTACTACAACTATTATTCTTAGTTTTACTTCCACTTTTCAATACTATTTGGTTTGTTTGAGGTATTAATTACTCGAGGTACATGTTTCGGACCTTATTGCGGTCCTTCATCAGCCTTTCAGCAAAATCTTTTGAATTTGGCCACCATATGGTGCGAGTCATAAAATTTAAAATACTTAAAATATGGAGATTAAAGTGACATTGGAGTGAATATTAACATAGTTTAAAATAGTTGCCTGTCTTATTCATGCTATGTTCCACATTCTTCTACTTAACCTTTCTTGTTTCTCTAGGAGTTCCCCAAGGTGTTCAATTCTTGTAACGTAAAAGCTCCTAGATGTCAATCTGTAAAACATTAAATGGGTATGAGTACTCAGGGAATAGTATGAGTACAGCATCAATCGGCAGCGTCTGTTTCCCATGTTAGGGGCGGCTGCAAGGGCGTCTGTTCTCCATGTTAGGGGCGGCCTGAATAATAGCTGGCAGTAGCTTCATAAAATGCCTTTGGGAGTGGCAACCCCATCGTAATAATAGCCTAAAATGGAAATGGCACTTCCAATGATTCGGAAAAGGTTAGGGCGTACCCTGCAGGCGACGCGCAGTTCCTTTGGTACTGGGGGAACTGTGAGAAATGGGCGACCAGTAACCGAAATGAAAGTGGGAATCATGAATGTCATGACCCTGACAGGCAAAGTGGAGGAGGTGGTGGTAGACTTCATGGAGAGGGAGAAGGTTGGAATGATGGGGCTGAGTGAAGTGAAATGGAAAGGTAAAGGAAGGAAGAAATTGAGGAAAGGATATACCGTATTTACTCGAATACGACCCGCCCCCGAATAAGACCCGCACCCTGATTTTGAAGAACAAAATTAAAAAAAAAAAATACTCAATTATGTACAATTGTAACTAAATAAACAGAATAGCATTTATCCAAAACAGTTTCCAACAGTTTTGAAGTCGTCCTAAAATAACACACATCAAACGATTAAAAATACAAATAAAAGTACACAAACACTTCATTCATCGTCATCAGAAGTACCAACTTCGGAACTTTTATCACCATCCCACTAAATGTCGTCATCACTGACATCCATAGCATTCGAAATACTACATTTCTTGAAGCTCTTCTGTATGAGATCTCCCGAGATACGATTCCATGCCGTCAAAATGCACGAACATAGCAGCTGAACTTCCGGGCGCTGAATACGACCGGTTGGAGTCAGTGTGTGCT
The DNA here is from genome assembly GCA_946902985.2 of Meconema thalassinum. Taxonomy (NCBI): domain Eukaryota; kingdom Metazoa; phylum Arthropoda; class Insecta; order Orthoptera; family Tettigoniidae; genus Meconema; species Meconema thalassinum. The sequence continues at coordinate 583,740,633 of OX336389.2, read as the reverse complement.
TATCGGCCGCCATCTGCTCCGTATACAGCTGTTTCAAGGCTGCTTTGAACGGGCGGTTCACGCAGACATCCAGTGGTTGTAGCATAGACGTCATCCCGCTCAATCACGAATACATGACTCGTCAATATCATACAGTGCACTCTCGTTAATTCGCGGTAATTAATGCACGAACTTCCGCGAATTATCCGCAGTTATTTTTGTTAAGCCTAGGAAAAACAAAACTATTGGTTAAAATATTGAAATAGGCTTGAACACGCGAAATAATAATTTTAACTCCTGATTGTAGTGTCTTACACGACATGCTAGGCTACTGGTAGGCCTATGTGGATTATGCCTACATTAATATATTTAAAAAAAGCCGTCATTACTTTTTGTTTCTTAGATCGTTTATTCTATTTTTCGATTGCACATTTCCAAAGAAAATATTATATGAAAACGAAAATTCATCTCGTTTTTCTATATAAAAGATAAGTGTGACTAGAGACACTAGCTTGACTGTGGGAAAATTTCGGGATTTCCGTTGCATCACTCTCGCACTCGAAATCTACTGGATTTCAGTTTTTCTCACCAACAGTCAAATGCCATGCTATTTCTTCTTTGCTTTTCTGTAGTAAATCACAATCGTCTTTATCGACGTCTAACTTGCCCGTTCGAAATATCGTCGTTACAAAAGTCGGCAAGCGCTTGCTTTTGTACGAGCGGAGTAGCGGTACTTGCGTCCCGACTAGTTGACTGCATGAAGAGCATCGAACAAACACGCTCTCGATGTCGTGCGCGTTTGCGCCATTACGCAATAATCGCTGTTTACAATACGCTGTCCGCACATCCACCCTTCACAACTCACAGATCAGCGACCTTGGAGCGTGGCTGTTGGGAAAGGGAGGGTAGGTTCCGAGTGAAAGTGCATTCCTCTTGTATTGTTTGGGCTTCAAAGACAAAGGAAATCTGTGCTATACCACTCGCGGCAACATGCGCGTAAGTTTCGAAGATTGCGCAATTAGGCCTACTGTTGCATCGCAGAGAAATGCAGTTCAGTCTTCCCTAGTCACAATGATTTCGTCTTTACGCATTGCGTCGCATCAAAATTCTTTTAAACGACAGAGAGATTGCTCAACTTAGCGTGATGATTAGTTGCTGTGAGAATTCCCAATTTAAAAAATACTCATGGAGACCCGCGAATTAACCGCAAAACGAATTATCCACACGCGAATTATCGGGAGTGCACTGTATTTCCTGCCGGGCACGATTTCCAATAACTTCAGCTTCCCTCACAACTTTCAGCTTCTCACTCACATTAAACGACCGCAAACTCTTCGTACAACTCATGTTTACACTCGGAAAACGTGCGCGACACGTGCGCGAGGAAGTATGACGCCGCCTGCTTATGGTAAAACAAAGTGATAGCCGGAAGAAGGCTAGCACCATCTAGCGGATACTCGCAACACCCGATATCGCGCGTGGCGGGCAATTTAAATCTTTAAAATCAGGATGACTCAAATAAGACCCGCACCCCAAATTTTCACGTCCGATTTTGTTTAAAAATGTGTGGGTGGTATTAGAGTATATACGGTACATTATACTGGAGTGGTGGCCAAGAGGCAAAAAAATGGCGTGGGACTGAACCTCGAAACAACTGGAGGAGTATGTTGAAGTGGTCGAGTGTGTGAGTGACAGAATAATGAAAATTAGAATGAAGATGAAGAATATGATGGACTTCATACAAGTGTATGCACCACAGACTGGAAACAAAGAAGAAGATATTGAAGTATTCCTGGAGGATGTAGAAAGAGTAATCTCAGATGTAGAAGTGGTGATCATGGGAGACATGAATGCACAAGTCGGAAATGAGAGACAAGGAAAGGAAGAAGTCGTTGGACCATATGGATATGGGAAAAAGAACCGGGAAGGAGAGGAACTTGTAAACTTTTGTGAAAGGAATGGACTGATAGTGGGCAATTCATGGTTTCGGAAGAAAAACAGCAGGAAAATTACGAGATATGGGTGGGGTGATAGAAGAACAAAATCAGTAATTGACTACTTCCTGGTGGAAAGGACAAATCGCAGAAAGCTGATGGATGTGACAGCTTTACCAGGAGAAGCATTTGATGGGGACCATAGAGCTGTGGTGGCAAAATTTAGATGGGGAAAATTGGAAAACCTAAAGGAGATCAGAGAAAGTAAAATAAAAGTATGGAAATTGAAAGACAAAGCTGTACAGGAAGATTTTCAGGAGAGATTGAAGCAACAAATCCCAGTTACTGAAGTGGAAAATGTAGAAGAGGAATGGTCCCACTTTAAAAAGGCATTTGCCGGTGCAGCAGAGAGTGCTTGTGGTAGGACGTCAACAAGAGTGAAAGAGAGACACCGTGGTGGAATGAGGAAGTGAGGAAAGCAGTGAAAGAAAAGAAGTCTGCATGGAAAGAATGGAACCGAGATCAAACAGAAGAAAGCAAAAGGAAGTATCACGACAGCAAGCGGAGGTGTAAGAAAGTGGTAGGAGAAGAAAAGAAGAAAAGTTGGGAAGAATTTACACGACGAATGGAAACAGATGTAAATGGCAGTAAAAGGATGCTGTATGGGCTTCTAAGAAGTAAGAGGAAAGAAAGAGTTACCACAAAGCTGGTGAAAAAGGAAGATGGAGAGTTGTTAACACACCCAGAAGAGATAAAGGGACGATGGATGGAGTATTTCGATAAGCTATTGAATGTGAGCAATTGTACTGGTGAGATGGAAGTGACAACCTGACGACTCTATAACAGAAGATGATATAACAATGCTGGAGGTGGAATTAGCAATACAGAAAATGAAGATGGGAAAAGCAACAGGGGTGGATGAAATCAGTGTAGAAATGATAAATGCTGCTGGACCTGTTGGTATGCAATGGCTGTATCGACTGCTCAAGTGTGTGTGGAAACGGAAATGTGTACCAGAAGACTGGGAGAAAGGGCTAATAATACCGGTGTTTAAGAAGGGGGACAAGAAGGTGTGTGATAACTATAGAGGGATCACCCTCTTATCACAGATAGTAAAAATACTGGAAAGGATATTAGAAAGAAGAATGAGAAGAAAGGTGGAAGGAGAGTTGCAAGAGGAACAGTATGGCTTCAGGAGTGGAAGATCCACAGTGGACCCAATCTTTAGCTTGAGGCAGGTGATGGAAAAGAACTGGGAATATGGAGAGGATTTGATCATGACTTTCATAGATCTAGAAAAGGCATATGATAGTGTCCCCAGAGAGAAGGTATGGGAAACCATGGTTAAGAAGAGACTGGGAAAAGAAATGTTGGAAATGGTGCAAGCAATGTACAACAACTGTGTTAGCAGGGTACTGACCCCAGTTGGAAAGACAGATTGGTTTAGGAACAAGACTGGACTAAGACAGGGGAGTGTGCTGTCACCTCTTTTATTCATAATGGTAATGGATGAAATTGTAAAGGAAACAAAGGAAGCATATGGACATAAAGAAATGAAGTTACTATTATTTGCAGACGATATTGTGGTCTGGGGAAGGAACACCGAAGAAGTGCAAAAACAACTAGATGCACTGAACGAAAATATTCAGAAGTATGGCCTGAAAATCAGTATAGAGAAAAGCAAGACCATGGTGATGACAAGAGGGGAAAGACAAGGAAAGGGCACTGTGAAAATTGGAAGTCAGAGTTTGGAAATTGTGGACACGTTGGAATACCTAGGAAGTGAATTGATGCAAACTGGTAGGTTGGACATGGAGATTGGCAGGAGGGTACAGCAGAGCAATGCATTCTATCGAAGTGTAAGAAAACTTGTTTGGGATAAGGAAGTACCAAGGAAAAGCAAGGAGGTAATGTATAAAATGTACTATGTACCCATATTAACTTATGCAGCTGAGACTTGGACCCTGACGAGCGGGCAAGAGAGTAGAATCCAAGCCAGTGAAATGAAATTCCTAAGAAGTATGATAGGTAAGAAAAGGAAAGACAGAGTGAGGAATGAAGATGTTAGGAAGGAAGTTGGGATGGGAAAACTAAATGAGAGAATTGAGAAGAATAAACTAAGGTGGTTTGGACATGTAAAGAGGATGGAGGAAAATAGAATACCAAGACAGATGCTGGAGGCCAAGTGCAAGGGTAAGAGAGCAAGGGGAAGACCTAGAACAAGGTGGATCGATTCAGTGAAGAACAGCGTGAGAAAAAGAAATCTGGACTGGGACAAGATCGTGGAAGAAGAATTGTGGAAGGAAAGAGGAAAGTGGAGAAGTGCCATAAATACCCCGACCCGGCAGGAGCTGGATAAGGGGAAATGATGATGATGATTAGATGGACTCGAATCCTTGTGTGATTCGAAGAAAGTAGACACTACTTACTCCGAGCGAGTATAAAACCGTGCAAAAACGGGCGACTGAGTGATGTGCCGCCTGCTTGCTACTGGTTCAAGTTGCGCAGAGGGCAATGGGAGGGGGGTTGATATGAAGGTATAGAATAGATAAAACGACAACATTCTATATAACCACAATCGAACCTTCATATCGCACCCCCTCCACTCACACCCCCTCCGCCTTGAACCAGTAGCAAGCAGGCATCACCACTCAGTGGTCCGTCAACAGGCTGACAGCACGGTTCTATCCTTGCTCGGAGTAAGTAGCATCTACATTCTGTTAATCAGACAAGGATGCAAGTCCATCTACTCACACCCATTTAAGGTTTTACAGCTTGACATCTAGCAGCTTTTATGTTACAAGAATTGAACACCTTGGGAAACTAAGAGAAACAAGAAAGGTTAAATAGAAGAATGTGGAACATAGCATGAATCAGACAGGTAACTATTTTAAACTGTTCTAAACATTTTAATATTCACTCCTATGTCATTTTCATCTCTGTATTTTGTGTTTTATAACTTGCACCATATGGTGGCCAAATTCGACTAAGATTTTGCTGAATGGCTGCTGAAGGACCGCAATAAGGTCCGAAACATGTACCTCAAGAGGAATTAGTACCGCAAACAAAGTAAGTAGTATTGAAAAGTGGAAGTAAAACTAAGAATAATTGTTTTATCAATACGGAAAAAAGATGAAATGAAAAGATATTCACTCTACTACAACTTTTAGATGTGTGTAATAATTGGCCCTTCAACAGCACTTACGGCGACTATACGGAGTGGATGGCGACAGCAGTTCATGAATCTAAGACATCTGGCCGATTGAAAAAAACCAACGCTTCCCCCTCATCTGAATGTGGCTCATCGCAGCATGGAACTGCATTCCTGACGGCCGTATCAACCACAGTTTTAAGAAATGCTGCATATCGAATGCCAGCTATGATTTGGTAACCTAGTCTGATGATTCCGACAAGTGCTTTGGGAGACGACACCGACGACGAACATGAAGAAACACAGTAGACATAAGAAGCGTACAATACTTTTATGATGATTTGTTACTGCATATTCAGATCATACACTGTGTAATAATTGTGTTCCTACATTGCAGGTACTAATACAAATTGTCTCACCATCTTAAATAGACTTAAAAATAAATAAACAACTGTAACTATGGACTTCTAGAATAATGTTTAACATTTTGTATAGGATAGAAGGAATTACAGAAGGTAATTAATAACTATGAAAGACATGCCTTTTTATTTGGTTGATTCTACTTCATTTCTTCCTGAAAGCAACTTGGCAAAATCAGGGTGCATGGCTTACACGCATTAACATGATAGGTCACCTAGAAGTGGGGTTAGACACTAAACTTACAAAAGATTTGAATGCCTTTAAAATAAATGTAATTTTTTATGAAAGCATGTTCAATAAGAATAACTCATTTTCTTATTATTCACAAGAAATGTTTTGAATGTAACTAAAGGATGAATGTTTACTACTATTACCTACATATGGAGCTTGGAATGATTGGAGGAGAACAATAAATTGAGAAATACAGCTCATTTCATCCCAATAAAAAATTATAATTCAAATTTGGGCGAGGCAGGGCCACAAATAAATGTACTGAAAGAAGAGGAAATAATTTAAACCAACAAATTATCCTCATCTTCAATGTACAGTTAATTCAAAGTTAGAATGACAAAATTACAACAACAATACTCACATTGTAAGTTTTAAAAAAACCCAGGTATCTTAAAACTCCAAACCACACCAGAAGATTTCCTGTTCCAAGTAGTACACCACAGACATTCCACTGATCGCCCCCAAACTGCTAAAAGCAAACGAAATGCAAAAACTTGGCGAGGACTGGTTCAATCATATTGAAGGACATATTAACATGATTTTCTTTGGTAATTTATCAAGGATTGACAGCTTATCCATCATAGAGAAAGGATGGGGATTTCGGTGGAGGTTTAGTGAGCAAGGGTAAGCGCCCAGGCCAGAGGGTACTTTTAAGATACAACATAAAATGGCAGTAATGTAGAACCTTGTAAGTTGCTTTCTATGGCCAAATGAAATGAATAGGGTCTACATAGGTTCATGATGGCGGCTGGGCATATTCTTAAGCCTTAAACATCATTAATTCACAATGTAATAGCACAATACGAAATTTAGTCAGAGGGAAGTACCATACAAAAGACTTTGCCAGCATCATTCATTATATCACACTGACAGCATGCAATGGCAATCTTGAAATTACAAAATATACAAAGAAATAACCATATATCAAATATACATCATCACATCTCAAACTACTGTAGTATTAATGTGAAACTGCGTATGGGCTTCGTATGCCAAAGACAGAAGATCACTCCCGCCATATATTTAAGATGGTGCTGAGCATATTATTAAAACTTCAAAATCAACAAGTCTGGATCCAATTGCACAATTAACATGAAACTTTGTACGACGGGAGAAAGCAATACGATACCTTGCTTGCATTAGTCATAGGACTATCAGACTGCACATAGCTGAAATCATACGATTCCATACATTCAAGATGGTGGATGCACATACTTTTCTAATGTTTCAATCAATTCCTCTTAATGCAAGCGGAATCACAATGAGACTTAATAAATGGGGAGTCTTAGGTAGGGTACAACACTTAACGTTCATCACAAGAACATTCAATTATACTCCTTGATAAGCACAAAGATTCATTACTATACCCATATATTTAGGAGAAAGTAGGCTACATGTTCTTTATAATAATAATAATATTTAATTTACGTCCCTTTTAACTACTGCGGCTTTTAGAGATGCTGAGATGCCGGAATTTTGCCCCAAAGGGGATCTTTAAAGTGCCAGTAAATCTACTGACATGGCTCCCTCGCATTTGCGCACCCTCAAATGCCAGCCGACTGCACCAGGATTCGATCCTACAACCTTGGGCCCAGCAGGCGAGAAAGTTACCGCTGAGCCACGCAGCCATTCAAATACACCGTATGTTCTTTATTGAACACCTTGATTCTATTTAAGTCTTCCTTCCCTACCTTTGGGGTGGGGTCAATGGTAAGCGTCTCCTTCATGATACCAAGGTCGCAGCTTTGATTCTCGGCAGAGTTTAAAGGGTGCCAAAGTCCAATGACACTAAGAGTCCTACAATGTCGGCTCATAAAAGATTACTTGAATCACATCTGATGTTTACAACATAAAATCAATTAAATTTCAGTCACAGTTCTGGTTTTCCCTACCATATGGCAATGTTACATGGAACGCCAAAATCGGGAGACTACAGTGCCTCAATGGCTGTTACTCAAAAGATGTAAGCCATAGTAGCAGAAGCCATACAATGATTATGATTATTATATTAAACTAGAAGAGCCGTGCTGCACCGCAGCATTCATTTCAACAATTCTCCAGCAGTTATTTCCTGATGACATTTGCTGCTCGCGTGACGTTATGCTAATGACCTGAACAGTCATCTTGCATTTATGGAACATACTGTATGTAATTGGCATCCTGTAGTTTCTCCCACTTCTGGTAATCTGTAGCAAATACTATTTTAATCACATGTAATTTTCTTCAGGTAGATTTCGCACTTCCCAGTAATTGGGATTATATTGTGTTGAGAGACTGAGAAATCCTGGGCGCATGGGTGTTGCAGAACACATGAAATGCTCCTCCCCTCACTAAGGCTGACACACAGCTTGGTCAAAGAATAACTAGGTGAAATAAATATTTGCAATTATTTTAACACACAACAGAATCAAGTGAGTTAGGGTTTAATGGGTAATGCATAACATGTATAGAGTCTCAAAGCACAATTACTGAGTCTCAAAGCACAATTACTTATAAAGATATTTGGAAGAAAGCTTTTAGTTTCTATGCGACCGTTAATCTCACGGCCATGATCCATGGGACCTCTAGCTTTACGTGGAATCCGAACCGGGAATTGAGCCCTGTTCGCGTTTGTGAGAAGCAAGCAGCTTGACCACTGCACTATCATACCCACCGCCCATTTCAGTATTAGTGAAAGATGAAATGTGACCTTGGCACAACGACAGTCGCATTTATGTCGTTAATACACAGGTAACAGATTAAAGTACTGTAAGTTGGGGCTCAATTGATAATGCGTAACATGCATAATCTCCCAAGCCAATAAACATTGCCATAGTACAATTTCTTGTCAAGATATTTAAGTGTTAGTGAAATGAAAATCCACAGCCTGCTTCCAGTCTCCGACCGGGTCAGGAATGGAATGAATGAAGCCCCCAGCTAGCGGCGAGGATATGAACTGTGCCGGCTGCCGAGGCCTGACGCACTCCTCTGGGGCAATGATTAAATGAATGACAGATGAAATGAAATGATAGTGGAGAGTGTTGCTGGAATGAAATTTTGACAGGAAAAACCGGAGTACCCGGAGAAAAACCCGTCTGCCTCCGTTTTGTCCAGCACAGATCTCACATGGAGTGACCGGGATTTGAACCACGGACCCAGCGGTGAGAGGCCGGCGTGCTGCCGCCTAAGCCACGGAGGCTTTTTAAGTGTTAGTAAAAGATAAAATTTCTTCCCAATTATTTTAACATACAGGGTGGTCGGAAAGAACGTGAACCGGATATACAGGGTGGGGCAGCATAACTTCCTTTTTTCAAACCTTAATAAAACACATTGTACGAATCAGAAAATTTTTATTTTTTAATATAATGTAGGTACAAATATAAAGTTTTGTTTTACTTGGTTTTGAAGATCAAATCAGGTAGGTGACAACCCCCATTCTCTACACACTGGGTGAACCGATTTCTGGCGTTTGTCATAATTCTTACCAGCATAGCAGGCGTTATGTTGGCAAGTTCTTCCTGGATGTTGTTCTTCAAATCTTGTAGTGTCATTGGTCGGTTTACATAAACACGGGATTTCAAAAAAACCCATAGAAAAAAAATCACAAGGGGTCAAATCGGGGGATCGGGCCGGCCATTCCAAGTCACCCCTAATTGAGATTAGGCGCCCTGGGAAGTATTCCCTCAAAACGGCCATCGATGCTCTTGAAGTGTGTGCCGTTGCACCGTCTTGTTGAAACCAAACGTCCCCTAAGTCCAACTCATCCAGTTGTGGAAAAAAAAATTCCTGTAACATGTTTACATACCGGTCCGAATTCACTGTCACTGTGACTTCATTTTCCTCAAAGAACCAGGGACCAATTATTCCACCTGAGGAAATTGCACACCACACTGAGTTTTGGTGAATGCAAAGGCCTTGGATGCAATTCTCGAGGATTTGTAGCAGCCCAGTAGCGCATGTTTTGTTTGTTGACGGATCCACACAAATGAAAATGGGCTTCATCACTAAAAAACACAATAGCGTCCTCAGGCACGACTTCCAGAAACACCTCACACGCGTTCCTCCGAGAATTGAAGTCGCGTTCAGAAAGTTCCTGCACAATCGCCATCTTGAATGGATGAAAATGAAGATCATCATGAAGAATTCTCCTCACAGAACGATTAGAAAGTCCAAGGGCAGACGAATGTTTGCGCGCAGAACGCCGTGGTGATCGCAAAATTGAAGCTCTCACTGCCTCAATGTTATCAGGTGATCTAATGGGCCGTGGGACTCCAGTTCTACGTCTTGTTGCACTTGCAGTTTGTCTGAACGTAGTGACCCACGTAACAATTGATTTCCAGTCTGGGACAGGCGCCAATGGGGCTAAATTAAAGCGATTCCGAAAGGCACGCTGGGTTGCGATCACAGAACAACCGCTCGAAAAGTAGGCCTCAAGGGCAAACGCACGCTCCACACTGTTCCAACACATGATGGCGACTGAACTGTGTCAGTACAAAACTTTACAGACCCGCCTATTGGACGAGACCACTAGCGCTCCGGTACTACATCACACTACTAAATGGGACGCAATTGAAAAAAGGAAGTTATGCTGCCCCACCCTGTATGAGCGACAGAGGATTGGTCAATTTGAAATTGAAAAAAAAAAAAAAAGCTATACCTCATGCCGGTGTCATCTTATCAGCTCATGAAATTGGCCAGTAAGATAGTTTCACGGGCGAATGCAAATGGACTTTTCGGGGCAATGTTGCCAACTATGCCCATGGTCTAAGAATAAAACTGTCAAGGGATGGTTTTGAACACTAATCTCCAGGCTAGCAAACTTGCACCATAGCTACTATGATACATTGTCACCTGCTGTTTACCCACGATGTGTTCCTTCTGATGATATCTCGGCAGTGGTGGCTGATAGGCTACGGAAATGTTTTGGGTAGTTATTACAAAAGTGAGTTGCTGTTTTACTCATGTTTATATGTTAAAAACAGCATAGGCTGTTAAAGTTTAATTCACAGTTGTAATTGAAAATTATTTTCGAGTATTAGGTTTGTAAATTTTATTTGTGAAAGTAATTAATCTTGATTAATTAAGTTTTGTTGGTAATAATTATTTTGGTTTAAATCTAGTGAAGTTTTAACCAAATCCCCCCCTCCAAAGTATTTACACGCTTCCCAATTAATAAAATTTTAAAAAAACACTTAACACTAAATTATCCCCAGGAATGCTTTGTGATTACAGTACACTCCCAATAATGCGTGGTAATTAATGCACGAACTTACGCGAATTGTCCAAAAACCGTGAATTATCTCCAGTTATCTTTTTAAGCCTGGTAAAAACAAAACTATTGGTTAAAATATTGAAATGTATTTTATGAACACTTAAAACAAAATTTTAACACTTTATAACATCGTATTGTAATCTTGCAGTTCTGCCTCAAGAGACTGAACGTACCCTGTTCCAGCCCTCGAGACTAGAATTGAATTTCTTGGCAGCACCACGCATCAAATGCTAGCCACTACATTATGAGGTTCTCTGGTACACAGTACGTTTGACAGATGGCTGTCTTACATTTCAATGGCATTTCTTTGTTCCATAGATCTTTTATAACTCTGTAAAAGCCTCAATCCCATGGGTTAATGTTACTATAAGACATTGCCAAGATACTTGAATTTACCAGTCATCTATAATTGTTTCCCCTCCACTTCAACATATCCCAATAGCAGCCCATCACTTTTCATGACCACTTTGTTCTTTACAGTTTCTGCCTATACATCTAACTGGTGATGTGGATCCTTGGTGTCAACACACAGATATCATGACTCATTTTCTTCATCAATAGTTTGGCATACTACCCTCAATCTCATTCATAACATTAATGAAAAGGAAATGGGACAGAACTCCTCACAGTATTTCAAAGTCTTTAGTCTTTCCTACAGGGATTGGCTGAATTGTGGTAATCCTCATCATGCCATCATTTATTCCAACTTTCCTCAGTGCCTGCCCAACTGAAGGCTATGGTATGCACAGGAGATGTCAATAAATTAGCTACACACAGATAATGAAATCACCTGTCTTTCAATTTGCTCCTTTATAGCCGACCCCATTATGATAAGGATGTCATTGATTATGATCATAATGTACCACATATTCAGGAACTCCAAGCGTCCATCAACACTCAGTTCTTTGTCATATGTGGTTTTGAAGAACACTGTAGTTTCCTGGAAGAAAACAAAAAAAAAACACACAAATAGAATCATATTCTAATAGTTGTCCAACTATTCAAGTTCCCAGGATTCGAAACTCCATCCAAGGAGTCTGCAAAGTGATACGAAGTTCGCACATAGGAATAAGTCGACTGACTTGTCCTATGAGGAGCGAGGTGGAATGAAAGGCGTAGGTGAGGGAGTGCACCCTGGCTTCGCTTACATAATTTGTAGAATAGTGTACATACTGTGCAGAGCATTATTGAGCTGCAGTCAGCATGGTTGGATCAATATTGCAATCAGGAGGATGTCGTCATTGTTCCGACAGTGTATCGGAACCATCGCATGTGAGGTGGTAAAACTGTATCCAAGTGCATTGCGGAGCCCTCTGCTCTTACACAAGTTGGGAAAACTTCTATACATAAGATACAGAATTATGTAACAATGATGCAAGAGAGGGTCCAGCAACTTAATTTCGATACACTGGGTAAAAAAAGATAAAACGCCCAAATCAAGCCCCTTCAGTTTCAGATTTTGATGTAGTTAAGTCATCTGTCTTCTTTCCTGGAGGAAAGGTTGTAAGGTTATAATTCTATAAACCTGTACCTTGGGTATTGCATTCAATGTCACTAAAGGACAATAGCTCTTTCACTGATTTATTGTAGAGATTTCATATTACATGCTGGTACTGAAAACACAGGCAGAGTTGTCACACATCTGTGGTTTTGTAAAACTATTATTACAATCATTGTTATTATTATTTTAAGTATATTTTTCTGTCTTATTACCCTTCATTATTCCATTCGTTTGGGGTTACGAGATAAGTTTTCTAAGGGACTACTCATTATGACAATCCTTTTTGTTTTAGTAGTTAAGTAAATGGCCAGCAAGCCATATCAACCTGTTTATCTCTATTATATTATTTACAATGTTAGAAAGTTTTTAAGACCACAAAAAATGAGAAGAGTGCTACTATTGCAGACGCTGAAATAAATGTACATCAAAGCTGATTAAGTAGAGGACAGCTTAGTCAATTTCTGTGAAACAAGTGTCGAATTAACTCCCATTTGACATTTGGAAATATTTCTTACCGAGGTAACTGAATGATGTTTTGCTAAGAAGAACAAAAAAGGAAACCTCCATATTGCAAGTTTGGAGAAAAGCTCAACCTTGCAAGACTATTACAGCAGAACAGATGGTATCATTAGTCAAATTATAGGACAATGTGGACAGAATCTTCCTTAACAGTCCTTGCAATTATCAGTTTTACGGGCAAATTCTACGAGAAGTTGTTATTCTTACTACTGTCGACCAAAATATTATGTGCACTCTAGTTTGAAGGTTGTTTGTGAAGTAACCAATAGACCAACATAAAATCCATCAACAATTTTTTTCGTTCTATTTTACGTTAGTTCATGTAGGTTTGGAATTTTTAATTTATATTTTAATATTTTTTATCGCAGTTGGAACACAAAAAGTTCCCGTTTTTAAGCGTGTTTCAACCATGCGTCACATTTAAGAATCATTATCTCAAAAACCCGTCATCAGATCGAATCCAAATTTTAACACAATATACATTAGATAATTCATTTATTAATTTCAAAATTTTGTTTGTCCAAGAAACAAAGTTTATATCATTTTCGTAAGGTAACTTTTTCTCGGCTCGGGGTGGTGGGAAAAATTATTTCTTGTCGTGATTTAATCCCTATACATCAAAAGGTTATGCTGTACGACTGTGAAATATGTAAATTAATTCACTTATTTTATATCGGTTTGTATTTTTACAGGAAAGTAAGACATGGTTCAGTAGCTAGCCGATACGGGAAAAGCTGTACAGCGTTGCCAAGATTGAGCCGATCACTTCCGAGCAAGGTGCGCCATGATGTGTGATGGGCTCCATCTCGGCAACGCTGTACAGCTTACCCCGTATCGACTAGCCGCTAAACCATGTCTTGTTTTCCCGTACAAATACAACCCGATATAAAGTAAGTGAATTAAATTACGTATTTCACAGTCATACAGCAGAACCTTTTGATGTATAAGGATTACAACGCGACCAAGAACTGTATTTTCAAACCACACCGAGCCGAGAAAAAGTTACCTTACAAAAATGAAAACTTTTTCTTGGACACACAAAATTTTGAAATTAATAAACCAGTTATAAAACATTCCAATGTATATTGCTTTAAAATTTGGATTCGATCTGGACTGGTTTTGAGATAATTCTTAAATGTGACGCATGGTTGAAACACGCTTTAAAATTGGCACTTTGTGTGTTCCAACTGTGATACAAAATATTAAAATATAAATTAAAAATTCCAAACCTACACGAGCTAGCGTAAAATAGAACGACAAAAATGATGTTATTAAATTCAATGTAGGCCTATTGGTTACTTCACAAACCACCTTCAAACTCTAGTGCACTTAATACTTTGGTCCACAGTAGTCTGCCATATCTCTACACAGAATGTCCAAGCAAGTTCCTATCACAGCAGTGGGTTTAGCTCTGGTTCAGAAATAAGATTTGCTTCAGTGATTACTGATGAGATGTACTTTATTTATGTTGATATTTGTGTAACAAAATGTAACTGTGCCACCAGGTAACCGTAGCGTGAGCGTAGGGCGCCCCGCCCTACTCCCTCTATTGTTCAGCAGCCTGCCTCCGTGAGGCAACATGCATGTATCTACTTCACAGGTTCCATGGATGGGGTATATCTCAAAATCTGTATTATTTTTTCAAGGTTATGGAATTACACTAGCCAAAAGAATTTGCAATACATATGAAATATACAGTTCATGACACTGAGTACAATAAATGGAACAGATTTATGAAGGTATAACATTTGCACTAATTCCTGCTCAACAAACCAAAATGGACAAGTTTTTGTACAAGATCATATCTTGAGTGGCTACAGTAGCTGTTCGGAGGAGACGAGGGTGGCCTAGCCTCAACTTTCCGGTATACATTTATTAATATGATTGTTTTTAATTCATTTAGGGGCATTGCAACATCATAGTCATGTTGCCACTTGCACTTGGATATTTGTGGAATCTGTCTGATAACCTGTGCCATTGTGATGGATGTACTAGTGTGCTAATTTACAATCGGAACTAGAGTTTGGCCAGGAGGCGGCTGTGACCTAAATTTAAGTATCGTATTGGCATTCACGTCTCCCACAAGTCCAACCCCTCCTCCACGTGGTGGGAGACGGGCAACGGCATGAAGTAGGGGATTGCCTGTAGGGGTGAAGTACAATGGGGACTTCGTGTGCCCCGGGACCGCTACGGTAGCTGTGAAGGCCCTATAGGAACCCTGAAAAGTGACGGCTGACGGGGCGCTGGTGAAGCTACGATAGGCCTAGCAAGCCAGTAGTGGATATCATATTTGCTTTCAAACCAGGAACAGGCCTCGGAAAGGACGGATGCAAACGACGACGACCCGGATATGCTAATGGACTACGAGTTGGAACATTAAACATACAGACACTGACAGGAAAAGTGGAGGAGATTGTAGATGTGATGGAGAGAAGAAAACTGGATGTACTGGGCTTGGCAGAAACAAGATGGAAAGGAGAAGGTCGCAGAGAACTGAGGAAAGGGTACCGGTTGTACTGGAGTGGGAACAGTGAAGGAAGGAGCAGTGGAGTAGGAGTAGTTGTGAGAGATGGAATGAAGGAAGAGGTAAAGGGAATAAGTGACAGGATCATGAAGATCAGAGTAACTGTAAAGGGAAGAAGCCTGGAGATAGCCCAGGTATATGCCCCTCAAGTTGGATGTACAGCTCAAGAGAAGGAAGACTTTGAGGAGGAGCTACAACAGCAGTTGAATGGGCAGAGCATCATTGTCATGGGAGATTTGAATGCACATGTAGGAAGTGAAAGGCAAGGATATGAAAATGTATTGGGAGCAGAAGGATGGGGTAGCAGGAATGAAGAAGGGAGAAAGTTGCTGGATTTTTGCAAGAGAAACGGTTTAGTGGTAGGCAACTCCTGGTTCCGGAAGAAAGAAAGCCACAAGGTAACGTGGTACAGCAGTGATTTAACAAAGAAATCTTTGGTAGATTACATGCTGTATGACTGGGAAATGAAGAGAAGTGTCAGAGATATAAAGGTAATACCATCAGAGGCCTTAGATAGCGACCACAGAATACTTGTAATGAACCTGGGTGTTGTTAAGGATAGCAAGAGGACAGAGTACCAGGAAAGGAGAATCAAAGTATGGAAACTCAAGGAAAAGGAAGTCAAGGAAGAATTCCAGAAGATAATAAGGGAAAGGATGCCAACAGACAATCCTAAAACAGGGGAAGAGGAATGGAAGCAATTCAAAAACACAATGGTGGAAGCTGCAGTGGCAGTATGTGGAAGAACAAGCAACAGAAAGCGGTGTAAAGAGACACCATGGTGGAATGAGAGAGTAAAAGAAGCTGTGGGAAGGAAGAACAAGGCTTTCAGAGTGTGGTTCCAGAAAAGAACTGATCTGACAAGGGAAGATTATAAGATAAAGAAGAAAGAAGCAAACAAGATTGTCGCAGAGGAGAGGAAGAAGTGGATGGTAAAGTGGACAGAGATGATGGAGGAAGACAGCAGAGGAAATAAGAAAGTACTTTATGGGATGGTCAAAAGTAAGAGAAGAGGTCTGCGAGAGGATGTGGTAATGATGGACAAAAACGGAAATGAGGTACACAACAAAGAGGCACTCAAGACAGTGTGGAAAGAGTACTTTGAGGATTTGCTGAATCCAAATGATCATAGGGTGGAAGACAATGTATTGGAAGATGGAGAAGACAACACAGGAATGGAAAAGGACCTGACTTGGAGAGAACTGGAAATGGCTATAGACAAGATGAAAGGAGGAAGGGCACCAGGTGTGGATGAAGTGAGTGTTGAAATGGTGAAGGCAGCAGGGGAGGTTGGGAAACAGTGGCTGTACCGTGTGATGAGGGTGATATGGAAGGAGAAAAAGACCCCAGAAGATTGGAAGAAAGGATTAATTGTCCCAATATTTAAGAAAGGAAGCAGAAAGGAGTGCAGAAATTACAGGGGAGTTACACTCATACCTCACTGTGCCAAGATATATGAAAAGATATTAGAAAGTAGAATATGAGCCAATGTGGAGAGAAAATAGAGAGAGGAGCAGTATGGATTCAGACCTGGGAGATCAACAGTGGATCTCATATTTTCAGTGAGACAGCTCCAGGAACACCACTACGAATTTGGAGAGGATCTGCTGATGGCCTTCCTGGACATCAAAAAGGCCTATGATAGTGTGTGTAGGGAGAAGGTTTGGAAAGCAATGGAAAACATGGGAGTGGAAAAAGAGACTGTAGGCAGAGTGAAGGAGATGTATTGTGGAAGTGTGAGTTGTGTGAAAGTTGGAGGGGAAAGAACAGACTGGTTCAGACAAATGAGTGGCCTGAAACAGGGTAGTGCGCTGTCACCCCTTCTCTTTATTGTGGTTATGGACGAGGTAATGACACGGGTAGCAGGAAAGATAGGAGAAGATAAGATGAAAGCAATGGTGTTTGCAGATGATCTCATGGTCTGGGGAAACAAGGAGGAGGAAATTCAGGAGCAACTGAAGGCTTGGGAAGAAACAGTGGGAGAGTACGGATGGAAGTTCAACATCAGTAAATGTGAGATCCTGTTAACGACCAGGAAAAAGGACAGACCAATGAGTGGGATAACACTTGGAGGTGGACAGCTGAAGAAGGTGGAAAGTCTCAAGTACTTGGGAAGTATAGTGGAGGAAAATGGGAGAAATGACAAAGAGATTACGGAACGTGGCAGACAGGCAGAAGCATTTCTAAGAAGCATTAGGAGCTTAGTGTGGAATAAAGATGTCCCACAAAAAAGCAAGGAAGTGTTATACAGAAGCTACTATATCCCGATACTGACCTATGCTTCAGAAACGTGGACAATGAAGAAAAGAGACATAAGCAGAATACAGGCAGGTGAAATGAAGTTCCTGCGAAGTAGGATCGGAGTAACAAGAAGAGACAGGGTGAGGAATGAAAAGGTCAGGGAAATGGTGAAAGAGGAGCCCTTGCAAGGTAGGATTGAGACATCAAGACTGAGGTGGTATGGACACTTAAAGAGAATGGATGAGAAGAAGATTCCCAAGAGGATACATGAGATGCAGATGCAGAAGGAACGACCAAGGGGAAGACCAAGAGATAGATGGCTGAAAGGAGTGGAGGAATGTGTCAAGAAGAGAGGCGAGGACTGGACCAGAGTGACAGCGGAGAGGTGGTGGGAAGAAAGAACTAAGTGGCGAGGCTTATGTTCCAAACAGATCCAGCCTGGGGCTGGAAACTGTACAAGATGATGATGATGATTGGCATTCACGTGGAGTAGAAGTGGGAAACCATTATAACCTGTGCCATTGTGATGGTTGTACTGCTATGTGCAATTGCGACTGGGGCTAGAATTTGGACAGAAGGCTGCCGTGGCCTTAGTTAACACTGCATTTCCCTAGACAAGAGGTTAGTATGGCCAAATACGGTCCTCGTGGTGTCTTTCTGCAACCTTCCTTAAGCAATACAGACTAAACATTTTTTTTTTTTATTTAATTTGCGCAGAGGGTTTAATTGTAAGAGTTGAGGCTTTATCTTCAACTACTAATAAATATTACGGTTCTTTAATCTGATAGTATAAACGTTCTGGATGAAAACAATTTAATACATCCAGGGAGTGAACTTAATGATGTCCTATCGCAGGATTCGTTGATGTTATGTTTGTTATTGCTGAAGCAGATGTCTACTCCTGGGATGACAGTTCTCAATTGTCACATGTGCATCCCTACAACCCTCATGCAAGGATAACAATCCTGCATGGCTGTGATGGGAATTGAATTTGGGATGCTCATGTGCAAACTCATCATAAAATGCACTTGGCACTAGCGATTCACTGTTAATTTAATCGATAACCACTTCTAGTGAACTACACAAAGGTAGGTTTATAAAATAATCTGTAAAATGACTACTTTTATTTCCAAATATTCAATTGAATGGTCAATATTATAAGCATAAGGTATATTACAACTCAGCACTTTTTCTAGGTTTATGGCATGTCTTGTGTGGGGTTTCGCCTAGGAACACCAAGATAGGCTCATCAGCGGGCTCCTGGTGTCCGTGCCCGGACCCCCCACTGGAGTAGCGAACTGCACGCTACCTCCTTTCTTATGGATTGTGCCTGTGTTTCTTGACAGAGAGCTAAAAGCTCAAACATCCTTTCACCTCCCGAGAAAGGCTTCCAAAACAGATGGTATAATTGCTTTCATGGTCATGAAATTAAAACACAACATTTTCCTAGGTAGGCTATATGCCCACGAGTTTTAACCCTGCAGTGGTCGCACCTAAATCTCTCGCATAGAAGGTCGCGTGGCGTGGCGTCTGAGAGACGCCATTACCATTTTGAGACAATACCAAGTTTCAAGGGAGAATTAAAATGAATTCCTGGACATTTCTGAAGTATTAAGAGTCTATTATGTAATGTAGACAATTGATATGAAGGCAATTTATTATGCAATTACTTCTTATATCGGTTGAGTCTTCAACCCCTCATTTTCCAAGTTTTTGGTCACACTTCCAACGTCTGATAGCAGCATGGTCGACAGTTCCCCGTCTTTATCCAAGCCACAATGACCCAAACGACGTTACGACATTTATGTTCGACTATGTCGAAATGTAAATATATGTCAGAAAACTGTACTATAATGAGGCTCATTATAGCACAAGTTTTCATTATGGGACAGTTTCTCCCACCAATCAGAGCTCAAGAAACAGTTGTTTGACCAATTATGTGAGGATAGCATCGCACCTGCGCGGATTTCCAAGGCCTTCTAATTTAAATTTCACTGCATGGCCCTAGTGTCATAGTGGGGTAATCGAGGAGGCCATGGTCAAATACAAGGTATTCTCTGCGTCCCATGTGCTCTGTTCAGTACATAAAACTGGCGAAATCTTGACAGATATTTATGAATATTATGTTCGAACATAAAATAGTTATAATAATTATCGTCGAACAAAAACAGTCGTATGCAACTCTTCTATAATGGTAATTAGACTGATGGAAATTATAAAACTCGTATACGCTAGTTTTATTAACATACTCTTGTCTTAATTATTGCCATTATAGGCTCGTTGCATAATGTACTATTATGACGACATGGGAGCAAGATCTTTACAATAACTTGTCTGCGACAAGTGGTTATACAATGCATTGAACTGTCATACGGGCATGTACAAAGTACATACGGATTACACGGTTTCAGTTGGATACGAAATTAATGCTGGGTACGGTGGCTTTCTGACAAAAAACATGAATGAACCTTCAAAGTGGAAAGCTTTCAAGCGAGGTGAAGGGACGAGTAGCCGTGGAGCAATGGTACAAGTGCGTAGAATGTAGCGGACCTGTGTTAGGGTGGCGGGTTCAAATCCCACCAACGCCAAATATTCTTATGCACATTTTAAGCTTTGGGGATCAAATACAAAGGCATTCGTGCCACATTTGACCACTTGACATTATTTGGGCACGGAACTGGGAATCTCTTAAAGAAATGTTCAAGATTTTGGAGGAGAAGAGTGGAAAGATGGGAATGAGAATTAATGAAAGGAAAACAAAATATATGAAAATGTCAGCGGAAAAAGATAGAAGAGCAAGAGAAAATTTTGAAATTGGTCAGTATAAGTTTGAGAATGTAAAATGCTTCAGTTACCTTGGTACTATACTAAATTGTGAGACTTCAGTATCAAAAGTTCAGTTTTATAACATATTTTATAAAATTTCGACAAGTTTCTTTGATAGTGTAATACCGGCCTTAGCGAAGTAGGTGTTCAAATAGATGGCCTTTAACATTAATGCACATTTCAGCATGACATTGAATTGACATTCGGGCTCGTTGGAGCATTGCAGGCGTTACATAGTTACACGCCTCCGTAATATTGTTTCGGGGGCTTTCAGGATCTTGCATGAATGAACCGTTGAAGTGAAAAGCAGTATCACATCTCATACGCTTTCAGGCAAGGTAAAGGGACGAGTAGCGGTGGAGCAATGGTACAAGGGCATAGAAGGTAGCGGACCTGTGTAAGGGTGGCGGGTTTGAACCCACCACCGCCAAATATTTTTATTTTATTTTAAGCTTTGGGGATCAAATACAAAGGCATTCGTGCCACATTTGACCAATATCATGCAGTGTTTATTTAGGGTACAATGTGTATTGGCTCGACACAGTTTACAGCCTAGAAGTGCTGGTCATTCATCGCTACGTTCTCGGCAGACGAGTATGTTGACATGCTGCTCATATACGGTGAAGAAGGACTGAATGCTCAAGATGCACAGGGCCTGTACCATGAGAGATTTCCACACAGAAGGCAACCAGTCACAAATACCGATAGGGCGGCGTAGCGAAGTTTATGTATAACTTCGTCACTTTCTCAAACAGTTCCTGTCAGAGAGTTGCTAGTTACGTCAGGTACTACTACTGAGATGGATTTGGACATTTTCCGGGACAATCCTCACACTAGTACCCACGCAGTAGCTCAACAGGCCAACATCAGCAAGTCTTCTGTGGTACCTATCTTGAATGATAAGTTTCTTTCATCCGTATCACCAGCAGCTACATCAAGAACTCCACGGACGAGATTTAGAATCTCTGGTTGATTTTTGTGCATGGATCCTGGAACAAGTGGCATATAATCACGCGTTTTTGTTTCACATTTTATTTTTGGACGAGTCTCGATTCGACAATAATGGCTCTGTGAATCGTCACAACATGCACTACTGGAGTGTTGAAAATCCCCACCGGGTGTGACAGGCATAATTTCAGGTCAGATGGGGAGTAAATGTCTGGTATGGAATACTTTGAGGAACATTTGACGGGAGCCTGGTACCTACAGTTTCTCAAAGACCAACTGCCAATGCTGCTAGAAGATGTGCCTCTGGGTGAGCGTGTATCGATGTGGTATCAACACGATGGAGCTCCACCTCGCATGTCAGCAGCTGTTCGCAGCCACCTGAATGCTGCACACACCAGTCGATGGATAGGAAGGGGAGGACCTGTCACCTGGCTTGCTTGATCGCCCCATTTTACACCACTTTACTTCGCAAGATCCTGAAAGCCTTCGAAACAATATTACGGAAGCTTGTAACTCTGCAACACCTGCAATGCTCCAACTAGCACGAATGTAAATTCAACGGCGTGCTGAAATGTGCATTAATGTTGAAGGCCATTTATTTGAACAGCTACTTCCCTAAGAAACTTGCTCAGTCAAGCGAATTCAAACCCCTAATCATTCAGTACTCATTCAGTCCTCATCTACAAACGAACCCTGATAATCTGAACACTATCAAATGAAATAAATAAATAAACGAATCAAAGAAATAATTAACCAACTAAATTAATTGAGTCGTCTAGTATCAAAACCGGCCAAGTCGCTGAAGGCATATTTTTCAGTATGGATGAAAAACCTCTAAGAGACAAAGCAATGGTGGTCACAAAAGATTTTATTGCATAGTTATAACCGTAATGGTTTAATATTTAAGTTCTGCTATTTTGAGAAATCTGATTCGTAATGAAGCCCATCTTTTTTGCTAATATTAATTTTGACTTGGCCGTTTTTGTTGCAATCTGGTAAAATTTTTGTCTTTTTTTGCAAAACTTTTCTTTTTAAATTCCAATCTCCAGTGAAAAAGGCAATTAAATTAAAATAAATTGACATTGTAATTACCTGTCTTTATTGCAATAAAAACGAAAGCATTCTGCTTAAATTGGAATAGTAATATATGAAGATGAACATCAGAAAGATGAGGAGAATACAAAATAGGTATTATATCATTAAAAGTTAGTAGTTCACTTAGATCTTGAACACAGTAAAAGAAAATGAGTCACTTATTAAAATAGGAACAATAAACACGGTATACTACACAATAATGACAAAATACGAGCACACAGGATATACGATTGCTTTCGCGCCAATGCGGTAAGAAGCCCGCGAATACAGAAGTCAGTGTTGCAAACTAACAAAATACAAATTATTATAACTTCGAAAAGTATACAATATAAGGAACAATGTTGCCTACTGATATTATCACATTCTTGCATAATCTAACAACGCAAGATTCCAAACAATAATGCTGCGACATGAAGATTGCTACTCGTTCTTTGACATGGCCGGTTATGAAAGCACTGCCTGCATGACTTGGCCCATTTTGTTGCACGACCAAGAATTCAGTGCTCTGTAACATGAAGACATGGACGATTTTGAAGCATATTCTTGTTTCACCTGATAGTGCTATACTTCTACTTCAAATTGATAACCTTAACTCATTTTCGTAAATTTTGTGACTTGGCCGGTTTTGATACTAGACGACTCAATTAATAAATAAATAAATTAATAAATAAATAAAGAGCTAACTAAATAAATAACTAAATAAAATAAAGATTAAAATAAAACTAGATAAATTACGGGCAACGGCATGAAGTAGGGGATTGCCTGTAGGGGTGAAGTACAGTGGGGACTTTGTGTGCTCCGGGACCGCTACGGTAGCTGTGAAGGCTCTATGGGAACCCTGAAAAGTGACGGCTGACGGGGCTCTGGTGAAGCTACGATAGGCCTAGCAAGCCAGTAGTGGATATCATATTTGCTTTCAAACCAGGAACAGGCCTTGGAAAGGACGGATGCTAACGACGACGACCCGGATATGCTAATGGACTACGAGTTGGGACATTAAACATACAGACACTGACAGGAAAAGTGGAGGAGATTGTAGATGTGATGGAGAGAAGAAAACTGGATGTACTGGGCTTGGCAGAAACAAGATGGAAAGGAGAAGGTCGCAGAGAACTGAGGAAAGGGTACCGGTTCTACTGGAGTGGGAGCAGTGAAGGAAGGAGCAGCGGAGTAGGAGTAGTTGTGAAAGATGGAATGAAGGAAGAGGTAAAGGGAATAAGTGACAGGATCATGAAGATCAGAGTAACTGTAAAGGGAAGAAGCCTGGAGATAGCCCAGGTATATGCCCCTCAAGTTGGATGTACAGCTCAAGAGAAGGAAGACTTTGAGGAGGAGCTACAACAGCAGTTGAATGGTCAGAGCATCATTGTCATGGGAGATTTGAATGCTCATGTAGGAAGTGAAAGGCAAGGATATGAAAATGTATTGGGAGCAGAAGGATGGGGTAGCAGGAATGAAGAAGGGAGAAAGTTGCTGGATTTTTGCAAGAGAAACTGTTTAGTGGTAGGCAACTCCTGGTTCCGGAAGAAAGAAAGCCACAAGGTAACGTGGTACAGCAGTGATTTAACAAAGAAATCTTTGGTAGATTACATGCTGTACGACTGGGAAATGAAGAGAAGTGTCAGAGATATAAAGGTAATATCATCAGAGGCCTTAGATAGCGACCACAGAATACTTGTAATGAACCTGGGAGTTGTTAAGGATAGCAAGAGGACAGAGTACCAGGAAAGGAGAATCAAAGTATGGTAACTCAAGGAAAAGGAAGTCAAGGAAGAATTCCAGAAGATAATAAGGGAAAGGATGCCAACAGACAATCCTAAAACAGGGGAAGAGGAATGGAAGCAATTCAAAAACACAATGGTGGAAGCTGCAGTGGCAGTATGTGGAAGAACAAGCAACAGAAAGCGGTGTAAAGAGACACCATGGTGGAATGAGAGAGTAAAAGAAGCTGTGGGAAGGAAGAACAAGGCTTTCAGAGTGTGGTTCCAGGAAAGAACTGATCTGGCAAGGGAAGATTATAAGATAAAGAAGAAAGAAGCAAACAAGATTGTCACAGAGGAGAGGAAGAAGTGGATGGTAAAGTGGACAGAGATGGAGGAAGACAGCAGAGGAAATAAGAAAGTACTTTATGGGATGGTCAAAAGTAAGAGAAGAGGTCTGCGAGAGGATGTGGTAATGATGGACAAAAACGGAAATGAGGTACACAACAAAGAGACACTCAAGACAGTGTGGAAAGAGTACTTTGAGGATTTGCTGAATCCAAATGGTCATAGGGAGGAAGACAATGTAATGGAAGATGGATAAGACAACACAGGAATGGAAAAGGACCTGACTTGGAGAGAACTGGAAATAGCTATAGACAAGATGAA
Organism: Meconema thalassinum; assembly: GCA_946902985.2. Lineage (NCBI taxonomy): Eukaryota > Metazoa > Arthropoda > Insecta > Orthoptera > Tettigoniidae > Meconema > Meconema thalassinum. Next base: position 583,715,644 of record OX336389.2, on the reverse strand, counting down.
AGGAGGAAGGGCACCAGGTGTGAATGAAGTGAGTGTTGAAATGGTGAAGGCAGCAGGGGAGGTTGGGAAACAGTGGCTGTACCGTGTGATGAGGGTGATATGGAAGGAGAAAAAGACCACAGAAGATTGGAAGAAAGGATTAATTGTCCCAATATTTAAGAAAGGAAGCAGAAAGGAGTGCAGAAATTACAGGGGAGTCACACTCATACCTCACTGTGCCAAGATATATGAAAAGATATTAGAAAGTAGAATACGAGCCAAAGTGGAGAGAAAATTGAGAGAGGAGCAGTATGGATTCAGACCTGGGAGAACAACAGTGGATCTCATATTTTCAGTGAGACAGCTCCAGGAACTCCACTACGAATTTGGAGAGGATCTGTTGATGGCCTTCCTGGACATCGAAAAGGCCTATGATAGTGTGTGTAGGGAGAAGGTTTGGAAAGCAATGGAAAACATGGGAGTGGAAAAGGAGACTGTAGGCAGAGTGAAGGAGATGTATTGTGGAAGTGTGAGTTGTGTGAAAGTTGGAGGGGAAAGAACAGACTGGTTCAGACAAATGAGTGGCCTGAAACAGGGTAGTGCGCTGTCACCCCTTCTCTTTATTGTGGTTATGGACGAGGTAATGACACGGATAGCAGGAAAGATAGGAGAAGATAAGATGAAAGCAATGGTGTTTGCAGATGATCTCATGGTCTGGGGAAACAAGGAGGAGGAAATTCAGGAGCAACTGAAGGCTTGGGAAGAAACAGTGGGAGAGTACGGATGGAAGTTCAACATCAGTAAATGTGAGATCCTGTTAACGACCAGGAAAAAGGACAGACCAATGAGTGGGATAACACTTGGAGGTGGACAGCTGAAGAAGGTGGAAAGTCTCAAGTACTTGGGAAGTATAGTGGAGGAAAATGGGAGAAATGACAAAGAGATTACGGAACTGGCAGACAGGCAGAAGCATTTCTGAGAAGCATTAGGAGCTTAGTGTGGAATAAAGATGTCCCACAAAAAAGCAAGGAAGTGTTATACAGAAGCTACTATATCCCGATACTGACCTATGCTTCAGAAACGTGGACAATGAAGAAAAGAGACATAAGCAGAATACAGGCAGGTGAAATGAAGTTCCTGCGAAGTAGGATCGGAGTAACAAGAAGATACAGGGTGAGGAATGAAAAGGTCAGGGAAATGGTGAAAGAGGAGCCCTTGCAAGGTAGGATTGAGACATCAAGACTGAGGTGGTATGGACACTTAAAGAGAATGGATGAGAAGAAGATTCCCAAGAGGACACATGAGATGCAGATGCAGAAGAAACGGCCAAGGGGAAGACCAAGAGATAGATGGCTGAAAGGAGTGGAGGAATGTGTCAAGAAGAGAGGCGAGGACTGGACCAGAGTGACAGCGGAGAGGTGGTGGGAAGAAAGAACAAAGTGACGAGGCTTATGTTCCAAACAGACCCAGCCTGGGGCTGGAAACTGTACAAGATGATGATGATGATGGTGTACCCTAAATAAACACTGCACGATATTGGTCAAACGTGGCACGAATACCGTTGTATTTGATCACCAAAGCTTCAAATGTGCATAAAAATATTTGGAGGTGGGGGGATTCGGACCCGCCACCCGAACACAGGTCCGCTACCTTCTACACACTTGTACCATTGCTCCACGGCTACTTGCCCCTTCACCTTGCCTGAAAGCTTTCCACTTCGAAGGTCCATTCACGTATTTTATCAGTAAGCCACCGTACCCAGCACTAATTTCGAATCTAGACCGTATAATGTACATGCCCATATGACAGTTTGATGCATTGTATAATCACTTGTCACACACATGATTTTGAAAAGGTCTTGCTTCCATGAAGTCATAAATCTTGTTAAGTCGTTTAGGGACATTGTGGCTTGGTTATAGAAGGGGAACTATCGACCATGCTGCCATCAGACGTTGGAAGTGTGGCTGAAAACTAGAAAAATAAGGGGCAGAATGTATAATATACTAGCTATACCCAGGATGTGTTGCAATGTCAATCAAGGACAGATAGAAAGAAAGATAAAGTTATTGGTTTTACATCCCTTTTAACAACTGTGGCTATTAGAGACGCCGGGGAGACAATTTTATTAATATGCCAGTAAATCTACTGGCACAGCCCCCTCGCATTTGCGCACCTTCAAATGACACCTGGCTGCGCCAGGATTTGATCCTGCAACCTTGGTCACAGCAGGCGAGAAAGTTACCACTGAGTCACGCAGCGAGCCCAAGAAAGAAAGAATAAAAAGCGTTTGAATTGCAATTTCATAACATCTAGGCCACATGTCCTTGATGATAATAATAGGCTAGTGAAAAAGGAAACTATTACTAAACGAAAATGGTGAAATATTAAAACTGATATAGGTAATTCAGATTTCTACCTTTGATTTCTTCCTCGTCTCGAACTTATTTGCTGGCTTAAGCCGATACTCGTTGCATCTAGCGAATGAGCTGTTGGTGTATTGCTGGGTCCCAGCTACGTGAATCTGAGAGAAATGTGGATCGCATTGACGACGATATAGCCTATGATAACAGACGTGTGGGGGGGTTCCCGGTTCTTGCGTAGTAACAGACCAAATACATTGGGGCGTGCGACCACTGCAGGGTTAATGTTGTGCTTTAACCCTTTCCTGTTTGCATTTCCAGGTTTGATATCCCCAGAAATCACTGTATTATTTTAGAATATGAAGTACTGTGGACATGGGTATAAACTCTTGCACATAACATTGAACTATTTAATACAGTACATATAAATAAAATGACATTTTACACGTGAATTACCTACAGTCTTGCAATGACCCACAGTAAATTACACTCACCTGTGGTCCTTGGTTTGAAGTCTGCCCTCATATAATCTGGTCACAATTTTGAAACTATTTGATCCGGCCACATAAACAATTATGAAACTAAGTTTTAAAAAATGTGTCAGTAATGGAATTTGCACAAACTGTACACATATTTACTTTGTTTTCACTTTTATTTCCTGAGGTCCCTGGTTCAGAACCACTTCAGCATCTTTTTATTTCTCCCAGGATTAGTCACATTGGCCCATACTACAGAAATTGTCAAATCCTAATTTAAATATGCTAATATATAAGTTACATCTCGGTAGCCCCTGCTCAGGGAGTCCTTAGTTTGCAATGTCTACTCCCATCGCCAGTAAAATCATCTGACGGAGTAAAAGACTGGGAAGGTTGAATGCTTGGTTGTAGGCAACCGTCACTACTGGCATTTACAGTACGCTAGTTTACTTTATCCTCATCAATATCATTGTCACTATCATTTAACTGATCATTTACATCTAAATCACACAGAAAATCACTTCCACTCGAGCTTTCCAAATCACTAACATCGCTTCTATTCAATTCTGTTAGGACATGGACATATAAGAGACCAGCCATGTTGCCTCGCAACAGCTGGGAGAAAGGTCAAGGAACAAACATTCATTGTTACCGCTAAAACTAACACTATGCCTTCTAAATGCTGTCCTATGCCTGTCTGACATATTACCTATAGTTCACAATTAGTTTTAATTCCACACCAATACGAGAGGTGGCAGGAGAATGCCAGAACATACACGGGCACCTTAGCAGGGAGCCGTGACTTTCATATCCGGGCGCATTCGGGCGCTTTGAGAAGGAAAGGGTTAAGTGGAGTCATTTCAGCACCTCAGCCAAACAATCCAGGACAATTGAAGGAATTGTCAATTAGTTGAAATTGATGAAGTTTCATTTTAGGGGCTTGGACATCGTGGTCATTTAGCCCCGTGTACTTAGGTGTGTATATTGTGACGGCACAGGACAAGACCCGAGAGCTGACCCAAGAAACGTGACTCAGCCCGAGCATAAAATCAGCAAGCAAGATATCTGCGCTAATTAACATCTTTGACCCACAGAGCGCGACAGTTTTATTTACATGTTAACCTTAAGCTAACTAAGTTACACCCGTGAGACTAGCTGCCACTCAATTTAAAAAACTACAAAAGTTTCCGATGAAGAGAAAACTTCTTTTACAATATTTTAATGCATTTGAGAATATTCCAGAACAAAATCTCAGCAAAAAAGAACTGAAGACTGAAGACTAAATCCTGGAATATTATTTGTTCAAAGCCCCAACCTTTGAGGAAGAACCACTAATTATTACTACCTTGTAATTTGATGGCAGTTGATGGGGCCGGATGTATTTTTATATAGATCTGTAATCTATAGTGAAAACATAAGGGAGTGCTACAAAATTATAGCATAATTAAATGCTGTGACAGATCAGTAGTCTAGTGAGTTAGTAGCAAATGGCGATTGCTTAGATTATTTTTGTGTGACATAGGGAGCATGCAATGTTAACGTGACCACGAGTTCTGGCCTGTACGATAAAATTATAAGCCACATGCAAACGAACTTTGTTAGAATGAACAGTGACCGTTATATAAATTCTCATAATACAGTATAAGCCTTGCGGGCTAATAAAGCAGTGCATATCCAGATTTAAAAATTATATACACGTGCGGGAAGTTTGACTACGGGACAGAAAATGTGTAACCACATGGAAATTTTGCAACACTTCAGAATAGTTATCAACTCTATTGAAATGCAGTGCTAAACCTAGCCTTGGTTGTGGCATCATACACAGCCATTAACTCGGCTCAAGGGAGATCGGGACACCTTCCCTATCCTCCACTTGAGTAATTCCTGTCTGGCACATCCAAGCTGCGGCGGTGGGCATCCTCCACATCAGTAGGCCGGTGTGGAACGATGGCTATGTTCAGGCAGGGACCCAGCCCCACGGGGTATAATGTGGAACCCATGCCCAGGGTTACGGGTGAAGACCTTAATGGCATCTTTGGCAGAGAAGGAGACCTTCGGTATGGTTGAGATGGCGGATGAGGCAACCCATCCTCCCTGGGGAAAATTTGAAGAGGAAATCACTGCCTTGTGGAGAAGAGGGATCTTCAAAGGCTAAGGGAGTAAACCCTAAAAGAAAATCCTCAGATGCTTTAGGCTTAGCAGGCCATAATTAGAGTAAAGATGTTAGTGCCTTCAACGAAAGAACGAGCCTCGGATCGGAAACACCTAACGTAGACACCACTTCTTGCCCCTCTGGAACGAATGATGGCTTTCAGTTCGATGTAAATCCAAGGAATGCAGGAAGAAACGCCAATAAAGGACGAAAAACTAGAACTCAACGAAAAGATAAAAACGAGTGGAGAGTGGAAACTTAAAATATAATAGCGTTGACAGGGAAGAGTGAGGAGGTTGTAGACATGATGGAAAGGAGAAAGATTCACATTCTTGGAATGAGTGAGACAAAATGGAAGGGAAGAACTCAAAATTGCTGAGAGGTGGGTAAAAATTATACTGGCATGGTCACAATAAAGAGGCAAAAAATGGAGTGGGCTTCGTGTCTCACAAGGACATTGACCCTATAACAGATGCCAGCTTTATAAGTGAAAGGATAATTAAAGCCAGAGTGAACATGGGAAAGGATAGTTTCACTAAACTCCAAGTGTATGTGCCTCAGCAAGGGTGCACTGAGGATGAAAAAGTGCAATTCCTGGAAGAACTGGAAGACCAAGTAAGAGAAGATAACACACTGGTCAAAAAAGTTTTGCATATTGCAAGCTTATGTATTTGTGAACTAAATACACTGACCGGCACAAAAAATACAACACACAAAAAATTATGAGCAATTAATTATTGGGAAGTTATCTATTTAATCAAAGAGAAGCACTTCAACCTATTTTTTTAGACGGGGTATGTTATTGGCGTTGCTTTGCGAGCAAATAATGAAGTTTCGATTGTTGATTGCAGTAGCCTCAATTGGTCTTTCCCGCACAACCTGGAAAACACATCACTGGATGTGAGCCAATAATGTGTTTTCGCTCTTATGGCGCTTATTGTTGTACTTTGAATTGTTCCCTTTCCAATCACATTTGTTTGTAGGATCTTTCTGTGATTGTCGTGATTAACTTTCTGGAGCAAACATGCCCTTAAGCCCTGAACAAGCTGCAAAAGCTGTTGCTTTGGTGGAAGATGGTCGCAGCATGCATTACGTTGCAAAAGTGTTGAAGACTACACCTTCCACGATTTCCAGAACCATACGAAGGTACAGGGAAACTGGAGGCTTTGCAAGGAGACCAGGAACATGCCCGAGAAGAGCAACATCGGAGAGAGATCACCGCTTCTTACAATTTCAAGTTCTCCACGACTATCACACCACCGCTATTGAAGCACAAAATAGACTCCACCAAGTTCGATGGGTCGTGCTAGTGAGAGAACCATCCGAAGAAGATTGGAAGAAGTCAATCTTCAATCCAGAAGACCAGTTACAGACCCAGAACCCACCAGAGAACATCGCACAGCTCGACTACATTTCGGAAGGGAGCATCATGGCGGGACAGTACAACAATGGGAACAAGTGTTGTTGATGAGTCGCGATTTGGCCTCTGATCACCTGACGGAAGAGAGAGGGTCAGGAGAAGGCCAGGGGAAAAGTATTCCCCTCGCACATTCTCATCCAGAACGCCATTCAGGGTGGTTCTATGATGGTGTGGGCAGGAATCACTACGGCTGCAAGGACGGATTCGGTCTTCGTGGAGCATGGGAGCCTTCCCACACATCGGTATCTGGCGTAAATCCTTCTGGAGCAAGTTGTGCCTTTCGCTCCATTTATTGGTGATGATTTCACACTAACACAAGACAATGCACGCCCACATGTTGTACGAGTTCTTGGATGAAGCAGGGATTCATGCTATGGCTTGGCCTGCTCGAAGCCCCGATTTGAATCCTATTGAGCACGTTTGGGGCAACGTCAACGCTATCCAGAAACCCTACAGGACCTACGGAATGCCCTCCTGGAAGAATGGTAGATGATTCCTCAACAGGACATTACAGCATTAATCAGGAGCATTCCCAGAAAGGTAAAATGCAGTCATTGGTGCTAGAGGTGGCAATACACACTTTTGAAGATGCGAACAGAGGTCTCCGAGATAATCTCCGATGTCTGTGAGGTAAAGTGTGAGTGTATAAAATCAAAACAGAAGTGCTTCAGATTTCTCAAAATTTCCCGCTCTTATAGCGCTCTTTCCTTGAAGTGTGCATCTCTGGCTTAATTTTTAAATTTGTTGACAATCATCGGGTTTTTTTCCCCTCATTGTTAGACACCTGCATGGGACCGTACTACAATATTTCATCATATAGTAGATTAGTGTCATAATAAAAGTGTCATAATTTAAAATAAATTTCAGTTTTTGTAAGAAATTGATATGTTGCGTTTTTCGTGCTAGTCAGTGTATAATACACGTGCTTTATCCGATAACTGATTTATTTAGCGTATGGCATTACTCATGAATCGCAATAATGATAAAAATAATGATAATAATACCAAGTACATACGAGGCGCGTTTTTTAAGTAAAAACCGTTGTGATAGTACGCCGTTGCAGCACTGCGGTCGGCATTCCATGCAGGTGCTTTGTGTACCTGCATCTATTGGCAAGGCTGAGACGTCATGTGTAGTGTGTTGACAAGCTTTTGCAATAGCATCGCCGATCGAGAGTCCCGCCGACTCGTAAACAAGAAAGAAAGCTCCCTTGTAAGATATGTTGCCATTCGGCCAACACTGTCAGGCAAATTGCATATGTACTCAGGAGAACTCCTAAACATATGGAGTTATCAGATAAAGAATGTGTATTATATTTAGTCCACAAATACATAAGCTTGCAATATGCAAAACTTTTTTTGACCCGTGTTTAATGATAATTGGGGATTTGAACGCTCAGATTGGCATCGATAGAAATGATTATGAGGAAGTGATGGGGCCTTTTGGATATGGAAAAAGAAATGTTGAGGGTGAAGAAATGATAAATTGGTGCAAAAGAAATAATCTGCTAGTAAAGAATACATTCTTCAGAAAACGAGATGGCCATAAGTTTACAAGGTATGGCTGAGATGGCAAACTACATCAGTTATTGACTATGTATTAACAGACAAATTAAGTGGAGAAAAAGTCAGGTACACCAAAGTTATACTAAGTGAGTGTTGGGATAGTGACCACAGGCTACTAGTGGTGGATCTATCTTATAAGTTTAAACGTGTGACTGCTATACAAAAAATGCCAAAAATTAAGGAATGGAAGTTGAAAGACGAAGAAAAGTTTCCAAAATTTAGTAGCACAAAAATTGTCAAGAACTGAACCTGGTAGTGTGGATGAAGAATGGAATCTATTTAGAACATCAATAATAAGTAGTGCGGTGCAAAAGGAAAAGCAATAGGATAAGTGAAGGAGAAAGAAACCAGTTGGAACGATAAGAGTAAAAGATGTAATTAAAAAACGCAATATAGCAAAGAAGAACAGGGAGGTTCAAAACCGAATCAGAATCAAGGGCTGGTGCCAAAAGATGAACGCAAGGTGGAAACATTGGGGAAGGAATACCGACAGAACAAACTCCAAAAAAGGAGTGTAGTGAAAGAAGAAAAGGAGAAGAGTTGGGAATATTCACCCAGAAACTAGAAGAAGATAGCAAAGGGAACCAAACACTGTTAGATGCGTTGTTGAAAAGTAAAAGATCCGACAGAGAAGATGTACAAGCGATTGAAACAGAAGAAGGGGATATCAGAGATATGGAAGGCATCAGAGAAGAGATGAAAAACTACTTCAAAATCTTACTGAATGGGGGAAAGGAACAAGCATGTGATACTGAAGGCGTAGACGCAGAAGCAGTCGAGGACGAACAGTATCCAATTTCTTGGACCGAAACAGGAAATGCACTGAAATAGATGAAAGGGAGAAATGCGGCAGGAGATGAGTTGACAGCGGATATGATTAAGGCGGCTGGAATTCATGGAATACAATGGTTACATCGGATGCTGGGAGTGATATGGAAAGAGAACAAAGTGCCCGAGGACTGGAAAAAAAGGAATAATAATACCACTGATCAAGAAAGGAAGCAAAAAGAAATGCACCAACTACCGAGGAAACACACTGCTATCACATTGCCTTAAGATAATGGTAAAGATCATAGAAAGGAGGTTGAGACAAATTCTAGAACATCAATTTGAGGAACAGCATGGATACAGAAGTAACAGAGGTACGATAGACCTCATCTTTTCCCTCCGTCAATTCATGGAGAAGCATTGGGAAAAGGGGAAGGACTTGATAGTAGTGTTCCTGGATTTGGAAAACGCATATGATAGTGTACCAAGGAATAAAATATGTGAATGCTTGAGGAAGCATAATGTTCCCAAGTCATTAATTTAATAAGTTCAGATACTGTATGACGGTTGTGAGAGCAGTGTATGCGTAGGAGGTGGAGGATCAACATGGTTGGCAACACAAAGAGGTGTTCAACAAGGTAGTTCACTTTCCCCGTTACTCTTCCTTACACTCGTGGACACAATTATTAAGGAAATCAAGGAGGTAGAAAATGAAGATCTCAATGCCTTAGTTTTTGTTGATGACATCGCCATTTGGGGAGAGATAGAAATGGAGGTTCAGAGGAGATTAGATTACTGGAATACCAAATTTAAGGAATTCAAGTTGACTGTGAGAGCAAGTCAGTGGCAATGAAGATGAGCAGGACACCCACACCTTGTAACATCATACTGGAGGGAGAGAAGTTCCAATGTGTCAACAGTTTCAATAATCTGGGTAGTGTCATCATGTGTGGAAGTGCCAAACTAGAAGTTTTAAAAAGAGTTGCGAAAGAATCCAGCTTCTTCCACTAAATGAAGGGGTTAAAGTCAAAGTGGTGTAAGTCAATTTTCGGTAGAAGTTGACTTAAGCACAGAAATGCGATGTAGAAATAAAAAACTGTTTATAGAAAAAGTGGAGTAAGTCAGAGCTTCACTCATGTCGTCGTTAGATGCCAGCACAAGTTAGACTGGTAATGGATCATCTGTTTTGTTGATAACTGAAGTGGCGTGAGTCAGACTTACACCAGTGTGGTTGTAATTGTTTTCATCGAGTGTTGAATGCATGCGTGAATACTCAAAGAAACGATGGATTCTGAAATAAGTTTAAGTGATCCGTTGGATGAGCTGGAGTCCAGTGATGAATGGGAGTGTGAACAAGGAGAAAACACATCAGAAAGAGATGATGGTAAGTACTATTCACCTTCTCACCTCTCAGTTACTCACCGACTAACCTATTTTGTTGCAACTTTTTTAGCAAGTACTTACATTAGATTATGCCTTAGGTCCTTTTGGTCTATTCTTCTCTGAATAATACACCTTTGTATTCGGTTCGGAAAAAAAGAAAGGAAAAATGGAGAAAAAATGCATGAAGAGTGATGTTTTTAGTGAATTTTCTGTGATTATTGAAAACGGTCGTGTTGAGTATCGTTTTTCACGTAATTTTGGATGCTGAATCGAGGCTTCGCCTGCAGTTTTTTATTTCGGTAGTAAGTGTAACAAGATGTTTGTTGTTTCAGAATCAGAAGGAGATGAAGAGGTCGACGGCGGACGCCAGCGCAACCATTCCAGCGAATTTCCTACTGCTGGAACTTCTGAGAATCGAGAAAACGCTCACCCGAGAACGAGGAAAAGACAAAAACACTGAAGTAAAGCTCAAAAGCGAAAGCGAGCACGAAATTCAGGGCTCCCGTACGTGTCCTCTAGAGGAAAAGAAGTGGCCGGTAAGCTGTATCAGAACTTTGATTGTAAATGTAAAAAAAAGTGTGTGGAGAACGTACCTGAAGTGGCGAGGCGAGAAATTTTCGACATCTTTTGGAAGCTGAGCAGTTTTTCTGAACAAAACGTATTTTTATGTGGTTTGATTGTGCAACAGAAACCTAAAGTAAGACGCCCACGAAATTCAACGAGAAATGCAAAGTCTGTTTCAAACAGCTTCAGATTCCAAGTCAGAGGCAATAGCGTTACTGTGTGCAAGCGTTTTTTCTTACAAACACTTCAAGTTTCGGATGGGCGAATGACAAGGGCAATACAAAAAGTACGAGAGGGTCAACAACCAGGAAGTGATGGCTGAGGACGCCATCCCCCCAAAAATAAAACACCGGAGGCTGCCATGAATGGTGTGCGTGACCACATAGCATCTTTCCCATCGTATCAATCCCACTACAGTAGATCAGAGAACCCTAACAGGAAATACCTTCCTCCTGACATGAATGTACGTACAATGTATGAACTGTACAAAGAAAAGTGCACGGAAAAAGGTGATATTCCTGTTTCTGAAGCCATCTACCGTCGAACCTTTAGCAATGAGTTCAATTTGCATTTCCACCGGCCTCTCAAAGATACGTGCACCAGATGCGATGTGCTTGACAAGAAGATTGAAGTGTGTGAAGATGAAGACGAATCTACACAGCTGAAGGCTGAAAAAGAATTACACCTCAGAAAAGCCGAAAAGGTGAGAGGCTAGAGATCGGGACACAGTGAAATCACGGGAAGACGAATCTTTCTATGGTCTGACATTCGACCTCGAAAAGGCTTTGCCATTTCCTGTTTTGACGACGTCCGTGGCTTACTATAAGCGGAATATGTATTGTTATAACCTTGGCTGCCATGAACTTGGAACAGGTTTAGGCTTCATGTTCTGCTGGGATGAAACGATCGCTTCTCGTGGGTCTCAAGAGATTGGTTCCTGTATCGTCAAACATCTTGCAGCAAGAGCGTCATCTGCTAAGCACATAGTGTTGTACAGTGACGCATGTACGGGCCAAAACCGTAATATTATGTTTCCTTTGTACCTCATGAAATACATACAGGGCCCTCAAAGCAATGCAGAAATTATCGATCACAAATTTATGGTAAGTGGCCACTCTTTTCTACCCAACGACTCTGAATTTGGATCAATTGAATTGTACGCCAAGAAAAAGTTGATTTATACTGCAGACGGCTGGTACAGTATCATACTGAAGTGCCGAAGGAACAATCCATTCATGTTGACGAAAATGGGCAGAGAGGATTTCAAATCTGTTGCAAAGTTGGAAAATTGTATCACGCGAAGAAAGAAAAATGAGAACAACATTGCTGTTAATTGGTTGAAAATTCAATGGATACGAATTTTGAAAGATCAACCTTACACTCTCTTCTACAAAGAAACTGTGAATGAGGATATCCCATTTTCTAAACTAAATCTAAAGGCAGCAAGGCCCGGTAGGCGACATTCTCTGGCCAACGTTTCTCAAGATGTTTTGTACCCAAGGGGAAGGCCTGTTACCGAGGCTAAAAAGAAAGATATGCTTGATCTTCTGCGATACATTCCACCAGTGAAACATGATTTCTTCGTTTCCCTGCGAACCACTATTGAAGAAGGTGAGGAGCTTGTAGATGTTGGACCTCGGGAAATTGTGGAAACCACAAATCCTGATGAAATAGACTGAATCCGTTTTGCCATGTTAAAAAAATTAAGAATCCATTCGTGATAAAAAATTAAATTGTTTGTATTATTCTTATACTTTGTGTAATGTTCAATAAAAATGTTTTTGAGAAGTGCAAGTCAACTTTACATCATTTTGTTAATGTCCACAGTGGTGTAAGTCTTTGGTTTTAGGTCATACAGTGGTGTATGTCACAGGCTTTGGTAAGGCACAGTGGTGCAAGTGACTTTGGTTAGTGTGTGAGGTACAACTTTTGAGCAAAAAAAATGTCAAATCAAGCCTAATCACTAAGTTTGGACCTACGTAAAACCTGTAAAACAATACCATCTCAAAAACTTGTCTACTGAATTAACTACAATACCTTTTGCATTATGCTAATTTCCTAAAAACGATGATAAAGTGACTTACACCACTTTGACTTTAACCCCTTCAAATACGAAACCTCATCTGGGACAAGGGAGTACCTCAGAGAGCTAAGCAAACCATGTATAAAACTTACCTCCTGCCAATCATAACGTATAGTCTGGAGACCTGTGTCATAAATAAGACAGAAGAAAGTCAATTACAAGCATGTGAAATGAAGTTCCTTATATCAGCCATACAAAAACCAGAAGAGACAGCGTCAGGAATGAATATGTAAGAAGAGACATGCAGGTGAACTTGACCACGGGGGAAAGGACGAGTGTGGCGAGATTAAAGTGGTTAGGTCATGTGAAGCTGATCAGGCCCGAACTCCAAGCCAGTATTTGGAGATGGAGGTGCCAGGAAGAAGACCGATTGGACGTCCAAGGAAGAGATGGACAGACCAGGTTAAGGAAGATCTCAAAAGGAGAGGAGTAACATGGGATGCAGTGGAGAGGGGAATGTTATACCAGGACAGGACTAAATGGAGGCATATCATTCACAACGTTCCTACCCGGCTCCCTGGAAAGATATCCTGATGATGATGATTATGCTGCTGAACCAAACCTGGAAGAGGAGATGGAAGCTGTGCCTCCAGGTTAATTCCCTGTAGAGGAAGATTTGTATAGGGGAAAACTACCGCAACCTCAGGATGATGGCAGCAGTTGACGAAAGGCTGAACATAATTATTTTCACATCCTTTTTGAAGTGTTGGTAACTTTTGTTTTCGAATGGTAGGAATTTTAGAGCAACATAGTATCAATTTAAAATAATACATATTTCAAGATTATGGAAGTTAGCTCAGATTAAAGTAAGTATTATATAGTTTTAATATTTTGCGCATGACGAATTATTGTACAAATGTTATTGGTTTTACGTCCCTTTTAACTACCCTGGCTTTGAGAGAAATTATTGTACAGATTTATCACGTAGAATGTGTGATGAAATTTGTGTGTTACATGATGAAGTGCTAGGAAGTCATTATGGAAATTAATTGAAAGCGATATGATGTTACGAAAAAAAAAAACAGTAAATTTTATGGACGAACAAGAACAATTAAGATCATCTTGCACAGTTACCAGCCACTGGCCGGGTCTGTTTAGAACATAGCCTCTCCATAGTCTTCTGTCTTCCCACCATCTCTCCAACACCACCTTGGTCCAGTCCTCTCCTTTCTTTTGCACGCAGTCCTCCACCCCCTTCAGCCACTTCCTCTTGGCCTTCCTCTTGGTCTTTTCCCCTCTATTTTCATCTCGTGTATCTTCCTGGGTATCCTCCTCCCATCCATTCACTTAACATGCCCATACCATTTAAGCCTTGATTCTTCGATCCTATCCTGTAATGCTCCCTCCTTGGCTAATTCTCTGATCTCATTTCTTAACCTGTCCATCTTTGTCACTCCAATACTGTTTCTCAAGAATTTCATCTCACTAGCCTCTATTCTGCTTCGCTCCCTTCCTTCCATAACCCAGGTCTCTGAGGCATACGTCAGGATTGGAAAGTAGTATGTCCTGTATATGACCCTTATGCTGTTTTGAGGGACATCCTTACTCCATACCAGGCTTCTAACACTTTTCCTGAATAGTTCTGCTTGCCTCTCCCGCTCATTTATTTCTGTCGTTTCTTCCAATTTCTTGTATCATGCTTCCCAGATACTTTAAACTCGGTACTTTCTTCAATTCTTCCCCATCAATTGTTATTCCCATTGTGACTCTCCCCTTCATCCTGGTTGAGATCATCCACTAGCTGCTGCTTATGCTACTCAACCCATAATCCTGTACTGTTTCTTCCCATACATCCAACTGCTTCTGTACTTCCTCCTCGTTTCCACAGATCATCAAATCATCTGCAAACGCCATTATTTTCATCCTTCTTTCACTAATCACTTCCGCTACTCAGGTCATTATATCGTCCACTACAATGTAGAGTAGTGGTGAAAGTGCACTTCCTTGCCTCAAGCCATTCTTCTGTTCCAGACAATCTGATCTCTCTCCTCCTACTTTCACACAGCTTATACTTCCATTGTACATTTCCCTTATCCTCCATATAGTCTGCTTTCCTACTCCTCTCTCCTCCAAAGCCTTCCATACCTTACTTCTACATACACTATCATATGCTTTTTCAATGTCCAGGAAGGCCATCACTACATCTATTCCTTATTCATAACGCTTTTCCTGTAATTGTCTTACAGCAAATATCCGATCAAATGTGGACCTTCCTGCTCTGAAGCCATGTTGTTCTTCTCTCATTCTTCTATTTTTGCCCGAATTCCCTTTTCCAAAACTATCTCAAAGTCTTCACACAATGACTCATCAATGTAATCCCCCGATAATTCTTGCACTCCTTTCTGCTACTTTTCTTGAATATTGGGACAATTATTCCCTTCTTCCAGTCCTCAGGGGTCCTCCTCTCTTTCCATACAGCCCTTATTACTAGATATAGCCATTGCATCCCCACCTCTCTTGCTGCTCTCAGCATCTCTACACGTATCTCGTCCAGACCTGGTGCCTTCCCTGCTTTCATCTTCCTCACTGCGTCCTCCACTTCCCTCCATGTTAAGTCCTTTTCTGTTCCTGGTGACCCCCCTCCTTTCATCTTCCTCACTGCATCCTCCTCTTCCCTCCATGTTAAGACCTGTTCTGTTCCCAGTTCCTCTATTTCTTCATCAGGGTCACCATTCAGGTTCAAGAGTTCTTCAAAGTACTCCCTCCACATGCTCTTGAGTTCATCCTTATTCCCTACTTCTCGATCACTTTTGTTCACCATTCAAACGTAGTCCGTCATATCATTCCTCCTCTTACTTTTAACCATCCCATATAGGACCTTTTTGGAACCTTCACTATCCTCCTCCATCATCCTTGTTCACTCTTCCATCCACTTTCTTCTCTCCTCAGCCACCACTCTTTTCACTTCCTTCTTTCGTATTTCATACTCTTTTCTTATTTCTATTGTACTATTTTGAAACACACCTTAAAGGCTCTTTTCTTCTTCGGCACTATATATTTTGTTTCCCGATTCCACCATCGAGTTTCTTTCCATCTCTTCTTGTTGCTTGTCCTTCCACATACTGCTTCTGCCACCCTTACTAGTGTCCTCTAGAATCTACCCCATTCCTCTTCTACTGTCTTCAGTTCATCATTTGGAATGCTTTCCTTCACTATTCTTAGGTATTCTACCCTGTTTTCTTCACCTCTCAACTTCCATACCCTTATCCGTCTATCCCGATTTTGTCCCTTTCTTATCCTTGGTCCCTCTCAGTTTCATTACCAGCAGTCGATGGTCACTATCCAAGGCCTCTGATGGAATTACCTTAATGTCTATGTTTCTCTTCGTATCACTATCGTACAGGATATAGTCAACTGCCGACCTTCTAGTCAGGTTATTGCTATACCAGGTAATCTTGTGGCTTTCTTTTCTTGAACCAGGAGTTCCCAACCAACAAGCCATTCCCTTTACAAAAATCCAACAATCTTCCACCTTCCTCATTTCGGCTGCCCCAACCCTCTGGTCCAAGCCGATTTTTATACTCTTGTCTTTGCCTCACAACATGCACATTTAAATCTCCCATTATAATCACATTCTTTCCTCCCACCTGTTCCTGCATTTCCTATTCAAACTCTTTTTCTCTTCAGCAGTGCAGCCTACCTGTGGGGCTTACACTATTAGTGCCTCTACAGACTTTCCTTTCAGTGACATTTTTACCTTCATCATACTGTCACTTATTCTCACCACTTCTTCTTTTAACCCATCTCTTACTACTACCCCCACTCCATTCCTCTTTCCATCCTCATTCCCACTCCAATATAGACTACATACTTTTCTCAATTCTCTCCTCCCGCCATGTTTCTGGACTCAGTTTTGGTATCTTTTGTCATACTCTTTTGCCCTAATAAGAGCAATTTATTATAGTCAGGATCTTTGAAGCACGAGTGTTCAAGCTGATTGTACGGTAATCTTCACATCTGTCGGCTACTGCTTTCTTCTTAAAATCGGAGGGTACCTTACCTGTCTCATAAATCCTACATACCCAGTGAAATAACCTGATCAGACCATCACCTATGCAACTTAGCAACTCAAGTCGGTATATCATCTATGCCTGGTGCTTTGTTGCTGCTCAACCCTTAGCAGACGATTTTTCTTCTTGTGTAGTCCTGTGCTAGTCGTTTTTTTTTTCTTTTCCTTCATCATCATACAATAATAATAATAATAATAAAATGAAGACATTACACCACAGTGATCAAACCTGAAGCACTATACGCCTCATTATTTTGACAATTGATGTTATGACTTTCAGTCGTTCAACAGAAAATAAATCCAATAACTGGAATATAATAATACATTTATGAACTAACAATTTCAAGAATGAAAATGGAAATTATGACCCTACATCACTATGTAACACCTGAATTCCATTAAAAGGTTGGCTGAGCGAAATCTCCAGACATGTCAATACTCACTTCAAGCCAAGACCACGAGATCTCATCAATTGGCAAGTTTATCCAAAGTTACCGAGTATTGTATACTCTCCTCAGTTTGTTTTGTATTTTATTGTGTGTCAGGTTTTTGTTTGTATTGCCCAATAACCATGTGCAGGGTTGGTTGGTGATTGAAGAAGGGGGAAGTGGGGAGAATATGACTGACCGCCCTTAAAATCTATAAAATACAACTATCCCTTTACTGCCTAAAATGATTTAATAGAGGGACTTTTCCACAGGTAGGAACTCGGGGGAGGGGGAGGAGGAGGAGGGGTGGGAGTTGTTCACGACAGCTTGTTACCCAAAAAGACAACTGTAATTGCATGGAACAGTGCACAACAGAATGCTTGCTAACTTACCTGGCTTAGAAACTACAATATTGTTGTATACAAAAATAATACTCACCCATTTGAGCTGCTGGGCTCTGTAGATGGCACGGCTACATAACACCAGGGAAATGCTGCATATCAAGATGACTAGGGAATTCAATACAGTTCGTAATATGGAATCCAATCGGTTGTCAGCTAAAATAAAAATTTACAATAATTACACAAAATCTCACAGCAATGGACATTATTCATATTTATTACAAAGGATAAAGGAAGCAAATACAATATAAAGCAAAGTTATGCAAGTAACCTACGTCACCCAATATCATAAAACACTGCAAATAGTCTATGTAGGCAGACGCTTAGTGAATAGTGTGATTTGCACTCCTACATTTCGTAACACCAGTACTTGTATCAAACAAACTCACCGAAAATGATGTTCTTTGTGACAATCACCTTAAGAAAGAATCTGCATTGAAGGCTAGACTTAGCTCTATTGGAGTGAAAATTGGATGAATTAAAGTTCGTTCATAAACTGGAGGTAACAGATACCAAAGTAGCGAATATCATCACAGTAAATGGTGGGAACAATAGCAGGAAGGAGCCACCACCAGGGAGGTGAGAAGAGTAATGGAGTGGCCCTTAGCCAGGTTAAGCGGGACCACCCCTTGGAAGCGGCAGCCATATTGTTTGGCACCACGGCTAGCTGGGAAGCAGTGCGTGCTAGTTGCTAGTCGTAAGTTTGTATTCACACAGTGAGTTAGTTACCTGCGACAAGTTGCCTAATGTAACTGTTTTTTATTATGGGTTTTTGTTGTGTGTATGGGTGCAACAATAGAAGTGACAGGAACAGAAAACCCGGCATTGCTTTTCATCGGTAAGTTATTATTCTCTTAAGCTATTAAACGTAGACACGCATGTTTATTTTTTCATGGAGAGAACGTCATTGTTTTGAAATGTGGATGGTGTAGGTTCCCTCAGAACCCAGACCGTCGGGCCCTGTGGACGAAGGCAGTTAAGAGGAAGAACTGGACACCTGGTGTTCATAGTGTCATTTGTACGGAGCACTTTAGCCCTGACCAAGTGAATAATACATACGTATCCGGGCCGAGACAGAGAGAATGCCTTCCCGAACGTATTCCCTGCCTATCCTAGCTACTTACAGCCTTCAGCTGCTAAGGTAATTATCACTTGACGACTTAAATTAAGATACTGCTTTATGTTTTATTGTTCCGTTTGGATGACATTCTAAATAACAATGGTTTGCAGAAAAGGAAGGAACCACGATCCAGGGATGTTGACACTCTCGAGCCAAGTAATATAGTATTGGATGGGGCTACCAGTGCCCTTAATACTGTTCAGATGCAAAAGGTGAGAACATTTCCTATTTTATTGCAGGAAGAGCTTTGAACACAATATACTCGTATCATAGTTCGGTAGTCCCCATTTTAACTAATAATATTCACATTTGTTCATTCAGGGTGTTCAATCCCCGGACGAGGAAAACGGAGAAAACTTTCGACATGCACAGTGTCAAAAGAAAGAAGAGAAATTGAAATTGATAATTAGGAAAATGAGAGCTTCGTTGAGACGTACGAGAATGATGATTAAAAATTTACGAAGAAGAAATGCTAGGATGAAAAAGAAGGCGACAACTATGAAAACTTTATTTCATGACTTGAAATCAAAAAGTTTAATTACTAATGAGTGCACTATTCAGCTTACTGATATTTCAGGCGTTTATAAAGAATTATTTGTGAAGCAGTGCGGTAAGGGCAAAGGTTATTCACATGAACTGCGGTCATTTGCATTGACATTAGACTTCTACTCCCCCAAAGCATATTCTTACATCAGAAGCATGTTCAATACTTGCTTACCCCACCCTAGAACTCTTGCTAAATGGTACACATCTGTAGATGCATCTCCAGGATTCTGCACGGAAGCACTTTCTGCTATGAAAGAAAAGGCTAACGGAGATTTTCCTCTCCTATGTTCTTTGATTGTTGATGAAATGGCAATTAGGAAGTGTGTTGAGTGGGATGGACGAAAAACCACAGGGTACGTCGATTTTGGGTCTGTAGCAGAATGTGAGAAACAGGTGGCAAGAGAGGCTTACGTTTTTATGGTTGTTGCCATAAATATGCATTGGCGTGTGCCTGTTGGTTACTTCCTTACAGATGGGATTAGTGGGGAACAACGGTGTTCTTTAGTTACGCAATGCTTGCGAATTTTGAATGATGCCAAGGTTACAATAGTGTCACTGACATGTGATGGGTCAGTGAGTAATATAAGCATGGCTAATCAGTTAGGGTGCAATATCAAGCATGATGGTTTATTGTCAACTTTTCCTCATCCTGTGACAAAATCACCGATTAGTTTTTTCCTAGATCCATGCCACATGCTTAAACTAGTCCGAAATACACTGGGTGACAAGAAAATTCTGTATGACAAGGATGGGCAAATTATATCTTGGAACCACATCATACTTTTGCAGAAGATACAAGAGAATGAAGGGCTGCAATTAGCTAATAAACTGCGGGGAGCTCACGTCAACTACAAACTGCAAAAGATGAATGTGAAGCTTGCTGCTCAGCTGCTCAGTGCATCCGTCGGAGATGCCCTGCAATTCTATCTAGAAAGAAATATTGAAGGTTTTGAGAATGTGAAGGGGCTAATCATTTTTCTTAAATTATTTAATAGATTGTTCGACATTTTGAACTCTCGGAGTATCCTGCAAAAGTATTCCAAACAGGCGATGAACTCAAGCAACGCAGCAGAAATAAAAGAGTTTTTTGCTAATTGTGATGACTATATCAGTAACCTGAGAGATGCGTCTGGGACTCTTATTTGCTCCGGTAGCCGAAAAACTGGATTTCTTGGCTTCAGAGTTTGTATGCAGAGTGCTATTGAGACGTATGATCATCTGGTCATCTCGAAAGAACTGCTCAAGTATCTGCCGTTTTATAAAGTGAGCCAAGATCATATTGAGATTTTTTTGGATACCTCCGTTCTCGATTCGGATGCAACAACAACCCTACAGCTAAACAGTTCATTTCAACTTTCAAGAAAATACTTATTCCCAAGCAACTCCATACATCGAGAGGATCGAATTGCCTAGCCCTAGAGGACATCCCTATTTTGACTTTCACTGTGAAGAACCCGGTCGAGGGGATAAATTTTTCGACTCCACGCTTTGACACCGAAGAATTTGGCACGGAAAATGACACTGAATCGAATCATCATTATCTCGAGGAACTTTCCGGGAGTGATATCAGTGAATTTTCATCTGAGGTTGTGAAACACATCGCTGGTTTTGTTGTGCTTCAGATTGAGCGGAAAATAGCATGTGAGCAATGCATTAGTTGTTTGAGAGAAGTTGAAAATTCGAGTGTTAACTGTCACCTGATAAGGATTAAGAATAGAGGAGGCTTGGTTTTCCCATCGAGACGTGATTAGTGTGTGCAGGCGAGCTGAGAAAAGGATAAGGGAAGTGCACAATTCCGCTAATAGAATGCAGTGGCGGCTGGCGGATAATTGTTCTGGGTGTTGCACTATTTTCATTAAGGGAGGGGGGAGGTGGTACATGGGCACCCGCAGGTTTTTTTCTAGGGGGGATACAAGTAATATTTTTAATTTCATTACCTACATGTCACTAGGTGTTAATAAGACGTACACACACACCCCTCCCTCCCCCCGCAATTTTCGTTTCACTTCTTACTTGCTTCGTGATATTATTTGGCTGCTCTTAAACCGTTGGGTACATGATCTTTATGGCATGAATGGAAGGATTTTTTTTTAGTTCAGAGTTTTTTCCATGGGAGTTCACTTTTCTTTGTGAATCATCGTCATAATGTTCATTTTTTTAAAACAGGCAAAAAGTAGTTGTATCACCATGTAGGCCTATCGACAAAAATAAAAATCAAGCAGTTCATTAAAATGGTAATGTTAATCCAGTTTGCCGATTTTTTAAACAACTGAAGATATTCTCAAATACAATAATCCCAAATTACTAAGTTAAATACAACTGTGGAATTATCCCTACATGTAAATCAGTTAACCATCAGTAACTTCAATTTATGAAATTAATTGGTGAGACAATGAACAATCTAAATATTCTTGTGATTTCAGGGGGGGCGGGCACGGCCACTCTCCCCGCCCCGACCCCCCCCCCCCCCCCATCTTACTCCTCCCCCTCCCTCCCCTCCTGCCCATGAGGTGGTAGGGTAAAAAACTGCTTGAAGTCGGAGAAAACTATATTCACTTGCGCGGTAAAACGGATGTACCTCATTCATAACGAATGCCGCAGTTCATACAACATCACATTGTCATCGGGTTGAATGGATTATAAGTTAGTCTACATGCAAACCTTCACGAGAACGAAACGACGTAAGTTGTATATACGAGCGCGAGAACTGCGAGTGTCACAAGTATGCCCAACATTGCAAGACATGGTTTCGGCAGTTCGGAGCATGTCGGATGTCTCCGTCCGCGCCTCGGCTTCCTTGTTGCAGTCAGCGGGCAACGACTAGCCGCGTTAACTGTTGGGATAGGGCTTACTCGGTCTAGCATCTCTGCCATACCTTCCACTATTGAGATCTGGTTGGTGCTCGGGGCTGGCAACGACCAAACGGACGGGCGCTCCTACACAGCACGCTTTGCTTTCTCCGACAGTTCACAGTAACTTACCACACTGTACGATTTCCTGAATTAATTATTAAAGAACATAATTATGAATTCATATACATCTTTTATTACTAAAGTTTTATTACAAAAAATATTATTATGGTATTGTTTTTCATGAATTAATCTGGTCGTTGCGCAACACTGCAACCTTATTACCGGCCGCCACTGATAGAATGACGGGAAATACGCTAGACTTCATGACGTCGCAAGTGCTAAAAGACTCTTTGCACGAATCTGTCTTCACTGAGTTGAATGAACATTGTATTGAACAGTCTGTAGAAGACAATCATGTTCTCTATCTGATTAGGCTAATATGTAAACTGTATTTCAACATTCGACTAAGACACTTATTCAGAATGCAAAATGAAAAGATCCAGGGAACAAGAATTAGACAACATTTCACCAAAGTTATGCAGTTCAAAGGACAGTAATGCTCACAGTTGGACTGTGATTGCAGTGCTTGTTCTTGTCAATTTGTGGTCTGTGAGCGGCTTTAATTTGATGAAATGTACAGTTTTATATGTCATTATTTTGTGTAGTGTAGCATATTATAATTAGGTGTCTTGTGCTTGATCTGGCTAAGGGCCACTCCATTACTCTTCTCAGGATTCAATCCTGCAACCTTGGTCACAGCAGGCGAGAACGTTACCGCTGAGCCACGCAGCCCGCCCAAGAGAGAAAGAATATGAAGAAAACACTGTTAGTTTTAACAGCATTCTCCCACATTCAGTAGCGCACTGTGGTGCCAAGTGGGCATGGCATCTTGGGCTTCCCAACCCTGCGAAGTGGGCCCACTTTCTCCACAGGCTAGCTGCGGTGAAGGGCCACTCCATTACTCTTCTCACCTCCCTGGCCACCACATATAAAACCCAATAGCTTGTTCAAACCTCTCTTTTCACCAGACTGCTCTATGCATTCTTATTGTCCATTTACCTTCAACAACAGGAAGGAACAAGAATATATGTACAGTTGCTCAAATAAATAATGAACACAGTCTTAGTAACAGTTATGGCCAAATCCCAGAGTGAGGTTTACAAAAGAAACTTTACAACAGTATCGGGTATTATTCGTATATACAGAGCGTTCAGCCGAACCTTGGGCCGGAACAATCACACAGGCTCAAGATTGAGCTCGCCAGACTGTATCATGAGGCGACTATTCATTCCTTGAGTTTAGGCTCCAAGCTTGAAAAGAAAACCAAGAAAAACTGCAGTTACCAAGAGTGTGCTTATTCTTTGGGCAAAAGTACATTCAATTGTAGAGGTGTCCCAAAATTTCCTCAAAACATTGCAGATTGGGGTTTACAAAATTGTTGCAGTTGTGCATGATAGTGCTGCAAGTATGATTGCAGCCATGAATTTTGACCGAGTTTGATCACATTCAAAGCTCTGATCAATTACAAACAGGGATTCATATAGTGTTATTACAGAACAATCTTTGAACAAAGTAATTGCAATCTGTAAATGCATTGTGTAACATTTTAAACACTCCTTCAAAGGTACAATGTCTAGTTGCTGCAAAAGTACTGCGCCATCGTCTAATACAAAGTGAACCCTCAAGGTGGGATTTTTCCTATCTTATGATTGTGAGAATCATTGTACAGTGTCATGCGACTGCTCTAGCTTCATCAAGATTGGAAGTAACCAGCGGAACTGACACAATCACAGTGGAACTGTCTTGAAAAGATGGAAGAAACCTAAAGAATCTTTTATGAAGCTACCAAAATTCTTAGTACGAAAGAAACTACCGCTTCAGAAATAATCCCTTTGATAATGAATTTCCCTCAAATTCATCTGAGGGTGGAGTAGTAGTCTACAAGGCATAAAAAAGAGCTGATCTCGAAACAAATTCCTAGATAGTGAAAAAGAAAAATTATATGTATTGCCTTTGCTCCTAGATCTGCACTTTAAAGACTAATTGTTTCGTCAGGCAAATGGTGAAGGCACCACTATTCAAGAAAATGCCAAACAAATGCTTGCTACTGAAGCGAAAAGATATCAGTCATTCAGAAATACGGTCCAACACATGCCCACTTATCTAACCCCCCCACATCGGCCAAAAAAAAAAAAATTTACTCACTGTATTCCAAACTTCTTCCACAATAATCAGACCAGCAAATTTGTTGAAGATGAAGCTGCTGCCTACTTAAATGAAGGTTTATTAGATCAATCATTAAGTCCAATTTCTTACTGTAAAACCAATATAAAGTACCCCCTACTTTAAGAAAACTAGCTAAAAAGCACCAACCATTGCATCAAACCAGCATCAGTTTATTCAGAAAGAGCATTAGTCCAGCTGGATAACAGTCTTGAGGCAGATCGAATTCAAATGCTATTCTTTTATATGTATACTAGCAACCCACCCAGGCTTCGCCCGGGAACAGTTATGAATGCATTATGTGATAAGCGCTTTCTCTTTCGACGCCATTGAACTACGACTTATGTCCGTTTTACGCCTCGGCATGATGACTGGACTATTAATTATATTACCAAGGAGATGCATGTGCAACGAATTCTAGTCAGACGTAATTTAAGAATGGCGAGGTGCATGAAATACAATTTCCCCTTCCGTCCAATCATAACTTGACGTGTGTATTTTGCGGAATGAAAAGTTCACAGGCGAAATGAAGAAAAGCAGAGTTGCACTTCCAGGGAAACTCCAAACACAACCACTCTTCTCTGAAGTCTTAACTCACACGACTCGACAGTTTGCTGCTGGCTGTATCTGGGGTAATAGGCTCGCCCGCTAGCTAGGCTGTAACTGGGGTGATAGGCTGACCCCTAGTTTGCTCGTAAACTGTCACCTCAATAATTTAATGGAGATTGTAGCAAGAAATGAAAACTTAAAAACACTTACAGTGGGTGATTTATTGAAGATAGAGATATGCAATCACGGACTTTTTTGTGGAACTTTTCATGCTGAACATTTCTTACACTCTTAGTATATTGATGTTTTTAAGCTTAAAATGTGCACGGACGCCAGGCTTTTTTCAACATTTCAACTGAAATCGCTACTGCGTGGCTTCCTTTGTTCATAAATAAATTACTTTCTACAGAAACCTTCCTCGAGATATCCTTTACAGAATGGTGAAAACCGCATCAAAATCGATCCAGTGGTTCTCGAGATTACCCGTGACATCCAAGAATCGGGGACTTTGTTTTATACTAAGTAGAGATGAACATTCAAGATTGATTTGAGATTATATTTTAAAAGAGCAAATAGAGAATTTTCTTTTTCTTTTTTGTAATTATTCCTCTATTTTTCTTTTCTCAAAACTAATTGTAAGTAATTATGACTCACTTATGATTGATTTAAAATTACAGCATTTTCTTTGTTGATAATAAATAGGTCTTCACCAAAGTACTCTTTATTAATATATTCAACTTTTTGTAAAATGAATTTGATACTGATTGCACTCAAAACCATATTTAGGTGGAAGGGAAAGGAGGGGGAGGGGAGGGGAGGTTGAAAACATTGCAAAATCCAATTATCACACTGTCACATATTTAGTTCTGTAAATTGTGGGTATACACAGTCACATTCACAATAGCCAGCAAACAAAAGAGAAAAGTCAAGAAAAAGTGACATTCATATTTTCACAATGGTGATTTTCCCCACACATCTACTCAATCTTTTCCAGCAACCACTGCAACCAAGTTTCCAAGGTAGGCTACTTTTAACTCCTCTAAAACTAGAAAAAAAAAGCAGTATTTTACTTAGCCTAGAGCTAGATGAGAATATTTCTCCTTCACTACAATTCATATTGCATCAAAGATTTCCATAGATTTTAATGAGGAAAATTTTAATTCCAGTTAATTGAAGATTTCTACATAACCTTTCTATATTCTATATTACCTTCAAGAATCAAAATGCTCTCATTTCTATCATTTGAGATCCTACTGTAAATGACCAAAGAATTCTCCTCATAGTGCTGTTCCAAGCAGCAGATTAGAGTGGTAGAAAATTTGCACCAACAGATGACTTGACACTATTTGGGACTCTTACACAGACTTATACGGGCATGCCAGTTCGAATTACTAACCTTCCAAGACAAAAAAGTATTGTTAAATGATAGCACGGAACTCTCCCAAACTCTAAATGACAACTGTGCGTGTCCCTCTATACCTACAGAAGCAGATCACTGTTTCGATTCTTTAAGTCAGGCAGTTTACAATCGCAATGAACTATGCATCAGAGGTTACTTACTTATATATTCAATGTCTCCTTTACAGTACAGCCTAATAGCATCAGCATCCAGTGACAGAAGCATTTGGCCATCATGATCTCTATTATCAAAATCTATCTGCAAACAACAACAGTAATTATTTTCCAAATGAATAAAAAGACAAAACAGTACATAGAATGTAAGCACTTCAGAGCAAACATTCCTGAGAAGAGGCTCAGGAGAAGGCTTTTCTATAAAACAGATTATTAAGATTTCATCTCCAGTGAGATCGTACAGTATGAACCAGGTGATTAAGTTGCATTATTACTAAGTAAATGATCCTATGAATAACTACAGAGTCCGCCAAAAAAATGTATACACTATTTGTCAGACGATATCGGGATATGGACATTGACACTTATCATTGTTTTAAAATGTTGTAGTACGGTCTTTCGCTCAACAGATGTCGGTACTTACATCATGATAGTGGGAAAACGAAATGGCCGGAGCACGCTCGACGTTCGAGCAGCGAAAGAACATTCTGGAAGTGGTTTATCAGGTTTGGTAATGCCGTTGAAGTGCAACGTCAGTGGAGGAGGGAGTTTGAAACAGAACCCCCATCACGCCTAACACTTAAACGCATCACTGGGAAGTTTGAGATGCATGGAACGATTTGTTATATTCACAAAGGAAGATGGGGAAGAACGCGTACAGCTACTAGTCCTGCTCTGTCGGCTCATGTGTTGGAAAGGTTTGCTTATTCTCCACAGAAGTCTGCTACGCAATGTGCGCAGGAAGTGGGGATTAGCCCTCGAGTTCCCCCCACGGTTGCCAGATCTTACCCCTATGGACTTTTACTTGTGGGGAACTGTGAAAAATCAAGTCTATAGACTTAAGCCGCGCACGCTGGAGGCCTTTCGCCAGGAGATTACAGTTTAACTGAAAACAGTACTACATGTGTAATCAAAATTTAAATGTAAAAGAAACACAAAATAAATAGGTTTTGTTCCGTAAAGAGTATATACATTTTTCTGGCGGACCCTGTATTATGAACACACGAGGTGGATTGACTGCTGTCTGGGGCATATCCAGAAAATCATTTTGGGGAGGAAGTAAATAATACTGCTTGATGTAGTAACCTTCTCCAGCGACACTGAAGGAAATAAGGAAATAAGTTTTATGCTTCCGTTAATCTTGCGATCATATACCATGGGACTTGCTTTTTACATGGAATCCAAACCACTGGACATGACATTTAACTGCAAAAATCCCACATGTATTAACTGGGAATTGGTGGGAGGCAAGCAAGAGGTGTCTTAGGGAGAGGGTGACAAATCAGACTTCAGTTAGGGCTGTGTGCGTGCACTTAACTATAATCCAAGTGGGATTTTTGCGGCAGTGAAATGTCACGTCCAGTGGTTCGGGTTCCATGTTATTTTGAAGTACAGGTTATCAGACAAATTCAGCGCACGAAGTCAATGAACAATTCTATTCTACCATTCCAAAGTAGAAATCTCGAGTTGTTGCAGTTTTATGCCCCTAAAATCCAAGACTAGTTTGAGTGCTGTTTGGATTAAGCATTGGAATCACTATCTTCTTGCATCTCGTAGGGGAGGTGCTATCAGGCTTCGACAGCTTGTCTCAATTCTGTCTCCATGTATGTAGGCTTATGAATGCAAGAAATGAGCCCCTTTCTAAAATCAATAAATAAAGAAAGAAAGAAAGAAAGAAAGAAAGAAAGAAAGGAAGGAAGAAAGAAAGAAAGGAAGAATAAGCAAATAAGTACCTTTTATTTCTCTCCTACTCCTTTATCCGCCTCTGAACATAGATCATAAAAATCATATCTTAAGTATTAATATTTCCGTAATTATGCATTGTATATGGTGGTTTAAATGGCAATCCAGAAACCCACTCTTAACTTCACTACCATAATACTGTTTGACCACAGAGGACTGATGATCAAGATGTTCCTAACTTGAGCAAGGACTGCCTCACAGCTTTATGTGAAATATATGTAGGTAGGTGAGAAGGTCTTATTAATTTTGGTTCCTTGGGGATACTTGTTACATGGATGTGATTGGTGATTTTTTGGAGTTAAATGATTTAACTTGTCAACACCTATGTGGTGGCCATATTTGTTTTTACTTGTAGTTACATTTTTAAGGTGGCTGAAACTACACACATCAAAAAAAGTTTTGCATCACCTCGGTTCCCAGATCTCCGGCATATAGACGTTGACTGTGTATATTGTATCCAAGATACAGTCCCTTTGACTGTTCATAGATGTCACTAAAACTGCTCAAAGATGTAAACAACCATGCATGAGCAGGGCCTATTAGACGGAGGGGGTACGACAGCCGATCAGTTCCAGTCATTCCACCAGGACGAAGGTACGCTGCTCATGTTGTCTGTAGTTCTACCATGCCTAGAAGGTCAATACCGCAGTTCGATCGCGTCCGCATTGTTACTTTGTGTCAAGAAGGGCTCTCAACAAGGGAAGTTTCCAGGCGTCTCAGAGTGAACCAAAGCGATGTTGTTCGGACATGGAGGAGGTACAGAGATACAGGAACTGTCGATGACAGGCCTCGCTCAGGCCGCCCAAGGGCTACTACTGTAGTGGATGACCGCTACTTACGGATTGCCGCTCGGAGGAACCCTGACAGCAATGCCACCATGTTGAATAATGCGTTTCGTTCAGCCACAGGACGTCGTGTTTCAACTCAAACTGTGCGCAATAGGCTGCATGATGCGCAACTTCACTCCCGACGTCCATGGCGAGGTCCAGCTTTGCAACCCCGACACCATGCAGCGCGGTACAGATGGGCCCAACAACATGCTGAATGGACCCCACGGAATTGGCATCACGTTCTCTTCACCGATGAGTGTCGCATATGCCTTCAACCAGACAATCGTCGGAGACGTGTTTGGAGGCACCCTGGTCAGGCTGAACGTCTTAGACACACTGTCCAGCGAGTGCAGCAAGGTGGTGGTTCCCTGATGTTTTGGGGTGGCATTATGTGGGGCCGACGTACGCCACTGGTGGTCATGGAAGGCTCCGAAACTGCTTTACGATACCTGAATGACATCCTCCGACCCATAGTGCAACCATATCGGCAGAATATTGGAGAGGCATTTGTCTTCATGGACGACAATTCTCGACCTCATCGTGCACATCTTGTGAATGCGTTCCTTCAAGATAACGACATCGCTCGACTACAGTGGCCAGCATGTTCGCCAGACATGAACCCTATCGAACATGCCTGGGATATGTTGAAAAGGGCTGTTTATGGACGTCTTGACCCACCAACCACTCAGAGATTTACGCCGAATTGTCGTTGAGGAGTGGGACAATTTGGACCAACAGTGTCTTGATGAACTTGTGGATAGTATGCCACCGCGAATACAGGCATGCATCAATGGAAGAGGACGTGCTACTGGGTATTATAGGTAGTGGTGTGTACTGCAATCTGGACCACAAATGCTGAAAGTCTAGCTGTATGCTGGTACAACATGCAATGTGTGGGTCTCATGAGCAATAAAACGAGCTGAAATGTTGTTTGTGTTGATCTCTATTCCCTTTGTATTTAAAGGTTCCGGAACTCTTGGAACCGAGGTGATGCAAAACTTTTTTTGATGTGTGTAGATACACGGTGAACCAAGTAACAAAAACAGTGCGGGAATCTTAAAGAGAAAAGGAAATATAAGGAAAAGAGGAGAGGAGGGGAGAGGGGAGAGGGGAGAAGGTCCGCCCCAAAGGTAAGGGACAAAAGGGGAAAACGTACCCAGCTCAGGAATCCCTCGGGGTCGCCAAATCCCGAACTCACCAGCCGTGAGCCCCTGAGGGTGTAGCATTATCTACGGTGCACCAGAAGTGGTGGGGCTACATACACCCGGCTCCCTTAAGGGCCTTGAGCACAAGGCAGGAGGTAAAAGGAAAAGAAAAAGGCTGACCCCTCACAGAAGGAGGGTATCAGGAAAGATGAGACAAGGGCCAATTAAGGTGGGAAAGTGAAAGACTCCCTAGGCCTCGGATAACCTAATACCGTCGGGGTCGGAAGAGAACAAGAGTTGACCAAGGGAGGTCGACAGGAAAGAAGACTGAGAGGAGCCCGGCACAAGTAAGTGGAAGCAATGCCGGACTCAGCTGGGGTCCCGTGGTCGCCAACCTACGCCCCACTAGATGTGAGCCCCTGGGGGGTAACGAGCATCAAATAATAGATCAAGGGAAATATTGAGCGGTGCATTTCTTATTTTCTACAGGGTCATGTGGTGATATTGATTTCATCCATCTCCATAGTCATGTTGAGTTCTTAGTAACAAATCTAATATTTATGACGATATGAAAATTGTGATTAACGCAACAGCAAATAGACAAAAGCGACAATCACAGTGATCGAACAAAGTTAACTTCCCTTCCAAGGGTCACTTCTTGTCGGTTCCACATCTCTGAACTTAAAAAGTAACAGTCAAATCTAATGCATCTTAAGAGAATGAGAATCCTTTTCCTAGACTTTCTTGCAATGAAGATGTCAATACCGCTACTATCTCTTGGATTGAGACGTGCTTACTGCAGTGTATCGGCATGGTTTGAAAGGTTGAAAAAGCTTTAATTTCAGATTTACTTTCATGGCAACTCTCACCTTGGAAAAAAATTCAATGTAAATATTTGTATACGTTACAAATAGATCAATTATCCTGTTGTCCACAATCAGCCCCCAACAGCTAATAGCAGTCTTTGTTGTTCAAGCTTTCAAAGTGGACCTGGCAACCTTAACCCTCTGAGTGTAGCGATATCAGAGGTGAAAGCCAAGAGTAGCACAGACATTTGCCACACTCCAGATAAAAATTCATAACTTTCTAAATTTATATCCACTTTCAAAGAGCTTTTTTTTCTCTTGTAGGCCTACATGAAAGATATACCTTTGCATACCTTTCCATCTGAACATTCCTGTAGTTAAAATTTAAAAAATAATATATTGAAAAATTTTGAATTCAAACTATGAAAATGAAATTCAAAGGCAGATAGGTAGTAAGGTAAATACACCAATGGTCGTCATGTTAAGACAGATTTATTAACAAATTCACAAAGAAATTTGATACAATGGTCCGGTTAGCTCAAAACAGTTGCCAGCGTTTCGCCCCAGTGTACCAATGGGCTCTTCAGTTGGTTATGGTACACCTCACCAAGACGCGTGGCTAGTACATACTGTGAAGGCCGCTGCAAGGCACAAATGTTGCCACGAGCAGCGCCAATGTACTATGGAAGTCAATACTTCCTTTCAAAAATAATGTTAGCTTACCTAGCTAATCCATATTGGAAATATCTGTTCCCGTAGGAAACAGGATGTAAAATTGTCCGATTGAGCTATGTACATTAACAAATTCACAAAGAAATTTGATACAATGGTCCGGTTAGCTCAAAACAGTTGCCAGCGTTAACTTCCCTTCCAAGGGTCACTTCTTGTCCAAGAGCCCATTGGTACACTGGGGCGAAACGCTGGCAACTGTTTTGAGCTAACCGGACCATTGTATCAAATTTCTTTGTGAATTTGTTAATGTACATAGCTCAATCGGACAATTTTACATCCTGTTTCCTACGGGAACAGATATTTCCAATATGGATTAGCTAGGTAAGCTAACATTATTTTTGAAAGGAAGTATTGACTTCCATAGTACATTGGCGCTGCTCGTGGCAACATTTGTGCCTTGCAGCGGCCTTCACAGTATGTACTAGCCACGCGTCTTGGTGAGGTGTACCATAACCAACTGAAGAGCCCATTGGTACACTGGGGCGAAACGCTGGCAACTGTTTTGAGCTAACCGGACCATTGTATCAAATTTCTTTGTGAATTTGTTAATGTACATAGCTCAATCGGACAATTTTACATCCTGTTTCCTACGGGAACAGATATTTCCAATATGGATTAGCTAGGTAAGCTAACATTATTTTTGAAAGGAAGTATTGACTTCCATAGTACATTGGCGCTGCTCGTGGCAACATTTGTGCCTTGCAGCGGCCTTCACAGTATGTACTAGCCACGCGTCTTGGTGAGGTGTACCATAACCAACTGAAGAGCCCATTGGTACACTGGGGCGAAACGCTGGCAACTGTTTTGAGCTAACCGGACCATTGTATCAAATTTCTTTGTGAATTTGTTAATGTACATAGCTCAATCGGACAATTTTACATCCTGTTTCCTACGGGAACAGATATTTCCAATATGGATTAGCTAGGTAAGCTAACATTATTTTTGAAAGGAAGTATTGACTTCCATAGTACATTGGCGCTGCTCGTGGCAACATTTGTGCCTTGCAGCGGCCTTCACAGTATGTACTAGCCACGCGTCTTGGTGAGGTGTACCATAACCAACTGAAGAGCCCATTGGTACACTGGGGCGAAACGCTGGCAACTGTTTTGAGCTAACCGGACCATTGTATCAAATTTCTTTGTGAATTTGTTAATGTACATAGCTCAATCGGACAATTTTACATCCTGTTTCCTACGGGAACAGATATTTCCAATATGGATTAGCTAGGTAAGCTAACATTATTTTTGAAAGGAAGTATTGACTTCCATAGTACATTGGCGCTGCTCGTGGCAACATTTGTGCCTTGCAGCGGCCTTCACAGTATGTACTAGCCACGCGTCTTGGTGAGGTGTACCATAACCAACTGAAGAGCCCATTGGTACACTGGGGCGAAACGCTGGCAACTGTTTTGAGCTAACCGGACCATTGTATCAAATTTCTTTGTGAATTTGTTAATGTACATAGCTCAATCGGACAATTTTACATCCTGTTTCCTACGGGAACAGATATTTCCAATATGGATTAGCTAGGTAAGCTAACATTATTTTTGAAAGGAAGTATTGACTTCCATAGTACATTGGCGCTGCTCGTGGCAACATTTGTGCCTTGCAGCGGCCTTCACAGTATGTACTAGCCACGAGTCTTGGTGAGGTGTACCATAACCAACTGAAGAGCCCATTGGTACACTGGGGCGAAACGCTGGCAACTGTTTTGAGCTAACCGGACCATTGTATCAAATTTCTTTGTGAATTTGTTAATGTACATAGCTCAATCGGACAATTTTACATCCCGTTTCCTACGGGAACAGATATTTCCAAGACAGATTTAGTCAAGAAAATATATACACATACATTTTGGAAAATGTAATCAACAAAAGCACTGTACCTAACCTCAAACTCTACTCAAGCACTAGGAAACTCGATATAAAAATTATTCGTTGTTGGAAAAAATTACGTATTTAAAAAAAAAAGTGTGTTTTTGCCCTCGTCCTCGGCACAATGTCTTTGGATTCTTCCTATATTCGTCACCCGTTTGCACCAATTGCCGTCACATTGTTAGTTTTCCTTGTCTGCTGTTTATAATGCATTTCTGTCAATTGATGCATAAGACAACGATTTATCGACTTGAAGGCCAACATTTACGAATAAAGCAGTACCAGTAATTGTGTTTTTTTAATCAAAAATGAAATATATAAAAATTAAAAAACGGCATCGGGAAGCGGAAATGGAGGGCAGAAGACATGTTGTTGATTTTGAGTCTTCAGTCCTTTGACTGGTTTGATGCATGCCTCCCTGTCCTGAGATAATCTTTTCATCTCTACATAGCTACCACACCCTACGTCCGAGGTGATCTGTTTTAACATATTCTAACCTTGGTCTACCCCTACAGTTATTGTCCTCGACCCTTCCTTCCATAACTAAGCTTGCTATTCCTGGGTGTCTTCATATTTGTCCTAGCAACCTCTCTTCTCTTCATTAGCAGTCGCCAGAAACATCTCTCCTCTCCCACTAGTCTTAATACCTCGTCGTTTGTAACCCTATCTACCCATCTGATCATCATTCTCCTGTAACGCCACATTTCAAACGCTTCAATTCTCCTCTTTTCTTCAGCGCCAATAGTCCAAGTTTCACTTCCATATAGTGCTACGCTCCAGACAAAGGCCTTCAAAAATTACTTCCTAACACCTAAATCTATATTCGATGTCAACAGATTCCTTTTCTATAGAAATGCTTTCCTTGCCTGAGCTAACCTACTTTTATATCCTCTTTGCTTAGTCCATCACAGGTTATTTGGCATCCTAAGTACAGAAGTCTCCTATTTCCTTTAGTTTTTCACCTGCCAATTTGATGTCCATAGAGGATTCTGATTTACTTCGGCTGCATTCCAATATTTTTGTTTTACATTTATTAATTTTCATCATGAATTCCTTCCTCGAGACGTAGTCCATACCATTCAAAAGATGACTATGTCATCGGCAAATCTCAGAGTTGAAATTACCTCTCCTTGAATCTTCACTCCCACTTTAAATTATTCTACCATTTCCTTCATTGCTTGTTCCATGTAAAGATTGAAAAATATGGGTGATAAGTTGTAGCCTTGCCTTACACCTTTCTGAATACCAGCTTCTCTCTCATGTCCTTCAGCTCGAATGACTGCTGTCTGGTTTCTGTATAGATTGTAGATCACCCTCCTATCCCTGTACTTTATTCCATGAGTTTTCAAAATGTCAAACAATTTAATCAAATCAACGTTATCAAAAGCCTTTTCTAAGTCTACAAATGCCATGAACGTTCTCTTATCTTTCCTTATTCTACCTTCCAAAATCAGCCTAAGACCCTTATTCTACCTTCCAAAATCAGCCTAAGACTTAGTACAGCTTCCCTTGTTTCTACATTTTTCCTGAAACCAAACTGGTCTTCACCCAACTCCGTTTCTATCTGGCTTTCCATCCTCTTGTAAATTATTCTTGACAGGATCTATGAAGCATGAGTAATCAAGCTGATCGTACGGTAATCTTCACATCTGTCAGCTCCCACTTTTTTTCAGGAAATCAGAGGGTATCTCACCTGTCTCATAAATTCTACACACCAAGTGAAATAACCTGATCAGACCTTCATCTCCTATGCAGCGTAGCGACTCAATCGGTATATCATCTATGCCTGGTGTTTTGTTCCTGCTTAAGTCTTCCAATGCTCTGTCAAATTCTGATCTCCATATTAAATCTCCTTTTGCATCCTCATCAATTTCCTCCTCCCTTTCCATTACATGATTCTCAATCTCCTTTCCCTTATACAAACACTCTATGTAAGCTTTCCATCTCTCAACCTTTTCTTCCCTATCTGTTAAGAGGCTTTCCATTTGTGTCCTTCATATTACAGCACTTAGTCTTCTTTTCCCCAAAAGTATTCTTAATCCTTCGATAAGCTGTGTCTACTTTTCTTAATTTCAGACAATTTTCTATACCTGCACATTTCTCTTTCAACCATTCTTCTTTCGCTTCCTTGCACTTCTTGTTAACCTCATTTCTCAGTCGTCTGTATTCTGCTTTCCCCTCTTCATGCCTTACATTCTTGTGTTTCTGCCTTTCATCCATTATTTCTAGTATATCCTGAGTGATCCACGGTTTTCTACCTATTCTTTCTTTCCTAACAATGTTTTCTTCTGCAGATTTTGTTATTTCATTCCTCAAAAGTGCCCATTCGTCTGTTTACGGTTTTTCATTAGTCCTTCCTTTATACTCAACTTGAATTTTTCGTTTACATCCTTCCCTTTCAGTCTGTCTATTGCCCACCTTTTTGGCTTTTGACTTTTCTTCAGTTTCTTCAACTTTAATCTGCATTTCATAACAACCAGATTGTGGTCCGAGTTTATGTCAGCACCGGGATATGTTTTACAATCCAAAATCTAGTTTTGAAACCTCTGCTTGACCATAATGAAGTCGATTTGGTAACGCCCTGTATCTCCTGGTCTCAACCATGTGAATATTCTTCTATTGTGGTTATTGAATAAAGTGTTAGCTATGACCAACTTGTGCTCGGTGCAGAATTCCATCACCCTGCTTCCTCTATCATTCCTTTCACCTAATCCGAAATCTCCTATCTTCCCTTCTCTTCCTTTTCCTACCACAGCATTCCCATCTCCCATTACTAAAACATTTTCATCACCCTTGATATACAGGGTCATCTATTTAAGTCTCGCATCCGATACCGATCACGGCGCGGCAAGCTCCCGCGCTGACACCCGCTCGCTGGCCGGTAAAAAGTGCGCGACTTCTCCCCACTACTTCGCGTTAACATATAGTCATTTAATAGCAATTTCTAGTGAAAATAATTATCTACAAACTTACCTGGTTTTACAAGAAATGTTCAAAGTGTTGTCCGTCAGCTCGCAAGCATGCCTGGCACCTCGTAAACAAGTTTCTAGACACACGGCGAATTTCTTACTGGGTGACGTTCGTTATAACTTGGTGAATATTTTCTTTTAACTCCTCACTTGTATGAGGATTGTTTGCATATACCTTTCCTTTCAGCATTCCCCAGAGGTAGTAATCACATGGATTTAAATCGGGTGATCTGGCGGGATAATTAACTATACGGTCATTGAAAACTTCCCTTATTACTGCCAAGGAGTGATTAGCTGTGTGCGCCGTTGCATTATCTTGTATGAAGTAACCATTGTTCTTTTCTTCGTCCGTGAGTTCATGAAAGAACGGCCTTATGATTAGGTCAATGTAACGGTTAGAATTAATTGTTTCATGGAAAAATATAGGTCCTATAATTCTGCGAGAAGTTATCGCACACCACACTCCAACTTTCACATCATGAAGCGGCCGGACATGCAACCGATGTGGATTTTCAGCGCTCCAGTAGCGATTGTTTTGGCTGATCACATAACCACTTAAGTGAAACCAAGCCTCGTCACTAAAAAATAAAATTTCAGGGTCTACATATCCATCGTGAACCGACTGCAGCAGCCAGTTGCAATACCGAATCCTCGCACCACCATCAGGCTCCCTTAATTTGTGGGCAGCTGTGAGTTTGTATGGTTTAGCTTTCAACAACTTTGTCGCATTACGAGCAGAAGAAAACTACACATTAGTCTGCGCAGCGAGACGTGATAAAGATTTCGACGGGCTTCTTTCCAAGATAACTCCTATTTCATCAAGCTTTTCCTCTGTTAAAACAGTCCGTCTCCTACATCTCTTCTTGTTGTGAACGGACCCGGTGAAGCGGAACTTTTTACAATATCGCGTATTGTGCGCCTATGTGGAGGACGGATACCAGGATATTTCCGAATGAATCGAAAACGGCACTCTAACAGAAGAATGCTTCGCATAAGAAAGCACAATGAATACACGTTGTTCTATAGAAAACATCACTTCGCATAACAAAGCACAATGAATACAAGTTTTATAGAAAACATCACTTTAAGGCAACACATAAACTGTAAAATTGCCCCAAGACTGCACTGTATGTTAGGTCAAATCAACTAGCACTTCACAAGCTTGAATACGCCGGAGATACTGACAGCTTATTGCAACATTGCCGATCGCAGCGCACGTGTTCATTGCGGGGAGAACGCCAAGGCCACCTTGACCGGCCTAGCGGCGCGTACATGCGGTAAATAAAATTATGACCCGGTACCTCAGAATTTCATCTATTTCTTCGTAGACCTTTTCAACATCTTCATCATCAGCTCGACTGGTAGGCATATAGACTTGTACCACTGTGGTGCACGTAGGTTTTGTATTGATTTTTGCTACAATAATCCGCTCACTATACCGAGTCATCGAAAAATAATGCCAACATTTAAAATAACTGTTATAAAATAACTATTAGAAGTAATTCAATTGTTTTAATCTTAAAATGTTCGGAAAAAGATGGATTTTTTTCATACCTTAGAATGTTTCGATATGTGTACCGTTCGTAGCTCTGCAAATGTCTAGTCTGTAGTCTATTTCATGCCACGTACGTGCAATCATTTCAGGAGTAATTGTCAAGCATGAAGTCTTAGCCGATTGTGCAGTGCATTTTGAATTGTTTTTAGAAAATGTAGCTCGGCATTTAATCGAGCAATAGATTTTTTGGGCTCCCGACACAAGATTGGCGGATACGATCAATATTCTCTTCTGATGTTGGTGGTCGGCCTGGCCTAGATTTTTTCTCTACAGTCCCTGCTTCCTTAAACTGATTCAACCATCGAATGACAGCTTTGTAATCAGGTGCAGTTTGTCCTGCATAAGTCCTCTGAAACAACCGCCGTACACTGACTGGTTACTTTGAAACTGCGCTCCAAATCACGCACAGCGCTTTTTGTTGAGCGGTCAACATGGTACTGAACGGCGCGGCGGTCGGGCGGTGCAGTTATGGCGCGCCCCCGGCCGACCTTGGCTACTGCGCATCTAGTGTGCGCGTAGCAAGGTCACGCCCGCTCCACAACAAAACTTACTTTAACCAGCTAGCGTTCAGTGAAAGAATTACACATTTAACATAAAGGGTTTCGGTGCTATAATTTTTTTAAATGTTGGCATTATTTTTCAATGACCCTGTATTGCTCATAATATTCCACGCGTTGTCCAAGTTTCCTACTCAATATGAGACCAACCCCTGCTTGCCCATTGTTTGATTTAGTGCTAATGACCCTATAGTCTCGTGACCAAAAGTCCTGTTCTTCCTGCCAGCGCATTTCACTAATCCCAACCAAATCCAACCTCAAAGTATCCATTTCCCTTTCTAAGTTTTCTAACCTTCCACTTCCCAGCAGACTTCTAACATTCCACGCTCCGATCCGAAGAATGTCTGATTTCTTCTTTGTCAC
Source organism: Meconema thalassinum (assembly GCA_946902985.2). NCBI lineage: Eukaryota > Metazoa > Arthropoda > Insecta > Orthoptera > Tettigoniidae > Meconema > Meconema thalassinum. The sequence goes on along the minus strand of OX336389.2, from coordinate 583,676,621 downwards.
TTCAGTGATGTTAACCCCCTCGAGTAGTCCCCACCCAGAGATCCGAACGGGGGACTAGTTTACCTCCGGATTGGAATTTTACAAGGGAGGAAGCCATCATATGTAATTATGCATAGAGAGGTGCATATCCTCGGGAAGAGCATTACGGCTGTAGTTTCCCGTTGCTTTCAGCCGTGCAGCAGAACGCAGTGTAGCCATTAGTTGGCTTATATTATCAATATCTTAACCGTCTGTAAGACAAGTAAAGAATTTATTTATTCTGAAAGGCTACTACTCCCTTTCAGAATAAGTAATAGAGAAATTCTACTAACAAAAATACTAATCTTCTACTAACAATTATATACCAAAATTCTACGAACGAAAAATAATTAAGTTCCACCAACAACAAAATACTACCACTAAAACAGTGTGTCACCAGGCACACTCACATGCATCCTCACACATCACAGTCTAATGAAACATGAGCTATATCTAGCGACCGGAAAAATTCGCATTTGCAATGAATGCGAATTTTTGTAATATGTGTTAAAACCATTTTTTTAATAGTTTTAAGGTGTTCTGAAGCACTGTGGTACCTAAATTCAAAATGCGAAATTAGTACAAATATGCGATTTTGGTACGAATTCTGCGAAAATGTATTATTTTACTGACGAAAACCACATATTTCGGCGAAATCATGAGAGATACTGCAAATGAAAATGAAAATCCACAGCCTGCTTCCAGTCTCCGACCGGGTCAGGAATGGAATGAATGAAGCCCCCATGTAGCGGCGAGGATATGAACTGTGCCGGCTGCCGAGGCCTGACGCACTCCTCTGGGATACTGCAAATATGATGCATAAATCTTTCGACCACTCTGATCGATATATATAGAAAACTAGTTGATCGATCGCTGCTTGCTGACCTTAATCGATATTTACAATGGGAATAGGATGTATCGATTATTCTCGAAAAGTAAATAAGAGTGCCAAGGAAATAACTAAGTAGATGCAGCATTGTTTTCCTGTTGTTCATACTCTTCGTTCAAAGTTGAAACTGTTTTCATGTAAGGTGCGTGTGAATAGTGGAGAGAAGAGAATCAAGCGATTGTTTAGGTTATGGAGTGCACGACGATAACTGCGAGCAAAAGGGCTCAGCAGTATGCAAATTTGGTTTATATGCCACAGATTCAGCGACAGTGTTTTGTAAATATTGTAATTGCCGAGTTGCGTGGGAAAAAAAGGATAGCATTGCGAAACATGTTAAGTCTGAAAAACACGTGGGTAAGCGACGCGATAACGAAAGTTCAACCCTTGCTGCTAGTACGTCAAGGAATGCAAACTTCTGTGCTTACACAGTTAGATAGTTGTAAACGTTGAAAAATTTCCAGAGATAACTTTTTGAAACACACAGTTGAAGTATTTGCCAAAGCAAATATACCTCTGGAAATGCTCCAAAACTGAGTTTTCAAATGAAGAGCTGCCATGTGTGAAAACTCTACGTGAATTATATTTACCAGGTTAGTTTCGACTTCATTGATCGGGTACGGTTTAGATATTACGACATCGAAACCGCACTCAGAATTGAAGGAGACCGAATTTGAGCGTGATTTCCTTATCGAACTATCTTACCCGTCCCCAATTGATCCAGTAATTTTAAATTATTTTGTTATAATTTGAGGTCTTTCATCCTTTCTAGAAGTTGCATCTTACCACCAGAAAAGAACAGCAGAGGCTCTGATGGGGAAGAACATCAACATAATCTGTGATGGAACTACAGATAGAATGGGCCATTGGGTTTTTATCACCATATTCCAAGTCCCAGCCGGATCGAAAAGAGAGCTGCACGTTGTTTCTGTGAACTACCTTGATGCAGGAAATGCTACAAACTGCTCCCGTGCGGTTTTAGATGCTCTGCGGAGTTATAGTGTACAATATGATGCGGTTAAAGTGTTTGTTAGTACAGTGCCCCCCATACATGACCCGATGTTATGAAACATTAAGAGTGGTCATAGGGGATCATTTAATGCATATACAGTGCAGGGCACATAAGATCAGCTTGGTTGGCAATTGTTGGGTCGCAGTGATGAAAGATTTAAATCATGTGGTTGCGATGGTAAAGTGCATTTTTTAACACAAAAAAGCGAAAATATAATTATTTACATTTCTTAAAATCAAAGTATGGGGCTTCAAAGGAAGCAAAGCTTTTTCCTGCACCTGTCATAACCTGATGGAATAGCTGGTTTCAGGCTGTCTTCTATTTAAGCGCTTACTTTACAGATGTTTACATTTTTCAAGATTTCTGACGTGAAAGACATCAACAACTGTGGTATTAAGTACCTGACCGATCTGACTGACCGAGAAGTGAATAGACTCGCTCCCACAGGGTTTTTGTCACAGATCATGCAGCTGGATTGGTTGACCTCCTTACTGAACTTGAAGGGTCTCTGTATCCTACCTCTCATCTCCTTTACCCCAAATTGCATAACCTTGACATCAGTCTTACCTTAATTTGTGCAGGGAATTTTTCTGCATCAACTAAAAGTGCTTTGATGAAGCTCACTCCTCTAGAGCAGGCTGCAGGTAAGGGACACATTTGTCAAAGCTGCTCATTCTTCAAAGTGAAAGCTAGCCACATTGAAAGCTAAAGACCCCAACCATAAGCATTGTGTCAATTTCTCAAGCTCTGTATCCAAAAAATATAATTTTGAATAACATTGATAAATTAGCTGAGATTGAGAAATTGTTTGGAGTGCTCTCACAAAACTAAATCTGGTCTGGTTACTGTTCTCTGAAAAATGCAATTAAAACCCATATGAAAGAAAGTGAAAAATGTGATATCATGCTTGCATTAACTGCAGTTCAGACAGAGTTCAGCATATTTGCTAAATCCTGTTTTGAATTGTTGTGGACCCCAACGAACAATGTAGATAGCGAGCGTGTGTTGTCCCATTACAACACAGTGGTTACAGACAGACGGTGCAATTTGAAAGAGAGCAATGCTGAAGTACTGACAATGCTTTTCTTTGAGGACTTTTAATTGCATTTCATAAACTTGGAGTCGCTAAAATAATATTACAACGTGATGATTTTTAATTTGTAAATACATGCTAATTTTGAAGAAAATAGATGCTTATTTTGAAACAAACAGATGCTAATTTTTCCGGTCCCTAGCTATAATAAACAATGCAACTGCCACCAGAGACACACACGGGCATGAAAATATCATAATTCTGATCTAAACACATTTATTATAAGTTATTTTTGTATTAAATTAAAGTGCAATAAGAATTGAAATTCGAATATAACCACAAGAACGTGTATTGATGAAGGCTTCCCTGACCGGTGTTCAAGAGCGAATGGTCATTTTTCGGGCTGTTATGCTGTGGGGCTTTTTTTTTCTTTTTCTTTTTTTTTCGGGGGGATGGGAGGCGTAGCCACATAAAACGTGAGACCAGACCATGGCATAACCTAACGTCTGCGTTGAACAATCGCCGAGGGTGTGACAAGATAGACTAAGTCGTTTTCCACCAAATAACAGTAGGTTTTAATTTGATGTGCTGTAATATTGCAGCATGGTTTACTGTCAAATTTTGAGGGATTCGTAAAGACACGACTTGGATTTCCTTTCAGGAAAGATTCACACCAATTCCTCCCTGGCCGCCCATCTTTGAAATGCGAGTCCCTCTTCAATTCTTTTGTGAGGCACTGGACGCTATTTTGCAAATCGGCCTTTGATACCGGGAACCCCACTTTTCCTAGTGAGATAACCCTTTGTTAAAAATGAACTTGGTCCCATCTTCCTCTCTCTAGTTTTTCCTTTAATTTTGTCCGAGAGGGCGTTTCTCGGAACACCCTTCCTCTCCGCGTCCGTTGTAATACTCATGCCGTCGTCCTTAACGACCTTAATAGCAGCTTCCATTTGCTGAATATCTTAGGCTAATTGAGAAATGTGCGTTTCGACATATTGCTTGAAAGCAAAGATTTAAGAATATATTTTTCATCTCAACTTAAAAAGAATCCCCTTTAGCTCACCTAAAAACCCTAGGCCTAGGACCTACTGATAATAACAATAATGTTATTTGTTTTACGTCCCTTTTAACTACTGCGGCTTTTAGAGACCCTGGGATGCCGGAATTTTGCCCCGAAGGGGGATCTATAACATGCCAGTAAATCTACTGACACTGCTCCCTCGCATTTGTGCACCCTCAAATTCCAGATGACTGTGCCAGGATTCGATCCTGCAACAGCAGGTGAGAACTTTACCGCTGAGCCTCGCAGCCAACGTAGACCTACAGCCGTCAAAGAGACAGATCTACATAATAACAGGACACTGTAAATGTTTATTAGTTCTGAAACGTTAATGCAAACTTTAACATTATCGTGCACTAGTGTTCGTCACACATGTGCTCTAAAGATAGTCAGCTATGACGACTATTGGACACTAAGGTCAAAGGACAATTTAATTAATGCAGGGTGCTTCAGAACTACATTATAAGTATATTGCCGCTGTTAGTTAGGTCTTACAAGGAGATATGACAATTTGCCAGTTTTCGTCACAAATGACGAGCATTGGTAAAGTGCTTGTTTTTAACTCCAGTGTTCGTCACCAGCATTTCTAACCTAACTAGGAACGTGAGCACGAAATAGCAAATCGCATATGTTACAGAAACAATTACCAACTATATCACACACTTGTAACATTTTAACATGTCGGAACATAACACATATGCACATAATTAACTCCCGTGCCTGCTTAGCACATGCGAGAAGCAATACGCCGCGTCAAGACAGCTCAACTCGCACGATATGTTTGACGCTTGGAATCACCTATTACATTGCACGCATGATTTTGCAAAGTTGCTCCTTATCGGCGACGAGGGTATGACGAATCTTGTAAGACTTCGTGCGTTGAGGAAGACCCGTTGACATGCTTATTTTTTGTGCTTATATAAGAGAGTGACGACGACTGGCTCAGTGACGAAAACCGGTACAGTTACCTCACTGAACGAGTTCGGCTCACCAATTGATGATATTTCTTGTAGCACAACATCTTAGTAGTCTTCTTTTACAACAAAAAATGGAAGATTTTTGGGTATCATTAGAGATACGGGAAAATCGCAATTGCGATAAATGTGAATTTTACTCTTTTCTCCTTTTTTCAACTACCTGGTAACTAATATGACTATGTATACCCAAAATTTGCGACAAAGTGCGATAACTAAGGGTTCTTGCGAATTATTCCCATAAATGCGATAAATGCGAAAAGTGCCGAATTTACCAATTAATGTTGAATATTATGTTTTATTACATTTTCGCGCCGCAACTTTGAAATTTGCGAGTTCCCAGCAATGAAAATATCGGCTATATAATCGATATTTACGAGTAATAATCGATATGTACGAACATCGATTATTGTCGTGAAAACAATCGATTACGGTAAAAATTAATTTGGAAATGGTGCGTTATTATTGCCGCATAATATCCACTGTTTATCGCCAGTAAAACGATGATTTTGGAGAAATTATTTCGTAGTTTCAGTTGGTTGTGCTAATAAAAGGAATATTCCAATCGTTTGTGCTGATTCTTTTTGAAAATTAGAGCAATAAGGTTATGCTTATATAGGTTTATATCGCGCCGGCCCTCATTTCTTGTATTTGAAATGAAAATGAAAACTCTCAAGTTTGTATCGTGATATGAATAGACAATTTTTGTTAGGCGTTCTCTTTGCTTTGAGAAATGTTGTATAAAATGATGAAAGTATTCTCTACCATGTGTGAGTTATAGGTTATGTTACATGTCGTCCGGCGATTTCTCCGTGAATTCGGATACTGTTTTACAGATTGTCAGTCAAGAGTCGCAGTGTGGTCAGGAAATAATGAGGAAGTAAACATACATTTTATTATTTAGTTAATTATCCATTGTGTGATATTTACACAAAGTTAAGTAAATGTATGATTCACATTATTACTTCCTTTTCAATGAGGGCCATGGATGAGGGGCATTGAATTTCTATTTGCCGGTGGTTTAATGGTCAAATGGCACTTCTTGATTCCTACCTCATAAGATAAGTTATTAAAAGAAATGAATGGAACTTGGCAAGGAGTTCGTAGGAAAACCACACAAAAGGATTTTATAGACATCCTCAGAATTTGAACCAATTCGTCCATCGAGTCCAGGACAGCCTGGTATTGTCGTCAATCCACCTGCCACACAGTAAACTTCGTAAGACAAGCATTGTTGCCTGACCACAGCTCGCTTTATTCTAACAATTGGCACTTTGGTACCAGTGAACTAATAAAACTCTCCGCCGGCCCTCAATATTTGAGTTGCTGCACAACACCTGATATTGTTGATTGCATAATGAGAACATGACCTTTGGATCTTTTGAGCAAAGCTTAGGTAGCCTCGTCTCACGTCATACAACCAACCGACAGCACTTTAACTCAATCTTGCCAATTAGCCAGGTTGATGCCTTTATTTTCAGAAATCTCACATTTCTGAAAAATGTATGATAAGTTTCTATATTTCTGTAATACTGATATTAGGATTTTAATACTTCTAACACTCCCTTAGTAAAAATAAAAACCACACACACACAACAGGAGACTTATATTAAATGCTTATGCCGTTTATCAGAAACACCCATATTTCCAATCCTGCACAATGTTTGAATTAGTTTCCGTGCATATTATTTTGAACCTGTTTATTGTACCTGGTGACGAACTTTTAAATGCTACAAAATGCTAATTTTTTAATTTCAAAATGCTCCAAAATGCCATTTTTCAAAATGAAAGTGCTACAAAATCAATTTCAAAATGCTATTTTCTCGTATCTTTAGGTATATCATTACAAAAAAACTTTAAATATAAACAGTACTGCAAGAAAAAAAATTAAAACAAATTAATATTCTATCGGAGCACTACACTTACACTCGAGGAATGAGTGTGATGGTTGTTACGGTAAATCACTCATCAGGAGTATGGTAACTTCATTAAATCCTGGCAATATGGAGGTATTTTTCATAGTAGCGATATTCCTTTGAAAATGGTTACTTTCTGGACCATCACTAATCAAAACTCTGGGAGCATTGCCCTAAAAGATTCTTTTTCAGAATAGCTATCACTGGCTAGAACCTCGCCGCAAGAGGCTTCAGCTTCATCACAAAGTTCCAATTCACTTTCTGAATCTACATACAGTAATCTTCAATCCCTAAATTATTTATATAATTAGCTAAATCATTATAACATGATCTCGCAAGTCCGCCATTGTTGCTGACATGAGCACTAGAGCCGGGCAAATTGGCTCTATTTCCGATCGGTATCGTAAGTTTCCGCATGGCTAGTATCGTCCCCCACCAAGCACACTCAAGGCCAGGTCTCTCCACTGAACGAGAATCTTCAGTTTCGATAATACCGGTACTGAGTGGGAGTCTCGATAATATCGGAACTCTTTTTCTCAGCGTTATCGACAGTATATATTTAAAGGAAAAAGCAGACTCACTCACGCCGCTGCATGTGTCAAGTCAAAGCCTTCTGTAATAACTCCGGAATGTAAACCATTCCTCGTTCTTACATTTGACAAATTTAAAGCAGTATGAAGTGATACACCCCAGGAAGATCACATTGAATTGAGTTCGCATCTGCCACCTCCCTACCACTCCTACCCTCAGTTACAAATATACTCACACTACTACAGACACCATAATAACACAGGTTATTGGACAACGTTGACACACAAGAACACAAAAATGATCACGATGTTGTAGCCCCTAAAGTAAAATAAACTCAAATAATTGGTGTAGCAGAGAAGAGCTACAAGAAAGTCTCTCGTGTATGACTCGTGAATTTTTAGACCTACTGACTAGCAATTTGCTTTAAAGAATACTTTTAATCTTCTTCTCCACCTTGTAACTGGTTGTTATTAGAGGCAACTATAGTGCAAAAATTGGCTGCGATGGTGAAAATACACTTGGAAAATATTACGCTGAAAAGTTTCAACTAATTTCATCTACTAAAAACTCTGATTTTTTGCTTGAAAACAATACCAGTTTGTGGCATGCGGTGTATTAATCATGTCGGTGCAAACATTTCACTGATTTGTCCATAAATGCCAATGATATGACAGTTTGAGTGAGAATAGTGCGACGGGAGTTGCACTGAGAACACCTCATTACCGCGGGAATGTCACTTCGTCCGATACTCCAAAGTCTCGTTCGATCACAAGGTAATATCGTTGCTCTCTCTACCCATGATGCAACGTGTGAGCACGTGCGTAGGAACGCGATTGTAATGGCGGTGGTTTAAGCATATGGCAAAGCCATTATGGCGAAAGATAAAATCAATCTTATTCTTGAAAGGGAACATTATTTTTTCGTATGCCCGATGACTAGAGAATATTATTCAAACTGGTAGGAGCATTTGAGATAAAGAGAGTCAGGTATCCAACGCAAAAGTTTTCACTGTGTATGTTTGCACCATTTTCCCTCAGTGGCTCAGTGGCTGAATTGGTTACGCGCTGGACTCGTGAATAGAAGGGCCGGGGCTCGATCCTCGGTAGGGGAAGTGATTTTAATTTTTGTTTCGTTACGTTTTACTGTTTATGACCACCACTTTACCAGTATCTTACTACAAAAATGATACGACAGAACACAGTTGCATCACAGGGGCTTTAGTAATATAGCGAGTGCATGAATTTTCAGGTTTTATTACGAGAAAGTTTCACACGGTAGTGCTTGAATGTGGCACTACAAGAAAAGATCTTAATATGTAGCCTACACGTCAAATAGAATTTTCTTTTGCTGAAATTTAATGACCAAAAAATACCGACTGACAATCAAAATCTCCTTCCATATGTTATTAGGATGATATGCTCAATATACCTTGGGTAGTCTGTTAATATGATATCGTTGAAGTTGAGTGGATTCTTCCAATTCGCAGACTCCAGTCAACGGAATGAACAATTTCCATTGAATCCTTACACAAACAAGCCTCAGTGCCTTCAGGCAGCGCCATATTGCCCAAGCGAGAACGAGCAATAATGTCGAGAATAATCGTTATCGAGCCCACATTATCGGTAATACCAGTTCCGGAACCATCATTTCCGTTTTTTATTCTCGTCCAACGAGACCGATCGGAACTCAAGAGCTTTTTGCCCGGCTCTAATGAGCACAACATGACCGGACAAGAGATTAATTTCCTTTAAAAATTCGTAACAAGAGAACAAATTATTGCATGCAGCTTCTAATGGAAAATTCGGAAACTACACACCTTTCTTGATAAGAATGCACCGATAAGTGCTAGTATCTACCGGGGAGAAGATGAATTACTTAGGTTTCAATATGACTTTGCAAGAGGAATGCAATATCATTCCTGGCATTTTCGGCATATCCACGGAGGGACGATATATCATTCCTTGGAACTCAAAGAGTTAACATGACATTTGTGCCCTCGCACAATACCTTTGAGGTATGACATTTTTGTACCACACGGTACCATGCTTCCCCTTATAGCTAACGGGATTACCTCTTTATCAATTTCATGCGAAGATCTATTGGAAGACATATCTTCATTGCCCGACGAACAATTGCCCTGCTTGCCATCACTTCTGTGATCACTCTCATAAACCAAGTCTATATCTGACTCGTGACTTCCATCCACAACTTCATTTTGTTCTTCACCAAGTAAAACACAGATATAATTGTCAGTCTAACCATTGCGAACTGTCCAGCAATCAATAAGGAAACTTGAGTTCGCTAAGAAACTTGCGTAAGGATGCGTGCTGAGTAAAGACTACACAAGGGTGACATCAGCATATAAACGTGTCGACTCTAGCAAGAATGAACTCAAACAAATTGCAATTGCAGCAAACTGGGAAAATAATGAGGGATGAAAGTCAAATTATCAATTAGACCTGGAAGTGTATACAATTCATATGTCCATGGGTGCGTCCTTGCAAGTTAACTAGAAGCATATGATGCATATTATGTCACATAGTTCAGCCCATCAGCATATTGTTGCATTAACTCTCCAGTACTTCATAACCTTGGAATCATTAACTTCAATAAACTAGTGTCTCAAATTGATCTGAAGTTCATACTTACCTCTATATTGAATTTGTAGCAATCAGGTGGAGTTATTGGACCAGCAGCTTTGAAATTAACAGTTTTGATTGAAAAGCTGAGAGTTGCTCTAACTAATGCAGAGAACTCTATTTTTATACTATGAGACTTCATTAAATATTTGCTGCTAAATGATGATTTTGATGCCATTGATGTCATATTCACACATTCTGAAAAGAAAAGAAAAAGTATATTTGAATTAATAATAATAATAATAATAATAATTTCAATTGTATTAAATACTAATTATACACAGTTTGTGATATGTCTCATGAATCAGATGGGAACTCCAGTACAGATTATTTGCGAGACATACCAATTATTATTTAATAGTAGTAGTTGTTGTTTTAAGGGGCAGAACTACGAGATTATCTGCCCTTCAATTATTATTTATAACATATATTAGGGTGGTCCTTATTTTGGAAAAGTCCCGATTATATCGAGTGCTCCCCTAAATCAAATGTAGAGGCCGAAAAAATAATTATGATGCAAAAATGTCTGTAAGAAAAATAATAAACCCTCCCCCAAGCAGGTTGATTTAAATGGGATTTAACATGGGTTTTCAGTTTTAAGGATAAACCAAGCATTGAGCACTAGATTTCCATCGGTTCAAGGTGAAACTTGGTATCCTTGGGTTGATACCGCTGAATCCGATCATCATGTCAAAAACAATTTTGACTCATGACAGCTGTCAAAAAAGCGGTCAATAAAAATTAAGTTTTTGATTATTCAAAATTGTAAATTTTTTATATTTTAACACAAATCAAGTAAAGTTTCGTCGTAAAAAAACGGTGTTTTTTGCTAAATAACAACTGTCAATTTGACGGTGTTATGCATCATGCAGCTATGCGCCAATTCTTAGTTTTGAGCAAAACGCGTTCAAAGATTTTTATACTTAATACCATCTAAGAAGATGCATTTTAGTCCAGATAAATCAATATTTGGCAGTGATACATACTGTATTGCGCGTAATGTTCTTATCCACTCAAAAACTCACTTGGTGCAATATTTTCTTTGTTTTTCTCAAATTTAACTTAGCCGTATTTGCAGTTTGCTGACCGCAGTTGCACATCAAGCGGCTAAGCACCAATCTGTGGCGGTTAACGTGTTGATGCTTAGGGCTCAGGGTTTATGTAGTTATGTAACAACAAGTTAAGTGCTACTTTGTGAGATTTTGTTGTTAATAACCAAGAACCGGTAACACAACATTTGATTTTCAATAGCCTACGTATTAGTATTTTATTACATAAGAATTTCACAGAAACATACAGTACATTAATATGACTATATCAATAGTGGAAAGTGTTAACTTTCAGATTTTAAATTCAATACAATCTACTCGTAGTTACAGGAAAACAAATCTCTTTACACATTGCAATCACACGCAATAGTTTCTTCAATTATCACACATTTTCACTTAGCAGTGTTAAATCAAGGTTTTCATCGAATCCATCTATATCATGTGTACCACCTTTTGAATACAGGTTTTCATAGAAACCTTTACAGTCACTTGGAATGAGATGCATGATGCTCTTCAAGTCTTGCAGTTTGGGTTATGATATTGGCTTCCCATTCGGCCACAGGAGTTCCAGATTATCATCCAGGAATATATTGTGATCACTCAGACGTGAAGTGCTTCTCCTTTTCAAACTAACTTCTTGACCCTCGTTGTTGTAAGAATTTCTCATAATGAGAGAATATGGATTTCTCCCTTGATCTCAATTTCCCTGGTTTGGAGCCAACTCATAGCCTTACCCTTAACATCCTTCTTCCAGTTCCTTATCTTCTTTTATAAACTAGCAGATCCAACGAAGTCTTCATTCTTCATCTTCTTTACAATCATCTTATTTTTGTTACAGCAATTCTTCATTACTTGCACGTAATCATCCGGGGTGTACAATCGCTGCTGATTCTTTAAGGAGCACTCTATATCTCCGAAGTCATCATCGTTGGATAAGAAACTGTGCCCAGGTATTAGAAATTTCATTTGAATGGTTTCTAATGTTGGATGTGAAGCCAGGGTACTCTTCATCATAAGCACAAGCTTTATGTTCCTGTTCTGCCCCCCACAAGAATCAGACCACAATATTAAATGATTCTTTCCCTAGTATACATTTTCCAGGAGATGTTGTCGAAGACAAGACCCTACTTCTTGTGGTCCACGACCAGCTTGCCCTTCTAAACAGACATAGCAGTAGCCTTTATTTGAACCCCCATCGTGAACTCCACAGTTGTACAGCCTCAATAAGCGTACAATATCAGTGGAGATTCTTGGTAAAGGTAAAGCCCGCTGCAGGTCAAATGTCACGACCGCTATATCTCTGTCCTTAGCAGCATGCTTCGTATCATTCTTCATTTCTGAACGTGCCATTTCTGCCATTTCTTGATAGATCTCCAGATGTTGCCTTAGATAAAGCGAATCCTCATGATCATTCAGTTGAGCATTCAGAGAATCGCAAACATTACAGGTGTCTTTCTTCCATGCTTTGTGCCTCAGATTGAATTTAGAATAAAATATTTTCTTATAGGAGGAAAGTGACACAGGCTCCAAATATTCACTTTTGTATAGGCTGTACATGACCAGAATGGTGACATGTGATGGGAGAAAGTCACTACTTGTCTGTGCTCTGCAATAGTGTGACTTATACCTAGGGAATTGATTTTATGTGGCTGATTACTTGCTGATTAGCTGGAAAAAACGACTTGGGATGTCGCTTAGCCGGATGTTACAGAACGCCATAACAATCTTAGTGAAAATAAGGCAGATAGACTGTTGATGCAAAACTTGCAACCTTGTATTATGAGAATGGCTCTTACGTGTTTCTTCAATTACAACTGTGTAAATTCAAACACAGCTTTGTCAGTATTCGAGCAGTTAGTTCGACCACTTAGGCGATAGATGGCGTTAGTATTCAGTTTTTCGAAAATTGTCACTTAGCCGGTTGATGTATAACACCGTCCAATTAAGCGGTCAGAATTGTCAAGAATCTAAAGATTTCAGTAAATAAAGTGGAAAAATTGTTAACTTTTGCTGCTTAGGATGGTGACCGATTTTGTTGATTATCCCCATACACAAAGTGATACAAAACCAACAAAATTGATGCGATTCTTGACAAAGAAAGAGATTTTTTTGTTAACACTAAGTCATTGAATATTTTCAAAAGATTCAATCTTGCGACAAACTTTCTTGAGATTCAAACATCTGAATGGATAAACAAAAGGTTTTTGGTAGCTCAAGCTTTCGTCAAAAATTTGAAAGTTATTAATGATTGTGCAGAACGAATGGTCCAACTGATGACAGATTTTAGATGTAAATTTACTAAAGATGAGAAGCAGCTTCGATACATTTTGCAAATTGTTAATGATCACAAAAAAGACCTTGAGAATGTAAGGGAATGCTCGTAAAAACTGTGTGTAAATTAAATAGTGTTTAAGTTTATAAATAAAAAAATAGTAAAAAAAAAACAATTTTCACGGATATTCATTTCAAAAACCATTATACACATTGAAATGTTTAAGTCGAATATTTATATAAGACCATTTTACAATTAAAATAATTATTAGTTATAAAATGACACTAATACACTGACGAAAATGGAAATTGCAACACCCCGAAGGAGTGGTGCTACATTGCTGCAATTGAACACGCAGGACGAGTGTTTGGTTGTGATTCGATGATTACACTTTCGGGTCCCTCTGACCACAAGTTTGGACAACAATCAATACAGGATGTGCCCACCACGAGCTGCAATACATTGATGAATTCGACAAGGCATGGAGTCAATAAGGCCCTGGATCGCTTCCTGTGGAATTGTGGCCCATGCTTGCTGTACTGCACGGGTCAGTTGTTCCCGAGTTGTGAGTGGCTGAGGACGGTTGGCCAATTGTCGACCCATCATGTCCCACACATGTCCAATAGGACTGAGGTCCGGGGATCTGGCAGGCCAATCTAAGGTTGTGATGTCGTGGAGAGCTTCTCTGGAGATGCGTGCAGTGTGAACCCGGGCAATGTCCTGCTGAAACATCCCATTAGCAATGTTCGCCATCATAGGGATAATAAGGGCGTGGTGGCTCAGCGGTCTAGCTGAATGCTTCTCACCAAGGCGGTCCGGGTTCGATTCCCAGTCAATGCATGTGAGATTTTCGAAGTGAAATGCAATGTCCTGTGGTTCGGATTCCACGTAAAAAGGAGGTCCCGTGGCTCATGATCTCGAGATTAACGGTCACGTTAAACTACAAGCTTCCTTCCTTTTCCTTCATAGGGATAACCCCTGGATTGAGTACCCTATCAACGTACTGTCGAGCAGTCATAGTGCCCTCAACAAGCACTAATTGTGATATCACATTAAAGCCTATCGCTCCCCAGACCATAATGCTTGGTGTTGGCCCTGTGTGCCTCTCGACAATGAGGTCTGGGCGGCCCCTCTCCCCGGTACGTCGGCGCACACGATTCCTGCGATCACTGCGAGAAAGGCAGAAGCGCGATTCATCACTTAAGACGACTCTATGCCATTTGTCGACCCACGTCGATCGTTCTCGACACCAGGCCAGCCTTACACGTCGCTGTTGTGGGGTCAATGGAACACCTTCTGCAGGGACACGGGATCGTAAGCCAGCTGCACGCAGGCGATTACCAACTGTTTGTTGTGTAACGTGGGGTGCCACAGCTGCTCGAATTTGCGCTGCTGTTGCATAAGGTTCCATCCGGGCCATCAAAATTATGTGGCGATCCTCTCTCACTGTTGTCTGTCGCGCTGGGCCAGTGCCAGGTCTACGAGTGTGGGTACCTTCATTAGACCACTGCTGCCATACACGTTGTACCGTAGATGCCTGTTGGCCAACACGTGCAGCGACAGTCCTTAGCAATAATCCAGCCTCACACAGCCCAATTATCCGAGCCCTCTCAAACGGCGACAGTTGTTGATAGCGTGCTCTTCTCTGTCGTCGAGGTATGTTTGACGGGGAACACTTCACTGCACAGACTCCTTATACTGGAATTGATTACGCCACGACCAATCACGTGGGGAGACCTATAGCAACAATCCAATGGGTCTGAAACTTTGATCGTTAACCATCAAAATAAGATGGCATCGTTCCATATCTTGAAAATCAACACAAACGACCAATGCCTTCATGGTGTTGCAATTTCCATTTTCTTCAGTGTATATAGTTTTCAATTCAAAATGTTTATTGACAACTGTCATTTATGTCAAAATACAGACATTTATTTCGAAATTAACATCTCTCCTTACAGAAATTGAAAAAACATTTAAAGTTTAATTGAAACTAAATTGACATGTAATTGAAAGTATTGAAGTATTGAAAAAAAAATGACAGTTGTCATTTAGCAAATATGACTTTTTACGACGAAACTGTACTGTGTGTTTGAATATTTAAAAAAAAAAAGTTTTATTTGTCAAAAAATGAATTTCTATCGACAGTTTATTTGACAGCTGTCATGAGTCCAAACTCATTTTTGACATGATATTTGGATTCAGCGGCATCGAAAACCTAAGAATACCAAGTTTCACTTTGAACTGATGGAAATCAAGTGCTCAACGCTTGGTTTAACCTAAAAAAAACTGAAAACCCATGTTAAAACCCATTTAAAATTCAACCTGCGTGGGAGATGGTATATTTTTTTTCAACTCTTTTTTTCAGCATCATAATAATTTTTTTGGCCTCTACTTTTGACAATCTGGACTTTTCGAAAATAAGGACCACCCTAAAATAATATGTAGTAAACAGTATTCTAAGTACACCGACAAATTCCTGAGAGGGCTTCCTGACTGGAAATTGAGCAAAAGAGTTCATATCAATATATGTCCAGAAATGCAACGTTGCCACAGTAGACTTCATTCTCTTGTAACTTCCTGCAGGACCCACTGCCACTGCTGCTTGAGAATGTGCCTTTGACAATACAACAGGTCATGGGCTGCTGCACGACAGAGTGACAGCCTACTTCCACATTACTGCTCGCCGACACCTTGGCAACACCTCCCCTAACGTTGGATTGGACGCAAAAGCCCTGTTGCATGGCCTGCTCGATCACCGAACCTAAACCCCCTTGATTTTTCTTGTGGGGGCATTTGAAAAGCATTGTGTATAGTGCACCTGATTTGCAGACCGCGAAGCATGTGATGCTATTCGGGTACAAGCCAGAACATTTGAACCAGTGAGCCAATCCATGATGCGACGTGTGAACGCTTGCATTGCATCCATGGAGGCCACTTTGAACACCTGTTGTAACATGGCTGAGTTTCAGACCACGTGCTGTTCCGAGACTACTTGCTGTCGTTGCATACTCGCAATCCATTTCCAGACATACGAAGGACATTCAATATATAATGCAACACATTCTTTTTCTAAAAGCAGGTTGGTTTTATTGAGGATTCAAATACACCATCCTTTGGTACAATACTCTATTTTTCAACATAGTCTCCGTTCAATGCTATGGCTTTACGCCATCGTAATGCGAGGGCCTGTATGCCTGCATGGTACCACTCTACTGGTCGATGTCGGAGCCAACAAACAGAATAACCCCTTCAGAATCCCAGAAGACCGTAGCCATGACTTTACCAGCTGAGGGTACGGTTTTGAACTGTTTCTTCGTGGGAGAGTTGATGTGGCGCCTCTCCATGGATTGCCGTTTTGTTTCCGGTTCGAAGTGATGAATCCATGTTTCATCACTCACCTGTGACAATGTTTGACAAGAAATTGTCACCTTCAGCCTCATAACAAGCAAGCAATTCCGCACAGATGTTTCTTCTTTGCTCTTTATGGTCTTCCATTAGGTGTCGAGAAACCCAGCGGCAACAAAGCTTTGAATACTCCAACTGGTCTCCATAGACATTGTGCAAGCGCCTATGAATATCTGTGATGCCCTGGTTTTCCGCCAAAAGATAGTCAGCCCTTCCAGCATTGCTGCTGGCCTGCCTGGATCGCTTTTGCTCTGTTTGGTATGCACCTCTGTTACAGATGCCATTTTCAAGGCTAGTTGTAGTGCTGCTACCAATCGGAAAGTAATGGAACTCGACGAGATGAAGCGGAAATATTCAAAGATGTCCCAAACAAAATAATTATAATAATAATACTTCTTCTCCTCCTTCTTCGTATCCCTTGTGCCTTCAAGCGTTGGGGTAGCCACGTTCTGTCCATCTCTGCCACTCCGATCTATTTTCACACAATCTCTTCATTTCCAGCATTGTTTTCCCTCGCTTCTGTCCGATTTTCTCAATTCTGTCATCCCAAGTGGTACGGGGTCTTCCTCTTCCTACTCTCCCTTCCACTCGCATTTCAAAAACCTGCTTCGCTTTTCTCTCTTGTTCCATCCTCCTCACATGTCCATACCACTTCAACTGACGTTCCTCAATCACCATACTTATCGCCTTCTTTTGTCCTGCTTCTTCTCTGATTCTCTCATTCCGGATCCTATCGCTTCTAGTCCTCCCCACTGCTCGCCTTGTATACTTCATTTCAGTGGCAGTGATCTTACTGAGATGCTTGTCTTGCAGTGCTAAACTCTCTGTGCCATATAGGGTGATCGGGGCCATAACAGTGTTTTAAATCTGCATTTTGGTCTTGATGCTTATCTCATTCTTCCCTACTATTGTATTATTCATCTGATAGTAGGCTGAGATGGCTTTTTTAGTTCTATTGAGTACCTCTTGCTCTATTTTCCCATCACTACTTAATATGGTGCCAAGATATTCAAAAGTTTCTACTTTTTCGAGAGGTCATCCTCCACAAATTATGTCAAGTTGTTGTTCCTGTCTGTCCAGTTTTGAGACCCACATTACTTTGCTTTTATCTGTATTCACTACCATTCCTTTTCTTTCCAATTCTTCATACCATTCCACCACGGCCTGCTGAAGTCTTTCTCGTGTATCAGCAATCACTATTATATCATCTGCATAGAGGAGTGCTTGCAAGTATACAGGTCTTAGTCTCCACATACCAAGCTTGGTCCTATGGGTTCGCCGCTTACATATTTTTGTTATTTCATCCAGGACGATATTAAACAGTAGAGGGCTGAGGCTATCACCTTGTTTTACTCCTCTCTCCATTTGGAATTCTCCAGACATTTCACCATCTATACGAACTATTCCCACAGGTTGCTGGTATACAGTCTTCACAGCATTTAACAGTCTCATTGGTACCTTCTTCGCTGCCAGTGCCTCCCATATGCTCTTCCTCGGTACAGAGCCAAAAGCTGCCTTCAGGTCTAGAAACGCAAGGTACAGGTCACGGTTTTTGGCAATGCTCTTCTCTATTACTGTTCTAATTGTGTAGATGTGATCTTGTGTCTGACGTCCTGGCCTAAAAGCTGCCTGCTCCTCTTCAATGTCATTTTCCACCGCCTTCCTAAGTCTCCTTTCCAGCACCCGAGTGTAGATCTTGTACGCTACAGATGATAGACAGAGAGCGAGGAACTTGCCGTACTCGGAGGGCAAGGACGAGGAGTTCATTCCAAATTCATATCGAGACGAGACAAGACCGCGAGTGTAGAAACAAGTAGTTTCTAGAACAGTGCCACGCATCACGAAAGTGGAGAGGAGGAGTGTGAAGTCAGAAGGCTGTGACTTGCGGAGCAAGGGACATTCTTACTAAGACCAGCACAGCATATAGACCAGCGATTTTGAAACACAGCTTGTTACTACGGTATTACAATACGAAGCTATTATACATCTCACGCAGATAGATGCAAACGATTCACTTCAGGAAAAGAGCTTCATTATTCCTACAATTCAGCTCATACTTGGGAACTATACAGAATGCAGTTTATGAATTGGCAACGGGGAAGTTATATAGGTGTAATCATTAAAATGAGTATGACTACGTGCTAAGATGCACATTATAGGGAAGTAGAAACTACAGAAATGAAGAGTTGAATCCAGAATTCCACAACATGGACGGCGCAGCTGAACATCTACGCGATGCGCAGAAATGCAGAACAAATCTATACTTCTTAACACGAGTTCATATACATCCAGTATACTCTCAAAGACTCTTATAGAACAATCTAATTTCAACCTTGAGAAGCGATGTCGGCGCAGTGAAGGGGTAACGTCAGAAGATCCAGACAACTTGCGGGAGACGAGCGAAGGAGTGAGGAAGAGACTTGCTGTTACACGGAGAGGTCGCTAACCCAGTTATGTCACCGACCTTGTCCCACTATGAGAGCTATCCAGCAGGCCCCGTCACAACCGGTTCGCTCAGCTGTGGGGGTTTTCTTCACACACACATTTGGCTGGCCAGACGAGACATGATACATCAGAGACCGTCTACAACTCAAGGTAGAGAAGAGATTGATTTATATTTAGTAGAATTGTAGTCATGTTCTGTGTTTATCCTAATTGACCAATCGTATAATTTTGTCATTGTATTTAAAATTGTGTAGATTTTAATCCAGTATTTCAGTATTTTCTTAGGAGTCATTTTCATTGAAAATTTCCGTCATTTGGACAAAATTTTATTTGCGTATTGCAGTTGTTAACGTTAAATCATTTCAATATAAAATCTTTTAGAATTATAGATACTTGCGTTAAATTAAATAAATCTGTTTTATGCGCAGCGATGGAACGTATATTGAACAATTTAAGTACCGTATATTCAAAAAGCTATGTCACGAAGTGACAAATATTTCGACAACTCAAGATGTTGATTCGAGTGTCAGAAATTTATTTTAAACCAACCGTGAACAAAAATGGATTGTTACACGTCACAAAATCTGATAAAAGATAGTCCAAATACTTGGAGAGGAGAAGACTGGGCAAGGGTGGAGGCTGAGAGATGGTGGGAAGACAGAAGACGTTGGAGAGGCTTGTGTTCCAAACAGACCCGGCCAGTGGCTGGAAACTGTGCAAGATGATGATGATGAAATACTTGATAGATAATTAAATCAATGAATACCAAATTCACTGTAATGAAACGGATAGATATGTAGAACTATGCTGTAACGTAATAAATCAGATTTCCTAGTAACAAAGGGATTTCAAGAACCTTTATATATATGTCCAATAAAACATTTAGAGCATTAAAAAGCCTAGATAAATTTGTTAAACAAATATTCCACGAAGATAGTTAAGACATAAGTATATTCACAAACAATGAGGACACACTTATATCATTTGTTAAATATGAATTCTTGCTGACAATTCTTTGAAAGTTGCAATAATGTTATAACTGAATTTAAATACATGAAAAGGAGTTAAGAAAGTTAAATCACAGGGTGATATAAAAGTAACTGTACAGAAAGTAATTACAGAATTGAAGTTATAGGCACGATGAAATTTTGTATAAGGATATAGGAGATTGTTAAAGTTTGTTTCTTGAACAATATTCACAATTATCGTGGATATTTAATAAAGTCACTAATTTTCTTTGCATTAATTGAGAAAATGCACTGAAATGGGAGTTTAGATTTGGAATACCGTGCAAGAAAGGAATCGTAGACGTAAATGAGTTACGTATTTTCACGAAAGGAGACTGAGGAGTCACGTTTCCTAGTTTTGATCACAGCGAATGTGACATTGTTTAATTGTATTTGAGGCAAGTTCTGTACAGGGTGTTTAAGAAATAATGTGATTGTTGTATAATTTTGGAATAGGAGTGAGGAATGTAGGTCAAATGCCATGCACTTCGAATATTCACGTTTATCAAAGAAAATGTAAGCCGAGCAAAGAATTTCAGGAATTTTTCGAGATTTAATGATCAAATGGGAGAAGACAAAATTAGAGCAGTGCTGAACTTAAATGTTTGTCACCTATGTTCTCTTGATTCAGACTAGTATTTATACTTTCAACCGATAGAGTTACGGTGTTTGTTACGGAAGTTTGAGTTGTAAAGGCTCGTTTATATTATAGGTAATTAAATCACTTCAACGCAGTTAAGTGAATATTTGTGCGAATCACGAATAATTGTACATATAGATATATATTTAATACTGAGAAAATGTTGATCTTATATATTTAGATGTGGAACTACGGTTCAAATATGAAACGCAATGTATAATATAGGGTAATGTTTGAAACCACGCCGTTTTATAATTTTCTCATATTTCAGTGGAGTACCGAATTCTCCAATCTTTATTTTCAGGACATGTTGTATTAATGCCACGTTTTTTAGTTTATTTTGAGTTTTTATTTCTTGCAGTGTCAAGTAGACACTAATGATAGATATGCAGTCAGGATATGTGTGTATTTTCTTAGCACAATAAACGGCTGGCGCTCTTTAGCGAATTAGCCAATTTTTATCTTAGCTGACATCGTTTTCATTTTGTCATCGCCGAAAATAGTACTGCTAGGTAAGATACAGGCGCTCACTATAGACAGACCTTATCACCCCTCGAGATTGGAGTTTCTCGATTTGCTTAAATGTAAATGCTAGTAGAAATTTGTATCTACTCTGGTAGTACTATTTTCTTTTATAGATCTACTCTGTGTGTTCCTGGAATTCCCAATTTTTACTTAGCAGACAATGGTAAGTTGGTGAGCTGGGTAGCTACGTGTCTGCAATCCTTTACAGTGCAGCGGATATAGGTACTGATTGGTGAATTCGGGCGCAGTACCAAATGAAGATGTTGGTCATGTTTAAGATTAAATATATTATAACTGATAACGAGAAACTTAAAAATGAAAGGGAAAAAACAATAGAAACATGTCAAAATGAGCATTTCACAAAAGAGACCATACTACATAGTGATATAAATTGTTATATCAGTGTGGTGGCTATGATAAGTTTGTTACAAATACTGTACTACTGTTTAGGTGATATTTTTCGATGTGACATATACTGTGGACAGTGGTTTGCTATTCATGTTAGACAATTCAGGAAGTAATTCATAAGTAGTGATGGTATAAGGTGGCATAATTAATCCTTAGAAACCTTAGCTATTTATACATTATGTTTTACATATTTAATACTTGTTATGGCTCTTGTGCATATGTGAGAGACCTGACACCTGAATCTTGCAACATGATAGGGGCTCAGTAGAGTAATTTGAAATAACTAATATTAAAATAAGGGATACCTGCGAGATATTCCAAGAACGTATTTTGCACATCATGCATATTAATTTTTTTTGATTGCACCAAGCTGATAAGGGATATATTAATTTGCTTTAAATAAGAGCAATAAACGGTTTAGTATGTACTGTATACTAATCAACACACATTTTAGTGTATACTTGATATGCTGTGGTGTAATCAGTTTGTAGTTTCCTTGTGTTAAGTGATCAACTCTGATGTGCATTATTATTTATTAGATTGTATCTATAGGTATATACATATTATCACTACACCATTTTGTGAGGTTATTGAAAACTGAAGTCTACCAAAAGCTGGTTTAGAGTCTTTGCGTATGGTAAATGTAGTGGTGTCATTTACTGCTATGTTAGTGTACATGTTGGTTACATCGAATGACACTCACCTCATCCTAGGATCCATTTTTGGTGAACCTAGTTTATTCTCTAACTCCGCTGTGTTTTGGACCGATTTGTCAATGTTGATAACCACCCTGTCCTTTAATATTTTGAGTAGTTTTTTCTTAATAATGTGGTGCATTTCTGCAATTGACGATTGGTCTTACCTGGCACTCATCCTAATGTATTTTCGGCAAAGAACTTAACGAGGGCAATTTTGGGTTCATGTTGAGTGGTTGTATTTTTCTGCCTTCGTGAGAATGTATTAGATTCCATTTAATGCACTTTTAATTTGATTTTCAAATTTATAGGTGGAGCCTTTTTCTCTCTCGACAATTCCATTCGTGTTCACAATATCTAATGTTTTGTTTATGTACTCCACTTTATCCATAACTACACTGGCATTTCCTTAATCTGCTTTTGTGTTAATTAGGTTTTGTTTGCTTATTTTCTGTTTCAATGACTTCACCGTATTCCCTTGTGTTTTGCCGATTTTGTTACTGTTGCTTTCTTCCTTACTTCTTTTGGTGGCTAGAGTTTTTGTTATGTCCTGTTCTTGTTCTAGTAAATTGTTACAGGCTATCTCAATGTCTGCTATCAATTGCTTAACCCTAGAACACCACACTCATAAAGTACATTCGTAAATACCACAGTGGGGTATGACCGACCCAGTGTAGTTGTAGTCATTTATATCGTATGTGGCGAATTTCATCACTTGTTATTATTCTAGCTGTCTACTTTATAGTTAGAGGATACCGGAATATGATTAATTAGATATCTGTTGCTTACAAATTTTAATTAATAAAATTACGAACACAATGAAAGCAATTACAGCCTGAATATTGCAGAGGTACATTAATTTTATTTGTTACTACTGTGGACAATATTTCTCAAGTTTTCGGGTAAATTTGCAGTAAACATATAAAATAGTCACTTGGAACAAATAGCACTGGCAGTTTTCCTTAGCGAGTGTTTACAATATCCTTCACAAGAGACGCAATCGCACTCCATGGTTCAGTGACTGACAGAATTGCGACTTGAACCCGGGACTTCGATTTCAACTTGGGTGTCGCTTTCATATTCTGCAATGAATTCCCTTTCGTATTCACTATCCTCAAAAACATTGTAAGATTCGAAATCTGAGTGACCACCAACATCCTGTTCACTGTCACTATTTTCTGACAATAATTCCCAGAAATTGCAATCGGGCAGTCCTTTCTTGGTATGAGCTATTTCACACACTATTTCTAACACTAAGTAAGTTAATCTCACCTCGTCAATTACCTATCAAGAACTGCAGCAGTAGCAGGATGTTATGACACACCAGGAAAAGACAAGTGCAAATACCACACTGGGGTCTCGATGACCCTGACCTATATGTATTTCTGTCTCAAGAAAGTTCTTGTATGCTGATGGATCTGAATGTCACTAGCCGAGGGTAGTGAGATATTATCCTAATTTGCAAACATGTCTTAGTAGAGTACTGTTTCACATAAACAAAATATTCAATAGTATGTTTTTCACAGGGTCGCTCAGACCCCAGTGTGGTGCTCCAGGGCTAATGTTATGGGTAGTGTGCTTATCCATGCAGTTATACTTCAAATCTTTCTCTAGTAAATTCATTTCTTCTTTTGTGAAAACATTTGTTCTGTTATTCACCCTAATGTGAAAATTGACTTCACCATTACGAATGTTTTGTCCATTGGACTTATTATTTAGTTTGTTTTCTGACCATCTTAATTTTCTAATGAATCCTGACTTCTAATGGCTTGTGTTTTGATTGCATCATGTTGCATTACTTAGTTGCAATTGAATGTCATATACTGTAGTTGTCTGGTAAGTTTTTGTTTCCATATGTTTGCAAACCTAATTTGTTTTGTTTTTTTATCCATAGGGTCTTCGCTTATTTAACTGAAATGATCGCTGATGGTGTTTTCCGTGTTAGTTTTTATCAGTAAATATTTCAGGGTTAAATTCAATTCTTAACACTTTTTGTTCAAACAAATATTTTTGTATAATTTCATGATTTTTAGCTTCAGTGATTTGAATCTTTTGGCTTCACGATTTGCCTGACTAATAAACTAATCTTAATGGATGAGGAATAGCTATATACTGTATGAACATGTGATTATATATATCTGTGCTGTGTGTACATATAAATAGAGAACCACATTGCTATTAGCACAGATTAATCGTATATTACCAATACTCATGAATCTATGGTAATAGAAATCCTTGATGTAAACGAAGTACTGTAGTTGACTTATTGTGCATTTACAGACCACCTAACAATAACATTAACAACTTCCTTGATGAACTGGAAACGCATTATCATGCAACACAAATCACCAAGTACAGCAAATATGCTATATTGGGAGACACCAACTTTGATACTTATCTAATGACATCAGTTTAACATAAACAGTATACAAATATCATGGCAACTTAAGGATTTCTACCACTAATCATTGAATGTGCTTTTTATGATCCAAATATATACTCAAGAATATGTATTAATGACATCCTAGACTACATGAATATGTTTTTGCCATCATACAAACCTCATTAGTACGTTTTTCAAGGGACTGAAAATTTTGAACGTAAAAATAGGGAAAACATACGACTGAAAAATTATAAATCTGATATGATAATTGTTGTTTTAAGGGGCCAGACATCTAGGCTATCTGCCCATAATGGTCTGGGTGATAGCGAAAATGACAATGAAACGGAAACCAGAACGAAAATTAAGTCAGACGGAAAATACTTCCAAAAAGGAACTCAGGTTGAAACT
This sequence comes from Meconema thalassinum, assembly GCA_946902985.2. Classification (NCBI taxonomy): domain Eukaryota; kingdom Metazoa; phylum Arthropoda; class Insecta; order Orthoptera; family Tettigoniidae; genus Meconema; species Meconema thalassinum. The sequence goes on along the minus strand of OX336389.2, from coordinate 583,651,312 downwards.
ACTCACAAAAGGGAGAGCGGTAATACAGTTGAACCTGCTATATACGAAACTCTGTTCTGCGTATTTCGTATTTGTACGTAATTTCTTTTAGTTCCTGGCAAAATGTAATTTAAAAGCGTGTTAATTTAACCTTATTTATACGTAATCCATTTATACGTAATTCGCTGTTATACGTATGAAGTGTCAGTGAAATACATCTGAGTTTTGCGTAGCCTGATTGTAATTTAATGAGCACGTGTTGTTTTAAAAGAAACTACAGTACTGTATTTATGTAGTTTCCTCTTTGTCGGCGTAGACAGAGCGGTCGGGTTTCGGTGCTGAAACAGAACACAGAGTTTCTGTCTCATGTGGGACATGCTCTAGAATGTTCACACGAAAACATTTCTCATATTCAAACAAATATATTTTCTTTTGTTTCCGTAATGAAACCGCCGACTCGGCTGGTAACTTACATCTTTAGCGGCATTGTGAAGGTCAAAAACGACGCAGTTGAAGGAGGAGCGAGACAGAGAGCGAAGGGAACTCGCTCGGTTGGCCTTTGTTACGCCGCCAGTAAGTAAGGGTCTACAATGTCACTCTGCAAAACTCGGTGTTTTGAATGATATGAGAATTTCTTTCGTGGGAACAATGGACAAGTAAAATGTCCTCTGTGCCGGTATCTGGTGTGTACTGTTGAACAGTAGTTTTATCATTCAGTTGCTTTCGATTAGCCATGGATAACACAAAAAGGAAAAGTTCACTACATGAGAAATTGAAATTCATACGAGAAGTGGACGCTAATCCGCACGAACAAAACATGAAATTGCTTCAGACTTAGGGATTGCTTATACCATGCTATGTACAGTCATCAGTTAAAACGCTATTTTGGATGAGTTTTTAAAACTGGGTTCGAAACCAGCAAAGCGCAGCCGTCAGCCAGAAGAGAGGTACGAAGATTTGGAGAAAGCACTTTTCACAGGGTTCCAGCAAAAGCGGGCTGCAGCTCTACCAATTAGTGGTGACATGCTGAAGGCAAAGGCGATAGATTTAGCGTAAATTATGAGTATCTTTGCTGATTTCAAGGCTTCGTCAGGATGGCTGCAAGGATTTAAAGATCGTCATGGAATCACAGGGAGAACAATTTGCGGTGACTCAAAAGCTGTGGACGACGTCAAGGTGCAAAACTGGAAAGAAGAGGTTCTGCCGGGTATCATAAGCGATTACCAGCCTACAAACTTCTACAATTGTGATGAGACCGGCTTATTCTACAGTCTCCTTCCTAATAAAACATTAGCTGAAAAAGGTGACTCCTGCCATGGAGGGAAGAAAAGTAAAATTCACGTAACAATTCTTCTTGCCAGAATGCAGATGGATCGGGCAAACTTCCTCCACTTGTGATAGGAAAATCGAAGAATCCGAGGTGTTTTAAGGGTGCGAAAACAAAACCTACGGAATATGAATCCAACAGAAATTCTTGGATGACTATGCTTCTAATGGAACAGTGGTTGAAAACCTGGACGTTAAAATGAAAAAGAAACAGAAGAAAATCCTTCTTCTTATGGATAGATGTGCAGCACATCCACCTCAAATCGTTCTGGAGAATGTCCGATTGGAACTTTTCCCTCCTAACTGTACCAGTTTTCTACAACCACTTGATTTGGACATCATTGCAAATTTCAAAGTGCATTATAAAAGAATGCTGGTTCAACATTTAATAACACTGAGAGATGCAGGAAATCAAACTCTCTGCATTAATTTACTACAAGCCATGGACTTTATTTCGGCTGCCTGGAAGCAGGTGTCATCCTCCACAATCAGCAACTGTTTCCGCAAAGCTGGTGTCTTTCTAGAAGAGGCTGCCTCTAATGATGATTATGGGGACGAAATTATGTCTGACAATTAGCTATCGCTACCGGAGGGTGCAGATTTAGATACTTTTGTGCATTTCGATGATAATCTGGCTATATGTGGGGTACAACGTGATGAAGAGATTATTGCTGATGTATGCCAACAACGCAGTGGTGACGGACCGGCTACAAGCAATAGTGACAGTGATGGAGATGGAGAACACGACTTGAATTTTGAAACACCTGAACTAAGTGAAGTGTTAAGTTCAATCGATGTGTGTAGGTGGTACATCAGTGCGAAAAGTTATAGTGAAAATGCTTTGAATTCATTACTACACACATCAAAAAAAGTTTTGCATCACCTCGGTTCCCAGATCTCCGGCATATAGACGTTGACTGTGTATATTGTATCCAAGATACAGTCCCTTTGACTGTTCATAGATGTCACTAAAACTGCTCAAAGATGTAAACAACCATGCATGAGCAGGGCCTATTAGACGGAGGGGGTACGACAGCCGATCAGTTCCAGTCATTCCACCAGGACGAAGGTACGCTGCTCATGTTGTCTGTAGTTCTACCATGCCTAGAAGGTCAATACCGCAGTTCGATCGCGTCCGCATTGTTACTTTGTGTCAAGAAGGGCTCTCAACAAGGGAAGTTTCCAGGCGTCTCAGAGTGAACCAAAGCGATGTTGTTCGGACATGGAGGAGGTACAGAGATACAGGAACTGTCGATGACAGGCCTCGCTCAGGCCGCCCAAGGGCTACTACTGTAGTGGATGACCGCTACTTACGGATTGCCGCTCGGAGGAACCCTGACAGCAATGCCACCATGTTGAATAATGCGTTTCGTTCAGCCACAGGACGTCGTGTTTCAACTCAAACTGTGCGCAATAGGCTGCATGATGCGCAACTTCACTCCCGACGTCCATGGCGAGGTCCAGCTTTGCAACCCCGACACCATGCAGCGCGGTACAGATGGGCCCAACAACATGCTGAATGGACCCCACGGAATTGGCATCACGTTCTCTTCACCGATGAGTGTCGCATATGCCTTCAACCAGACAATCGTCGGAGACGTGTTTGGAGGCACCCTGGTCAGGCTGAACGTCTTAGACACACTGTCCAGCGAGTGCAGCAAGGTGGTGGTTCCCTGATGTTTTGGGGTGGCATTATGTGGGGCCGACGTACGCCACTGGTGGTCATGGAAGGCTCCGAAACGGCTTTACGATACCTGAATGACATCCTCCGACCCATAGTGCAACCATATCGGCAGAATATTGGAGAGGCATTTGTCTTCATGGACGACAATTCTCGACCTCATCGTGCACATCTTGTGAATGCGTTCCTTCAAGATAACGACATCGCTCGACTACAGTGGCCAGCATGTTCGCCAGACATGAACCCTATCGAACATGCCTGGGATATGTTGAAAAGGGCTGTTTATGGACGTCTTGACCCACCAACCACTCTGAGAGATTTACGCCGAATTGTCGTTGAGGAGTGGGACAATTTGGACCAACAGTGTCTTGATGAACTTGTGGATAGTATGCCACGGCGAATACAGGCATGCATCAATGCAAGAGGACGTGCTACTGGGTATTAGAGGTAGTGGTGTGTACTGCAATCTGGACCACAAATGCTGAAAGTCTAGCTGTATGATGGTACAACATGCAATGTGTGGGTCTCATGAGCAATAAAACGAGCTGAAATGTTGTTTGTGTTGATCTCTATTCCCTTTGTATTTAACGGTTCCGGAACTCTTGGAACCGAGGTGATGCAAAACTATTTTTGATGTGTGTACGTTTGCAAAAGGAGGTTTATACACTTAATGCAAGAAAAGTAAAACAAGCCAAACTATCTGATTTCTCTGGACCAAGTTCAAAATAATACAGTACTATATTTTCTGTCTTAATGTATGTATTGTTTGGTTTTTCAGTAAATATGTAATGTGTTGTGCAAGTCTGATTTCTAAGTAATTCTGAGTTATGAGTAGTTTTTTTTCTTCCCCTTGATATACGTATAAGTCAGGTTCAACTGTACTTACAAAAGGGAATAGAACGAAAAGACTCACAAAAGGAATAGATTGAAAAATACACACAAAATGGTTCAAAAGACATACAAAATGCAATTGAGGTTCAAAATACTTACAAAATGCAATTGCAATTGAAATTACACAATGGAATTTAGATTGAAAACGGCCGGTTCAGATTCAAAATACTCACTAAGTGCAATTGAAATTCAAAACACTTACAAAATGCAATTGAAATTGAAAATGCTTACAAAATGCACGGTAGATTCAAACTACTTATTTGGATTGACAATACTTACAAAATGAAATTTAGATTGAAAATACTTGTGAAATGTGGTTTAGGTTGAAAATACTTACAAAATGCTATTGAAATTCAAAATACTCACTAAAATGCCCTGCTCCTACATTGAAAGACTTACTAAAAAGCAATTTAGATTGTCAATCTTTACAAAATGCAATCGAGGTTTAAAACGCTCGCAAAATGAAATTTAGATCGAAAAAAAATGTAAAAAATGCAACGTAGATTAAAAATACCTACGAAATGTAGTGTAGATGCAAAAAAAATATACCTAAAAGGAATTTAGATACGCAGGGAGCCAATTAACAAAAAACAGTGTGGGAATCTTAAAGAGAAATGGAAATATAATGGAAAAGAAAATCAAGAGGTCTGACCCCTCGAAGGAGGAGGGATCAGGAAAGATGAGACAAGGGCCAATTAAGGCGGGAAAGTGAAAGACTCCCTAGGCCTCGGATACCCTAATACCGTCGGGGTCGGAAAAGAACAAGAGTTGACCAAGGGCGGTCGACAGGAAAGAAGACGGAGAGGAGCCTGGCACAAGTAAGTGGAAGCAATGTCGGACTCAGCTGGGGTCCCGTGGTCGCCAACCCACGTCCCACTAGATGGGAGCTCCTGGGGGAAAATGATAAATCAAACCCCAATTTGTTTCAGTAAGGGAAGAGCATAAAATGCGTTAATCGGAAGTACGTACTATCAAAAATGCAATTTTAAACAACCTACAGAATTACTGTATTACAGAACTAGCTCACACAGCATGGAGAAACTAGAGCAATGAAAACGAGGGAAAAATGTACTAGACTCCGATTTTAAATACTGTAGTACGAGCAGAAATATTTTCAGACCTAATAGTTCCCACGAGTACCTACCTGAAGTTCTTTGAGGTTAGATATGGTCGCGCGTGTAAGAAACAACTTTTGCCATCGCGCGATCTCAAACAAATCTCAGAACTTTTGCCATCGCGCGATCTCAAACAAATCTCAGAACTTTTGCCATCACGCGATCTCAAACAAATCTCAGAACGTGACAAAACACAGCAATGGGAAGTGGACTGTATGTTGGCACCGTATTTCTGGATCTCCATGGTTTGTAAATAAACATTATCACACAACACAAATAGCTAATGTGATGTTTATCATGTTAGGGCATAATATAATATTAACACTTCTTTATCGCCGAATGTAATTGGACACCAAAAAAAAATTGTGTTGGCCATCTGAAAAGCTTTTTCAATAGAACTAGGCAACACTGAAAAAATGGCTTCAATCACTTCGAAGTTCTTTGCTGTGCCACATATCATTACCTCAACATTCTGCCCCTTGAAAACACTGCCACCAAGTCACTCCAGCTAGGCATCAGCTTAAAATCTGTGACATCGGTCTCCTGTCCCTGCCACCTATACCTCTTCACATACTGTCTACAGTTCTTTTTCTGTATATTGCAATATAATATTTCTGTTCGGATCCATTGCTTATTCTTGCTTATCACCAATTCACGAAAGTCTTCATTCAAGATGAGATTTTACTCGACAGCTATTCAAGCAAAGATCATCATCATCATCATCATCCATCTTCATTTCCCCTTTTCCAGCTGACACCAGCTGGGGGCAATTATGGTTCCTCTCCACTTTGTTCTGTCGTTCCACCACTCCTCTTCCGACACGGTGTTCCAATCCAGGTTCCGTTTACTAATGCTATTCTTCACTGAGTCCATCCAACGCATTCTTGGTCTTCCTCGTCCTCTCTTCCCTGTCATCCGTCGTTCCAGTGCTCGTCTTGGTAGCCTTACTTCATTCTAGTCTTGCGCATAATAGTTCGCGGCTGGGAGCGATCAGTTTAGTTCGCACTTTCGCAGCTCCTTAGCGAACTAGGTCGCTCTTCTAGTTCGTTAGTTCCCTGAAAGACAGATCGTTCGCTCGCCTTGCTACTGCTACTGCATGCGCTCTTTTGCTTGTTATAGCAGTTCGTTTTTATAACGATCAGTGCAGTCAATCCCTGGGTTATTACCCGTATTTTGGGTAATTAAACATCAAATGGGAAAATAAATCAGTAGCCTAATTTACACAAAATGTAAAATGGTATATTCAGCTATTCTGTTCTTATTTTTTACTTTACATACATTGTAAGCGTACTCTTAGTATTTTAATTTTTAAATGGATTTGTTAATTTTTAAAATTCTTTATTTTGTCTTTCAATTGTTCATTGGATGAAAGCGTGTTTTGTTTTCATTTGCTGGGTTACATTTCCGTTTGAAGAAATATTACTTATAGAATCTTCTAAATAAGTTTATTTTAATAAATAAAAATACCATTATATATGGTAACAAAAATACTTCTACTATTGGGTACAGGTTAAGTAGGCTATGCCGCATAAGCAATATTACCAATATTAATAACCCTTTATGGGATAGTGGTCTCTTCATTAACCACCTGTCATAAGGACAGTTTATGCTTTCAAAGATGCTGATAGTTTAATCTTTCAGCCAAATTTCTGAGAATTTTCCTGCCGAAGTGAAATATTAAATAAATTCCGTACGTATCTACTGTGCCCACGTTATATCCCTGCCGGTGAACTACGTTATTACTTCCAGGAAAGGTATACCGTACACCGACTGTAAAAGCATCACCAAAGACATTTCTCAAATTGGCACATCAACAATTGTGTGGCAAGCACTAATGAGTGTGCCGAGTGCATTATGCTAAGTCGACCGTCAGAACTCCCGAGCCCCACACTGTGAGGTAATGACTTATGAATAGGAGAAGAGGAGTTGACGGCTCGAATTCTCAGAAATATAACTGTCCTCACCGGCAGAGATATAATGCGAACACTGTACTTGACGTAATGTACGGTATTGGATAAAATTTCAAACGATTTAAAAGTAAAATCATTAACAAGTCAAGTGTAAAAATGAAATATAATATGAATGTAGAAATAAAAATTATAAAAATGAAATTGCAATAATAAAAGAAATATATAAATTTAAATAAGAAACTTAACTATAAAACATTATAAAAATAATTGTAAAAATCAATTTGAAATTAGTTAATTAAATAATTCAATACAAATCATCATAATCATCATCATCTCCCCTTATCCAGCTCCTGCCGGGTCGGGGTATTTATGGCACTTCTCCACTTTCCTCTTTCCTTCCACCATTCTTCTTCCACGATCTTGTCCCAGTCCATATTTCTTTTTCTTACGCTGTTCTTCACTGAATCAATCCACCTTTTTCTAGGTCTTCCTCTTGCTCTCTTACCCTTGCACTTCGCCTCCAGCATCTGTTTTGGTATTCTATTTTCCTCCATCCTCTTTACATGTCCAAACCACCTTAGTTTATGCTTCTCAATTCTCTCATTTAGTTTTCCCATCCCAACTTCCTTCCTAACATCTTCATTCCTCACTCTGTCTTTCCTTGTCTTTCCTATCTACTTCTTAGGAATTTCATTTCACTGGCTTGGATTCTACTCTCTTGCCTGCTTGTCAGGGTCCAAGTCTCAGCTGCATAAGTTAATATGGGAACATAGTACACTTTATACATTACCTCCTTGCTTTTCCTTGGTACTTCCTTATCCCAAACAAGTTTTCTTACACTTTGATAGAATGCATTGCTCTGCTGTACCCTCCTGCCAATCTCCATGTCCAACCTACCAGTTTGCATCAATTCACTTCCTAGGTACAGTGGAATCTCGTTAGTACGTTTTTCAAGGGACTGAAAAATTTGGACGTCATATGCGGGAAAACGTACTACCGAAAAACGCCGTACTGCATTTACAACGTATAAGAAAGAACGCGGCGTATATATGGACGTCAAATCGCCGACCTTAATAAGTGATTGTATGCACTACTACAGCCACGACATAAACATAGGTTATCAGTAACTTACACGGAATAAATAACATAAAAATGAATTACTGTACCTCTACACTACAGTATAATACAGGGTCTTTATTTCTGCTTAGCAAGGACATTCTCGCACTCGCGCTCCGCCAGTGACGGCTCAGTTACCGGCGACCGCGCACGCATATGTTTGAAGCACGGGCTTGCTTGAACCACTTCAATAAAGCGCTTTCTAGTTGAGGAAACTGTCCCTCTCGCACACGTTTCCTTTTGCCGCTCATTCCTTCTTCAAATGCACGTTCGATTTCCTTCCTTTTGCCGAGAATCGTGTTCAGTGTAGACGGAGGAATGTTCCACTTTCGCGCTATATCCACACGCTTCATGTGAGGATTGCATTCCACGTCTCGAATGTATTTCATCTTCTCATCATTAGTTATCTGCCGTACTTTCTTCTTATCCATTATGAAACACGCAATAAAATAGGTCATAACTGGACGTGAACACTAAGAACTAGAAGACAATAGTGCGGAATACGAAGACAATAATGTGCCTACGTGAGAAATAAACAAAGGGAAAGGGGTGGAGGGCAGCGGGAGAGAGACGCGTCACCTGTGTTGCGTCATAGCTATAGCCACTTCTACGCCGTCAAACACAATAAAATCATCTACACTGTCAATAACTATCAGAGAATATGCGGCAATATCGCGTCGTGTTTCCCAGAAGCCGAATTTTTTAATGAAATAAGAATAAAATACGGTTCACTAACAAATAGTTCAACAGAAATTTGATCGTTGTAAGCGGGAATAGAGAACGTATTAAGGGGATATATCAACATGAATTTAGTAGGATAGGGACTTGAGAAAGGGCAGCGGGAGAGAGACACGTCACCTGTGTTGCGTCATAGCTATAGCCGCTTCTACGCCGTCAAACACAATGAAATCATCTACACTGTCAATAACTAGCAGAGAAGATGAGGCAATATCGCGTCGTGTTTTCCAGAAGCAGAATTTTATAATGAAATAAGAATAAAATACGGTTCACTAACGAATAGTCAACGGAAATTTGATCGTTGTAAGCGGGAATAGAGAACGTATTAAGGGGATATTTCAACATGAATTTAGTAGGATAGGGACTTGAGAAAGTAGAGAAAGGGCAGCGGGAGAGAGACACGTCACCTGCCGTTGCGTCATAGCTATAGCCACTACTACGCCGTCAAACACAATGAAATAATCTACACTGTCAATAACTATCAGAGAATATGAGGCAATATCGCGTCGTGTTTTCCAGAAGCCGAATTTTATAATGAAATAAGAATAAAATCAGGTTTGCTTACAAATAGTACAACGGAAATTTGATCGTCGTAAGCGGGAATAGAGAACGTATTAAGGGGATATATCAACATGTATTTTGTAGAATTGGGACTGGGACTTGAGAAAATCATCGCGCTAAACGGGAAAACGTCGTAACCGAGAACGTGCTAACGAGATTCCACTGTATTTGAACGTGTCCACAATTTCCAAACTCTGACTTCCAATTTTCACAGTGCCCTTTCCTTGTCTTTCCCCTCTTGTCATCACCATGGTCTTGCTTTTCTCTATACTGATTTTCAGGCCGTACTTCTGAATATTTTCGTTCAGTGCATCTAGTTGTTTTTGCACTTCTTCGGTGTTCCTTCCCCAGACCACAATATCATCTGCAAATAACAGTAACTTCATTTCTTTATGTCCGTATGCTTCCTTTGTTTCCTTTACAATTTCATCCATCACCATTATGAACAAGAGAGGTGACAGCGCACTCCCCTGTCTTAGTCCAGTCTTGTTCCTAAACCAATCTGTCTTTCCAACTGGGGTCAGTACCCTGCTAACACAGTTGTTGTACATTGCTTGCACCATTTCCAACATTTCTCTTCCCAGTCTCTTCTTAACCATGGTTTCCCATACCTTCTCTCTGGAGACACTATCATATGCCTTTTCTAGATCTATGAAAGTCATGATCAAATCCTCTCCATATTCCCAGTTCTTTTCCATCACCTGCCTCAAGCTCAAGATTGGGTCCACTGTGGATCTTCCACTCCTGAAGCCATACTGTTCCTCTTGCAACTCTCCTTCCACCTTTCTTCTCATTCTTCTTTCTAATATCCTTTCCAGTATTTTTACTATCTGTGATAAGAGGGTGATCCCTCTATAGTTATCACACACCTTCTTGTCCCCCTTCTTAAACACTGGTATTATTAGCCCTTTCAATATAAATATCAAAATTAAATCTATCATATAAGAACATAAATTGAAAATTAAAAACAAATACATAAACATTAAAATTAGAGAAACAAAAAATAGCTTTTAGCTTTTTTTTTTTTAGTCGTTTCGGCCATCAATGGACCACGATGTTCTTCACTCATATGATCACTGTAAAGCTTGTTTTCTTGTCTGCCAGTAGATCTTCATTCTTGACGAATGTTCAGCTCTCCTTTCTTCCGTCCACTTGCAGTGAGGGCGAGGCATCACAGATGTTAAAGGGTGTAGATTACTGGTTGATTTAACCGCCTTTCTGAACAGGTTCCTATCCCAAACCAGAGTTTGATTGATTCGAGCTTCTGTTAGGTCCTTTTTAACTTGCATCGACCATTTACAATAGGAATTTTTTTTAGAGATTGATGAGTGGATTCGATATGAAAGTCGATGATGCTCCATCCGCTCCAAATGTCCAAAGAAAGACATTCTCCTTTTTCTCATCGCACTCACCAAATCTTCTATATGTTCAAATAATTCATTGTTATGTCTTCTTCTGTAAGTACCATTATCATTAACAGGTCCTAATATTTTCCTTAGAATTTTCCGATCCTTAAGTTCTAATTTTCTCAATGGGCCTTTGTTTGTCATCTGTAAGCATTCTGCAGCATACAGTGCTGACGGCCTAATTACTGTATTATAATGACAAAGTTTGACATTCCGGGACAAGCTTTTACTTTTGTAAATGTTTTTGCAGGTTTGAAAGGCACCTTCCAATTTGTTACATCTGCTCTCAATAGCAGCTATTTCTGAATTATTAGGGGTAATCCATTCGCCTAGGTATTTAAATTTTCGGACTTTTTTGATTTTTTGCAGACCAATCGTGATGAATTTTGAGGCATCTTTGACATTTGTGATAAAATTAGTTTTATGGAAGGCCACTTTAAGTCCAGTTTTAGCAGCTATGATTTGTAGTTTATTAAGTTGGTCAGTGGCCTCTTCCATTGAATTAGCGAACAAAGCAATGTCATCTGCAAAAGCGAGACAGTTTATATTCAGGTCTTCTTTTTTATAACCAATTCGAATACCATAATTATTTGGTAAGATTGTTAACCATTCTCTTATAATTTTTTCCAAGACACAGTTGAACAGCATCGGTGATCCCAGATCACCTTGTCTACAGCCAGTCTTGATTGCAAAGGCTTCGGACAATTCACCACGAAATTTGACCTTAGAAATGGTGTTTTCTAAGCTTGCTTTGAACAAATTGATTTATTGTCTAGGCCAAACTCACGTAAGGTGTTAATTATTGTGTCTCTATGAATGCAATCATAAGCCTTTTGAAAGTCCACAAAAATCACAACATAAGGTTTAGATCGTACCGTACAGTAGGAAATTATGGTCTTAATGTTATGAATTTGTTCAGGACAGGATCTTGATTTCCTGAACCCAGCTTGATATTCCCCTAACTGACGGTCTAATATCGGTTCTGCTCTGTTCAGAAGAGCCCTTGCAAATATTTTGTACGTTACCGATACCAGTGAAATACCTCTATAATTATTTGGGTCGGATTTATCCCCTTTCTTATGTATAGGATGAATGATGGCAGAAGTCCAATCCTCCGGCAACTTTTCACTATGCCATATTTCTTCAATGGTTTTCTGGAGACAAATGATGGAGTCATTATCTGCATATTTCCATAATTCAGCCACAATACTATCCTCCCCAGAGGCTTTATTATTTTTTAGCGCCTTGATGATTTGTGTTATTTCTTCGACGGAGGGTGGTGAACTGTCGTGGTATGCAACGCTAGGATAGAAAGCAAGTTGTTCAGTAGGTATGTCCGTGTTCAAAAGGGTTTCAAAATATTCTCCAAAAGCTTTAGCACAGTCTTTATTATTGAGATTAAGTTTACCATCAGATCCTCGGATGTGAAGAGTAGGGGCGACGTATTTGGACAGTTGGTGTTTAAAAGTTTGATAGAAATCCCTTGTTTTGTGCCTTTGAAAATCATCTTCAATTTGAATAATTTGAGATTTGTGGAAATTTCTTTTTGCCAATTTTAAAATTTTACAAGTTTCTTTCCTGATGCAGAGAAAGTTCTCAAGGTTCACATCGTCTTTCATGTTATTCCACTTGATCCAAGCTTTTCTTCTTTCCTCTATTGCGTGATCACATTGACCGTTCCACCATGGATGCTTGCACGTTCTATCAAGAGGAATGGATTCCGAAGCCGCAGTAACAATGGCGTTCCTTAAAGTAAACCATGTTCCATCTTTTGGTTTGTTGTGGAGTGTTTCCGCAAAAGTGTTGTTATTTGACTTCAGACCACCGATGTTGTACTTTTGCGTTTTCATTCCCTTTTCAACATTCACTCTATTGTTCCTAAACGGAATACCTTTCATTTTAATAAGGGACAGATAATGATCTGAGTCTATATTCGCATTACGCAGGACCTTCACATTTTGGATTTCACGATCTGATTTTTTTGATATTGCCACATGATCCAGTTGAAATTCACCCATAAGTGGATTTGGATGTCTCCATGTCTTTGCTTTCCGAGGAAGATGTTTAAACGCAGTAGATTAATTATAATTAAAATAAATTAAAATGTAAAAAAACACATAAAAGTAAAACAAAATAGGTTTGCCCTATAAAAGTATTAAGAAAAGTAATACTAACACACACTTCTAATTTGTTACCTAACAATTAGGCACAGTGAAAATAACAATGACTCTTGAGTGAGATCGTATGCTAAAGCATCTTGTTTGTTCTTTACCTATCATTCGTTAATATAATTAACTTACATATTGTTATGCAAAAAACTTAATTTGGACACTTTGTTCGTCGATAATAGAGTTCTTCGATCATTGAGGATTTGTCCAGTCGCCGAAAAAACGCGTTCGCTAGGTACTGATGTTGCTACTATGCAAAATCTCTTTAACACATAGGTGTAAACATGAGGATATAACTGGCGACGCTCGTGCCACCATTGAAGGGGATCTTTATTTTGATCTAAATACTCTTCCTTGAGGTATTTATCGAATTCGCGAATACCAGCAGCAAGTTGGTTCTCTGGTCTATTATTTTTTGTCATTACTTGGTCAAACTCAGCCCATATACTGCTGATACTAGAACTAGACACGGATGAGGTGCTAGGAGTAGGAGCAGCCACTGAAATATCTTGATTCTCCCTTTCAAGTAATTGCACTCTGCCGATTTTATTTCTGAGGCCTGTTATTGCAACTTCACAAGCTCTTTGGTTTTTAAATCCTCTCTGTCTAAATCGGGGGTCCAGAATGGTACATTCAGCGTAGAGAATATTATTCTCTATATCTTTGAAACGGTCTTCCATGCCTTTCTTTAACATTGTTAGAAGCTTGATTTTGCAGGAAACTTTTAAGCAAGTTACAAAACACAATAACTTTTGATAAAGTCACAGATTTTTCGGCACTTATTTCTACTGTTATTTCATAGAATGGACTCAGTAAGGGCAAAACTACTTCTATTATCTCCCAGTCCCTTTCCTTTATAGTTAGGTCAGAGCATAGAAGTGCAACCGTAGCAATCACAGCATCCTTTATCTGCACAATTCGCTGAAGCATATCAAACTTAGAATTCCAGCGGGTCTGGATGTCCTGTTTGAGCTTGAGAACAGGCAAATTCAATTGCTGTTGTGTAGCAATCAATTTCTTTTTTCCTTGTGTGCTACAATTGAATAACTCGACAGTATTTTTAACTTACACTAAAACGTCAGATATTTCTTTCGTAGCTTCTTGTACGACAAGATTTAGAGAGTGAGCAAAACATGAGATTGACCGCCACCCACCAAGTCTGACAGCAGATAAGATGTTTGCAGCATTATCGCTAATGATGGCAGCAACTTTGTGGGAAATATGCCACTCTTCCATAACATCTTTCATGAAGTTGCATAAGTTTTGGCTGGTATGCCGCGCATTATAATTTATACAACCAAGTAATGCCGACTAAAGTTTAGTCTCTTCATCTATAAAATGGGCTACAATGGCTATATAGCTTTCATTATTCCTAGAAGTCCAACCATCAGTACTGAGAGACAACTCAGATACAGCTTGCACTTTCTTTTGTACTTCGTCCTTTACGTCATTGTAAACGCTTGACATTAAATTTTCTGATAAAGTTTTCCTTGACGGAAGTTTGTAACCTGGGCAATAAGAAACTAATTCAATAAGTTGTCGAAATTCTCTTTCTTCCACTATTCGTAAAGCGTGATGCCCTTTAGCAACCATCTTGACAACTTGTCTGTCTATTCGTTCAACCTTTCGGACTGACGGTGGTCTACGAATGTATTGGTTCATTGATTGTTGTGAGTCTGCTACACTTGGCGAAGCCGAAATAATATTCTCCGACTCGGATGTGGTTTCATTTGATTGAAGTGTGTTTAAATGAGATACTGTCGGTGGCTGTCTTTCAATTGTTAATGGGATGAAAGCATGTTTTGTTTTCATATGCCGGGTTAAATTTCCGTTTGAGCCTCCTGCAATACTCATTAATGTTGAGCAGTGGTTACATTTTGCTTTCTTTTTATCTGTGCCCTCCGTGAAATGTATCCAAAGGGAGCTATGCTTCCTTTTTGATGACATCGTATTGAATGACCTAAAACAAAACAAATTAACCCTATTATCAAATTGATATACATTACACTACTTCACATCATCGCATTGTAGAAGTCGCATAATATTTTGATAGTCATATTACATCAGTGGCGGTTCTCCATTGAAGCGTTTGAATCGCCGTTTCACCTGCTCTATTATAAAATAAGTAATAAATATTCTGGATTTTTTTTTATTAAACAAGAATTCTACTGCATTAAATGTTACCAATATAAGACATGTACATCGACCTTCAAACGACACGGCACGGTGACGCGATGGTGAATCTACTGCCGCGTTGCTCAACTAACTTGACGCGACAGGAATGTGCTGACAAGAACGTTGTTGATTGAGTATTGGGTAAGGCTACTAATCTCTTGTAGACTACTGTAACCGTTACTGTGCTCGCTGCACGTGCAGTTCGTGTATTAGATAGCGACGTATTGCGTGTGTCATATGTTTTACATTTTGATATTCGAAGATAAAAAATACAAAAATATGAGTACTGAAACATTAGTGAAATTCCTTATTCATTCCTTATTTCCTTTTATTCCTTGTAGGAACATAGGGCAGCTACAAACTTCTTCCATCTCACTGTGTTGTTGGCCATCCTTTTAATTTGGTTCCATGTCTTCCCTTCTGGGACGACTTCTCTTTCTATTGTTTCTAAAGCCAAAAGTCGTCATTTGTGTATCATTAGTGAAATACCGTACCTAAAAGAAAACAATATGGACAATGTGTTTGTGGAAGCATACACTAATTATTCTCTTTAATTTTTTTTTCGCGTAAATTGGCGCATCACCATCCGATTCATGAACGCCCACAGGATTTTTTGACATCTTTATTATCATTATCTAAATGGGAGGAATAGGATTTCTTAGTTCAGAGTTTTTGTCCATCGCTTTTCTTTGTGAATCATAGTCATAATGTTCATTTGTTAAAAACAGTAGTTGTGTCACCATGTATCGACAAAAATAAAAAACAAGCAGTTCATTAAAATGGTAATGTTAGTCCAGTTCACCAATTTTCTAAATAATTGCAGATATTTTCAAATAATCCCATATGACTAAGTTAAATAAAACCATGGAATTATCCCCACATCTAAATCAGTTAACTATCAATAACTTCAATTTATGAACCGCCACTGTATTACATTACAAATTTAAGGTAGTTATTACCTGTTAGCGTGTTAGCACTAGTAGTGTGTTATGCTGTTATTACTGTATTATAAACGAACATTCAACATTCGCCACACCGCGCCAAAACTTGACAATCTTGCAACTAACAATAGATACACCCAATCAACTGCACCGAACTAACTGACTGAACGAACCAAAGCGCATGTGATTGTGCAATGAGTGGTGATGTGACGAGCTACGGCGGTCCCGCGGTCCCGCGCTGTTACAAGGATCGAACAAACTAACAAGCGAGGGATCTGGGAACTAGTTCGGTAGTTCGTCTGTGGGACCCGCTCTTCCGAACTAGTTCGTTCGCGAACTACACAAGACTACTTCATTCATCCGCTTGACATGTCCAAACCATATCAATCTGTTTTGCTCCACATTGTCATTTAGTTTCTGTACTCCCAGTTCTTTCCGTGTATCTTCATTTCTCACTGTCTCTCCTCGTTTTATGGACCATGCTTCTCAGGAATCTCATCTCAGCTGCCTGTACTCTGCTCTCTTAGTCATTGTCCAAGTTTCTGCTGCATATGTCATTATAGGAACATAATTTGCTTTCCCCGGAGCGGCTAGCTGGTGAACCATGTCTTTTTTCCCCCTGCAAATACCAACTGATATAAAATAAGTGAATTAATTTACGTATTTCACAGTAATACAGCATAACTTTTCGATGTATAAGGATTACAACGCAACCAAGAACTACATTTTCCAACCACCCTGAGCCGAGAAAAAGTTACCTTACAAAAATGATATAAACTTTGTTTCTTGGACACAAAAAAAAATTGAAATTAATAAACCAGTTATACAACATTCCAATGTATATTGTGTTAAAATTTGGATTCGATCTGATGACGGGTTTTTGAGATAATTCTTAAATGTGAAGCATGGTTGAAACACCTAAAAACTAGCACTTTTTGTGTTCCAACTGCGATAAAAATATTAAAATATAAATTAAAAATTTCAAACCAACATGAACTAACGTAAAATAGAACGACGAAAATTATGATATTGGATTGTATGTAGGTCTATTGGTTACTTCACCAACAACCTTCAAACTCGAGTGCACATAATACTTTGGTCGACAGTAGTCCCCGTACCTGCTGGTAGAAAGCACTCCCGAGTTGTATTCTTCTGCTAATTTCCAAATCTAGTTTCCCATCTTCAGTCAGTTCACTTCCCAAGTATTTGGAGTGTTTCACCACTTCCGATTCCTTATCTCCTACTTTGATTACTCCTTTTCCTTCTTTCTTACCTCTACTCATTGCCACTGTTTTACTCTTCTTCACATTTATCTTCAATCCCCATTGCTCAATCTTTTCATTTATTACGTCTAACTGTTCTTGTATTTCCATCTCATCCTCGGCCAAGATCACAACATCGTCTGTAAACAACATTACCTTCATCTTTGCCCTACTATGCCTTCATGATGTCCTCCATCACCACTAAGAACAATAATGGTGACAACACCCTTCCTTGCTTTAGTCCAGTGTCAATTTTAAGCCATTCCGATGTCCAGACTAGTCTTCACACTACTGTAGCAATCCACGCACATTCCTTTTATCATGTCTCTCAGTTCCTTGCCTATACCCCTATTTGTTAAGCTTTCCAAACTTTTGTTCTAGGGATGCTATCATAGGCCTTTTCTAGATCAATAAAAGTCATTACCATATCCTTCCCTTATTCCCAACTCTTTTCTATGTTCTATCTCAGAATGAAAATGGGTTCCACTGTTGACCTGTCCCCTTTAAATCCAAACTGCTCCTCCTCTATTTGGCTTTTTACCTTTACTATACTTCTTTTTTCTAGGATTATTTCCATTACTTTGGCAACATGCGAGATTATGGCGATTCCTCAGTAGTTACCACATGCCTTCCTGTCTCCTTTCTTGAATATTGGTAATATTATTCCCTTTTTCCAGTCTTCAGGAACTTTCTTCTCTCTCCACACAAACAAAGATAATCTTGCAAAATAAAATCTGACTTTTTTTACTTAAGAAGCATTTACTACTTACTCGTATAAAACTGAACCGGCAATTCTAGCATAAATAACAGGAGAAAATTAAATTAATAATGACTTTCTGGGCCTGAGTTTATGGAATAAATACTCAAAATAGGAAAGCAGAGTTGCCAACTTTCGAAGTCAAATCTAATTAAATACATGCTTGTACCCTTATCAATAACGATGGCCCGCTTCCCATTCCTGTCAACAATCTGTTCCTAAGTAGGAACTGCACATTATATACTATATTTTTGTTCAATTACTGCCTTTTAGCCTTTTTCATTTTATAAAGAAAAAAAGAAAAAACAGACTTATGACATCACCTTTTGTCCGTGCATGTGTGGGTGCGTATGTGTGTGTCCCTCATAAAATTTAAACGGCCGAAGTGATTTGAATGAAACTCAGCAAGGACATATTACCATGTTCGACCTCTACCGTGACTTTCAAACTAATGCATTTCACCAATCCAACATGGCAGCTACACGAAATATTTCACTGGCATTCTATATCTCCTATACTACGGTATTACAGACATCACCCTGAAATTTTGAACAATGGTAAAGGGTAGTACTACAAGATCACTTATGTAATTTTCAAAAACCTGTGAAGTACAAAATCAACATGGAGGCCAAGCAAATTTAAAATATTTAAATGATATTTTCTCAAAATTTAATCAACCGAGCACAGTGAAACGTAGTACAATAAATGTTTATACAACATTTAATCTACTGGCAACTAATTCAAATAAATGTTTTTCAGAAAAGCAAGATGGCGACTGTGCAAAATTTTTAAATTAAGTTTTCATTTTTTGTGCCCTAATCATGTGATCGAAGCACATGTTTGAATAATAAACCTAGGCAATAACTAGGTACATAACTAGGTGCGCTCGAATCTGCCCTAGAAATATAGGAATCGTCGGCTGTAACTACTCCGAGTACAAATACTTCTCCCCGCATAGAGCTTTTCAAACCAGCTTGTGGACGTGTTTCCGATGACTAAACAGGCCAATCCTGGTATAAAACGTGCACCCACATACATTGCACAGAAAGGTCGGAGGAGGGCGGGGTTTTAATTGACGAAGCTTTCTTGCTTGTCGCTTGGCCTCTCCATGTCTGCGACCTTCTTCAAATAAGTTGACAGCGGTCGATGTAGTGTTCCGCCACAGTAAACGGTCCGCAGCAAATGTTACCCATGAGTGGATATGTATACCAGTCGTCATGATGTGTTTTAGCTGGTCTTTAAAACGCTTCAGAGGGGCCCCATGAGGTCTAGTGCCGGAGCAAAGTTCACCATAAAGGAACTGACATGGAAGCTTGGTATCACTCATATGGTGAACATGGCGTAACCATCTCAGTTGATGAGCGATGATGGTTGCCTCAATGCTATTGAGATGGCCAACTCCAGGCGTCACGTGTTTGCATTTGTACATTTCTTTTTAACATATACAGTGTGGTTCACCAGCCCCTTATTTTTTTTGGAGGAAGGCAACCCAACTAACGCGTATATCACAGTCATCCTAAAAATATTAGTGCCTGCTCCTTTACGTCCATTGTACAACTTTACCGTTGAGTACATCCTCGCGAATATAGTAAAAATCAATAGTGGCAGTGTTCTTACAATGACCTCAAATATAATGCATGATTGAAACGATCAGAGCTCCGAATAACACCTTCTTACGTTTGGACAGGAAGTGTCTACGAATAGATTCAATAAGTGCCAGCAATATACCATGGTTCTCGGTAGCTGTGGTGGCTAAATCAGGAATTGCTAGAGTAGCGTCATGGAAGTCTCATTGTAGTAGGTTCGAACCTTGATCTAGTACATTTTTTTTTCTTAATGTCATTTATTGTGGATGTATTATGGACGCATATCTATCTGTTCCAACGAGAGATTTTTTATTTGGTCCTCAAAAGCACCGTACTTATCCGATGGTACGCAGCCAGATTGGACGACGACATAATGATCTGTAGAACGAAAGCAAGGTATCCTGTATATTCAACGTAGCAAGTGTTCGAAATTTTGACCACCTTTGTTTAAAGGAAAACTTCGACTCACTCAGAAGACCCACATAACAAATAGATTTGTTATGTGGGTAGGCTCTGGAATAAATACATCAGACCGAAACTATAATTTCTTTCAACGGAGTCTGTGCGAAAAGCGCCTGCTATACACTTACAATAATAGTTAGTGAGGTTTTAAGGGGCGGATCTACGAGGACATCTGCCCTAAACATACAGTAAATACAGATATTTATAACATTATTGGTTTTACGTCCCTTTTAACTGCTCTAGCTTTTATATACGCCGGGGTGCTGGAATTTTGCTCCGAAGGGGATCTTCAACGTGCCAGTAAATCTACTGACATGGCTCCCTCGCATTTGCGCACCCTCAAATGCCAGCTGACTGCGCCAGGATACGAACCTGCAACCTTGGGCACAGCAAGCAAGAATGTTACCGCTGAGCCTCGCAGCAAGGCAGTAATTACAGAACGTGTCATATTATTATAAATATTGAACTATTAAAATTCTAATTATCACGAATAGAGTCGCCTCCGTTACCTAGTGGTCAGCGTGATTAGCTGCCACCCCGGATGTCCTGGGTTCGATTCCCGGTTTTGCCACGAAATTTGAAAAGTGGTATGAGGACTGGGACGGGGTCTACTCAGCCTCGGGTGGTCCAAATGAGTAGAGGGTGTTCGATTCCCACCTCAGCCATCCTCAAAAGTGGTTTTCCGTGGTTTCCCACTTCGCCTTCGGGCAAATGCCGGGATGTTACCTACCGTACGGCCACGGCCGCCTCCTCCCCTCTTCCTTGCCTATCCCTCCCGATCCGCCCCTCCCTTCCCATCCCTCAAGAGGACCCTGTTCGCTTTGCAGGTGAGGCCGCCTGGGCGAGGTGCTGATCCCCCAGTTGTATCCCCCAGACAAGATGTTTCAAGCTCCAGGACACTGACCGTAAAGGCAGTAATGATGGGATCCCTCGCTGAGTCCGTGGGAAAACCTAACCTGGAGGGTAAAATTGACTAAAAAATAATAATTATAACGAATAGTATCCATCCATGGTTTTGAACAGTATTTAGGGAAAATAGCCATTTAAATGAGACAAGAAAATACAGACAGTAGTGGCTACGCTGGCTAAAGCACAGCATTAGGTCATGGGGCCAAGCTCTCTGCTGACTGTAGACGCGTGGGTTCGAGCCCCACCGTCGGCCGTCCTTGAAATGGTTTTCCGTGGTTTCCCATTTTCAACACCAGGCGAATGCTGGGACGGTACCTTCTGACAGGCCACGGCCGCTTCCTTCCACATCCTTGCCCAGTTTCATTCACCATCATTCATTTCATCTCTCATTAACTCCTCTCATGAGGTTGGCGACAGGAAGGGCATCCGGCCGTAAAAACCATCACCACAAAGACTTCCATCGCATCTCATCCCCGACCCCGTTGGAAAAACTGGAATAATAAGGGGTCGACATACATACAAATACCGACAGTAGTGGCAACGCTGGCTAAAGCGCATTAGGTCATGGGGCCAAGCTCTCTGCTGAATCGGTAGACGCGTGGGTTCGAGCCCCACCGTCGGCCGTCCTTGAAATGGTTTTCCGTGGTTTCCCATTTTCAACACCAGGCAAATGCTGGGACGGTACCTTCTGACAGGCCACGGCCGCTTCCTTTCACATCCTTGCCCAGTTTCATTCACCATCATTCATTTCATCTCTCATTAACTCCTCTCATGAGGTTGGCGTTAGGAAGGGCATCCGGCCGTAAAAACCATCGCCACAAAGACTTCCATCGCATCTCATCCCCGACCCCGTTGGAAAATGGGAATAATAAGGGGTAGACATACAGACATACATACAAATGAGACAAGAAAATAACTTTCCCTATCGTCTTCGTAGATAATGTGAACAAAACCAAGTTGAAATCTTGCTGTACGAGGTAGGGAGGGCATAATAAAATAGATAAAAAGAATTTTGAAAATCTGCCGTTGGATAGGCTGGAACCCGGGATCTTCGAAAGATCAAGTGGACGCAATAACACTTGCACACATTTCTAACACACTCTGGAGGTTTTTATTGTGCTTCTTATTAACGCGTATGGTAAAATAATCAATTATCACAGTTAGATCTTAAATATTGATTGGAATGCATTCATTCAGTACCTGGCAGGTTTTCTAATTTACTTAAAGCAAGTTTCGCGACCGCTTTATGTTAATAAGGCGACAGAACTGCAAATAATGCCCTCAAACGACAGCCCTTCGTTTTTTTTTGTTTTTTTTTTTCATAAAACTTAGCGTACAAAATGCTAGCGTGTGATACACTTCGGTCATACAAGCAGGTGTACTGACGAAGAGAACAGAATCATACAGGATTTTGTACCAGCAATCACAGCAGCTTCCTTGCCAGCGAGTGTCGTGTGATACGGGCCTAAAGATATGCTATGACTTTTTGTTAAAATTTAATAACAAAACAAGATGTTCGGTAAAGAACGTATTGCCTACTTTCTCCTAAATGCATGGGTATTGTTATAACTCTTTGTCCTTTTCAAGGAGTATAATTGAATGTTGGTTGTAGTAGCTTCTTGAAATACGTGCTCTACGGATATTATACATGAATATGTGCCCTTTGCTAGTGCTACCTCTGTAAAAAATTTCATTCAATTCGGTTTCACCGTGTTTGAATTGATGTGGGGAATCGATTTGCACACATACATGGCCGCTATCTACAAACTATTGGGCTGATGACCTTGTAGTTCAGTAAAAGATGCTTCCCACAAAAAGGTATGTTGTTGAAAAATTTGGTAGAGATCAAATGATTAGGTTGGTCGTAATTTGATTTAAGCTTTTAACATGTGGGTGGCCGCCATTCAGTTTCCGTCAAGATGGCGGCGATATAAAACATGTCTCTGAGGTGGCCTTTGCTACTGCTACCTCTGTACCAAACATCGTTCCATTCGGTTTCACCGTGTTTGAAAAGATGGGGGAATCGATTTGCACACATACATGGCCGCTATCCGCACATTATTGGCCTGATGACCTTGTAGTGTGGTCAAAAGATTCTCTATACATAAAAGTATGTTGTTGCAAAATTTGTCAGAGATCAGATTGTTAGGTTGGTCGTAATTTGATTCAAGCTTTTAATATTAGGATGGCCGCCATTACGTTTTCGTCAAGATGGCGGCGATATAAAACATGACATTGGAGTGCCCTTTGCTAGTGCTACCTCCGTACCAAATTTAGTTCAATTCAGTTTCACCATGTTTGAATTGATAGGGGGAATAGATTTGCACACATACTGTACATGGCCGTCATCTGCAAACTAATGGGCTGATGACCTTGTAGTTCAGTAAAACGACTCTCACCAAACAAGTATATGTTGTTGCAAAATTTGGTAGAGATCGGGTGATTAAGTTAGTCGTAATTTGATTTAAGCTTTAAACATTTGGGTGGCCACCATTACGTTTCCGTCAAGATGGTGACGATATAAAACATGACACTGAGGTGTTCTACGCTAGTGCTACCTCTGTACCAAATTTTGTTCAATTCGGTTTCACCGTGTTCGAATTGATAGAGGGGGCAGACATTCAGAGTACACACACACACACACACACACACAGACACAGTCAGACACACACAATTTTTGGCCCTGTGTGGATCTCATAAGTCTAATTTTTTGCAAAAATCGAAAGTATGCTAATAATGCCATGGGAAATTCAAAGGAATACGTATACTTCGATGCAAGCACTGGCGATCAGAATATCCTTCGATATGTTGTTGTTTTGTTTCATTTGAGGGGCTAGAACATCGCGGTCATTTAGCCCCGTTTACTTGGGTGTGTGTGTAGAATTTATCTGATAACCTGAGTTATTGCGGGCTTGTAATGATGTGTGTATTTGCAATTAAGGATTGGGAAGGAAGCGGGCGTGGCCTTAAGATAGAATCCGTCCCGGAATTTGGCCGGAGTAGAAGTGGGAAACCACGGAAAAACATTTCCAGGGTGGCTGAGGTGGGAATCGAACCCACTTCCCATATTTGCTTCACGAGGCTACGTGTACCCAATTTCAGCCCTCAGACAAGTATTACATTTCTTGGCAGAGCTGGGAATCTAACCCGGACCTCTGGAGCAACACTTCGATATGTTATGTTAATATTCATGCCAGTTTTTTAATTTTCTGCCATTACAGGTCACGTGGCATATCGTACCAATTCGATCGTATTTTCTTTATAAATCATCAAAATTCAACGTACTCTTCACAAAAATACGTCGTAAGGCAATAAATGTAGCATTGTAGTTGCATCCCGACTAAAATGGAATATGGGCTTTGGTTCAAAAAAGGATGCCTACTACTGGATTCGAAGCAGCATTCTACCAGCTCGCGCCCACTACGTACGGTCAGGCTTTAAACCTCTCAGCCACCAACTCACGGTAGATGTCGCACGCTAATCGTGCTGTAGTTACTGTATCCGTCCCACCTCAAACGTTTAAGTCCATCTCAAAGTCTTCAATCACGGTTTATGGTGTTGATTTAACTTTCCACTAATACAGATCACGTGGCGTAAGCTATTAATTCGATCGTATTACGTGTATGTGTATTATTTCAAGGAGCAGTAAGTCATATGATAGTAGAATGGGCCATAGTATTTGGCGGGGAAAAGTTTAAGGTCTGTTTTTCTTTGCTAGACCCATGACCGAATTACATTGCTGTCACACAGTCAGAGCGCAGAGCAATATCGACCATCGGGAGAATTGATGTGTTAGTTGGGTTTCATAAAACTAAATAATAAGGGGCGGGTGGACCACACTGAATATGAAACTTACCATCTGAACAAATTGAGATTTATGAATAATAACGTCTAGATAATACTTAATAACCTCCACAAATTTCTTTGTTGAAAACATGATGTATGCAATTGTATAAAATTTTAAACGTAGCGCTCGTGTTTACATGGGACAGACTTTTAACTTCACATACCTTTAAGTTTTTTCAAACTTCTGCGAATTGTGATAACTTTTATTGGTAATGTTAAGATATTGTTTACAAGAAGGACAAAGGTACGTTTTTACGAGAAAAAAAAACAAATGTTTAAGTTGCGTAATGACTGTGAAATATAGTTAAATGCGATCGTAGCGTGTTTACTTGACAGCGTCGCGTGATTACATGTGCGAATTAATGCTATCGCGACATGGCACGAGGAGCTGATAAATCTTAAACTAGTCATCAAATACGATCACTGAATGATAAAATGTAGATTTAATATCATAGTAAGTTCTTATAAGGAAGGGGCGTGATGGCGCAGCAGTCAAGCTGACACTTGCAACCATCAAGACGGACTGGGTTCGAGTCCCGATTAATGCATGTGCGATTTTCAAGATGAAAGTCGCATGCTGTGGTTCGGATTTCGCGTAAAAAGTCAGGTCCCGTGGCTTATGATCGCGAGATTGTCGGTCTTGTAAAACTACAAGCTTCCTCCCAATAATGATGATAATAACACTGTAATATAAATAGAGATTCTGGTACCGACATGTGGCCTACTTAATAAAAGAGAATGTTTTTATAAATTGTCACATTTATTTAACAATAATAACAGTGACTGTAAAATGAACTACAAAATCATTGCCTTAAAATATTTTTTAAAAATCTGAACAATCAACGCTATAGTAGCCTACAGTTTGAATGAAAGTTTCATCAGAACTACAAAAATAATCAAATGAAGAGACATTTTTGTTCATTCTGCTTCTGGTATAGACTCCTCAAAATACCATTTCCCACGAGTAAAACGAGGCAATTTCACTTTCATTTAAAAAAACACTCGTCTTTCGTCGGTGGTTCACAAAACAGTTTAGCTTCACCGTTGCACTTGCGAAAATTGCTTACGAAATAAACATCACCATCACTTTCAGTTATGGCACAAACATAATATTTGGAATGTTTCTTTCCGCTGTATTTTCCAATTACGAAGTCGCCCACTTCAAAAGCTGCATCACGGGGTGCATTTCTGTCATCTGCTTCGATCTTGTAGTCTGGATGTAGGGAGTGGGTGGTAGCTGTTTCTGAATAATAATATTTTCTTGCCTGAACTATGTATTTTTTAATGGCTCCACATAATGAATATCATGTGTTCCTGGAAGAGCACAGACATCGACGAAGCAGATTTCCAGAAGGGGTTTACTCTTTTCAACGTCTTCAGAAGGAACAAATATAACATTTGTGCTTGCTGAATTTCTTTTCGCCACTTCCACAACATCGTGGACGTTTATAAGGTCACTCTTTGCACGTAGAGCAACAGTCAAATTAAGTTTTAGTGTCCCGCCAACGCCGTCAACAGCACCTTTCCCATGACTAGACGCAAAGAAAATCCATGTTACATTCATTCCAAAAGTTTCCTTAAAAAAGGTTAGGTTTGCTAACATGAACCTTTGTTTAAACTGGCTCGCCGCCCCGTCCGAGAAGACAATCCCTGTGGTGATTTCTTGTAGTTTTCCCTTTATGTCTGTTAACACCGTGCTTAAAAATGAGTACGTGGCATATTTTTCATGTTCCATAAGGTCAGACATAATCGCATATGAAGCATGATTTCCTCCCGCAAACCACGCAACAGCAGTAAATATCGTAATTTGTAGGTGATGCCAATAACAACTCTGAATTTCATCTTGTGGAAGAATAGTGAAATTCTCCACGAAATCCACTTGCAAATCCATTGAATTTTCAGTAGTTTGTTTCTTCTGTACCTCGAAAAATTTGCTTTGCATTCTCTTTATAAATGTGTGTTTCACAAGCAAGGGACACGAATTAACAAGTTTATCAAAGCACTCTTCTCTCACCGCTGGGTCCGCGGTTCAAATCCCGGTCACTCCATGTGAGATCTGTGCTGGACAAAACGGAGGCAGACAGGTTTTTCTCCGGGTACTCCGGTTTTCCCTGTCACAATTTCATTCCATCAACACTCTCCACTATCATTTCATTTCATCTGTCATTCATTTAATCATTGCCCCAGAGGAGTGCGTCAGGCCTCGGCAGCTGGCACAGTTCATGTCCTCGCCGCTCGATGGGGGCTTCATTCATTCCATTCCTGACCCGGTCGGAGACTGGAAGCAGGCTGTGGATTTTCATTCATTCATCAAAGCACTCTAGAACTGTGCCAGATACCTGAATTCGAGATACATGATTTT
Organism: Meconema thalassinum; assembly: GCA_946902985.2. Lineage (NCBI taxonomy): Eukaryota > Metazoa > Arthropoda > Insecta > Orthoptera > Tettigoniidae > Meconema > Meconema thalassinum. Next base: position 583,624,121 of record OX336389.2, on the reverse strand, counting down.
CAGCATCACTTTGCCACTGGTGCCACTCTATTACGTCTCCAGCGTTCTCCTCTGTTGGTGAATATTTTAAAATATTTTTAGAGCATGTGTAACATTCACCAGTCATACACTGTTCATTAGAGTCACCACACGCCAAAGTAAAAGTAAATTCACTAAATTTGCTAGGAATGTTAAGTCGTCCTTTATTTAAAGCGTTAATCAACAAACAGAAATTTTCATACTGCTTGCACAGGCACACATTTCTTGGAGTTTGATGTTGCAGAGAAATGTATTTTGGACGAAGTCCACAGAAAGAAGACCTACCGATTGCGTGATGTGGGTGTTCTTGTTTAAAAAGTTCATATGCCTCGTGCATTGCGACGCACATGAATCGCTTCTGTTTTAATTTCTGTCCAGAACTGTCCTTCACAGAGATAAAATCTCTTCCTCGGGGAGATGGCCAACTGATATCATCCCGATTGAGAAATTCAATAACTTTTTTATTTGGAAGTGAAGACTTAATGCGCTTGCTCGAGGTAGATGGATTTTCACTAAATTTTGCCCTCGGAGCAGAAACAACTTCCCGTTTCTTTCCAGGGTGTCGAGCGATGATCTTTCTTCAAATTCCCGTATAATTCCCGTATTTCCCGGAAGAAAATCCACCAAATTCCCGTATATTTTAGAATCCTCTAAGACTAGAATTCGCATACCGAATTGCTGAAAAATGAATCTTAAAGCGCGAATCAAGATTTTCTGGCGTAAGTGTAACTGTATTTTTGGAGATACTTCCGCAGTCCACGGGTGATGGTGAGATTTAGGCCTAGGCCTAATCCGTAGCGTGAGCAAAGCGTGCGCGCTCGAGCGAACTCCACGCAGATGGGACGAGATGCTAGAATCACAAGTAAAATACCGTTTACCTGAGAAGAGCTGATATAAATGACTGTTTTACTGAGGAGGGTTGAGAGAGTAGAGAATAGGAGTGTCACATAATAAATGTTTGCGGGAAGTGAATTGTATGGTGCCGTAACCGTATAGAGCTTCCACGAGTTAAAATGGCACCGAAGCTTATGCATAGCAAACTTCCGGTCCGCGAATCTCCATTAGATTTTCATTGGCAGTGAATCGTTCGTTCGTGATTATCTTCTTTATTATTTCGGATTGTGGTTTTGTTTTTAGGCGTTCAACTTATGAAATAAGAACTAGAGGGTTGGCCTTTCATGAATATTCCGAAGAGAAGTGTCTCCTAAAAGAGTAATTAGTAAAACTTCGCATCAGAGACGACCATAACAAACAGCTTGCCTACAAAGTGTGCGATCTGCACATTTCAAACGGCAGTGGTTTAACATATCTTAGACTACAATATTAAGTTGGTGCAAATTAAATATGTTATATGTGAGAATATTATTATAATTTGCTATCCGGTTGTTATAGTAGTATATTATGCATTAACGTGGCCCGTTTAAATGCTGAATTGTGACGTAAGCTACGAGTTATAGGCTATTCGCCGTACCGGTAGGCCTAATATTCACTAACAACGCATCGTTTCTTCTTTAATATTTATTTAATCGTTATAACTATAATAGCCTATCTATTAACACTTATTTAACCACTAATCATTTTATAATTCTATACATATTCCAGGTCTTGCAAGAAAGCGATATTTGGTAGCACATGCGGTTCCACCTTAAAATCCAACCGTGCCCGGTTTTCAGTACATATGAAAAATATTACCGTAAGTTAATAAACCAAACAACTGGCGACATTTTTTTTGAAATGCTCATTTCCATCTTCACCCTAGTCTACGTAAAGTACCATACGGTAATCACTGAAAGGGTAGGAGGGATATGACCTCAATTTCACAAACGAACGAACATCATTTTGCATGAATTATGGAACCCGAATCCTAATGGAGGTATGGATTGTCTGCATTTAGAAATATGTTAGTCAATAATTTTAAACAAGATGCCAGAAATCTAAATACAAAAAGCTGCGTGCCTGCTACGGTGTAAAGTTGCTCCGTGAAAAAAAAAATGCACCTCGCCAAGATTATACGACGTGCATACAGTTAAATACAATCATCCAATTGGAGAAACACTTTCTTTGTCACGATCTTAAACGCAATTCAAACATAAACAGCCGTAATTCACGGGAAAATGTGCAACATTTATTACTCCTGTATATATTTTAAATGTGATCACGTTCGTCACTTGGAAAATGTCCTGCAGTCAACTCCCAGCGAGACTCCTCCTTCAGCGTTGGAGCGAGCCATGGATCAGTTTTACTGTTAAAGTGTGCGATCGGTAAACTTTTTCACTAACAAATTCACAAAGAAATTTGATAAAATGGTCCGGCTAGCTCAAAACAGTTGCCAGCGTTTCGCCCCAGTGTACCAATGGGCTCTTCAGTTGGTTATGGTACACCTCACCAAGACGCATGGCTAGTACATACTGAGAAGGCCGCTGCAAGGCCATGCGTCTTGGTGAGGTGTACCATAACCAACTGAAGAGCCCATTGGTACACTGGGGCGAAACGCTGGCAACTGTTTTGAGCTAGCCGGACCATTTTATCAAATTTCTTTGTGAATTTGTTAATGTACATAGCTCAATCGGACAATTTTACATCCTGTTTCCTTCGGGAACAGATATTTCCAAACTTTTTCACGTCGCTTCGGGCTGCTTTAATTGTGTGTCCGTTTCGTTAAAGATAATTCAGTACTTGAGGAGTTTCTGCAATTTATTCCAATTATTGATAAGGATAAAGTCATCAAGATGGCAAATTTTGAGAGTCAATAGTAATGGCAGTAGGAACACTGAGAGCAAAACATTATCTTTCTCTCGCATAATATCAATATTATAAGCAACAACGTAACTATGGTCATGATGATGATATCACTGCATTGTTTCACTTTTAATATTTAGTTACTGTTTTCCATATTTTTCATTTTTCATTGTGTCGAAAAAATAATAAGGCCTTAAATAGTTTTCATGCATAGAGATCGGTTATTTAATTATTGTTTTTTATGAATATTAATCGAAATGCCATTATAATTATGATAACTGTTGTTTTCAGGGGCGGAACAGCAAGGTCATCTGTCCCTTTAATAATGTGCTTAATTACCCTATTTTATTAATGAACCCCCCCCCCCCCCCCCCCCCCCTAGAAGGAAATCCTGCGTACGCCACTGGGTATGTCCGCTATTACACGCGTAAATTATGGGACAAATACAGTATTGCTAACCCCGCGCATTCGGTACTGACAGCCTTCCTGTCACTTTGCCCCGCTTTTCCTCTCCGCAACCCACGGTCGCCACATAACAAGACCCTACGTCCAACCGCCACACGGCAAGATTTCTGAGCATTCTTCTCACCTACACCCTGTATTTCGAAGGAAACAACGCGAAGGATATGTCGGGAGCATGGAACAGCTGAGCTGTGTTGCCAAGTTTTTAGTGTTGTAAATCAGCTGATTCGAATAATACACAGCGCTACACTTCAGACATTATTTCAGTACAATTATACGTAATATATTAAAAAAAACGATCCCAAGTCAACGCCGAGGACATTCAGACAGAGAAATACGATACTTTTAGATGAATACATAAATTACACCCCGAAGCTATGATACCTTTATCATAGGTATTCAATTCAATAAATACGACAAAGAGGGCAAACACTCTACAGCTAATGAATATAAAAAACTCACCATGCAATGATTATCCTTTAACATAAAACAAGAGTCTGAGTGGAGGTCGTTCACAGCTTACTACAGTAGTTGACAGATAACACCATGCACACTCACTGAATCGCGACTCTCTAGGGTTAATATTAGCTTTCGAGATAAAGCAAAAGTAAAGTTAAGGTAAAGACATATTTAACACTGAGCACTCAAACAAGCCCCTCTGTGGCGATATTATTGCCGTGGTTTTATATTGTCGAATTGTAGGCGGTATTTTGAACACTATGACGGGAAACAATAGTGCTCTATTATCGATTGACGCAAGCGAACTGACACCAAGAAGTAAATTATCCTTAGTCACTTGGCAAGGGTTTCTTTGACACCCTCCATCCCTTCACTGTCCCTATCATCATCACCACCATCATTGTCTTCGTCAGAGCTTGATGAACTGCCAAGGTTAATAATCATTTCATCCACCGCGATATCCAGACCACCTTCAGTATTTCTTTCTGTATATGCTGTACGGGATGTGTCCAGTCCTCGGGTCGAACGTCGGCGAAGTAAAAGTAACGAAACAATGACAATGAAAGGAAATCCGACACAGACAGTGGTTAACAAGCGACTGAAGCGATGCCTGCCCATACGAGAAGAATTCTGTCACTTGTGTGGTGTATTTTGCAGCCACATGTTGGTGACGGGTGTTCGATAGTAAAATGACGAGAGCTGTGAGATATTGTTTGTAGTTTTTGAAATTTATGCATGTGTGACGCATTTGCATTGAGTGTTTGAACGAACTTCAAAACAATTTGGTATGTGCATCTCCTCTGCGAAAGAAGACCATGGAAAGGCTAAAAACAGTAAAATTCCACACGTGACACGCCGCGAATACTTTTTAATTTAGATTTATTTTATCAAAGTAGATAATAGAAAATAAAATAATGCAAAACGAAATTAAATGAACCAATTTGACAAATACAAGATTGTTACTAGGAACTTCAGTTATACAGAGCACAAAATTAAATTCTTTTGACAGTACTTTTTTTTCGAATTACTGGATATCTTTTATGGCTTTTCTTTCGACTGCCACCTTAGCCGTCGCTTCACACCTGTTTTGCTTCCTTGAACACGGCGAAGGAGTTTCGTGCAGTGTGGACTCTTGCTCACGGTTATCTTTTCTGCTCCACCAGCTGCCATCACAGCGTCCTGAACAGTATGCATGCCAATCAGACTTGCTTCTTTGTGATTGACGATCATGCACCCCTTCTCTCTAGAGCTGCACTGTTGTGATACAAAGTCAGTATCATTTTAACGACGCTTGTGAGATAATTTTTGGCAGGAACTGAGGAAGGTGCTTTAGCCACTAATTCAGACCGCAACCCGTCGAGCCGTGGCTCCTTTCCGTCGACCTGCTTCAAACGCGCAGGGAAGGAGGGCAATCTCAGAAGTGCGGAGTAGCTGCTCTTGATGCGGTCAGCCATTGCGCCAGAAAGCAAATTCTTCCGATTACAAATAATTTCCAGGGCAATGACGATCCTAACTTCTTCCAACTTAGGAGTCTCAGCGACCCCTATAGGGTCTAGGCAGGAAATAGCACGGGTCTCTTGAGAGCAAGAGTTGACCTCTCTTTGATTTTTTCTGCCACAGGATACACATGTACAATTCTCGGCAGTTGGTGCGAAATTGCAGCACATCCGCGTCTGGAATTTTCTGAGATCTTGAGCTGTTAGCTTCTTTAAGGGCTGCTCTTGTCGAGAAACCCAGGTCTGCTCTGTGAATAACAATGCGGAATGATTCCTGTATGTCATTGTCAGCAACGAGCGCGGCGCGCGTAGCCCTGCGCGGAGAGGGTACGGCCGGCGGTCGGCCAGGCAAAGCATGCATTCGACGTTGGCTGGGTTATCATCCCGCTTAGCGCTCTAACGGTGGCGCAAATTGCGGGTGGCACCACGGTCTGCCGACGAAATAGAAGACTGAGCGGGAGGACTCTTACGAGCGTTCGGGGGCTAAGAAGTCAGGCATTATTAGACTTTTTAAGATTTCCCGTATCAAGTGCGAATTTCCCGTATAATTCCCGTATTTTTCCCGAGTCACTAAAATTCCCGTATAATTCCCGTATTTCCCGTATCGCTCGACACCCTGCTTTCGCAGACTCACTGGTAAAGCCTGCTCTAAACGCTTTACAGCTTTCCCCAATGTTTGTTTGCATTTATAAGCAGAAGTTGGCATACTCGGCTCTGCAATCGATGTAGATGGTTGTGTTGTTGGACATGTAGAGCAGGAAGTAACTGGTGATTAACTCTGAAGTTTCTTCTGAGCTCTGTTTTTCTTCACCGATTCTCGAACCTGTTGGCGGCGTACGCGTAGCTGGGCAGGTGTCATCTTCCTTCTTCTGCTTGCATGCCTTTCCCTTTCCTTTCTTTTAAAATCCTCATCATCCTTTTTCTTATCGCGATACCGTTTACAACGTTCCTTGGGAGTGAGCGGCATTATTGTCAATCACTTCAGTTGGAATACTGATTGCTGTTCTAAAACACGTCCTTTACAAGCGAGTATGATGCAGAAACTGAATCCTGTGGGCAGCGTGTTGCGTCACAAAGTGCATTCCTGTACGAGCGGCTCCATGTGACGGGGAACTCCCCGGCCGCCTACTCGCAAGAACGTCTTAAACAAGCGACGTATTTTACTACCAGCTTTGTATGAATCCATTTGAAATTTTAAACAAATGATATAGCAGTTTGAAAGGGTGTACAATATTGGCTTTGCATACGAAATTTTATTCAAATTGAGCCACGCACTTTTCATCTACAGAAACTTTTATACCTTTTACGTCGCGAGTTTACATGGCCTGCAGCTATAAATTCGTCGCCTTATTACACCTTATATAAACTGTTAATAACCTAAATAAGTACTTTACTGTGAAGAGAAAGAACATTAGAATTAACATTTTCCATAATTATTTTCACACCTTTTCATCATTTAATAAACAGTAATTCCTAAAACCATGGAGAAATTTCAAATGAATTTAGACTGACATGAAGGTTCAATTAACCACTGAATTGAAAACAAAGACATTAGCAAATGAATACATATCATAAAACAAATTGCAGAGTTATATATAAATCATTTTATGATCAGTATCAATTTGTTTTATTTATTTTCTTTTTTTGTTTTTTGGTAGGAGCTGCTATAGCTGCTGGTAATCAAGAAGAAAAAGGAATCTGAGCTCTCTTTGTTAAATATTTCGCTCAATCAAAACCACTTTTCAAAAAATCACAAATCAACAAATTTGTTCAAGCCTACATTTTACTTTTTCCTAATTGGGGGAACTATTCTCTGGATTCAGTCAGATGCGCTTTCTCGAGAACTACAGTGTTGGTCATGTACTGCTCGAGTCTAAGCTGCGTGAACCTGAGAGGAATGTGCATCGCGGACTAGGAGAAACGGTGTTGACGAGTGATGAGGTTTCTCGGTCCGTGCATAGTACAGAACCAAATACATTGGTCGGTGACTCACTGACTCATTCGTAACACCACACTGGTTTCAGAGAAGACCCTATGTTAGCAGTATTGGAATAGATGAGCATGTCAAGTAACACGGCGGGCTGTTGACAGGCCCTTCTCTTCTCGCCTGACCCTTCCCTGCTCTTTCTCCTCACCCCGCAAGTTCATAGAGCTTGGACTCGCACAGTAGATCTCCCACTTGATATCCAAGATTTATCTCATCTTTTGTTGGTGGAAGAGCTCAAGTTTCACGATATCACGGTGATAGAGTGTCCAAGTTTCACAGCCATACAGTAGCATTGAGATGACAACAGCTTTGTACACCATGAGTTTGATATGCATCTTTAGGTCTTTATTCATGAAGACTCTTGGGCATTAAACGGCCAAATGCTGCATGGGCAGCCCCAATTCTTTAGTAAACATCCTGTTCGCAGGTGCACTATTTCGACAACATGCTACTAAGATATGAAAAATGATCAACCTGCTTCAGTGTTGTGTCTAAAATGGAGATATTGAACTCGGGAAGAGGTAATCCTGGGGTAGGTTGTGCAAGTACCTTAGTTTTCTTTGCATTGATAGCAAGATCAAAGTGATCACACGCAGTGCTAAAGCAATTGACTGATGGTTGAAGCTCTGCAGGTGTCGGAGCAGGAGATGCGGTGTCATCGGCATACTGCAGTTCTGTTACCCGGGTAACTTTGGTATATGTCTGTGAACGAAGTCTTGCCAGATTGAAAAGGCCTCCATCGAAGCGAAACTTAACATCTATGCCTGGGTTGTTGGATGATGATTCATACATCATGGCAGCCATGTACAATGCAAAGAGTGTTGGAGCAAACACACATCCTTGTTTCAAACCGTGAGTGATTGGAAACGGATCGGATACAGAATTATCGTGAAGAACCTACCCTGAAATTCCATCATGAAGAGCTTGAACTAATTCCACATAGCGATCTGGACATCCAAAGTGCGCTAATACTTTCCAAATAGCAGATCTTGGTAATGAATCAAAGGCTTTTTCCGGGTCTTAGAAAACTAAATACAGAGGCTCCTGTTGCTCTCTGCACTTTTCCTGGAGTTTTCTGGCATGGAACATCATGTCTGTTGTGCCCCTGGAGGCTTGGAAACCACATTGAGACTCTGGCAAAATCCTCTCCGATATACTTTGGAGCCGGCTTAGTAGAATTCTTGCGAGAACTTAACCTGCAATTGGTAATAGCGATATACCACAGTAGTTCTCACACACACTTTCTTGGAGATGATGATGGTAGCATTCTTGAAGTCGCCAGGTACTTCTCTAGTTTCCCAAATTAGGAGGATAAGTGTAAAAAGTAGAGTCTTCAAAGCCATACCTCCACTTTGTAACAACTCCAAAGGAATGTTATCAGGACCAGGAGCCTTTCTAGGCTTTAATTGATTGAGCGCTTTGGTGAAATCTCGGAATGTCGGCGGTACCACCATCCATGCTTGTTGGGGCTGCTGAGGGACGTTGCGAAGAAAGTCCTCGGCAACATTTGAGGCACGATTTAGAAGTGCAGAGAAATGTTCCTTCCAACGCTCCAAAATTTGTCCTTGATGAGTTCAAATGGCGGAATTGTCAGCGTTTTCAATGTACCTGATGATCGGATGGGGCCATATACCTCCTTTATGCCTAAATAAAAGTTTTGCAGGTCATGGGCATCAGATAGTCTTTGATGTTCTTCAGCTTTCCGCTGCCACCAGTTCTTGATTTCCCTGATTTGTGCATGACATTTCCCCTTAAGTTGCAAGAAATGTGATTTTTTCACACTGGAAGACGGATCTTGAAGAAAGGATATATGGGCTTCTCGTTTGGCATTGATGAGACACATAATTTCATTATTATTTTCATCAAACCAGTCTTATCTTTTGTTCTTCACAAAACCAATAGTTTCTTCAGCTGACTCAGTGATGACCTGAAGCGTGGCCCATTCCTGTACTACACTATTTGTGCTAACTAGATGACTAGCCAGCATATTTGTGATTTCATTTCTGTAGTCTGTAGCAATTGATTTAACTTGGAGTTTAGAAGTGTCAAATTTCCATCTGGACAGGTTGTGGATGGATCGTTTCGGTTTGCGGCAGATTGAGATCCTCAACCGGCAATAAAGGAGCTTATGATCTGTCCAACAGTCATCAACATTTCTTGCGGTCCTGGTGACAAGGATGTCCTTTTTATCACATTGCTTGGTGATATAGTGAAGGGTGTGCCAGTGCTTCAAGCGAGGATGCATCCAAGTGGATTTGTAGCGATACGGCAGGCGGAACCGAGTGTTGGTAGTAAAAAGTTGATGTTCAGCACATAGACCAAGGAGGAATAGACCACTGGCATTGCAGTTGCCAAGTCCTTATTTTCCCATCACATTGTTCCAAGATTGATGATCTTTACCAATTCTGGCATTGGAATCGCCAAGCATTAAGAGCTTGTCTCTAGGTGGTACTTTGGTGATGATTGCGGTCAGCAGGTTATAGAATTGGTCTTTAACTTCTATATCAGCATCCAAGGTGGGAGCATATGCAGAGATAAGAGTCATATAGTGACTCCCGGAGAGTGTGATTCTGAGGGTCATAATTCTTTCGCTGACAGCAGTGAGTTAGCTGGTGATCATTCACCAGTGTGGTCTTTATAGCGAAACCAACACCATGAATACGGCACTCTCCCTCATCTTTTCTCTTGCAGAATTTGGTGTAACCTGAACTGAACTCTGTAATTTTACCTTCACTGGACAATCTGGTTTCACTTAAGGCAGCAATATCTATGTTCATTCGACCAAGCTCATGGGTGACGAGTGCTGTTCTTCTCTCAGGCCTGTTATTGTCCTTCAAATCAAGTAATGTTCGAACATTCCAGGATCCTATAATTAAAGTTTGGAAGATCTGTTTTAGTTTTTCGACCTCAAAAGGGGTGACCCACTGGGTGCGGTCTCCCAGCCGGCTGAAGGTGTGACTACCGATGTTTAGCCCACATTTTCTAGGGCTTTCCCCATTCGGGGTGGGCAGCGGTGATCCTAAATAGGCCTGCCCAAACACAGATGCAGGACCGAACTCCTAAGTAGTCACGAGGTCTCAAAAGGATGACCACCACACATCTACTGACAACGTGCAGGTCCGAACTAGAGGCTTCCATTTTCAACCCGAAAACCGGCCTCCACCATCCTAATCCCATCGCTGCTGGACTTTAGTTGAAAGTTGTGACAGCAAGAAAAAGGTGCCACAAGCAAGATTTTGTTTGAGGTCGATCACAGCTTGCAAGGAAGTGACCCACACACTATGATCTCTGAACTATACCCTGTGGCACAAATGAAATGAGACGTGCAGGTTCTAGTACCGTGACTGCAATGGACTGCCGCAGACTTTAAATACCAATGAGTTACGCCTTCACAGCCAGTTCATCCGGCATGACCTCATCCGCCTCCACGATCGTTGAGAACCACAAGGGAAGTTCCTCCTCCGTCCGTTTTGCCGTTGGGCCAAAATATACGTAATGTGTTTCAGTGTCATTTCCTACACTGAAGGGACCATCACCCCACCTAAAGGGGCTCGTCCGCCAGAAGCCGTTGGCTCCTTCAGGAGATACAGTTATTTACCGCCGCCCAACAACAGCAGTTCTTACAGCTGGTTGCCAAACCAGCTAGCCCTCCTCCTTTTGCATTCCGGACTTGGGGACAATATAGGAATATATAACTTAGAAAAGCAACGTAATGACATTATATAGAGGTTTATATACACAGTAAAACATCTTTTATTCGTTTCACACTTATACGTTCTTTTTCCTGGTCCCGGCAAAATCCCTATACTTACCATGTTAATTTATTTCCGATATAGTTTTACATTTAATAGTTTATCACGCTTATACGAGCATATTTTAAGTCCTATCATCACGCACGGGTCTTTTGTGAAGTTTTCACGGAAGTGGCTGATGCTAAAAATAGACTGCTAGACTGGCACGAGGTGTCCCTTGCGTAAGATTCTGCCAATAGCAGTCGGGCCTGTTTTAAAATCGGCGAACTGGCACTAGCAGCGCTTCGTACGGCAGCTTATTGAATCTCGTCATTCCGAGGCCAACTCACGGAATGGATGGGTCCACATAAGTTTCACTCCCCTGGCCCAGACGTTGCGTTGAGTGCGATCGTTGGTTAGCGTGCCGTAGGCCTCGTTCGAATAGAGTGAGTCTGGCGTGAGTCACAGCCTCCAGTCAGAGAGACAGGCTTCCTTCTTCTGACAAGGTCACGACAGCTTAAAGCCTGCGGAATGTGCTGACGAAGCTTGCCGCTCGCGTCACAGTTCATAGCCCGCAGGCATAAAGACTAGATTACTTTCTCCTGACAAGATCACGCCAGATTAGGCCTATAAGCTCGCGGAATGTGCGCTGGCCGCTCGCGTCACAGTTCATAGCCCGCAGGCATAAAGACAAGATTACTTTCTCCTGACCAGATCACGCCAGATTATACGCTCGCGGGATGTTCTAAGCGACAAGGCTTGCCGCTCGCGTCACAGTTCATAGCCCGCAGGCATAAAGACTAAGATATTTTTCTTCTGACTAAGTCGCGCCAGGTTATAAAGTCACGGCAGCCTGTGCAACTGACTGGCGCACAAATACGAATATGCTATGCAACGATTATGCGATGAAATTTTATAAACCTATTTTAGTGTTTGAAAAGTGGGGTGCGACGATTATGCGAGGAAATACGGTACATTTTGCAGTTTTTATTTACCGACTTTCATTTATGCATTTTTCACACTTTTCCTTTGGTCCCCTGAAAAACGTTTAAGTGAAGTTTTACTGTAGATGCACATTACAATTGCAATTTTCTGAATATTTCATGTTGATTTGCATGTGTGTCAGTTTTTCTGACACCGTTCTTGGTAACTTCTTAATAGATGCTCTGATCACTATAAGTTTTGTATGGTTGTAGTATTGTCTCCGGAAATTCAACTTGGCTATATTTGTTACTATCACTCTTACCAACCACTTGTACCAACTTTTAACAGTTACGCTTTACTAATGTGCAAATGGCTGACAATTTGGATCAAATTTAGTACAAACAAAGTACTGTATATACCCGAATGTTAGACGACCCCGAATATAAGACGAGGCCTAGTTATCAACTGCCTCTTACAGATTTTTATCAAAAAAAAAATACTCGCTAACTCATAACTTGCACAATATATGCCCTTAAGGTCGTGCTTTCATTTTTATAATATCTCGTGTTATCGGAAATCCCTCAGCCCGCTTTTCCAAGACACTCTATAATTTCTTTGTTCAAGTCAGGGAAGAATCCTTTCCTAGGTCCACAAAAAGATTTTCTTGTTGTATGCACACTTTTAAGTTTGTCCTTAGTTTGCTGCCATCTACGCACATTGCACTCGCTCACTCAGTACATCTGTCCTGCTTTAACATTTGATGTTATTTCAGCATAACAAATCACTATCAACTTGAAGTTTGCATCCTATCTTGTGTTAATTTCTGACTCCATCATAAAGATGATCGTAGTAATTTTAAAACATGTCTTGCCCGCGATGTTATTGTTCGTTTTTGAAGCGGTCTTCCACGGTGTTTGTTGTCTGTTTGTTAAATTGTCGATAAGTAGACCTACCAGTATTGTCTTCACGTTCCATTTTTGTTTCTCAGTGAAGTGTGATTGTTTTCTTGTGGAAATCTATCATTTAGTTATGTAAAAACGCAGAAGTTATACAGCTGGATTTAAACTCGAAGTGATCAAATACGCAGATGACTCCGGTCGAGAATTCATTGTGAATGAATTTGATATTCACTACTGGAGTCAACAGAAAAACGCGCTAGAAACCAATAACCAAACACGCAAGGTGTATTCAAATGTGGCGACGCTAAATAAGAAATTGTTAGGTTAGAACACGTATCTGGTATTGTTAGTCACGATAAGCTGACGACAGAAGATAAAATAAAGAAGGCTGTCAGTTGAACTCTTGCATGATTGGAAATTGGGGTATGGGATAGCTTCTTGAAGAGTAGAATCGCAAATGCATTGGACGGAGAGTAGCTCGGAGATTGGCAGCTGCGACGGCAGTTGACAATTCCAGTCGTCTTGTTTCAATCAGGCAAATTTTACGTTTTCTCGGGAATAAGGTCTTTCCCTCTCAAATCCCCGCATATATCTCGCACAGAAGATTTTCACACTTATTTTCGGTTAGAGAAGTGCGAGTTATATGGAAGTAGACGCAAATTCCACCTGAAGACCAGTATGCACCGAAGCAACACGAAAACAAGCGAACACCGGCAACACGACAAGCAGTCATGAATGCCAACCCACTGTAACAAAGTACAGTGATTTTCTGTGTACCAAGTGCGGAAAGAAGAATTAAAAACTCTATTAGATATGACGAACGATTGTAATTTTCTATTAATGAACTTGCCATAACCTGTATCTTAGATCTACAATTTTACGACACAGAAAACAAGAATTAGTTACGTTTCTTGTGCCCCGTAACATTTCTCACAAGAGGTATGATACGCGCGTACCGGCTTCAGCAAAAGCAGGGTGTGTTTAGTATTTAAATTACAACACAACCTTCAGATGCCCGGGATCAACTTAGAAAGAGCGCCGACGTTATTAAATTAAGATACGTTGATCACTCAATTACTGCTCGTAAAACTGACTGGTTTTGTTCTTGTAAAGACTGTTTTAAAACATATAATTTATCTGCTTAAAATGACGTGTATGAGTAAATCCTAACCTCAAAATGTACGTTATTCGTATATGCACGGTAATTAAACATAACAAACCATATTTTAATCTTCATTAACGCATCGATTTGTTGCGAGTTACAAGATGCCAACACCACATACTACTTTGCAAATAATTTTTAAAAACCTTGATTTAAAAAAATATATATACCCTGAATATAAGACGACCCCAAAGTTTTATATCACAAAAAGTGGGGAAAAACCCCGTCTTACATTCGGGTATATGCGGTAATCAACACCAAAATATGATTTGTACATTTTTAGGCTGTCCCAGCAATGCTAACCGATGGCAATAGGAGGTACCCCCTTTAGATACAATGCACCACAACTGTGATGAGGGCTACAGCAGCCGCGAATACATGGTGTGAATGATTGAAGCAACTTCATTCCTATCACGTAGCAGTGCAGTGCGTGCAGCACACAAAAACAATAACTGTGGTGTTTTACAGCTTGCGTGTGGCACACACTGGTCTGTATTTAAGCACTCAAGCTTCGTATTGTATGATATGTGATTTGAAGTATCGAGACTACATTCCGTTAAATGGTAGACTGGCGTTGGATCACAACTGCGGCACAACTGTGAGAGACTCAGTAAAACTTCACTTATACGTTTTCCAGGGGAGCAAAGGGAAAAAACATAGAAGTGTGAAAAACGCATACATGAAAGTCGGTAAATAAAAACTGCAAAATGTATGTGACAATATAAGTTATAGTTAAGAAGTGAACGACAAGAAATAATAATACGATTGTTTAACTATAATTGGCAATATGTAACAAAACAACTACAAGAGAAATGCACCCAGATAAAGGAAGAAACCACAACCACAACAACAACAAAACAAAGAAAATTGAGTCACTTTACGAAGTAGTCAGTTATCTTGACTTGTTTGTTGGTCGCGGCCACGGCATGAACAGTATTTTCAAACCGATTTCGGCCATTATTTCCTCAGAAACGTTATGGCGAGTCACAAAATGTTTGATAGTCCATAGAGCATTGATAGCATCATTAAAATCCACTGTATTATGCTGCGGCTCTGAGTAATAGTCATTAATAAAATACCGTAGGGTATATTAATTTATGGATTTTAATTTGTCTGAAGACGCAAGATTATTATAACACAGAATCAATCGCGTATTTTTAATGGTTTGAAAAGAAGTCCGGAAAAAAAAAAAACACGAATGAAAATTCTAAAAGAGGAAATAATAAAAAATTTAATATATTGGCGATTGTAAGACACTTTCGCTTTATCTTGACCTAAGCTTCTGACTCTGTCTAACTGTGTTCTATGGCTGCTTCCTGCATTTTGAGAGCTCAACATCTTGGCTAACACAATGTAGCGCTCGCTTATTGCGCAAGCTGTTCTTCCTTGTTGCAACATTTTGACAAGGGAGTGTCGCTCAAGGCCATCGTAACAAATAGTGCGCGCTGCATTCCTTCCGAACGGAAGTACAGTCTGTACCAAATGTTTGCATTCAAACATACCATACTTTCTCAGAACATGCAACATATAAATGACACTTTATATTACGAGGGACTTAAAATATGATCGTATAAGGGTGAAAAACAAATAAATGTGAAACGTATATCGGAAGTAAATTAACATGGAAAGTATAGGGATTTTGCCACGACCAGGTAAAAAACGTATTAGTGAGAAACTTATAAAAGAAGTTTTACTGTATTAAGAATGCCTTGAAGTACATTACTCCTCTCCAGTTCACCATTTCATACACTCACCACATCACTATCTTAGTTTTAAGCAATAATTTTCCATTACCCAATCGCGTGGCACAACATTTATTCTATTAACATGGTAGACTGACGTACAAAAAGTGATTGAAAGGATGTCATTTTTCTTAAGATTTAGTCACATACAGGGAGTTATGGTGACCAGAATCATTTACTGGATGTGCTTACAGTGCATTAGTACCAAGCAGGATGCTAGAAGGGAAAAGTCGACCTGAGACGATGAACAGGTTTGTTGGGCTCAAAAAGGAATAAGAACGTTTGGTAGGGGCAGCTGATTCATTTGGGCTAATTCAGGAAGGCAAATTCCTTTGAAAAAGAAAATCAGCAGGGATAAGAAATTGTCTACCAATGTGGGGTTTTTGTTACTGAAGAAGAATTATGTTTCTAACAAGCTAAAGCCCACAGAACTATTTCATCACATACACACAAAATAAAATTATATAAAATGAAGTTTACTTACTTTCATCTATTTCACTATTGAAGATGTAACTTTCATTAAACCCATAAATAGTACCTTCTTTGTACTGATACAGACAAAGTAGTGGAGGAGGCATTGAGTTGTCCTCCTCTGTATATGAATATGGACCAATAGCATTGGCAAGGTTGGAATACTAAAACAGAGAGAACATTAAGTAATAAGACAGTGTTTAATCATTATCCTAAGAAAGAGCACAAGCAGATCAAGGTGGTTTGGACATGTAGAACAAAGGAATGAAGACTATGAGGGAAAGATGGTGCAGACGAAGAAGGTCCATGGAATTAGGAGGGTTGGGAGACATAAGCTAGCGTGGAGAGATAAGGTTGCCGAATAACTGAGGGAAAAAGATTGGATGAAAGGAGAAGCACTACCCGGAAAGAAATGGCAGAAAAGAATTAAGGATGGAAATGCTGACCCCACTTAATTGGGAAAAGAACAACAAGAAGAGCAAAAGGAAAACTATACTTTAGACCCATAACAAACAAACAGAATAACAAAGTTTAAATCTGCCATTGATCAGCCAGGAAAATTCCATGTTGGAATGACAAGCAGAGATACCTTTAAAAAGTAAATTGTGCTGACCGACTGAAAAGCTACAAATGACAATTTTGTATGGGCAACACTGAAAAGAATGGCTTCAAATATCTAAAATTAGAGTACTGTCCAGGACAAATATTTATCAAGAAATTTAATAACAAACGACAAATCTTTAAAGGTGCAAAGCTAGACTGGATCTATTACATAAATGTCGAATAAACGGTTTATCTAGGATTAATTTCTATGTCCGAATGGCTGAAGTAGTTTATGGGCAATAAATAAGGCTAATACCCATCAAGATACAGTCAGACCTCGATTTAGTGAATCCCTATTTAATGACTTCCCCCATTTAAGGAATACAGTAGTTGAAGATTCGAGGTGGACAGGACCAATACTAACTCAAACTGTACAAAACCTGACAAAAAAAATAATTGCATTGAAGGAACCACCCATAGTAAATAAAACAAATCATAAACTGATGTACATAATATTTTCTTGACATCATCATCTTCATTCCCCTTTTCCAGTGGACACTGGGTGGGGGCAAATATGGTTCCTCTCCACTTTGTTCTGTCGTTCCACCATTCCTTTTCCGACAGTGTTCCAATCCAGGTTCTGTTTTCTAATACTATTCCCCACCGAGTCCATCCAACGCATTCTTGGTCTTAATATTTTCTTGAAACATTGCAAAATACTGAAGAACACAAGCATTTCACTAGTTCTAACAGTATCAAGTGTATTGTTTCACCACCTTGCACCAATTACAAGCAGCAATGTCGTGCTTTCAGGGCATTCTTGCACTTGGTAATGAAAGGATGGAAAGGGTTTCATTATATACGAGGGCAGATCAAAAAATAAGTTGCACTTCTCAGTTATGGCCATTTATTACACCACCTATACAACAGCAACTCGCCTATAACGACATACAATGTAACGTCACTTTTCCACATAGTTTCCAGGAGACTCCAAACATTTCTGCGAACGCACAACCAACTTGTCGATGCCAGATGCATAGGAAGTTCCTCCAGCGTTCTGCAACCACATGGAGACAACGCCTTCACCTCCTCATCGGTCTGGAAAAGTCTACCACCGAGCTCCGTTTTGAGCTTACCGAAGAGATGAAAGTCACATGGCGTTAGGTCGGGACTGTAGGGTGGATGTTGCCAGACCTCCCACTTGAAACGCTGCAGCAGTTCGCTCGTTTGGCGGGCCTTGTGAGGTGTTGCGTTATCGTGCAACAAAATCACACCGGTGATCAATTTCCCCCGGCGCTTCTCTTTAATCGCTTTACGCAACCGGTGCAACGTTCGACAATACGACGGCGCGTTGATCGTAGTTCCTTTCGGCATGAATTCCACGTGCAGCAAACCCTCCATGTCAAAGAACACTGTCGCCATAACCTTACCGGCTGAAGGTTGAACCTTGGCCTTCTTTCGCTGTGGTGATGAGGGGTGCACCCATTCCATTGATGTTCTCTTAGTTTCGGGGGTGAAGTGGTGGACACACGTTTCATCGCCCGAGACGATTCGCCGCAGAAACCCGTTGCAGTCTGCAGCATAGCGTTGCAAAAATGCCAGGGTGGATTGGAAACTTTGTCCCTTGTGATCATCGGTGAGAAGACGTGGGACCCATCTTTGACACAGCTTACGATATCCAAGGTCCTCGTGAACAATGGAGAACACACTGCCATACGACATGTTCAGCAGCGACGCGATTTCTTTCAGTTGAATGCGCCGGCTCTGTCTAATGATCGCATTCACACTGTTGACATTTGCACGGGTCCGGACGTTGCGAGCCTGCCTTCGCGATATTCGTCCGTGATATCCGTGCGTCCGGCTTCGAATTGCTGACACCACTTTACAATCCCTTGCCAGGAAATGGCTCGCTCCCCATACACAGCACTAATTTCACGATGAATGACCGTGCAATTCTCCCTTTTGACCCATAGAAATCGGATTGTCGCACGCACCTCATATTATAAGTGAATGTCCAGTCGAAGCGCCATTGCATTTGGCCGCTATTCACACCATACAAGACGAGACACCACAGCGACCTGCCTAACAGGCGTCAAATCAATGATAACTGGAACTTAAGTCAAGAAATTTGCTGCAGAATTGAGCAGGCCAGAAGTTCTTTCATGAAAATTAGCAAAGTTTTGACTAGCCACCCAGTGTATATACTAAACACGTACTGTAGCATCGAAGCAGTTGGGTGCGTTATGCTAGACTTAAATTGTGGCTAGTCAAAACTTTGCTAATTTTCGAGACCGGCAAAAAAAAAGTGGAACAGTTAAAAAAGTAGATAAAACAAGCCATGAAAAAGATTTAATCACATTTTAAAAGCTTTTCATGCATTAGAACAAACATCTGAAGCATCCGTAAATAGAAATTGATAATATGACATTTCTTAGGGTGTTTTATTACCACCAATTACCCCCAATCTTCGATGAGCCTATCTTAATGGTTTTATGGTGGGAAACGCACTGTAAGCGTTTAAGGTTTATGAGTGTTGCCGCTCGCTTATTGTTGTTCTAGGGATAACAACTGGCATTTGTTAACACGTGTGAACCATTGTCACACATTTTAGCAAGTTATCCATTTGCAGTTCACACTAAAACATGCCTCTTAGCCGCGAAGAAGTTGCACAGGCAGCTGCATTGGTGGAGGATGACCGCAGCTTCCGTTATGTTGCTGAGGTCATTGGATCATCTCTCGGTAGCATACATCGTGCAGTGCAACGTTACAGAGAGCTCCAAACATACGACAGGAGACGAGGGTCAGGCCGTAGAAGCAGCACAAGTGCCAGGGATGACAGATTTCTCACTCTGCAAGTTATGCGTGATCGCCATACCACAGCAGTCCAGGCACGAAATCAACTGGAAAATGTCAGAAATGTGAGAGTGAGTGAGCGAACAGTAAGAAGAAGGTTTGAAGAAGCTCATCTTTCTTCCAGGAGACCTGCACGTGGACCCGCACTCTAACGACATCACAGAGAGGCGCGTCTTCGCTTCGCAAGACAGCATCTGGGATGGACCCTCGAGCAGTGGGCCTCTGTTCTCTTCACTGACAAGAGTCGCTTTAACCTTAGATCTCCTGATGGAAGGCAAAGAGTGTGGAGAAGGCACGAGGAGAGGTACAGCCCTGTTGCTTTCTCCTCCAGGACTCCATTTGGAGGTGGCTCGGTTATGGTGTGGGGTGGCATAAACGTTATGGCCCGCACTGAGTTGGTATGCATCGATCACGGGACGCTCAATTCCCAAAGGTACATCGAAGAGATCCTGATGAATCATGTGATGCCCTTTGTGCTTTTCATTGGTCAGAATTTCATGCTGATGCAGGATAATGCCCGCCCTCATACTGCTCGCTGTGTTGTACAATATCTGCAGAAGGTGGGGATTCAAACCCTGGACTGGCCAGTTCGTAGTCCTGACTAGAACCCCATCGAACATGTATGGGATATGCTTGGAAGGAACGTCAGACAGCGTGACCACACCACCTTGGCACAACTGAGAACATCGCTGCTGGAGGAATGGGATCGCATCCCGGCAGATGCCATTCGAAGAGTTGTGAACAGAATGCCTGAGCGTTTACAAGCTGTCATAGACGCTAAGGGTGGAAACACTCGTTTTTAGTGACCAGTGTCCTCGTGCAGTGCAGTGCAAACATTAATACTGTTTTGTTTGGCAATACGTTTAATAAACACCAGCCCAAAAGAGCATTACTAAAAAATAGAAAATTGTAAGATTGCAAAAGTAACGAAATTTGTGAGTTAAAGCATGTTGTAAAACATGTTTCGGTATTTTCTGTTGCCAACCATCTAAAATTTACATAAATAATGCAAATATTGGAAAACCGATACATTTTAGTGGAATAAATTAAGAAATAACATAAAAAATTAAAGTGTTCCACTTTTTTTGCCGGTCAGTGTATATTCCGTATTTCAAAAGAAAGAACGTGAAGGAAATGGCGGGAGCTTGGAACAGCTGAGCTGTGTTGCCAAGTTTTTATTGTTGATGTAGATCAGCTGATTCAAATAATACACAGGGCTACACTTCGGACATTATTTCGGTACTATTATATTATGCAGAATAGAATGTAAATTTCGATCCTGAGTCAATGCTGAGGATATTCAAATAAAGAAATACGGTACATATATAAATAAATAAATAAATAAATAACACAATGAAGCTATGCTACCTTTATCACAGTTATTCAATAAATACAAGAAAGAGGCCAAACAGCTATACAAATATGGACTACCGGTAATACAAAATACAAAGTAATTTGATTATGAATATATCAACACTCACCATGCAATGATCCTTCAAGATGAAACAACATTCTAGGTGGAGGTCATTCACAGTTTACAGCAGTTAACACAGAAACAACATCATGATAACCCCTAGCACACTCACTCACTGTATCATGACTCAAAAACAACAAAAAAGTCAACCCCTGGCACTATCCAGCCCATGACGGGCTAAGGCCGACCAAGCGACCGCTGCCCAGCCATTTGGCCTGCAGATATTGGGATGACGCGTGATCAGCGCGTCGGGTCCCCTCGGCCGTTAATCTTGGTATTCGTGATCGGGGCGCTGTCTCACTGTCAGACAGCTACTCAATTGTCCTCACGAGGCTGAGTGCACCCCGGTCCAACCCTCACGTCAGTTTTAAAATCCCTGACGGAGCCGGGGATCGAACCCGGGGCCTCCGGGTGAGAGGCAGGCGTGCTACCCCAACACCACGGGGCCGGCGTATCATGACTCAGTACGGTCAATACCAAATAGCTATTGTCATTTCACTAACTTAATGTTAAGGTAAAGAAGTATTTAGCCGAGCACACAAACAAGCCGCTCTGTGGCGACATTACTGCCGTGATTTTACATTGTCGATTTGTAGACAGACTGTAATTTGAACACTACGGTATGACAGGAAACAGTAACTTTTGCTGTAATCTTAAGTTATTATCGACTGCCGCGAACCGACACCAATAATCCTCAGTCACTTGGCAAGGGTTCGACACCTTCCAACCCGTCACTGTCCCTATCATCATCATCATCATCTTCAGAGCTTGATGAATTGCCAAGGTTAATGATCATTTCTTCTACCATGATATCCAGAACTCCTCCTCGTTCAGTAGCCTTCAGAATTTCTTTCAGTACATGCTGTACAGCTTGTGTCCAGTCCTCTGGTCGAACCTCAGCGAAACCCTCCCTCGCCAGCTTCTCCACCTCCGTCAAATTAAAAGCTCTGTTTCTTGCAACATACCCTTTTACTTGAGCCCATATCAATTCTATTGGGTTAAAGTGGCAGTGATATGGAGGCAATCTGATAATCTCATGGCCGCACGCTATAGCCAGTTCATCCACATGGTAGCGGAGAGTCCTGGGTTTATTGTCCCTAATTAAACCGAGCAGAATTCCTTTGGTCATACTGTGGTCCACATGAACTCCATGACGAACAAGCCAGTCAATCATGTCCGCTTTCTTGCTTGCAACAGTGGGTGCCTTGTCGATTTGCACGGTATGGTAGGAGGCATTATCTAATACTATGACTCTATTGTCCTTAATGTTGGGAAGTAACGATTTCAAACCACTTGTAAAACCTTCCATGATCCATCTCTTCATTGTAATCTCCTGTCCTCCGAGATCTGAAGAGTAACATTTGGTGTGCCAGCATGAAGCATAATTAATCTTCCTCCCTACCCAAGAGGCACAGGCATGGTTCCTTGGATAGTGTCGTCTGTCCACACTTCGGAGAGAGTGTGGTTAGAATTCACCTATATCTCATCTAACCAAACAGCTTCCATTAAATCTACATTCTTCATTTTCTGTAAGAAGGTCCTACGAAGTGCAACAATATCACCTCTCTCCAGCAACACCTTTCTACCATTAACTGCATGACACTTAAAGCCTATATTATGCAGCACTTTGTGTAAAGAGGGAGAGCTTCCACGAAACCGGTCCAATTAGCAAGAGTCACAAGCAGTTTTTTAATTGTGGCATGTTCCTTTCTGGCTATATAATCATAAATATGCCGGCTAATTACATCTATCTGGAACAAATCTAGTTTCGTCACGGTTGGGCTTCATTGTCTTCTCTTCCCAGGAGTAGATGAGAACAGATTTTGATCAATTCTGCTTTTTCATTCGATATTTTGCAGACCTCCTGCTTATCTGGAGTGGTGCAGCAGTTCTCTCCACAACTTGATGGAACGGAATCAGGGGAGAATTCAAAGTTTGTATATTTGTGTTCTCCTCCTCGAAAAACCGTCTGGGGGCACAAACCATTTCCCTGGCTGCGAATTGTAACACCTCGAACTGGTCGAGGGGTGGACGAGTCCCGGGCCTAAATCTTCAAGAAATCTTATCTCAAACAGAAATAACTACAGTACTTATCTACCTATAATACCTAACAAACTAACTAGCTAACTAAGAACACTATGAAACTAGAAAATAATAACAATAAAATAATAACAATAAAAGATATAACGAAGTAAAAATGGAAACAAAAATATTGAAACTCTATGCTAAAAGTAAACGAAACTATGACAATGAAACTAACTCAAGACACAGACAGCAGGTAACAAGCGACTGAATCGTAAGCAATGCACTGGCAACCTGTGGTGCCAATTGTCAAAATCCAGCCAATAGGAGCCCGCCGCGGCCATTTTACTATAGTTCCCGCCAAATATGGCAGGTTCTTACTCTGGAAATACAGGGTATAGCTCTATGAGTTGAATCGTGGACACTTGCCAAGGTATTAAGAAAGAAATTGACAGTGTTTGAATTGAGGGCGTAACGCACAATATTAAGGATGCCATGGACAGCTAAAATAACAAATGCAGAACAAAGATTCAGATAATCGCATCATGAAAGGGAGAAAATTAGAATACTTTGATCATTTCATGCGTAGCAAAAAATACCACCTGTTGCAATTATTCAGAGGAAAATTGATGGCATTAGGGGTCCAGGACATAGAAGAATATCCTGGCCAAAGAACTTAACCCAGTGGTTTGGACTGAATACAGTGTGTCTGTTTAGAAAAGCTATGGACAAACAGCAGATCATTCTACTGATGAACAAGGAGGAGGAGGAGGAGGAGGAGGAGGTCGTGTCGCCGCCTCTAGAGCAGGTTGTCCATCAGGGTCGCCCACATGTCTCCTGTGTGTTGCGTTAAGCATTCCCTTTTGTAAGGCACTCTCCCACCAGAACTCGCAACTTAATTTTCTTCTGCTCCAATTTGTGGGATTATTGAACTAGAGAAATTACTGTATTTTTAAGGTCCCAGAAGAAACATATGTAATATATTTAACTTTCAATTTAAAGAATTAATGAAAGCTAATCATGGCCTGGAAGCTTGCTACACTCCGTTGATTCAGTGAATAGCACAGGAAGCCACTGTGCCTACCTCAACTCGCTAGACAACTGTAAGATTTTGTTTAAATTGATTCAAAATCTTGCTACTGTCTAGAGAGCCGTGATAGACTGAAGATGTAGAATACAGCAGTCTCTGCAAGATGACCTGTTTTTTAACACAGCTTAACACTAACATGCCATAAACCTAAAATATTATAATAATGTTATTGGTTTGGGAGAGGCCGGGGTGCCGAAATTTTGCCCCGAAGCGTATCTTTAACGTGCCAGTAAATATACTGACACAGCTCCCTCACATTTGGGCACCCTCAAATGTCAACTGGCTGCACCAGGATTTGATCTTGCAACCTTGGGTACATCAGGCGAGAACATTACCTCTGAGCCACGCAGCCAGTCCATGAACATAAAATAATAGATGTCTAGTATTCTAGACCTTGAAAGTCAATATCAGAAATTTAAGAAGCCTTGGTTTAATATATTCACACAAAGTAAATTTTGATTGAAAAGAGATTCCACTGAATGACCGACCACTCATTGACTCAAGTACATTCATTATCGTGTTGGATGCCATATTCCAGTGTTGCCTTAGTAATCAAAATTAACGCTTTTACGTTTATAACTTATTGTAATATTTCCCTAAACCTGAAAATTATCACATTAATAAAATTACTTGGAAGACTAGTTTTGTCAAGCAATCATCAGATCCTTTACACTTAGGCCGTTAAATCTATGTCTACAAATGTTTAAGGTGATGGTATTTACAATATGTACATTTAGTTACAGCTGTTATACTAAACTTGTGCTACTTGTCAAGATTTGTTAGTTATATGATTTTCTGTAAAGATATTGTTAGTAGTTATTGACCACTAAGTTTGCTTTGTTTAGGTAACAGTGGTCAGGTTGCAATGGAATATGAGCTTAGCTTATTGTTTGAGCTTCTTATGCAACAGCTACCGGTACCACTTCCAACACTGAACTGGAAGGAATTTATCTCGTGTAAATTTTCTGCAGGTTTAAGAAAACCCCTTTAACAATTGGGTACAAACATCGCTAACGTTATCCGTGCATGACATGAGATAACAATTAAAATTAATAAAATAAGCTGCTACTACCTTATGACAGGAGATGTTCTAAATGTTCTCCTCCTACATCCACACATTTCCGGCATAGTCACATGCATAAGTTCGTCTTCCGTAATCGAGGCTTTATATCTCTCCGGATATGTTCTTTCAGTTCGCCCATATAAACAAAAGTCACAAACAGTTAAATACGGGGACCGTGACAGCCATAAGTCTGTACTAATTACACGGTATTCAAAAATTTCCTCAATTAAGTTTAATGTGTCATGAGCTGTATGCGCGGTTGCAGAGTCTTGCTGAATATATCCATTTCGAGAGTTAGTGTCAGTCAGTTCGTCAAAAAATGGTTTGAGTATATTATCCCTGTTTGCATTAATTGTGCCTTGAAAAAGGATGGGCCCTATAATAATGTATCCATTCACTGCATACCATACTTCAACCCATTCGTTATGTACAGGAATTTCGTATATGCCATGGAGGGTTTCTCTACTCCAATATCTGTTATTCTGCGTCGTCGAACCATACCCGTGTAAATGGAACCAAGCTTCCTCCGAGAAAAATATTAACATATCCGGAGAGAAATAGCCTCAATTACGAAAGACAAACATATGCGTGTGAATCAGAGTTTCATAAGACGATGCCGGAAATGTGTGGATGTAGGAGAAGAACCTTTAGAACATCTCCTGTCATAAGGTAATAGTAGCTTATTTTATTAATTTTAATTGTTATCTCATGTCATGCACGGATGACGTTAGCGAAGTGCTATGTTATGCTGAGCGGGAAGTGAAGAGTCAACGGGAGACAGATAAGCTGGGCGCGCAGGCCGGCCAAGTCGTGAGAGAGACTCACTGTATATACAATTATCATTTCACTGTGAAGCCTCCGTGGCTTAGACGGCAGCACGCTGGCCTCTCACCGCTGGGTCCGTGGTTCAAATCCCGGTCACTCCATGTGAGATCTGTGCTGGACAAAACTGACGCAGACAGGTTTTTCTCCGGGTACTCCGGTTTTCCCTGTCAAAATTTCATTCCAGCAACACTCTCCACTATTATTTCATTTCATCTGTCATTCATTTAATCATTGCCCCAGAGGAGTGCGTCAGGCCTCGGCAGCCGGCACAGTCCATATCCTCGCCGCTAGATGGAGGCTTCATTCATTCCATTCCTGACCCGGTCGGAGACTGGAAGCAGGCTGTGGATTTTCATTTTCATTTCACTGTGAATTTGAAAAATGTTCTGTTAAAACTCTTCACCCATGAAAAGGTATAACAGGAGAATGAATGTGTACATGGATCAGAATTCAGTAATTCTCAGACACTTACGGAGTTAGTGTGATGTGTGAGCTTGAATTTCTTAAATTTGAGATGTAAGTAAATACAGTCTTGGTTGGATGTTTGAAACAGAAACCCGCAGATCCCCTTCCAGCTACAGCCAAGACCGATGCTTTGTCTTGACGGATGCCATTGCGGAATATGTCGGTTCACACAAGTTGAAGCGAAGGGTAATAACAGGTCCACTGCTTTTCTTGATAAAATGGGATCTTCATTCCGAATCTACACCCAAAAATTTTCTAGGGACTTGCGACTTAAATTAATTTTGAAGTATTCTGCTACTTGAGAGTTTTATTAGTTCCTCCTGTTCTGCCGTTGACAGGTGGGCTGTTACGTTCGTTTCATACGGACTGCGAATCCAGTCATCCTCAACTGAAGGTTGTGGAAATCTACCCTGGAATTTTTCACCAAGGTTTTGGAGGTGTTCTACGACAATTCCACTAATTTGATAAATATCTAACTCATTTTCTTCCAGGAATTCATTCAGACAATGAAACATCTGGGCTTTCCTAAGTTCAAGTTTTTAAGCAAGCAATTTGTCGCTTAGAATGAAAATATTACTTTTCGTCCTAGAAGTGACACGTTAAGTTCATTCAGTTTTTCAAATACGTCAGCCAAGTAGCACAGTATTAGAAGCCATTTCTCAGCCAGAAACAGGGTTGCGAGTGTAGGACTGCATTTCAATAGGAAAATACGAAGTTCATTCTTCAACTCCACAATGCGACGAAGGACTCAACCACGAGACAACGAACGTACCTCCGTATGCAAAAGAAGCAAATTATGTGTTGATCCCATCTCCTCGCAAAGAATGGAAAATAGCTGACTGTTTAAAGCTCTTGCTTTCACAAAATTCACAACACTAATTACATCGTTCAGCACTTTATTGACTTCCGGTTGTAGTACTCCCTGTGTGAATTTTACAGAATTAGTAATAGCACTCACTCTTGCTCTGAAACCCTCTTTAGTTCCAGTAAATGCCGACGCCCCATCAGTACATATACCAACACAATTTGTCCACTAGAGATTGTTGTCAATAAAAAAGGAATTCACATGAGAAAATATCTTCACCTGTAGTCCACCCTTCCAGAGCGTTACAAAATAGAAAATCCTCGTGCATTTCATTTTCACGACAGTAGCGTACAAAAACAAGAAGCTGGGCACTGTTTACGATATCAGTACTGTCATCAAGTTGCAGGGCAAATTTTGGGCTATCATGAAGACGTGGTAGCAATTGATTTTTTATGTCAGAGGCTATTACATCAATACGAGTTGCTGGATCATTTGAGAGCGGTATAGACTTCAAACATTCGCCGAACTTTTCTCCATGCATGATCACGCACATTTTCACGGCTGCAGGAAGAAGAAATTTCTCGTCAATAATAGTGATTTGGATTTTGCAATAATACTTCTAAGGATGAACTTAGCGCTTTCTTAGGAACTGTTGCATGCTTTTCTAGGATTCAAACATTTCCTTCTAGTTGTTGCTCGTTCTAGTTGTTGCTCGTGGCACTTAACCCGTGAGGGGTCACGTCACGGCCTTTTAGACCGGGCGCGTACATTTTCTACTCCAAAATAATTTCACGGCGTAAAGCTTCCTCTCCTACTATACCTTTCAATGGACGCATCCACTGCACGTGTCTGCGTTTGCTGTTCCCACATTCATTCCTAGTCAGTTAGTGGAGAGCTTTGTTTCACACGAAGTACATGGAAGTGTACGCTGGTAAACAGCCTCAGGGACTGTTTTCCGTTGATAATTCCGCACTCGCTGTATTTTCAAGGCTAGTTCAACCGATTGGCGGATCAGGAAGATGTTTCGTAAGGAACTTACATGTGTTACCTGGGTGGAATGCACTAATCCTGATGCTGCCCAGGATAATTCCGAGGATGAATAAATCAATAGATTAAGTGGGTTTCATTGATTTTTTTTTTTTTTCCAATAATACAGTACAATGTGTTTCGGTACGGTACAAAACCTGGTATTTAGTTTCATGGATATATTTTTACATAATAATATATGTTTTGCAACAAAAAATTGTATTTTATACATCCCGGTCATAATGACCGTGCGCGACCCATCACGAAACTATTTTGACGCGACCCCTCCCAGGTTAAAAAATGCTCTAGGTTTACTTACACAGCCTGGATGTTTAGTCTGCAAGTGTCTCATAAGTTTCACAGGCTTCAAACTGTCGTTTGCTAAAATCTCCAAACAAAGAATGCATTGAGGTTGTTCCTGATTATTATTCGAAAGAATGCTGGTAAAGCCTAATGGCAGATAATCGTCTTGATATTTACGCACTTTCACTTTGTGTGTAGAATTAATAATCCTGATGGGAGCAGAAGTAGACGTGGAAGAACAATGGACTTTGTTTAAATTCGAACCTTGTTCTTGTTCCGAAGGAGAGCAAGCATGGGGTCTCTTTTTACCCCTTCTAATAAGCCACTTATCCATTGGTAATGGCGTCACTCGTATCAGTTTATTGTAAAGTTGGCTAACCACGCACTAGAATTCACCTGTTCACTCACTTTCTTTGAACTGACTGGAAAGGCCTAGCTGAATTAGAATCGGCAATGGCAGAAATATAAGAATCCATTCTTGGAATCCATCCTTGAAAGGAAGTGGCGGTCACATTGTCAAGCGGCTTATTGTCATCAAGTGCTTGGTAAGGAGATGTCACTGTGGGTGGTGAGTGAAAGGGAGCTGTGTGGGAAATGTTACTCGCCACCTTTTCTCAGAATTCCTGCTGGCAGGATCTACTGGTCAGTTCTTGTAAAATAAGACAGCAAAGGTACGAGTTTATTATTCTTGAATGGTCTTGGGAGCTACCTGCATTATGATAGGTTCATGAATATGAGGATAGTAATATTTGTTACAGAATATGAAATATAAATATTTCAATCAAAGCCGGCACCCCCCTTTATCACTCTCTGCGCCCCCCACTTTAATAACCCCTGGTCTACAACAGCACAATTACACTGTTTGGACATTATAGCCACATCAATAACCTTCCCTGTGACTATACTTGTGGCAGAATCAACACCGTTCGATGACTTATGATCTCATCGTTTTGCCATGGATCATCAACCATCAAATCACGCACATTTCTGTTCCCTGTGACAGCTTCCTCTACAGCCTCCGTCATGTGACACATCCTCAACAACAGACCCTATCGCAATATTATATTTGTAAAATTTTGAAGGAGGACTTGGAAGGTTCATCAGACCACACAGCAAGTCACCTGCAGTCCATCCTTTACCAATTGCTCTCAGTTCATAAACTAACCTTAAATTTACACTGGAATATGCACCCCTGTTCTTGTTGTTGATCTTACCGTTACCTTTTTAACACTAGAGTAAATTAAGAATGTAATACAATATGAACAATATTTACAAATGAGTTCAGGCTCAGCAGCTAAACCCATGTGTGAACAGAAACACCTGTAAACATATCAACCATTTTAAATAAAGCAAACAAATGGTTCGTCAATAATTTAATCCATGAATGCTTTCAATACAGAAATCCCACAGCAATATTTTTCCCTCATCTACTTAAATTTACCACTCTTTTGGCATTAAATACTGCCTCCATCACTCTAAATTACCTATCTTGTACGAGCATGGAGCCTATGCATCATCATAAAGAATTAATTAAAAATACAGTCCTTCCAAAAGGAGGATTATCATAATTTATAAACCATTGGAGAGAGAAATGATCCGAGATACAAAATTCAAAAATATAGATTTTTTAAATATTTTTTTCGTTCCGCATCCCCTTAACGAGTTTTTAAATGGTATAGACTCATACTTCAAAGATGCTGTCTAGAATAATTTACAAGTGGATGGAAAGCCAGATAGAAACGGAGTTGGATGAAGACCAGTTTGGTTTCAGGAGTAATGTAGAAACAAAGGAAGCAGTACTAAGTCTTAGGCTGATTTTGGAAGGTAGAATAAAGAAAGAAAAGAGAACGTTCATGGCATTTGTAGACTTCGAAAAGGCTTTTGATAACGTTGATTGGGCTTAATTGTTTGACATTTTGAAAACCATTGGAATAAAGTACAGGGATAGGAAGGTGATCTACAATCTATACAGAAACCAGACAGCAGTCGTTCGAGCTGATGGACACAAGAGAGAAGCTGGTATTCAGAAAGGTGTAAGGCAAGGCTGCAACTTATCACCCATACTTTTTAATCTTTACATTGAACAAGTAATGAAGGAAATTGGAGAAAAATTTGCAGTGGGAGTGAAGATTCAAGGAGAAATAATTTCAACTCAGATTTGCTGATGACATAATCATCTTTTGACTGGCATGGACTCCGTCTTGAGGAAAGAATTCATGATGAAAATTAATAAATGTAAAACAAAAATATTGGAGTGCAGCCGAAATAAATCAGAAACCTCTATGGACATCCAATTGGCAGGTGTAAAGCTAAAGTAGGAGACTTCTGTTACTTAGGAAGCAAAATAACCAGTGATGGATGAAGCTGAGAGGATATAAAAAATAGGTTGGCTCAGGCAAGGAAAGCATTTCTACAGAAAAGGAATCTGTTGACATTGAATATAGTTTAAAGTATTAGGAAGTCATTTTTGAAAGCCTTTGTCTGGAGCGTGGCACTCGATGGAAGTGAAACTTGGACTATAGGTGCAGCAGAAAAGAGGAGAATTGAAGCGTTTGAAATGTGGTGTTACAGGAGAATGATGATCAGATGGATAAATAGGGTTACAAATGAAGAGGTATTAAGACGAGTGGGAGAGGAGATATGTTTCTGGCAACTGCTAATGAGGAGAAGAGATAGGTTGCTAGGACACTTGCTATGACACCCAGGAATAGCAAGCTTAGTTATGGAAGGAAGGGTCGAGGACAAGAACTGAAGGGGTAGACCAAGGTTAGAATATGTTAAACAGATTGCCTCGGATGCAGGGTGTGGTAGCTATGAAGATATGAAACGATTATCTCAGGACCAGGAGGCATGGAGCGCTGCACCAAACCAGTCAAAAGACTGAAGACTCAAACATACAAATGGTACAGGCAAAATCTTGAGGAAAGATTTCATGATTAAAATCAATAAATGTAAAAGAAAAATAACAATGCAGTTGGAAAAAATCAAGATACCCCTACTAATGATTTGGTAGATGTAAGGTTGGAGCAAGTAGTCATCCCTCGTTATACGCGTTGTCGCTTTACGCTTTTCGCGATTTTTAGAAAGATACATAATTATATAAAATATATATACGAGTTAGGTTTCAGATTCACAATCGCCCCGTGGAACGATTTCCCGATCTAGTGTGCAGCACTGCAAGGCCTCGTGTAGCCAGTCTCAAAGAGGGTGCTGAGTGGCTGTGTCTAGTTATTTCAGTGTTGACTGGCAGCATATGGTCATTGAGTTAACAAGCTGTGTTTTATCGCTTCTAAACGTTTTGGAGAAAAGAAAATGTGATCAAAATGCTTCCAAAAGCAAAATGCAAAGGAAATCTATAACACCTGAAGAAAAGCTGGAAGTTATAAAGCGATATGAACTCTATGAGCGCGCTGTGGACATTGTCCGAGCTACAGAAATCTCAGAATCAACTCCGTAAACCATAAAAAGTCAAGCAGAAAATATAAAAGAAAGCTGCAAAAGTGCGACCAGAATGACGTCATCCATAATAAGGATGCCAATGATGGAGAAAATGGAAAGAATATATGCTCAATGGATTGATCAATAAGTACTATCCCAATATCCTCCATGGTTATTCAGGCTAAAGCAAAATCTCTGTTCAAAGAACTGAAAGCATCCTATCCAACTTCTGAAGTTGCATTTGTTTAACACTTATATGCTATTAATGTTTCCTTAATTTTTCCTTGAAATAGTCCCCATATCCTACCTAACCCATATTACATTACATTCACCTTACGTGTTTTCGTATTATGCGATGATTACTCGGAACGAATTCATTGCGTAAATCGAGGGATACCTGTAGATAAATTTAGTCATTTTTTAAAACGGAACATGGCTCACTATGGAAATGAAACAGACTGTTGATGCAGTAGAAAGAAGGAGAATAGAAGTATTAGAAATGTGGTGTTAAAGGAAAATGATTAAGATTAGATGGATACCAGTAGATACTAAGGTCTTCAGAGCATCTCTTCAGGTGTTACGCAAGTTCTGTGATACACAATGTTTGTCCGTCATCAACATGTATAACAAAACATGGCCTAACCCAAAAAAATGTGCTCTGAAGATTGTTTTGTCAGCCATGAAAGCCTAGACCAGTGTTAAAATGAAGAGGTATTAAGATTAGTGGGAAAGAGGAGAGATGATTCTGGCGATTGCTAATGAAAAGAAGAGATGATACCAGGACATCCTAAAGCACCCACGAATATCTAACTTAGTAGTGGAAGGAAGGTTTGAGGAGAAGAACTGTAAGGGAGGCCAAGCTCAGATTATTTTGTATAGATTGCCTCGGGTGTAAGGTGCAGTATTTATGTATATATTCTTAAAAATCAGTTCTAAGACAGGGGTCCATGGTGAGGGAAGAGAGGCATTAAATCAACCTTACGACGAAGACTGACAGCAGCAGTTGCAATCTCACTTCTCATACAGAACACCTTCTAAGGAATTCTTTTTGGCTTATTAAGTCGCACATTTTTCTTCGTATTGAATGAATGTAAAAAGAAACTAAGTTTATACGGTTACGCCTAGTCAATACCTATTTTATTAAAATGTTCTATCGTGACAATCACTTGTCTTATTATGCGTAGGTACATGTTTCGGTGTCTAACAATATTGACACCTTCATCAGCCTAAGTTATGGTAGCACTCAAAGACACTCTTTGTCCATAAAAAGTTCACTTTAAAAATACAACATGCAGATCATTAAAATAACACTTTAAAAGTTTGCAAAAACACTGATAATAAAAGTTCACTAAAAACATTAGAAAAGGCTTGGTGCACTGTCTTGGTTTAGTATGTTTTGTTTAGGACGATAGCCCCCCGACATCCCAGCATGAGGTAACCACTCATAACTGGAAAATCCTTATGTGAATATGAAAGGCAAATAAAGAATACATAAAAAGATGTGTTACGATGTAATTGCGGCAGCGAGTGATCGGGCCGTGCTGAAGCATTTGCTTTTTACGATTGAGAGACACTTTGAGAACTTGTTCCTGTAACCTTCTTAAAACTAAGGTATCATTAGCAGAGACGCCATTTTCCTCTGCCCAGGCAATTGACATGGCAAATGAGGCAATGGCCGCATCGTGAGAGATTGATTGTACAGCCGCTGTCACTTCTCCTTCGACCTGTTCCTCGTCCTCTTCCTCTCTTGCCACTTCCTCTATGATATCTTCTGTCATAAACTGGTTGTTTTCGTCATCTTCATCGGTAAGCCACACACCTACATCAGTTGTCAATGCGTTATCCAGTGAATCCACGAGTTGTTCGTTAACCACGTCTCGCAGTAGATAAATCTCCCTCTATTCACTGGCTTTCTTGTTCGGTTATCTTTTTTGTACTGATCCAGTAGTGTCATGTCCGGCCATAGGGGTTTCCAAGAGCAAATGATGACTTTCTCGTTATGATTTTCCCAAGCATCAGCAAGCGAGTAAACCACGCCTTTCAGGTTTATTTCTTTAAAGGATTTAATCACACTTTCGTCCTTAGACAAGACATTGTACAATAAGCTCTTTTTGTATTGCATTTTAATTGCCTGGATAACATTCTGGTCCTTTGGTTGTAAGTGGGGGAGGGTCACATTCGGCGGTAAGATCACACAAATAAAACTGTCGGCTGAATTCAACTCTACTTCACAGGGGGGGCCAGGGCAGTTTTCTTAAGATTAGCAAAGCTTTTTCTGGTAGTTTCCGCTCCTTCAAATATCTTTTCACTGATGGTTTAAAATGTTCATTAAACCATTCAGTGAATACGGACTTATTCATCCACCCTTTCCTCTGGCTCATGTAATCAACAGGAAGGTTGTCGTTTTTAAATGCCCTAGGACTCTTCGCCTTACCTATGACTAGCATGGTCACCTTATGTGCACCGCCTTCATTTGAACAATGCATGAAAGTGACCCTATCCTTAGCCAATTTTCGTCCAGGAGCACTAGCTTCTCCACGATGCACTATTGTGTTTTTGTTTTTGTAACAATCGCCAAAATAAACCGCTCTCGTCCGCATTGTAAACTTGGTCAGGAGTTAAATCCATTTCTTGGATAACCTGTTTGAACCTTTCTTTATATGGCTCAACAGCACTTTCGTCACATGAAAGTTTCTCACCCGTTGTACTTAGCAGTCTAATTCCATAACGTTGTTGGAATTTCTGCAACCATCCCTCGCTGGCTTGGAAATCATCCTTTATTGTAATTTTCAGGTAAATTTCCCTAGCCTTTCCTTTAAGGATTTCACCAGAAATTGGTGTATGCCTACTACCTTCTTGTAAAAACCAAGCATAGAGGCTATTGTCAACTTTAGGATTTTCACCAGTTTTCAATGTCTGTCGTTTACTTTTTAAATTTTCATTTGTCTTAAAAATAGACTAATTTGTCACTGTTTTTTCTTATATCATGAACTGTAGCTCGACCAACACCGTATTCGTTTGCAACACTAGTTAAAGTTTCGCCCTTTTCAAGCCGCTTTAGGATTTCATGTTTATCTAACAAAGATGGAGTTTTATGTTTACATTTTATCTGCATGGATGCCATCTTCAACACAACACTACTACAGTACAACTGTCCTACACTAAGCACCTGAGGGGGGGGCGTGAGTGAGTCATAGCTCTTGGCGCCAATGCATTGTTTACTCAGACACTAGTCTTGTCACTGCGTGGGAAACATTGTACAGTATTGGGGACGCATTATCAAATCAAGTGTTGAGCTCGTACTCTAATAGAAAACGCAGGATTACTGGGAGTGCCGGAGAGCTGAGATGCCGGATTACAGAGGGAGTACTGTATGTTAATCTGTTATTATACCGACTGACTGTGATGTCAAGGAAGTTTATTTTATTTTTTACCGCTGATTCTGCCATAAATTGTATATTTTTATTCAGACTATTTAATTTATGCACCAATCCTATGTTCAGGATAGGATCGTCTCATCTAATATTACAAATACATCGTCCACGTATCGTCCCCAAAAGTGTATCCCGTCAATTTTGTCTATGATTTCCTCATGTTCTAGATGATCTAAGTATATATTGGCTATTATGCCAGAGAGAGGAGAACCCATTGACAGCCCCTCTTTTTGCTTGAAGATTTCATTATTGAAGGTGAAAAAATTACTTACGAGTGTGAACTCAAGTAGTGTCATAAATTCGCCGATTTCTACTTTTGATAACGAGCTACTGTTAGACAGGTTTTGTTCAATGACCTTGAGTAAAGGTTTAATAGGGATGTTTGTATACATGTCCTTCACATCTACGCTGTGCGAGGAGTGTTTGCTCACTAATTTAAGTTTCATAGTTTCATCGCAGAAGTGGAGCGTATTCTTCAGGAATTTGTTAGCTTTATAGGTGAAATGTTTTTCAAGAAATTGTTGGCAAAATTTAGCGGCTCTGTAGAGAGGGCTGTTTCTAAAGTTGATTACGGGTCTTATTGGTGTTCCTTCTTTGTGGATCTTGGGAAGGGCTTTCAAGGTGGATAATCCTGGGTTCATATTGATTAGATTATTTGTTTATCGTTGAAAATAAACATGGACACAGGATGCTTTTCAATTTTCTTTGTATGGACTGGGTGGGATCTTTTTTGACTTCATCAAATTTCGAGATTTTTAGGGAATTCATGGGTGTTATTAACGTATACCTCCCTATCCATCAGCACGACCGTGTTCCCTTTGTCCGCTTTTGTAACAATTAGATCGTTACTATTAATTTTTCTTTTTAATTTTTTAAGAGGATTTAGGTTCGGTTTCTGGTTAGTATTGGTGTTGATTATTTTTTGGATTTCTTTATTTGCCGTGAATCTAACTTCCTTTAGCTTGTCAATTGGGAGCCTTCGTATGGCAGTTTCTGTTTCTGCTCCTAAGTTTGAAAGTGTCCTATCGTTAATTTCAATTTCCCAGTTATGTTTTGGTCCCTTGCCAAGTGTTTCGAGTTCTTCATTATCGAAATTGACACTTGATAAATTCTTGACGGTGGAGAAAATTGTCTTATGGAATGCTGTTGGTTGTCGAACTGTTCCTTAGTTTCCCTGACTTTTCTGGTTTTATTCTGTGCGAATTGTAAATTTCTGAATTTTTTATCCAATGATAATACTTTTTTGTTGATTTTCTTGATAAGGATTTGATTCACTGTGAAAGAATAGTTATCCCAGTCTTTTTTGCTGGATAGGTTTGCGGCTTCTAGATGCGTACGGTATAACTTATTATTAAGGTTGTTTTTCTTAATGTATAGGAATTTAATTTCCCTTTGGAAGATCCTACTGTTGATTATTCTTTGCGTTCTAACCCTACTGTTGATTATTCTTTGCGTTCTAACTTCGTACTTATTTAATGCGCCCTTTTTCTGGTAAGCGTTGAAGTGTGATAGGGTTATATTGTGTTCTCTGCATTTCTTTAGAAAGCTGATGTCCTTGATGGTGCTGGCCAATTTGACTCTAAGGTCTTTATATTTGTAACGCGCTCTCTTGGCGCAGTTAGCTTGGCTTGCTATGTATTCTTTTTGACTTTTAAAGTCCCACATTTTTCTCCATATTGACAGAATGTAATAAGAAACAACGTTTATACGGTTCCGCCTAGTCAATATCTATTTTAATAAAATTTTCTATCTTGACAATCACTTGCCTTTTTATGCTTAGGTACATGTTTTGGTGTCTAACAATATTGACACCTTCATCAGCCTATGTTATGGTAGCACTCAAAGACCCTCACTATTTGTCCATAAAAAGTTCACTTTAAAAATACAACATGCAGACCATTAAAATAACACTTTAAAAGTTTGTGAAAACACTGTTATAATAAAAGTTCACTAAAAACATTAGAAAAGGCACAGCGTAGATGTGAAAGACATGTATATAAACATCCCTATTAAACCTTCACTCAAGGTCATTGAACAAAACCTGTCTAACAGTAGCTCGTTATCAAAAGTAGAAATTAGCGAATTTATGACACTACTTGAGTTCACACTCATAAATAATTTTTTCACCTTCAATAATAAAATCTTCAAGCAAAAAGAGGGGCTGTCAATGGGTTCTCCCCTCTCTGGCATAATAGCCAATATATACTTAGATCATCTAGAACAGGCTGTTCCAAATCCATGAGTTTGAGTATGAGTACACGTGAGTACTCGGCAGTAATGCTCGGAGCACGGTTGGAGAGGGACTAGGGGTGGTAGCCAATACGTCACTGGACGAAGGTCATAACACAAGTCAATGCGCTTCCAGCCAGTCTTGATGTATCCACCGCGCAGTGACGGCAGCCCCCCACAGCAGAGCTGTATTGCATGTTGCAGGTTTACTCACGGGAGGCGGCGAGTACTCCACTGCTCACGAGCGAGCTGCTCGGCTGGAACAGCCTGATCTAGAACATGAGGAAATCATAGACAAAATTGACGGGATAATCTTTTGGGGACGATACGTGGACGATGCACTTGTAATATCAAATGAGACTATCCTGAACATAGAAGGA
Source organism: Meconema thalassinum (assembly GCA_946902985.2). Taxonomy (NCBI): domain Eukaryota; kingdom Metazoa; phylum Arthropoda; class Insecta; order Orthoptera; family Tettigoniidae; genus Meconema; species Meconema thalassinum. The sequence continues at coordinate 583,586,081 of OX336389.2, read as the reverse complement.
TTGGTGCATAAATTAAATAGTCTGAATAATAATTTACAACTTGCGGCAGAATCAGCGGTAAACAATAAAATAAACTTCCTTGACATCACAGTCGGAATAATAACAGATTAACATATAAAGTTTTCAGAAGGCCATTCCAAACACATACAACCATAAAGCAGGACTCTAACCACCCGGGTAGTCAAAAGAAAGCCGCATTTCGGAGCAAGATAAACAGAGCCTTCTCCCTTCCTCTGGACGAAGCAAGTCTAAATGAAGAGCTAAAAATCGTTAAGCAGGTTGCCAAAGCAAACAGTTTCACACCACAGTTTAACAACATCATTAATAAAATTAAAAACAAACGGTCACCCGCCTAACGCCAGAACCAAAAGAGCCGCCCAAGTACGCAGTCTTCAGGTATTTTAACAACATGTCTTACAGCATTTCTAATATTTTTAAGAAGTGCGGTCTAAAAATAGCCTACAAAACATCTAACACAAATAATGATATTTTATTCAACACCAAAAATTGAACCACACGAACAAGTTCAATAAATCAGGCATATATAAGTTAAAATGCACCAAATGCGAAGCCAATTATTATGGACAAACTGGTAGATCATTTGCTACAAGATAGGGTGAACATTTTAATGCTTTAAAATACAATAAATTCTCCGCTATGGCCAACCAAGTAAACATGAATTCACTGACATCAACAAAGATATGAGCATCCTGCATCATGCTAATAAAGGTATCACAATGAACATATTGGAAGAAATCGAAATAGATTTTGCCCAAAGAACAGCCCCCCTAACCAAGCTCAATGAGATTAATTTTCAACATAACAATGTACTCTATGAGACCTTAACTAATTACAGAATTAAATACAAACCACCTTAATTGATCAAATAACCAAGGACCTCTTAACCCCCCTTATCCCCCTCCTCTACCCCCTACTCCTTCCCCCCCCCCCCCCCCTCCCCACCCTGTCCTGTCAACAGTACACCTCTCCACTCCTCCCTCAAGCCTTCAGCCTCGCTCGCTTCTCCCAAGCCATCCCACTCCAGTCCAGCACCGTCTCCGTATGCTTCAGCACGGCCCGATCACTCGCTGCCGCAATTACATTGTAAGTCCAACACACATCTTTTTATGTATTCTTTGTTTGCCTTCCACACCTTCGGTTTTAATGCCTTTCATATTCACATAAGGATTTTCTTTACCAGTTATGAATGGTTACCTCTTGCTGGGATTTCTGGGGCTATCGTCGGAAACAGAACATACTAAACCAAGACAGTGCACCAAGCCTTTTCTAATGTTTTTAGTGAACTTTTATTATAAGTGTTTTTACAAACTTTTAAAGTATTTTTTTTAATGATCTGCATGTTGTATTTTTAAAGTGAACTTTTTATGGACAAATCGTGAGTGTCTTTGGAGGGCTACCATAACTTAGGCTGACGAAGGTGTCAATATTGTTAGACACCGAAACATGTACCTATGCATAAAAAGACAAGTGATTATGTCACGATAGAAAATTTTAATAAAATAGGTATTGACTAGGTGGAACAGTATAAACTTTGTGTCTTATTTCTAAGGAATTAGCGAGAACATGGTTCCACTAGCTAATCAAAAATTATTAGGTAAGAATACCTGTTAATAAAGTCTCCCATAAGTCCAACCCCCTCGTCCACATCGTGGGAGACGGGCAACGGCACAAAGTAGGGGATCGCCTGTAGGGGCGAAGTACAGTGGGGACTTCGTGTGCCCCGGGACCTTTACGGTAGCTGTGAAGGTCCTACAGGAACTCTGAAAAGCGACTGCTAACGGGGCTCTGGTGAAGCTACGATAGACCCAGCAAGCCAGTAGTGGATGAAACCAAATGCTTTCAAAAATGGAACGAGCCTCGGACATGATGGATTTAATAGACGACACGGCTGTACACACGGACTAAGATTTGGTACTTTAAACCTAAGAACACTGACGGGGAAGGTGGAGGAGATAGTGGATATGATGGAAAGAAGGAAGTTGGATTTATTGGGATTGGCAGAAACAAAGTGGAAAGGGGAAGGAAGGAGAGAACTGAGAAAAGGCTATAGACTGTACTGGAGTGGGAACGAAGAGGGAAAGAGGAATGGAGTGGGAGTAGTAGTATGAGATGGTTTAAAAGAAGAAGTGAGGAGAATAAGTGATAGGATGATGAAAGTGAAAGTAGCACTGAGGGGAGAGACCGTAGAAATAATGCAAGTGTATGCTGGACAAGTAGGCTGCACCTCTGAAGAGGAGGAGTAGTTTGAAGAGGAATTGCAGAAGCAGCTGGTAGGAAGAAATATGATTGTTATGGGGGACCTGAATGCCCATGTAGGAAGAGAAAGACAAGGTTATGAGAGTGTTCTAGGACCAGAGGGTTGGGGCGGAAGAAATGAGGAAGGAAAGAGACTGTTGGACTTCTGCCAGAGGAACAGCCTGCTAGTTGGGAACTCCTGGTTTAAGAAAAGAGAGATCCACACAATCACATGGTACAGTGATGACTTGACCAGGAAGTCGGTGGTCGACTATATACTGTATGAGAAAGAACTAAATAAGAACATCACGGACATCAAGGTTATACCATCGGAGACTCTGGATAGCGACCATCGATTGCTGGTAATGAACCTGAGAGGAGTAAGGAGAAGAAAGGGACTGAGAACCAGGAAAGACGTATAAGGATATGGAAACTGAAAGAAGGGGATAGAAGGGTCGAGTACCTCAAAATGGTAAAGGAAGGAATTCCAACAGATGAAGAAAGAGGGGTGGGGAGGAATGGGCTAGATTTAAGAAGACACTAGTAGGTGCAGCAGAAGCAGTATGTGGGAGGACAAGTAGTAAGAAGAGGTGGAAGGAAACACCTTGGTGGAATGAGAAGACAAAAGATATAGTAAGGGAAAAGAATAGAGCCTTTAGGAGGTGGTATCAAAATAGGACGGTAGAGACAAGGGAAGAGTACCAGGAAAGAAAGAAGGAGGCGAAGAGAGTAGTGGCTGAGGAGAGAAGAAAGTGGATGGAAGAGTGGACAAAGATGATGGAGGATAGTGAAGGTACAAAAAAGGTCCTGTATGGGATGGTAAAAAATAAGAGGCGGAAGGATCCTACGGATTATGTTAGAGCTCAGCAACTTGAAGTGTGACCCTGCGTGAGCGCTAGCTCCGTCAGCCAGAGTGACAGAGTACAGCGAGCTTGTAGTTCGCATTTTTTCCGGGGTTTCAGTTGGAGTTGCTGCGGTATAGAATGGTGAACAAAAGGGGACAAGAGATAGAAAATAGGGAAGAAATGAAGAAAATGTGGAAAGAATATTTTGAAGAACTTCTGAACCCAAATGGAAAAGATGGTGAGGAGGAAGAAATCGGGGAAGAGGAAGATGAACTGCAAACAGAAAAGGACTTAACATGGAATGAAGTGGAAGATGCAGTGAACAAGATGAAAGGAGGGAAGGCACCGGGTGTGGATGAGTTGAGTGTGGAGATGGTGAGAGCAGCAGGAGAGGTGGGGATACAGTGGTTATACCGAGTGATGAGGACAGCTTGGAAGGAAAGGAAGACCCCAGAGGACTGGAAAAAAGGAATAATTGTCCCGATCTTCAAGAAAGGTAGTAGAACAGATTGCAGAAACTATCGGGGAATAACACTGATGAGTCATTGTGCAAAGATATTCGAGAAAGTTTTGGAAAAGAGAATTAGGACAAGGATAGAAGGAGGGATGAGGGAAGAACAACATGGCTTCAGAGCAGGAAGGTCCACAGTGGATTTGATTTTTGCTGTAAGGCAGTTACAAGAACAGCACTATGAGTATGGAACAGATCTACTGATCGCCTTTCTGGACTTTGAGAAAGCATATGACAGTGTATGCAGAAACAAAGGAAGGAAGTCCCTGGAGGATAGAGTAGAGAAATGGACTATAAAGAGGATAAAGGAGATGTACAAGGGAAGCGTGAGCTGTGTGAAAGTGGGAGGAGAGAGATCAGACTGGTTGGAACAGAGAAACGGCCTGAAACAAGGAAGTGCAGTCACCGATACTTTTCATTGTGGTGATGGATGACATAATGACCCGAGTGGCACAAGTAATTGGGGAAGGAAAGATGAAAGCAATGGTGTTTGCAGATGATTTGATGATTTGGGGAAACAAGGAGGAGGAGGTACAGGAACAGTTGGACGTGTGGGAAGGAATAATTCAAGGATATGGGATGAAATTTAGCATAAATAAGAGCGAGATGGTGATCACAACAAGGAAGGAAAGAACCACAACGGGAATAACAATTGGTGGGGAACAGCTGAAGAAAGTGGAGAGTTTCAAGTATCTGGGAAGCCTGATACAAGATAATGGAAGAAACGATAGAGAAATAAATGAGCGGGGGAGGCAGGCAGAAGCATTTCGGAGGAGTGTGAGAAGCATGTTATGGAGCAAGGATGTCCCTCGGAACAGCAAAAAGATCATATATCGGACGTACTATGTCCCTATCCTGACGTATGCCTCGGAGACCTGGGTTATGAAAGGAAGGGAGAAGAGCAAAATACAGGCCAGTGAGATGAGGTTCTTGAGAAGCAGTATTGGAGCTACAAAGATGGACAGAATAAGAAATGAGAGGACCAGAGAATTAATGAAGGAGGAACCATTACAGGATGGTATAGAGAAATCTAGACTTAGATGGTATGGACATGTAAAACGAATGGAGGAAAAGAGGATACCCAGGAGAGTACACGAGACGAAGTGGGAAGGAAAGAGACCGAGAGACAGGTGGCTGAAGGGGGTGGAAGAAAGCGTGAAGAAGAGAGGAGAAGACTGGACAAGGGTGGAGGCTGAGAGATGGTGGGAAGACAGAAGACGTTGGAGGCTTGTGTTCCAAACAGACCCGGCCAGTGGCTGGAAACTGTGCAAGATGAAGAAGAGAAGACCTGTTAATAAAATTGTGATTAGATTGCAGTATAATATTCCAGCCTAAGTGTTATGAATTCACCATCTTGTAATCAGTCACATGACATACAGTACATATTATACTTTATTTCAACACTAGCAAGTGTTCTTGTATACTGCAATACATTTTCCCAGTAAATAGTTCACATTTTGGAGTGCAGAGATTAATAACATTATCAAGACAGCTCGTGAATGGAACCGTTCGCCACTGCATTTCATTACTGTGACCGCAGACACCACAAAGATGGTAATAATCACATCAGGCAAATTTAGAACAGTGCAATCTTCATCAACTAACGTCACAGCATAAATATGACTACTCCCACTGAAACTACGGACTCTGAATTCACGGAATCCACATCATAGGAACTCAAAACCACATGGCATTGCGCATCAGTTCACTTAGAAACAACAAAGTAACATTTCCGAGTTCCATAACATTGTGACTCCCCACACCCATCAAGATCACAGACTGGTAAAAGAACACAAGTCATAATGGTGAATACAATACCAGTGACAGAATCAAGTCAAGCAGCTCAGAAATGGCACATATCACATTTCTAGGAAAGAAATATTCCAAAACCTGGTCGTACCGATCATAGGAACAGGAAGATTCTAATCAGCCAGTTCGAGAACGGTACCAACTGTGTCATCATCTTGAGCAGTTTCCGACCGCTGGTCGGGTCTGCTTGGAACATAAGCCTCTCCATCGCTCCTTGTCCATCCATCATCTCTAGTCTTTCACTGTGTCCCAGTACACTCCTCTTTCCTCCACACTCTTCTGAACTCCCTTCGTCCATCTGTCTATTGGTCTTCCCCTTGGCCTCCTTCCCTTCATTTCCATTCCGGTATCCTCTCCTCTTGCATCCTCCTCACATGTCCATACTATTGTAGCCTAGATTGCTCTATTCTATTTTGCAATGGTTCCTCTCTTACCATCTCTCCGACTCTCTCATTCCTTACTCTGTCCATTCTCGTTACTCCTACCCTACTCCTCTGGAACTTCATCTCCACTGCTCGTATTTTACCCTTTTCCCTTTCCTTCATCACCCATGTTTCTGAACTATACGTCAAAATTGGCACAAAGTAGGTCTTGTAAATGATTCCTTTACATTTTTGTGATACATCTTTATTCCATATCTCACCCCCCCCCAACACTCTTGAAAAATCCATCTGCGCACTTTCCCCTTTCATTTATTTCCATCCTTTTGCCTCCCTTTTCTTCAATTATGCTTCCCAAGTACTTGAAGCATTCTACTTTCTGCAACTGCTGTCCTCCAAGTGTTATGCCCATATCCAGTCTGTTCTTCCTCATTGTGAAGACCACTTCACTCTTATGTGCGGAGAACTTCATCCCATATGATAACACTACCTTCTCCCACTCATCCAATTTCTCTTGTACTTCTCCTCATCCTCTCCCCATACCAGAATGTCTTCAGCAAACAACATTGCCTTCATTGTTTCAGACCACTCTAGTTGAAACCATTCCGTTCTCTCCCTTCCCACCTTTACACAGCTTTTGCTTCCCTCGCACATTGCTTTCACTCTTGCTACTGTCTCCTTGTTTACTGCATTTGCTCTCATTGCTTCCCATACCTTGTTTCAATTAATACTATCATATGCTTTCTCAATATCCAAGAAGGTCTTTCCCATATTCATAATGGTGTTCTTGTAGCTGTCTTACAGCAAAGACGAGGTCAACTGTTGACCTTCCTGGCCTGAATCCATACTGTTCTTCCCTCAGCCCATCTTCAACTTCTGTCCGAATTCTTCTGTCCAGTACCTTCTCAAATATTTTGGTGCAGTGGCACATGAGTTTAATTCCTCTGTAATTCTTGTATTCCTTCCCACTTCCCTTTTTAAATATGGGTATTATTATCCCTCTTTTCCAGTCCTCTGGTATTTTCTTCTCCCCCCATATCACTTTCATTACTCGAAAGAGTCACTGTGTTCCTATCACCCCTGCTGCTCTCACCATCTCCACACTCACTTCGTCTATTCCCGGTGCCTTACCCCCTTTCATCTTCCTTAATGCTTCCTCCACTTCTTTCCATGTCAATTCCTTCCCTGAAATTTCTTGATCACTATCTGTTTCTTCCTCCACAATGTCCACTACGCTGGTTTTAGTTGGATTTAGGAGTTCCTTGAAGTATTCTCTCCAGATAACCTTTACTTCTTCCATATTTTCAACCTCCTTTCCATTCCTGTCCACCATTCTGACATTTTCCCCTGTATCTCTTCTCTTTGCCTTTATCATTCCGTACAACACTTTCTTACTGCCATCACAGTCCTCCCTCTCATTTCTGTCCATTTCTACAGCCATTTCTTTTTCTTTTCACTACTTCTCTTGCTTCTTTCTTTCGCTCTTGATACTCTTCTCTTGTTCTGTCTGTCCTCTGTTGGAACCATTTCCTGAATGCTTAATTTTTCTTTTTCACAGCTTCCTTAGTTCTGGAGGTTCCACCTTTTCTTTCCACTAGTTCTGCCACACATGACTTCTGCTGCTTCTACCAACACGTCCCTGAACCTATTCCATTCTACTTCACCTGTTCTCGGATCATCCTTCGGTAATTTGTTCCTCACTAATATCTGGAACTTCTCCTTATTTCCATCCTCCTTCAGCTTCCATGTCCTTATTCTTCTTTCTTGGTTCTGTTCTCCTCTTTTCCTTCAGTCCTCTCACCTTGGCGACCAGCAGATGGTGGTCACTGTCCAGGGCTTCTGAAGGTATTACCCTTATATCCGTGATACTCTTCTTTGTCTCCTTCCCGCATAGAATGTAGTCCACCACTGATTTCCTAGTCAAATCCCTGCTGTACCAAGTAATTTTATGGCTCTCTCTCGTCTTGTACCATGTGTTTCCAACCATTAGCCCTTTTATCTTGCACAGTTCCAGCAATCTCTCTCCTTCCTTATTCCGGTTTCCCCATCCTTCACCACCAATCACTTCCTCAAAACCTCTTCTATCAGTTCCGACATGGGCATTTAGGTCCCCCATGACTATCAGGTTTCTTCCTACTAACTGCTTCTGTAACTCTTCTTCAAACTCGTCCTTCTCGCCTTCTGTGCATCCCACCTGTGGTGCATAGACTTGCAGAATGTCCAGGTTTCTACCTTTCACTGTGATTCTGGCTCTAATTATTCTATCAGTTACCCTCTTTACTTCCTCCCTCAGCCCTTCTCTCACCACCATTCCCACACCAACTGTGTAATGTTGAGAATACCTACTTCCACCAAAACCACACTGACAAACAATGCCCAGTGTTATTTATCAAATAGGATAAATTTGGATTTTGCAGCATTGCAACACCTACTTCCATCATTTGTTACATCAAACTTTATAAACTTCCGACAACAAACTTGATAAAATTCCGATAACATCCCACCATTTTGTTATGATTATTTGAGATGAACAGTGAGATATGGAAGTATATGTGGTTATGGTGTAGAGCAGTGTTTCCCAAACTTTTGTTGTGTGTGTATCACTTTAAGAGATGAGAATCTCTCGCATACCACCTAATGGTTGGGAGATATAGTAACTATAACCCCCCAGCACCACCACTACGTATCAGACCAAAAGATGGATTGTAAATTGTGTTTGTTAGAGATAGACTATAGGAGTTAAGTTCAAATATTAAAAAGTGTGTCCAGTTGTTTTATTATTTATTATTACAGTAAGTATTTAATTCTAACATTCAGAAATGGCACTGTACATATAATATTAATTAAATAAACTAATTAAACATACAAAACAAAGTTCAACTAACAACTTCAATGTCAAGGGTGAGCATGAAGATTGGAAGCCAACTCAGGAATGTCTGGTTTAAGATTGCCGAGTCTCAAACGAAGATCGTTTTCCACTGTAGGAGCCTATGCTGGTATTTATTCTTGAGATAAACAAGTGAAGAAAATGCAGTCTCACTCAAGTAGAAAGTAGTGAAAGGCAGTAAAAATCTAACTTTTGTCAGCTATGTCTGCATAGTCTGCACGCCTCTCCACCCAAAAGTTTGCCTTAGTTCTGAATCGCAATTCAATTCATAAAACAGCCCCTTATCTTTGGCCTTAAAGTCCTCCAGCAACATATCAATGTCAGCAAACGGGTTTTGGATCCGGGTATATTTGCAGAAGTCTTCAGGAAAATGTGCTTCACAAGTTTGAATCAAATCAAAGCAGTCAGTTTTAATGTCTTTTCAGAAGCCCAGGATTCAGCTGAAGATGATTTTCTTCTACAAAATTCTCGAGTGTTGGAAACAAGGACACTTTTTTCTCATCTGCTTCTTTTGCTGCTTGATTGAGTTTTTTCTTCATAGCACATTTTATCTTGTACACGAAAAGGAGTGTTGTAATCTCCTTGTAAACTTTGGTTGAGGTCATTGAGCTTTGAAAATACATCTGACAAATATGCCAGCTTGCAGATCCACAGTTCATCGGTGAAGCAGTTTTGGAATTGAAAGTTAGGGTCGGGCAAAAGAAATAAAACTTTATGACGGAGCTCAAATAGACCTCCGATTACTTTTCCCCTTGAAAGCCACCTAACTTCCGTATGTAACAACAGTTGTCCGTCCAAACCACCCATTTCATCGCACAGTATTGAAAACAAGCGCTAGTTCAAGGCACGTGCCTTGATAAAATTTACCTTTGTAACGGCTTGGCTCAATACCTCCTTTAAGCTGTCAGGACATATTTTGCTCACCAAAGCTTCTCTAAGCAAACAGCACTGGATAATATTTGCTTGAGGAGCTACTTGTTCCACTTTGACTACTACGCCAGCATGACGCCCCACGATTGCGGCCCTTCTATCCTTACAAAGTCCTACACATTTCTTCCAATCTAGTTCATGCTTATTCATAAAACTTTTTAGTTTTCCGAATATATCTTCACATTTGTTTGAGCCTGTAACGCCTCACAAATGAGCATATCTTCTTTTATATCATTGCTGTCCTCATACCTAACGTAGCACAGTAAATGTGGCATATTCATGACATGGACTCGTCAATCTGTAGTGAAAAATATGGACTCACTTTGATCTTATCAATTAAAGTGTGTTTTACATCCAAAGCCATGTCTACAATTCTCCGCGACAGTGTTGTTTGATACTGAAGAACATCAATCTGCTTGGATTCCTTTTCTCCTAAAATGGAAGACACCTCATCTTTGGCAGCCAGTAAGATTAACCTTCATGTGTCAGCTTCTTGGACTATTCTTAAACTAACCTTATAAGAGAGTTCAACTGACCTTACGTCTAGAGATGAAAATGAGCTCATCGCGGTTTTGCTTACTTTGACTTAGTTTTCTTTATTTTTAAAATAGGCCAAAGGTTTCCCCTTCAAATTACCATGTTTCGTGTTGAAATGCCTCATTAGAAGCGAAGGTTCCATACTGTGTTTGAATAATATTTCCTTACAAATAACGCGTTCTGAATAGGCTCATTTACTTAAATAAACATTTAATGCAGCCAATGGCTATAGCAATACACAGTAAATACATCTCGAGATTACAAATCCTGGACGCCACACAAGTCCTTAACCCCCGCTCACATCTCAGTGCGTAATATCTGTCACAGAGCCTCCCACACAACCGACAGATGCATTCTTCGTCTGGAACATGGAAAGATTTTGTCTCGCACACTCTAATGTGGAAACCATGTACTGCAAATAGTGTCCAAGTGTGGCGGAGCTCATAGTCTGCTCATTTACATCTCCAGTATATTTGATGATTATGATAATTGTTTTAAGGGGCCTAACATCTAGGTTATCGGCACCTAATGATCTGGGCGATAGCGAAAATGATAATGAAATGGAAACTAGAACGAAAATCAAGTGAGACGGAAAATACTTAAAAGGAACTCAGATTGAAACAACTCACAAAATGTTCTGACAAAAGGGAATTTAGAACTAAAAATGCACAAAAAATAGAATGAAAAAATACCCACAAAAGGTAGGCTAGGTTCAAAATACGTACAAAATGCAATGTAGCGTCGAAATACTTACAAAATGCAACTGAAATTCAAAATACATGATGCAAATGAGATCGAAAATACGTACAAAATGCAATTGAGGTTCAAAATACTTACGAAATGCAATTGAAATTGAAAATACACAAGGCAATTCAGATTGAAAGATCCCAGTTCCAATCCAAATTATTCACAAAGTGCAATTTAAATTCAAAATACTTACAAAATGCAATTGAAATTGAAAATGCTTACAAAATTTACAGTAGATTCGAACGACTCATGTGGATTGACAATACTTACAAAATGCAATTTAGATTGAAAATACTTGACAAAATGTAATTTAGATTCAAAATACCCACAAAATGCAATTGAGAATCAAAATATTTGCAAAATGCCCACCAAACAAAATGCAATGTAGATTTAAAATTCTTGTGAAATGCGGTTTTGGTTGAAAATACTTACAAAATGCAATTGAAATTCAAAATACTCACAAAGGTCCCTCCAACATATTGAAAGACTTACTAAAAAGCAATTTAGATTGTCAATCTATACAAAATGCAATTGAGGTTGAAAACAATCGCGAGATGTAATTTAGACCGAAAAAACTGACAAAATAAAACTTAGTTTAAAAATACCTACCAAAAAAAAAACGCTAAAGGGAATTTAGATACACGGGGAACCAAGTAACAAAATCAGTGCGGGAAACTTCAAGAGAAAAGGAAATATAATGAAAAGAGGAGAGGGGAGAGGGAATCCCTCGGGGTCGCTAACTCCCGAACTCCCCAGCCGTGAGCCCCTAAGGGTGTAGCATTATCTAGGGTGCACCAAAAGTGGTGGGGCTACATACACCCAGCCTCCTGCCTTGAGCAGAAGGCAGGAGATAACATGAAGGGAAAAAGAAGGCTGACCCCTTGCAGAAGGAGGGAATCAGAAAAGATGAGACAAGGGCCAATTAAGGCGGGGAAGTGAAAGACTCCCTAGGCAGGGCCCTGCGTAGCTAGTGCCTGTAGTATGTTCTATTCTGCTGCTCCCTTACGGGCAGTCTAAGAGGTAAGCCACAAGCGCGTGACGTCATGTCCTTGCCTCTCCCCACCTGCCACTCGCTACATGTGCGAGCGAGCTGTGTATAGTATGGCGTGGTGCCCTGCAAGCCTGGCAAGTGCTTTTAGGGCCGTATGACCTAGCCTCACACTGTCAGCACTGGCTACGCTGGAACTCGTCAGGTCAGGCGCGCACCGTACCGACAGCCGTTCTTATCTTCTCTTCATATTATAATTATTGTACTATTAATATTAGCAATAAAATGTTATTGGGTACCAATAGACTACGTCTCATACTGTTCCCGAGTACATTGAAGATGAATTCTCTATTATTGAATGGATTCTTTGATAGCAAAATTAGGTCATTTATACTTAGGTGTACCCAAACTTGATGAGTGATTTAAAATTGTTGATGATGTTCCTCTCGCTTATTCGAAACGTACCACAAGCTTTCACTTCTCTTTGAATCCTATCTTTTTCTATAAACGACCTGTCTTGTTATGCGGAAGGTTACTTCACATCTGATGGTGGGGTCCAGCATAAATCTTGTATCCTTCTTATGGCCAATAATTATTATGCCCATTGTATTTTTGCTTCTAACACGAGAAAGACACGAAAACATGGATCGCGTAACATTTCTGAAATGTTACAGCTGCATCTTAGATCTATTTCGGTGATTCCTAACGTTTGTAGTGAATCCCCTTCTTAATTATGGTGTTTGAACGTGAGCTAGGGTTTCAGGCACTCCACAGTGTTTGCAGTATACAGAGTCCCTGCTATGCCCATGGAGGTCTCACACAAGAGCAACCTTTTATGTCTACTTCCGGATTAGCCAATCTCCATAAAATATGGTGATTGGATAGTTTCTGTACTTTCGCAATCAACCTGCAATTTCATTTTGTGTTTACCATAGATCCGCTTCAGTCTTAAGTATCGGCTATTTATATTCCCTTGGTTCCTAACTAGTAAATCACCGTCTTCATCGTTATCACCATGTTCATCATCATCACCGTCCTGACAACCTCCTTCGTTGTACGAGCACAAATTACGCACTATGTCACCATGTCTTCAAGCAATTCATGCTCTCTCTGGCACAGTCTCCCTACATGATGCTTACTATACTTTGGATGTTCAGTCACTGAAAATTGCAAAATTAGCTTCGAGGTTTTCCTATGCCCAGAACTTAGAATGCAATGAAAATCAAATGTCTTAAATACCATATCTGGATTAGCCTACATATACATATGCAATTGGATTAACTCATGAGGGCTACTTGTAGCATAGGCCTTTGAGAATATTTTACGGAAGCTATTCTAACAACTCTACGGAGTGATGTGCTCTCAATTCGAATTGCAGAATAAGAATGTATAAAAAAGAAAAGTCATGCCCACTGGCCTGGCGCAAGTCCTCGAAATGAGCACCGCTTGGATGACTTACATATCATTGATACAATTTCAGTACCCCAAACCGAAATTTAATTTCGTGGCAGGGCTGGGAATCAAACCAGGACCACCGGGGCGACAGCCAAGGTGGTTTCTTTCATTTTGTCAGCGCAAGCTACCTCGGCTGGTTTGTGACATTATGTCAAGAAATTAAAAAATGTATTTTAACTCTCCTGATTCCATACCGGCCCCTGTTACTGTCATATGCATGATTACCAATATGCTTGATTCTATTTTAGGACTATTATGCCTCGCTGCACCTGCTACATCACCCAAAAAGTATGCAAATTCCTGTATCCTTGCTGCAGATCTGGTTCATGTGCGTCCAAATATCATGTTTTATACGTCTTCGGGTTGTTTCATTAATGTGTGACTCTCCCACTATGCTAATTTTGTCCTCCCCATGCACAAAAGACGTTATGAACACGGCAGACTACACGCATATGACAAAATGTTGGCACTAGTGCGCCTAGTGTCCAGGCTCTGCGCTCAGTACTAAACGAACTGCAGTACTCGGTCAAATGGACAGTGCTTGTGCGACTAAGTGCTGCAGTGCTAGTGTGCTGTCGTGCTGCACTGCTCAGAAATGGACCGAGTAGGGCTGCGCTCCGCCAGCACGAGTAAATTTCTCGCTAGCACTGCTTCACCTTGACCATTGCACGGCCCTGTCCCTAGGTCTCGGATACCCTAATACCGTCGGGGTCAGAAAAGAACAAGAGTTGACCATGGGAGGTCGACAGGAAAGAAGACAGAGAGGAGCCTGGCACAAGTAAGTGGAAGCAATGCCGGACTCAGCTGGGGAGTATATTTGAATCCAAAAGCCAAGTCACTAGGATCATACTTGCGTTTTGCCATTTTTTTGTAGGATTAACACTGGAAAGCTGAATGTTAATGGTAGCACTTGATTCAGTAGGCGTGTCGGTCCCGGTACACCCATCATCACTTTCAACAGTTTTCAAGTCTCCTTCACTAGTTTTGAAAACTTTCGAAGCACTGGTTAAGGACAAGATTGTGAACGTTTAAACCACTCATCCATGTCAAAGAACAATGCACACAAAACTCAAAGTTAATTTGTAATGTAGCACCACAACTAAACAGATTCAGAGCATACGTTCACTGCTGCGTCCGTCGCATTGAATGGATATTTTTTATATTTTTCGTAAAACCACCGCGTACCACTGCAGCGATACGAGCGTACCACCAGGGGTACGCGTACCACAGTTTGGGAAACGCTGGTGTAGTGAAATAGAAGGAATTATCCTAGCTCGAATTATGAATGTTGAAATGGTATTGGAACATCAGAAGGAATATTAAAGGTTTATGATGAATGAAGACTCTCCAACAAGTTAAAGGAATCTGTGAGTATTTAGTGCTCCCTAGAATCTGCTAAGGCTATAAATGTTAGGAGGTCATAGCAAGTGTGCTAAGGCATAATGTGCATTTTAGAGTAACAGGCAATCCTAATAAACAGTCTGATAGAACAGAATATGAGTTGACATATAGTGACAAGGTCTAATATTTAAGTGAAATAGAAAAGGAGGCTTTATCTATAGAGAAGTTTTGTTTGAGAAAGGATACTATGGTAATTTTTAGAGAGGATGTTTAAATTAATGGACACTATATTGGACAGTTTGAATCTTAATTGTATTTAAAACTCTCCGTATTAAGACAATGTTACTGGATTGAGAAATTGACAAGAGCATGATATAAAAATGGTAACAGTGAGATGTTTAGTCACTAACTGTGAGTTAATAGAATTTGTGAGGAGGGAATTTGTAAGGAAAAACCTTGTAAATAAGATTTAAGAAATGAAGGTACAACAATACTTCACATATAATCATTTATATGCTAGAAGTAGGTAGGAAAGATAGGTTAAAATAATAACTGGTGAAATAGACTTAGATGTGTGGCAATTTAAACCGAGTATGTGATTTACGGTTAGGGAATAGGCCACCGAAGAAATATTTATGTTTTGTTAGAAAGTGTTGAGTTTTGCAGTTGCAAATATGCAACAAGGTGACTGACCGACTACCGGTATCTCTAGATGGAATTTCAGTCCTTGATTTTGATGATAGGACTCCCGTTAGTTTCCATAATTTTCATTCAATTTAACCGCAGGATATTTAAGAGATTTAAACAAACATTAAGAGAATAATTCAATAAACAAATCATTGCCTAGCATTTCGTAGGATTCTAGCACCAAGTATTGGGACTGTTTGTTGTTGATGTTATTTTACAGAAACAAATAACAGTGTTAATTTTTATTTTAAAAATATGGAGTGTTATCGTAGCTTGGATCTTTTGGTTGAATGTGGCTAGATTTATGCATTTTTGGATTTAATTTGATAAAATACACCTGCCAATGATCCCTGAGAACCGAGAGCTCGTCCTACCATGCTATAATGAAGTAAAGGATACCAAAATAAATGATTCCAATGCAAAAATATAAAATAAATGTGTGAATTCTGCTCCCAACGGTGTGCGACTGCTTTAACCACGTTGTCGCCCATTAGTGGTTCTAAGGGAGACTGGTACAGTTATCCTAAATATCCAGGTTACTGCCATTTCCTTGTGGAAGTCCGTTCCCTGTAATCAGTCTGGCATCAGTGCTTGAAATGCCGCGTGTCAAAAAAAGGAAATGTAGTTGGACCAGTTCCCTCCACCCTTGTGTGGATATCAGCTGGCTAAGTGTCTGCAAAGTGTTATCTCATTTATGTTTCTCAAATTTGATTATGTATACAGTATCTAGTCTTGTGGTTCGCAGGTTTACATACAGGTAGGCTTACAAGGATTGTTGCCATGTGCAGGGTACTTTTCCCTCAGTTTTCTCCTAAACTGCACACCTTTATTATTTGTTTACAAGTTCTTGGTGCATCTTGACATGGGGAATCATACGTTCCCGACTGCCTAATAATACAATCTACCCAGCATCGATCCAGCTAAAACAAATACATAGTGTTTCACAGTAAGATGACTTATATTTGTGCAAAACTCAAAATATGGCATTTCACAGTCATAAACAAGGAATTCACGAAAAAAAAAATGAAAGACGTTTAGAATTCATAACAAATTACACGCACAAGATGCTTCATAATCATAATACTTCCCAATCACTTCTAATGTCAATATATTTGTTTTGTGGGCAAAAAAAAAAAATGATGTTAAGATGAATAAGAACTGAATGATACATCACCAGAAAAACTGTTAATTTCAACAAAGAAATTTTAAAAATCTGACTCAAGTCCTGGATAAAAAGTCATACCACAGAATGTCCCAAAAAAATATACTGCAGTAAATGCTTCAATTCCGGACAGCAGAACTTACCCCATTGACAGCATAGTCAATTGTTTCATAGAATTCAGCAATCTTGTAAAGTGCTAAAGGACCAACACCTGGTGGATAAGCATTCACTTCTCTTGTGGTGTCCCACCCCTTTAAGAACAAATGGGAGAATGCGATGCGGTTGTCCCAGGTGTAGTTTACGTGATTGTAGCGGTTGTGGGCAAATAAGCACAGCTGAAACAGAAAGAGGACAACGATGCGTGTTAGATTAGTGAAGCAATTACAATAGTAAACTAAGTAAATCATTTCATAAATTTGAAAGCTTGGTTTGAGTACTGGCGTCTACCAGTAAAGGATCTCTTATAATAAATAATGCATGATAGGTCTTGTGTGCATGCATGTAACAATCTGGTACACTCCACGATGGACTGAATCTACCTCCCTCAAAATGTAAAGATGAGAAGCCAATTTCCATGTATTCCTGATTTACGTGTTTGCTGTTTTTGTTTTGTTTATAATTGTAAATTTTATTGTTAATTATTATATTGTCACTAGTGGAGTCTATCTGTCTGACAATAAAGAATACATACACAGTTATAACTTACATACCTATATGGTATGGTACTGTGCCCGTTTCCCCGACGTCACGTTGACCCAGCGATTGCAACAAGAAGCCGAAGAAGGGACACAGGCGATAAAAAAAAATTAAGTCCAGCAAATATTTGTCCAATAAAAAAAAAAAAACAACTAGCTCGGGCAGGCAAGAGATCGAATATCTCGGGTCGATTAAAGGGAGAGGCATGCAAGGTTCAACAGGACAAATACCTCAACAAGAAAAAGAAAAAAAAAATATCACTGACTCGGGAGAAGTTCCAAACTACAGGAATAACCAGAGCTTGTAAAATCGAGATCCTAAATTTATTTTTGAGCAGACGGACAAAAAAAAATATGAACACTCCTATTACTCAAGGCAAATCATTAGGTTGGGATACAAATATCCAAAATGTCCATCTGTGCCGTTGAGCTGTCCTATTTCACTTAAATGGGAAGTTCTCACAAAAGAAAATTAGTCATTGTTCGAGAGTTCGTTGTTTAGCTGAATATGAATTTTAAAAAAACACTTCACTATCAATTTCAGCTTTGTAGGAAAAAAAACAATTAAACATTTTTTTTTCTTCCCATAAAACAGACTAAATTAATAATTCACACACAAATTATACACATCCCTGATATTTACATATATTAGATTGACATTAATGACCGTTAATTAATTAATTGGATTAAATTAATTATAGACAAATGATTATTATCATTATATTACCAAAATAATTCCAAGTTTCCTTATGGAAAACATCTCAGCTCAAAGTAGCATTAATCTATCGTAATTTCTCAAAACATTGGTCTACAAGGGAATTCTAATCACTCAAGTCACTCTCAAATAAGAAATTGGATTCAACATATGCTTATGGGAGAAGTTAAATTGTTCAGAATGCGATGATGTAACAGTTACATTCAAAGATAAAGGAATACAGTAGAATTGCCGAAGATCTGCATAGTTATTAAATTGAATTGACCAGCTCATTAAACCTTAACAACAGTGCACAAAATGACGATAAATTGGACGACAAAAAAAAAACTGTCATTGCACTATTTCCCAAAGTTGGAAATATAGATAATCACTATAAAAAAGCACATACTAATTCATTTGACCTAGGACTGCACAGACCCTGCATCCTGGCATAATCACAAACATTAATATCATCGAAGAAATTCATTATTTATTAATTTATTAAAGCATTTGAATGGAATATCTCATTTCCAACAGTTGCTGCTCTTAGACCACTATAAAGTGTATAACACTTATTAATAATTGTGCTTTATTCAAAAACCATTTCCAAAATCCTTTTGACATAATGCCAAGTAATCCTTAAGTGGCAATAATAAGACTGGTCAGAATCTTTTAATGTCAACGATTATCGGCTTCGTATTTTTTTTATACAATCTGAATTACTGTAGGGTTCAGGATCACACATCATGAATCCAAATGATAATTACTGTACCAAGAATTAATAATCAAGTTTCAAAAATTAGCTCTGCAAAAAGTTTATGTTCCGCTTGCAACTTCTATAAAGGTAAAATACGCCATTAGTAAGTTAAAAATAAATGGAATCCAACCATAAAACATTTTGTTTAATATCTTACATATATGCGTGAAGTTACTCTTAATATGCATAAATTATTTGCTCTTTAGTTTGGGAATTCACTCGAAATATATCAGTCATCTGAGAGAAAGAACATTATGATAACATGGTAATGGCTTGTCATATCATTTCAGACATGTTGTCTGAAGGCTTGCTCAGGGTTACGGAGAGTGTGTTGCCTATGTGTTTTCCCACGACGTGGTTGATCTTGGTCCTATACTTAATTTTGCAAGATCGCCGCTTAGGATACTCTTGTAATGCATCCATCGTCGTGACGTTAGATCTAACGTGACTTCGGTCCCCCAGAACTTGGACTCGTCCTGGTTATTAAGCTTCCCTGTTGATGGCTTAAGCTATCATCTTCAATAGTAATAAAGTCTTTATTAAAGTTCCCATGTTGCTGTTCTTAATTACAAGTGGCATCGTGGATTACTTCATACAACTTTAAATCAAAATGGGTTGTACGCCACTGATGGTAAAATGTTCCGACTATTTTATCAGTGTGGAATAGGTGGTGTAATTGCAATATAGTTCATTAATCATGAATGCAATGGCTATTAATTCAATTAAATATTGATCTAATTCTGTTACATTAAGTACAGCCATCGTGTCGAAAAAGAAAGTTCAACATTGTATATCTTTGTGCCTGGCAGAATACTATGACGAGATCTGTCATATGTTGTGCGCTGCAACAAGTTGTGTTTCAATGTCTACTGGCCTGCGACCTACGGTGAATATATTTCCAGTCCGCTAATGGTGCTGTGAATGTGTCCGCTGAATAATATTATAATTCTTACTTACAGTATTTCTGCCGCTTGTAGGAAACACTGACTTTACTTTACTTAACACTGCTAAAGAAATTATTAAAAGTATCGGCGTATCACCAGCCAGATTGTGATGGTTAGTTAAAATAGTGCAAACACACGCTTTCCACACGTATTAGAACAACTCAGCTACCGGCACACATGAGTGTAGCCTGTGAAGAAAAATTCTCGAATGAATGTGTTCTGGAACTGACAGAGTGCACGCTGCCTAGTCACCTGATTCATAGTGGTGTGTGGGGAAATTTCCACCCCTCATCTATTGCGTCAAACTTGTCAAAGCCGTTAGGAGTTGAAGATGTTCGACTCTCGCTTGTGCTAAATTTTAGCTCAATGCCGTAAGGATAGGTCCATTTATCAGCTAGAATAAATATGAAGAATGTTTCTTTAGCTCTGGGTGTGCTACAAACACATGCTGGAATGCATTACAATATGTTACATTCATCAACTACTTCCAAGGTTGCTTTGCGAATCTCGGCAATTAAAGATCACCAACATGGTGGATTTCGGTCACAGTACCAATAGAAAATAATTAACTCAACTTGACAGAAATCTGTCCACCTATATCCAGTGTCCAAAATTGATATCACAGTGCTTCATACATTGCCAATGTCAGTTTATGCTAATCCGTAACTGTTGTAATCTGTGAAGTAGCATATGCATACCTGCCAACTTTTGAAAAGGGCTATCAGTAAAACTCACGCGCGACAAAAAAAATCTAACGATTTTCGACATACCCCGGCTTGACGAAAATAATAATACTTCTGGGCTACAAAATACAATAATTCATGCTTTAAACAGGATACTTCAATGAAATCATATCTACTTACATGATTTGTAGATGAACATAACAATCAAGAAGAAATCCATGTTAATCAGCAGCAGGCGTGGTGAATATCGGTTTGGAGCAGACATAACAGGACTTCCTTGATAGATTAAGCTGATATACGATAATTGAAAAAGGCTTTAAACAATAAAACTTGTTTAACGTAACAGAGGCAAGAAATAATATAATACACACTGCAAATCACATGCTAGTTCGACTTTTAAGTCATGGTTGTGGCCTTTTTAGCTTCCTGCAAACAGTCTTGAGAAAATGTTTTGTCATAACAGGGACCAGAACTCCTGGTCTTCAAAATAGAAATAGACTCCAGAGATTCATTGGACATGGATGACCTGAACTGTGTTCTATTTTTCTTCACAAAGCTAAAAAAAAACATTCACATTCTGCATAGCTATGGGGTATGGTGAGAATAGAGAGCAATACTCTAAAAATTCGGTTATACTTAAGAAGTCCATCGGCTCCACGAATTCTTGATATTTGTGCCCAACTGGAATCACTTGCAGCATCTTGATGTGCAGCCAAAGAGTCATCTACCTGAAGAGCTGTGAACTGCCTCTGAAGCACATTCACCACCTCATCTGTAGTTTCATTCTCTTCCTTGCATAACATGATAGGAAACTTTTCCAAGAAAAAACGAATGGAAGATAAGTGTGAATCTTCAATTTTGTCTAACCTAGCAACTTGAGCATTCTTTAACACGTCATCCTTGAGTGGAAACTTGTTGATGATGTAGTCACAGGCAGTATAAAAGTAGTTTCTCACTGATGAAAAGAAAAGGAATTTATCTGTATCCGGTCCGTTCTGAAGGCACTTAACAACTTCAGATGATGCATTTTTTGCCATTTTATTTACAATACATGTCGTTTTCGTGCGACCACAACTATATTTCTTTGCAACTTCTGATGTGGGAAACATCTTCTTAAATAAAGCTCCAGCATGATCAGCCGCACTTAAGGGCACATTGTGTTCCACCAAAAAGGAAGTAAACAGACACTCGGCCCTAATTACGTCACTGTAAACGTTTCCAGACTTAGCAAAAAAGGTGTTGATTTTCTTGCTATCTTCTTCGATTTAACATAACTAATGTGTTTACCGCACTTCACATGATTACTTAAATAGTTTTTTCCACCATATGCAATATTAATATCACACCCACATACCGTGCAAAAGGCAAATTTTTATCTCTTTCTTGATTTTAGTATGCACGGAAAATCAACCCAGTATGATTCTTTAAATGTCTGGAAGTACTGTTTCTTGTTGGATTTGTTCATTCTCGATATCTACTAAAACATCGAAAGGAACCTGGATCACTGAACGTCACATAAAATTATAACATAAAACAATTAAGACAGCCAACACTTCATTAAAACATGTCAAAACACACCAACCATTAAATGAACACGACGCCAACCTCGTGAAGATAGAATATGCACATGGTAGAAAAAAATAAACACACACACACGTGGAACGAATGTAATTAGTCCAAGGAATACAGGAAACTGCGAAGCACGAAGTTATAGCCAAAAACTCGAACGCTTCATTAAAATATGCCATAACCTTAAAAGACGAAAACATTCAAGGAACGCCAACTTCGCGAACAATGAACAACTAACGTGGTCAAAGAATATGGTTTAAATCGCAACGAGCGAACGGAGCGGAACAAAGAATATGCGAAGCAGAGCCTGTCAACACCTAAGATTCACATGCAAGAACGGTTATCCCGGCTTCAAATTCAATTACGATGACGACACAGCCATCACACGGTTAAAAGTACGAATCATATCAAAGAACGAGTTATCGACTATCGTGGACTTGCCTTCGACCCACGCAAACAATCGATTGTACGGAAGTGGGCGGTATTATCGAATGTAAATTATCGTTTCAAATTTTTGTCCGCGAAATCGTAAAATGACACCGTTCGTCCGTAAAACCGTAAAATGCTGCAATTTCCGTAAATTTTACGGATAAACCGTAAAAGTTGGCAGGTATGCATATGCCATGCGCATAAATCAATCACCACTTTCGCATTAGTTACTGTACACAGAATGTGTAGGGCTGAGGTGAACAAGATTACACATATCTACTATTGTAGCTCTGCTTCAAGAGGGTTGAATTGGTCTGATAACCTGTGCTATGAGTAGCAGTGAGTGCAATTTTAAATATTTGGGTCTAGGATTGGGGTAGGTGCCTTTGGGACTTTAAATAAGATATCATCCCGACATTTACCTGGAGAGTGTGGAAAAACATGGCGGGGAACCAGACAGGATGGCCACTGTCAGCACAGGAATTTCAAACCTTTGTTCTCTGGACTTGCTGCAACTGCACTATAACACCTTATTTACCGTACATTACATTCCTGCACCGAGATTTGATGACCCTCACAACTTCAAGAACTGCTTGCCGCCGAGGAGATTCATTGTCGAGCTAGATGCTTCGTTTTGCACCCCATAGCACAAATACCATGCGTTTCCTGCCATCAACCAATTTATTTCCACTTTCTGACCAACATAATTTCCTTCAAATGAAGATTATTGTGGTTTCTAGCATTTAAAAATACAAAACTTTGAGTTTTGAAATCCAAATTTGTTGTTTTGTAGCATGCATTTTTAGATTTAGAATTTTTTAATAAATGTGTTACAAATAAGGATTTTGTTGCATTATACATAGCAATAAGGATTAAAATAATACATTTCAATAATATAAAATTATTAGTCATATTTACAAAATATTATAGAAGACCAAGTCCTGAAAACCATACATATCAAAATACACAAATGTATGCCGTAACTGTACAAACAAACATCCAGTTCAGAGCAAACTCTGCATTTTCGTCATTGACCATAGAAGAAATCCCTTCTTTGAAACATTCCTAACTCAGTCCACCCAAATGAAAGCTGATTTTAGCTAACAAATACACACTTCAAGAAGGTTTACTGCTCTTGCAAAGTTATACAATACTATATAATTTCTTTATTTTGAAAACATTGTTTTCACAGAAAACTAATTATTTTGTGCCAATTTCACATTTTATAGATAATTAAAATCCACTCTTGAGGCTCACAGAGCATGAAGATATATGACATGAGTTTTGGACAAACTTCATATCTTTAAACCACAACTAATTATAGGCACAATGTCATTCCACATTGCCTGTGCTCAAACCATAGCTGTTGCACCCGTTCCTGTAGAATTGCGAGGTGAAACGGGCTGGTAAGTGACTGCTTTTCACCAGGAACGGATACATGTCACATTTTTAAGTTTGTGCATTAGAATTTGGTTTGTCATAACACATGTTCTAAGTCAGTAAGAGGGGATTCTACCTGAATGGCGATCTGCGATGTTCTTCCCCCGTTGCCCTGTTACCTGAAGTATGGTGGCTCGATCCTCAGCACCATCGTGAGTGCCACCAAAGAACTCTCCTTTCCCTGGGCTGGCCACGAACTCTGCTCCGAATTCCACCATTCCATTGGAGCCTCTCGTGCGCCATCAGACTCAGCTCTGGTACACCTCGGTCTATAGGTGGACGATTGTTTCTCTCTTGAGCATAACGTCAACATTCTTCTCCCTTCCAATGTAGTTATATCTCAGTAGTATCATTGGAGTAGCTTCAGGCATAATTTGTTGTTATTAATTAACTCACTCATTTTCTCAAATTCATGTCTTCAAACTCGTTCCATAATTTACTGCATGGCAATGTTCATAATAGTGGCAAAATATAATTTTGATTCTACTTGTGAATTCAACTAGTAGTATGAAGTGCTCTCTTAGTTTTATTCCAATGTTCACTTGTGGAAATTGCTTATGTTCCACACTCGTATTATCATTCAATTTATGCAACTTGCATATAAATGCCCATCAGAATATTTCAAAGCCTTTCTGCTCAATATTCGAAATATGTTACAAGTTGAACCAGCACCCTTGCTTCTTTATACTGCACCGGTATATTGAAAATCTTTCAAGTTCTTTCTTGCACCGACCTCTGCTGTGACTGGTCAGTGGACCTCCTTTACCAGTCCTCGGCTATGACCTCGTCACCTGTGGCTTCCCCTCTCTCTCCAAGTTCCTTGCACGATTTTTATATGTTCAAATGCGGTTTAAAAAAATCATCCAATAAAATTAGCTACTTTTTAGATACCGGACGACACCCAGAATAATAATAATAATAATATCTTCCACTCTGGATATTCCTTTTGTGAGCTTTAATTCGTAAGTTTCGAATTAATTGATACATTTGTTTTCCTTTCTTCTTCGTTCCTCTACTTCTGAGATAGTGTTTTGTTTTCCCCCGATTTTCACTTGTCTTCTGTATGAAGCTGTAACTGAGTGATGGAAATTTGCAATCGTTTCTTGCGGCTATCAAGCCTCCGTGGCTTAGGCGGCAGCTCGCCGGCCTTCCACCGCTGGGTCCGTGGTTCAAATCCCGGTCACTCCATGTGAGATCTGTGCTGGACAAAACTGAGGCAGACAGGTTTTTCTCCGGGTACTCCGGTTTTCCCTGTCAACATTTCATTCCAGCAACACACTCCACTATCATTTCATTTCATCTGTCATTCATTTAATCATTGCCCCAGAGGAATGCGTCAGGCCTCGGCAGCCGGCACAGTTCATATCCTCGCCGCTGAGATGGGGGCTTCATTCATTCCATTCCTGAACCGGTCGGGGACTGGAAGCAGGCTGTGGATTTTCATTTTTCTTGTGGCTATCAATTGCTAGTCCGTTGTCTTGGCTCCTGTCGAGGCACGCGACACCTACGAAAAGCATACTCTCGTCATCTTGGCTCGCGTTCCTAATTCCAGAAGATCACGGGTTTGATTCGGGTTCACTGTATTATTTATATATTAAAAATCCACCTCCCCGAGCAATTAGCCATTATCAGGGGTGGCAACCATCTGCTCCTTTATATGGATTCATGTTGGCTGTATTTTTTTTTAAATTCAAATGTCATGGTTCAATGAATTCTTAATCATCAAAATTGTGAAGCAATTGATACCTTTTCTAGTGGAATTAAGGGACAGTTTGTGCACTATTGAAGGCACTAAGCATAGCGGTATACACTTAGGACAGATGCTAGAAAACACCATAACAAATAATGATCTGTGCATATCTCTAAGGCATATCTGTAGTTCTGAGGAAGGTAGGCATACAGTATGTTGGCTTCTGCTGTTATAGAGTGCCCTGACCTAGTCCGAATTGGTTGTTTTGCTATTAACTATAATTATCAAATTCAAGTCTCACAGTAACTAAAAATCCTGGATTGTGCTGTGTACTTGTCTCAAACGACAGCTGCTCCAGCGAGTTATACGAGCTTGCTCTACAAGGTGACAAGCAGACAAGCTTGACATGGTCTTGCCTTTTAAACTTTCTGAAATAATCAAGACTTGTGGATCGGAGAAAGGGACAGTTGAATTTGAATACAACTGGTGGGTTGAAGCACCCACATGGAAGGGACCAAAATGGTTTCTAAAACATGCACAGACTGCCTAGTATTTGGAGTGTGTCCACTTGGACCTAGTTAGATTCTGTACAAAATCCCTTTTCTAGAACTCATCCAACCCCAACACATAGAAACACTGCCAGAACACCAACTCTCAAGCCACAGATGCTGAATTGTGTCGGTTCAGAACAGACTTAACACACACACACACACACACCTACCATCATTCAACAAAGTAAAAATACACTCAGAGAAAATGATATCCAACCAATCCCATTGCACCTTGTCCTTGGCATGTGCAATGCAGTACACACAGTGTACATCAGTGAGTTGTGGTTTCTTAGTCACACACCAAGATTTTAACCCTGCCAGATTCAGGTGCTTCAAGATGGTCCCCAAACTGCTGGGAAAACGTCCAGCCTCCGAGGCTGCATGGGCTTCATGAACGAGGTTGAATGGGCCTCAGCAACTAAACTATCATCTTGAACCCATGTCATTATCCAGCATGTTGAGTTATATGTTTCGATTCCCAATGCCATATCCATCACCTCATCATATTCTGGCGGAAGCTGCAGTATCGTCCAGCTTCTGTTGCTGTTCAGACATCCCTGTTGAACAATCTGCTCTCTGATAGCCTGTCCACGATGTGCCATACCTGACCATAGAATACCAGCTCCCTTACCTGCTTAACTGTGTATAATAGGTGTGGTGAGGGTATCATGCAATCTGATTGGTTTGCCCACTATTACTGCCAACAGGATTTTTTTCAAAAATAGTCTGAGGCATATTTGAACAAGCCATTTTAACTGTGAACCCGAGTCAGAACCAAGTGATGCATTAACGAACACGCCACACCACATCTACTACTGTCTTCGCTTGTATTAAGGGCCATTTACAAGAAACCACTTTCAAACTTTTGAATATTATAGTTATTATGGAAAGTGTATACGAATACCGTACTTGCTCGCATATCACACTTTTTTGTCAGAAAATCAGTGCAAGAATTTTCGTTGCACGATATTTGCAGAGGTGCCAACCTTTTAAGTTGGTTATCAGTAATACCTTATATTGCCCCTTTGAACAATATAATCAAGAGATGAATAGGAAACCTTCATTCTAAGAGAAATATGGAGATGTTAAGACTGGTCTCAGCCGTTTGATGAGATTCCCGTAATTCCGGAAAAAAATCTCGATTTACAGTACATAATTGGTGTCACTTTTAGTCGATCAACGAGATTTCCATTTTCCTTGAAGTAGACACGGGAAAATATAGCATAATTACGCAATCGGCGCCACTTGCTGTACGTTTGAAAAGAATCCAGTTGTTCTCGTCATCGAATGCGGAGAAATATCGAGATGTATCGCAATCTCTGCCGCTTTAGGCCGTTTAACGAGAATCACTATGTCCTTGTGGTTGGTCAATGAGAGCGAGATAATACGCAATCGGCGCCGCACCCGGCCGTTCAACGATTGTCTGCCTATCTGTCCTGGCAGAATTGTGGAGGCAAGCTCGAGGTTGGGCATGGTTAAAATTCACGAGCAGTTACGGACATGGTGTATGGTCGGCGCCGTGATACCCGCTGTCCCTATGCTGGAGCTGTGGTTGGGAGTTCACGGTGGATCACGAGGAGAAATAAGTATCGCGACGTCATTTCTATGTCGGTTGACGCACTTCTCACTCAACGTACACTTTTAAGTACGGTATACTGTGTCCGTCCGTTCACCTTGAATGAATAGGCGGCCACATACCGAGGTGACATGAAGACAGTGCCAGCACGAAATCTTATCTCAGGGCGTTCTGGGCTTGCCACCAAAGACTCAACACTGTCCCCATGTCCCACGTAAGAATTTAGGGTAATATTGTCAACACTCAAAAATGTGAAATATTGAAAGAAAAATGGGTTTCGCATATTTATTCATAAAAGAGACATAACGAATAAATAAATTAACACTCCCTAAAGACAACGAAATGCAAGAAAAAAATAATAATGTGTCAAAATTGTGTGCACCTCTACTAAAGAAAAAAATATATAATAGTATTTTCTGGTTTCAAGTCATATGCAAAAATGGATAACATTAACAATCTTGACTACTGAACCCTATACAAAAGAGTGTGCAAGAATAAATAACTAAATTATCTAACAAAAGCGGCCGCAGTTGGCAGTCCTGCTTGACGATCATTTACATGAATCATTTATATATTGCATACCTGCCAACTTTCAAAAAATAGAAATCCAGAAGATCCCAAAGCGCAAAAATTTAACGCGTACATGCGTCGCAAGGTCTTAAAAATAGTGAGAAAAGACTACAGGGAAAGAGATTACAAACTCTCAGTGATGTGAGACTATCTAATTCATTATGCCAGTTTCCAAAAATTCTGAAGACTGATGTAGTTTCTTACTTGAATTCATCACGAAAACACTAAATCGCACAAAATTTGTCACACAATTGAACGAATACCAGAACTACTGCAAGCACCGCTTAAAACGAAGCTTTCCCGCTTACAAACAGTCGGAGCACAAAGTGTAATATAAATGCAGCGATAATCTGCGAGATGTGATTATCGATACAGTTCTATCGACTTTCAGCGTGATGTCAAACGCAAGGAATTAATGACAAAAGCGCAGCCACAATCTGCGAGACGGGATAATCGATAAACTTTACAGGGTGTCTACTGTAAGGATGAAGTAAAAATGAGTTACTTTTTAGCTACCTTTTATTTAATTTTAGTTACCTTTTAATTCAAGATACGTCTGCGGTCGGCAACCATAGAAGCTGATCGCGCGGTGAAGAAAAACAACAAAGAACTGTTTAAAGCAGTGAATAAGATTTACTTATGGTATCAAAAATTTAGAAAAAATAAATTATGGATATTTAATATCAAATGAGTTGATTCGGCAAATATGCCGTCTTGAGTACAAGAAGTTATGGTTACGAAGATGTTGCTCTCATCTTGGCCGTTTGGGGAGATTTCCTTTGTCCCCGCGGTAGACCACGAAGACATATATCGGACGTTACGTGATCGTCACCGAATTATGTCTTTGCAGTCACGTAAGGAGAAATATCGAGACGTTACACGATCGGCGCTGATCTTAGCCGTTTGACACGATTCGTAGTTTTTAGATAGAACAAGGAAAAAAAATCGGGATTACATAATCGGTGTCACTTTTAGTCGTTCGACGAGATTTCTATCGTCCTTGAGGTCGGGCATGGAAAAATATGGTAAGTTATTATTACACAATCGGCACCGCCTGCTGTCCGTTTGACAAGAATCCAGTTGCACTCGTCATCGAATGCGGAAAAATATCGCGATGTATGGCAATCGCTGCCGCTCTCGGTCGTTTTACGAGTTTCACGTTGTCCTCGCGGTTGCACAATGAGAACGCGATATTATGCAATCGGCACCGCATCCGGCCGTTCAACGATTGTCTGCCTGTCTTGGCAGAATGGCGCAGGCGAGGTCGAGGTTGGGCATGGTTAAAATTCACGAGCAGTTATGAACATGTTGTATGATCGGCGCCGTGATTCCCGCAGTCTCGAGGACACAAGTTCGCGGCCAGGTACGGGTTTTATAATTTTACGCAACTGGCGTCGATCGTGGTCCGTTTGACGAGATTCCCGCAGGCTATTCGTGCTGTCAGGCGGCCGTCTTGAGGATGTGGCTTTGGAAGATGAACGTTCGAAGTAGGTATCGGTTATTATGAATTATTCAGAGAGGATTGCACGAATAATCCGAAAAGAGGGCACATTTTCTTTCGAATTCAAATTATACAAATTTTCGAGATCACCAGTTCCATTATATATCCAACAGAACCATAGTTCGAAGGAAGAATAGACATAACGGAGTTTCGAATTAACCTCACTTGATGTCGCAAATTCACTAGACTAATAGATTTTTAAAATATATAAGCATTTTTGCGATAATTTTTTGAAAACGTATCATTTCGCAAGATTGGGACAATAAATTATTTCGCGTTATTTCTGGACTTCAATTTGAGATACACAAATTTAGAGGCCAATATCAGAAATGAGAGGTTTCTGTTGAGTTTCGGAAGTTATCGCGAATAAACATCTCGCAAAAAATCAAATTTCCGATTACCGTAATACAGAAAAAATATTCACACAAAACTAAACTCTTCTTGATGTCGAAAATAAACGTTGAACAGATGTATACAGTACCACTGAAGGTATCCTCAGTATGCATTTACTCGAGGTCGTGCACGGGGAAATATAGCTTACGCAATCGGCGTCGCTTGCGTGAAACTCCCTTCATCGCATCTGCGAGCCTAGCAGCGCGGATAAATGATTGTAACAGACCTCGGCGAATTTTCGTTACCTCCAACTATCCAGACATAAGAATTAGATACTTTTCGTTACCTTTATAAAATTAGCTACTTTTTCGTTACCGGTACTTTTCGTTAGCCTACCGGTAGACACCCTGAGTCTTATCAGTCGATTTTCAGTCGAATTTGAACACTCGCATCTCGGAATAGGAGCTATTATTTAAAATCAAAACAGAAATGCGATTTGGATGCAGAGAACGGAAAAATGCTAGGGAGTTGAAAATCCGGAAAAAACTATGTTAATCCGGACAACCGGAAAACACCCCCAAATTCCGGAAACCTTCCGGGAAAACCGGAATACTTGGCAGGTATGATATTGTTACGGCTGTGAGTTTGTTTCGTCGCTCGCCGCATGAGTCACGGCTGCCCCCGGGCTGGACTGTGCTCTGCCTCAGTGTATTACGTGCGCCTTACGCAACAAGAGCTTCTAGGACAAAGGGATGGTCCAGAATATTCGTGACCCAGCCAGTGATGGAAACCTCGAGAAGCCGTGAATCCTGGATGGGTCTAGAAGCATTTATTGAGTCACCGGCCTGCTATATAAGGGCGACCTGGCAAGCGAGGGAAAACAGTGTTTTTCGAGCTAGTGCGAGCGTTTACCTTGAGCGACAGTTTAAGCGACGTGGCTTGCGAACCCCTAGTGAAACTGATTCTCTTGACAGTGAAGGAGTGTGAATCATACGGAGAGACTGTGTATTGAAGAGTGTGTGCTTTCCAGTGCGACAGAGGTCATTGTGGTGAATTGCGAAACAGTGAGTGACAGACTTAGTGCAGGTATTTCCAGCCAGCGCACGGGGCCACCTCATTACGAGGGATTAACTTCTGCGGCTTATTGACAAGTGAAAGGGAAGTGTTCTCTCCCTGAGGAAACTGGAGTAAGGTTCTAATTGCTTGTATTTGCTGTTGAGTGGTGTATCTTTCTGGCCGCAATAAAGCTAATACGTTTCTTTAAAGGAACAATCTGTGTTGTGCTTCAACCCACTGTGTTCACTTTTCAGTGAAATTTACAAAGTTCACTTATTTTTATTATAACATAACCTCTTACCTGTCAGTGTCATTCTCTCCTTTTTTTTTCTCTCAATTTGTACCAGCTGGCACGTGTTCCGCGATACTGAACCTTTCCGGAAGTAATGGTGGTCACGAGGTTCATTTTCAGTTGGCCCCTTTCTCTGATTGGCCTTCAGCGGCTTCGAGAATGCTCCACGCTCCCGTATTGGCCGACGTCATCTGTCCACATCACGCATCCAGCACGTCGGCCGGTATATAGCCTGCCCTGGCCTACATCAACTGTCTGTCTCCAGCAAGTCACAATGCCAGTCACTCATCTTCAGCCGTCTTCACGCTGTTTGCACAACGCTTGAATGTGTCTCAACGCTGTGTGCTAATACATCGCAAAATGCCTCTAGTCAAACCAGCAATGCATTCTAAAATCTACGAAATCTATATAAGTTAACATCGATACTTGGCCTACGTCAGTTTGTCGTGAGCAAAAAGATAAACAAGTTTTCTTCTGTGCTGGGCACGAAGTCTTCAACATTTCCAAGACGGGAAAAAGTGATCAAAACCGAGTTCTACGAAATCTATATAAGTTTACATCGATAATTGGCCTACGTCAGTTTTGTGCTGGGCACGAAGTCTTCAACATTTCCAAGACGGAAAAAAGTGATCAACACGTTCTTCCTCCATTTCTATTATGTGGAAATTCCTCTACACCAACGCCTACAAGCTAAGTGTTTATTATAACCTAAAACATTTCTAAACTTAAAAATGTATCTTCCCTTTTTTTTTTTAGGGTTATGTCACATGGCTTAAATAACTTGTCAAACCATGCCAAACTAAACTTATTTCCTTCTATTAAGTGGTTTAAGCATGTATTATGCCTTTAAATTGTGGGCTATGAGAAAACAACTGTTCTCTCTTTCACATGTTAACTATCCTTCAAAACAAATCATCCTTTTCTCTATTTTTGTATAAACTATTGGGCTTAACACCAGTTCACCTCTCTGACGAAGTGAATGGCTTGTTCTCTACTACGTTCTCTACTACTCTAGGGCCTACGTGAGGAAGTCACGGCAGTGGAAAAGAAGTTCGACGCCTTACAAGAGGAAGTTGCCGAACTGCACCAACGCCCACTGACAGGGGTGGAAGAGAAATTCAACGCTTTACAAAAGGAAATTGCTGAGCTGAGCCAACGCCCGCCGACGGGGATGGAAGCGAGATTCAACGCTCTTCAAGAGGAAGTTGCCGAGCTGCGCCGACGCCCGCCCACAGGTACACCGGGAATATCAAGCGCGGGACAGAGCAGAGTGACGCCCCCTACCTTCGACGGAAAGGTCCCGTGGAGCACCTATTTACGTCAGTTCGAGGCAGCCTGTTCCATAAACAATTGGAACAGCACGGAAAAGGCTACAGCTCTCATTGTAGCGCTGAGAGCGGACTCCCTTAACGTCCTTCAGGCCATCCCGACTGGATCCCAGGACTACGCTTCACTGATCGCCCATATGGAGTCCCGATATGGAGACAGCCATCTTCAGCACGCCTACCAGATGCAGCTCCGGACCCGGGTACAAAAGAACGCGGAAACCCTGCAGGAGTTCGAGATGGACATCGCACGCCTCGTAAGGCTCACCTATCCAACAGCGCCGGCCGACTTTCTGGAACAGATTGCGACGCAGACCTTCACCGACGGGCTACGGGACTGACACTCAACAGGCGCTGCGACTCGAGCGCAATAAGACCCTGGCAGATGCGCTGAGCCACTCACTTGAATTCGAGACGGCAAAACAGGCATCTAGAATGCACGCGCGGGTGTGTCAAGTGGACGCCGACGAACCAGCAAAAAACGAGACCAAGACCCTGGCCAACGAATTGATGGAGGCGCTAAGCCGTTTCTTCGATAGTCGCGGCACCACCAGCAACGACACAGCCGGAAGGCAACCGGACAGGCGGCCCGGAAGAGGACTACCGACCTGCTGGACCTGCGGTAAGAAAGACCACCTGAGCAAGGACTGCGGTGATCGCCGCCGCCGAGGGTATCAGACGGGAAATCAGTCGTCTGAAAACCGAGCGACCCAGGGAAATGAGTATTAGCCAGCCTTGGGGGGCAACGGTTGGCTTGTGACAGTCGTCAAGCCCCGGCAGTCCAAGTTCGTGTGACGAAGTTACGGAGGGACAATAGCAGCCTGATGGTCGACGGAGTCGTCAACGGAGTGAGCTGGCCCATGCTGATCGACACGGGAGCGTCAAGGACCATCGTCATTCCCACCGTGATCCCGAGGTGGAGAGTGCAACTCACACAAAGGAACCTCCAACTAATAACCGCGACTGGAGAGACTGCACCGGTACATGGCGAAGCATCACTGGAGATCGTCATTGGTCGACGGGCGGTGAAGCATCCAGTGCTTGTGGCTGACGTATCAAACGAAGTGATCAACGGACTGGACTTTCTGGACCAGAACGACATAATCTTGGACTGAGTACCAACACTCTGCACTTCGGAGGTGAGGAACTTGCTTTGCAACCAGCACATGAGGCCATCACCGCACGACTAGTAAGGCTGAGAGAGGACGTGATCGTTCCCGCCAGGACGGAGGTCAGCGCTGCCGTAATTGTCGACGGAACTGCTGAGGGAGTGGCGGCTATCATAGAGCCAAAATATGAGGACATCCAGACAAAAGGATTGCTGATTGCCAAAACTCTCATCAACACGACGTCTCGGCCGTACGTCCGCCTGTCCAACCTGAACGACTACGACATTGCGGTTCACCGGGACACCAACCTAGGAGTCTGCGAGCCCGTTACCTGGATTGCCCGCATCACAGACAGGACAGACCGACACCTGCAGACGGACAACCGAAGAAGATGCGCCCTGCCAGAAGAACTACAGAAGCTGTACCAAGGATCCCAGGACCATTTAGACGAGGAACAGTCAATCCAACTTCGGGACCTGCTACATGAATTCCAGGATGTCTTCTCCGTGGAGAGCAAAGACTTCGGCAGGACAAGCTTGGCCCAGCACAGAATCGACGTTGGGGACAGTGCACCGATTAGGGCCCCATTCCGACGTGTCCTCCTCGCCAAGCAAGCCGAATAAGGTTTTGAATATTCCAGAAGGGAATATGATGCAGTTTCCATTTGAGCGGATCATTTATTGATAAAGCAAGCCGAAGTCGACCGGATGGTAGAAGAGATGAAGGAGCAAGGAGTGATCGAGCCATCACATAGTCCTTGGAGTTCTCCGGTCGCGCTAGTGAAGAAGGACGGTTCCGCCAGGTTCTGCATAGATTACAGGCGAGTGAATGACGTCACGAAGAAGGACAGCTACCCTCTACCCAGGATCGATTACACCCTGGACACCATATCAGGGTCAAGATGGTTCTCCACCTTGGATTTGAAGAGTGGCTACTGGCAGGTGGAGGTCCACCCTAAGGACTGCGATAAAACTGCGTTCTCTGTGGGCAGTGGACTCTGGCAGTTCACCGTCATGCCATTCGGTCTGTGCAACGCCCCTGCAACCTTAGAAAGGCTAATGGAGTCCATTCTGAGGGGACTACATTGGAAGACCTGCCTGGTCTACCTAGACGACGTCATCGTTCTAGGGAGAAGCTTCGAGGAGCACTACAGCAACCTGAAGGAGATCTTGATGAAGCTACGGGCTGCCCAGCTGAAGTTGAGCCCCAAGAAGTGTCAGCTCTTCCAGAAGCAGGTCCAGTACCTTGGGCATATTGTCTCCGAGGAAGGGGTGCGCACCGACCCAGAAAAGACCGCAGCTGTGAGGGAGTGGCCAGTTCCGAAGGACAAGTCCCAACTACGAAGCTTCCTGGGACTCTGCACTTATTACCGTCGCTTCGTGAGAGGATTCGCCGACATCGCCAAACCACTGCATCGACTGACTGAGAAGGACCAACTCTTCACATGGACAGCAGAATGCCACAGTGCCTTCAAACGATTCAAGCAGGCTCTGTGCACCGCGCCTATTCTGGCCTACCCCAGACCTGGAACAAGGTTCATCGTCG
Organism: Meconema thalassinum; assembly: GCA_946902985.2. Taxonomy (NCBI): domain Eukaryota; kingdom Metazoa; phylum Arthropoda; class Insecta; order Orthoptera; family Tettigoniidae; genus Meconema; species Meconema thalassinum. The sequence goes on along the minus strand of OX336389.2, from coordinate 583,550,787 downwards.
ATACCGATGTCAGCGACTTTGGTATAGGGGGAGTCCTGTCCCAAATAGTGGACGGCGAGGAGAGAGTAGTGGCCTACTTCAGCAAAGCCTTGTCAAAGCCATAGAGGAACTACTGCGTCACCAGGAAGGAACTGCTCGCCATCGTGAAGACCATCGAACACTTCCACAAGTACCTGTACGGGCAAGAATTTCTCATCAGGACCGACCATGCATCCCTGCGGTGGCTCCTGAACATCAAACAGCCCGAGGGTCAACTCGCGCGGTGGTTAGAGAGGCTTCAACCGTACAACTTTGAGATCCAGCACAGGAAAGGCCAACTGCATTCTAATGCCGACGCCCTGTCACGAAGACCGTGCCCCGAAGACTGCACCTTCTGTACCAGGAGGGAGGAGAACACCGGGATACAGTGCCGAAGGACTACCGTGAACTTCAAGGGAGCTGGAGCAACGCCACCTAGAGAATAAGGCCTCCGCGCTCGGAAGCACGCGCGCCAAGAGTAGTCATTCCTCCCTGCCCTTCCAAACGATGTTTCTACTCGCAAAGAAAACGTTCATATTGTTGCGCTGTACAACTGTAAATGAACACTGCATAGCCTGCAAGTCTTTGAGTAGCCAACATTGCTAAATTACCCGTACCTCGTAGAATTTACCTTCTTCCTTACCTTTCATAAAATACGCTTTCCAGTAATGCTCTAACTATGAAACTCCTTCTATACTGAGGGAGGAAAAGAAATCAACAGTTTCATCATAATAAAAAAAAGGCCCGTGATTATTACGATAATGATGTTTATTATGATTTTCAAAACGTTATGAACTTATTAACGTCACTTTTAAATGAAGGGAGAAAGGCATAAATGGAAAAGAATAATTGAACAGCTGAGTCGAAAAACGATAACATTCCATTTCCAAGAGGAAAAAAGAACGATCATCTGTCGAAACTATACGTCGCATTGAAAAATTCACTAATTGCCAATTGTAGTACTAGTAGCAAGAAGTTATGTCTCAAAATGTCGTGATAGGAGTGTCATCAGTTAGCGACTAATTAATGATTAAATATGCTGGAATATTATCTCATTTCTTTGAATATTGTCCTTTTTCCACTCATTCGTTCAATTTTTAGTATTATTTTACTGGTGTTGGATTACAGAATATTAATTTAATTAAAAGTTTTGAATTTTGCATGTATTTACTAAAATTTATCAACAATTTCGCTACAGACAGAAATACAATACAGTTTTATCTTGCAACATATTTAGCCGAGACTACATTGTACAGCAGGAACATAATTAACTCTAACCAACAATTCGACTTATGAGCCTACTGTTCTTGTAGCTTAATAGAGAATAGAGAGAGCATTGGAAATTTTCAGATTCTTAACTATTATTTTAACAGATTTTATATTAAAATTACATTTTGCTACTAGAAAATTTCTTAAAGGATGTAAGTGAAGGTTAAAAAATTAGTTTAAAAGGGCTAACAATTTTCAAAATAGATTCAATTCATATTTTGAGAGGGTTGTTTTTGAAATTACAATAGGACTAAATTTCTTAATCTTGGGAATCAATAATATGATATGTATAGATGTTAAGAAATATGCTTCACCCCTCTGGTACATCAGGACTGCCAAAGCTAAATCTTCAATTAATGATATAGGATACATTAAGGTAAAATTATGAGCAGGGCTAGGATTTATATGTACTAAAAAGTGTCAAAATTATGTACAAATGTATGTATATATATTTTAAAAATATGTACAATCTAAAAAATGTTAAAATGTAAATATATTTTATGAGATATGGACAAAAGACAAATTTATCCCCATAATACTAATTTTGTTACTTCTATAACCCACATAAATGCATTAAAAATACTGGATTTATAAATCAAATTATCCAATTTTCTTTTATTTCACTTTTCACTTTCTTTCATTCATGCATCGATTATTCCTATTATTCCTGCCTACCATAACAGTATACCTTGAAATGTTCTAAATTTTCAAACTTGAAGCCTCTTTTCATAAGAATTGCTATCGTTACACCTACGTACTTCAGAAATCTTTCTTTTCATTACATAACTGTAAACTTGTCCTGTGCTGTCATATATCCAGTCACTGAAAACTACAATTCTATATATTTTTATTCATAAGAGTAAAATATGTACAAATATTGGATTGAAATTTACTAAATATGTAAAATTATTTATTGTGCATGTATGTACTGAAGTCAGAAATATGGAGAAACATGTCAAATAAATTTGTTTAATTTGAAAGAGGACAACATAATCGATGGAGATAAGTTAATAGGATATGAATATCTGTGTAATAGAGAAATAAGTACTGTATTTACATATATATCCTAGCCCTGATTATGAGAAAGCTGAAGCAGAAAAGAAGTAAAGGACCAGTAGGCAGATATGTTGATTTGGACATAGGTGATTTATCAAGATTAGTGTCAGCTGCTATGGGAAAATATGTTTGTCTTTCTGGGCACAGTGTCCTTGAGGTTTCCTTGATTTTTGTTTCTACAATAATTATTAAAACTACAGCAAAATGTACAACTTATGCGCCGACCTTGTAACGCTCCACAAACAACGCGATTGACTACTGTTGGTCGAGCTGCCTAGCGCTGGTCAGCCAGCGCGGAGGCCTTATTATTTAGGTGGCGTTGGCTGGAGCCGCGAATCTTTCACGCGGGCACAAGCAGAAGATGATTACCTGGGACTGATAGCCGAATGGAAGAGAGTCTGTGTCCCCAAACCCGGGTGGAACATTGTGAGTGACTGCAGCCCAAAGTTTAAGTCCTACTAGGCCCAGTGGGACTCGCTGATTGTAAGGGATGGCCTCATCTGCCGTACCTGGGCGAGCACCGACGGGAAGACATCTCGGGAACAAGTCGTCGTTCCAAAGGCTATGACGGAGGAAGTCCTGAAGGAAGTCCACGGAGGATCAACTGGTGGACACCTAGGGATAAAGAAGACCCTGGAGAGGGCAGTTTTACTGGATTGGATGCCGAACAGACGTGGAGAACCACTGCGCGAGGTGCCACGATTGCGCAGCCAGCAAGGACCCAGCGGAGATGACTGGGTCCACTGAAGACCTACGTGGGCGGCCCCATGGAGAGAGTGGCCATCGATGTTGCTGGGCCATTCCCGTTGAGCGAGGCAGGGAACCACTACATATTGGTCGTCAGCAACTACTTCACCAAATGGCCGGAGGCGTATGCGCTCCCTAACCAAGAAGCCGCGACGATCGCAGAGACCCTGGTGAAGGAATTCGTCAGCCGGTACGGAGTACCCCTGGAGCTGCACTCCGACCAAGGGAGGAACTTCGATTCGCAGGTGTTCCAGAACCAATGCCAGCTGCTGGGAATGCGGAAGACAAGGACGACGACGACGCTGCACCCTCAGTCCGACGGGATGGTAGAGCGATTCAATCGCACCATCGAGAACCATCTCCGAATAGCCGTCAGCGAGCACCAGAGGGATTGGGACAAACATCTTCCACTATTTCTCCTGGTCTACCGCGCAGCCGTGCATGAAGCCACCGGGTGCACACCAGCCAGGGCCATGTTTTGGAGGGAACTCCGTCTACCTGTCGATCTTGCCTTTGGCCGACCTGGAAATGATCCGGTCCCGGTAAGCCAGTATTGTCAAGAACTGGTCGACCAACTGGAGGACGTGCACACGTTCGCGAGGAGGAAACTGCGGATCGAGACCAACCGAATGAAGACCCGATACGACCAGACGGATGCCGGCGGATTCCACGAGGATGACCTGGTCTGGCTCTTCAACCCGTTACGGAAGAAAGGCCTGTCACCCAAACTGCAGAAGTCATGGTAGGGCCCGTACCGAGTCATGAAACGGATCAACGATGTCGTCTACAGGATCCAGCGGAGCCCGAGGGCGAAGATGAAGATTGTGCATCTAGATCGCCCGGCAGCCTACGGAGGGACACAGACGGACCAATGATTGATCGGGACGATCAGCCTTTTAGGAAGGGGGTGGTGTTACGGCTGTGAGTTTGTTTCGTCGATCGCCGTATGAGTCACGGCTGCCCCCGGGCTGGGCTGTGCTCTGCCTCAGTGTATTACGTGCGCCTTACGCAACAAGGGCTACTAGGACAAAGGGATGGTCCAAAATATTCGTGACCCAGCCAGTGATGGAAACCTCGAAAAGCCGTGAATCCTGGATGGGTCTAGAAGCATTTATTGAGTCACCGGCCTGCTATATAAGGGCGACCTGGCAAGCGAGGGAAAAGAGTGTTTTTCGAGCTAGTGCGAGAGTTTACCTTGAGCGACAGTTGTTGGCGACGTGGCTTGCGAAACCCTAGTGAAACTGATTCTCTTGACAGTGAAGGAGTGTGAATCATACGGAGAGACTGTGTATTGAAGAGTGTGTGCTTTCCAGTGCGACATAGGTCATTGTGGTTAATTGCGAAACAGTGAGTGACAGACTTAGTGCAGCTATTTCCAGCCAGCGCATGGGGCCACCTCATTACGAGGGATTAACTTCTGCGGCTTATTGACAAGTGAAAGGGAAGTGTTCTCTCCCTGAGGAAACTGGAAGTAAGGTTCTAATTGCTTGTATTTGCTGTTGAGTGGTGTATCTTTCTGGCCGCAATAAAGCTAATACGTTTCTTTAAAGGAACGATCTGTGTTGTGCTTCAACCCACCGTAATCCACTAGGGGGTGGCACGTAACAATATTTATTGCAGTTATTTCTGAAACAAAGAAAAAGCTTCAGTGATCCAAGGAGACAAAAAACTATTTACAGTTTTATAGTGGTGTTCAACGTAATGTTAAGAGCACAGGCAGGGTGATGTTTATGGTCCACAAGAGATTATGATCAGAAATTGATAGTTATACTTTTTGGAATGAAAGGATCATTCAAGTAAGAATAAAACTATCCAGAGGATAATTGACAGTTATAGGGGTGTATGCACCGGTTGAAGGCTATTCAAAAGAAACTGATATTTTGTATAATGATCTACTGAAGATAATCTACATAACTAATAGACAAGATATGATACTGTTAATGGGAGACTTCAATGGTAGAGTTGGTAATGAGAAAATTCAGAAAAACATTGGAATTCATGGAGAGGTAACCGCAATAATAATGGAACAAAATTAATAGATTTCACAATTTTCAATCAGTTTCGGATTATGAACACACTGATTCCACACAAGGACAGTCATAAACATACGTGGTGCGCAAGAAATCAGAAATCAATTATTGATTATATCATTTGTAATGGGAAATTGGTGGATTTAGCTTTGAATACAAGGGTTTATCGAGGACCTGAATTAGAAATTGACGACTATTTATTAGTTGTCCCTATTAGTTTAAAACCACGGTGGTTCAAGAAAAAGAAACAGAACATAGGAAAACGAAACTTTATATAAGGTTAACCTTTTTAATGATCCCAGTATAAAATGGCTGTATCAGAACAGGCTTGATAATCACATTCAGATGATTCCACTTTCTGACGATGTGGAAGACTAGTGGTCCAATTTAATTTCAGCTCTAAAACTGTCAGCATTTGAAAGTTTGGGAGAAAAGAGGACATGGCAAAAGAAAAAGGGTTTAAGAATTTGGACCGAAGAAATTGCAAAAGTAATCCCCCAAAATGAAATGCAAATAAAAAGTTTCTGTCAACTGGTAAATTAGAAGATACAATAGAATACCATCATAAGAGAGCAATAGCAAAAAGAGAAGTCCATAATAAACACAGGGAAAGTAGGGAAAATTTTGTCTCTTACCTGGAGACTGACAGAACAAGACCACAACCACAAACCTATAAAATTCAGAAAAAACTAAATAGGGAAGAAAAAGAAGATGTAAAAATTAATGGAATCCAACGAATGGCTTGAGTATTTTCAGAACCTTTGGTTGAATCTAAATATTCAACAACTTGTTTTACAAGCATCTAACGAAGTCTTCGGAAAATATTACACTAAGTATTAGAACAGGTCTTGAGAAAACTTCGAAATGGGAAAACACCTGGTGAAGACTCAATAAATGCAGAAATGTTGAAATATTCAGGCGATGCCTTCAAGGAAAGATTTCTCAGATTAATGAATTTAATCTGGATGGGTAACAGGCCTCCAGTAGACTGGCAAAAGGCAATAGTTATTCCTCTTCATAAGAAGGGAAATATGAAAGATTTGGAAAATTATAGAGGAATAAGTCTACTTAACTCTGGATAAAATATGTTTGCAAACATTGTTAAAGAAAAATTACTGAAACATTACTCTGAGGTAATAGGGAATGAACAACATGGGTTTAGAAAAGGTCGCACATGTTCAGATGCCTACTTCATCTTAAACATTTTGTTCGAAAAACACCGCGAGTTCAATTTATGAACACACACAACATTTGTTGATTTTAAGAAAGCCTTTTATTTTGTTGACAGAAACCGACTTATTGCTTTATTGGCCAGGGATTTTGTCCCCCAACAGTTAATTGATAACATACAACATGTATAGTGGTACTCGTATAGGAGTAAGGTTAACTAATCATAAAGCAGAGTGGAAGCCAATCAGCAGAAGGTAAGACAAGGCTGTGGACTCTCTCCATTGCTATTCATAATCTACAGGAATGGAGGTGTGAAAGACATGGTTCAATACCAATCAGCAGGCATCTAAAAGATTTAGATGCTATACTATTTACTGATTATGTTGCATTGGTAGCAGCATCCGAAGATGATCTGCAGTGGTCAGTATTCAACCCCCACAAAGTGGCATCAAAATACAGCATGTGCATTTCTACGGAAAAGACTGAAGTAATGGCCTTGAAGGGTAAGGACCCTATCCCCAGTAAAATTTGTCTGGATGGTAAAATTTTAGAAAGAGTTAACGAATTCAAGTACTTACGATATCATTTATCTTATCAAGAAGAACGAGACAACTGCAAATATAACAAATTATACCAGAACAACAGGAATTATCAATCACGTCATGAAGCCATCTCTTGTCCGAAGGCATACACGCTTACGTTTGTATAAAGCATTAGCCAGACCAACCCTATGCTATGGCAGCGAGGCATGGTCAATAAGATCTCAGGACATCTCCAGACTCACAGCACGCAAAATGACATTCATGCACCGAACAGCAGGCTATACTAAATGGGATCATAAGAGAAATGAGGATGTGCTGAAGGAACTAGAAACATGTCCAAAGGATGGCACCTGGAAGATTACCAAAGGAGATCCTTCGCTTCCAGCCATGGGGAAATAGATCGATAGGACATCTGATGAAGAGATGGAGGGAAAGTGCAAGACCGTAACGGGACATTTGGCCCAATACTTGGAGAGAAGATGATTTATATATTTAAAGAATCCTTGATTAAAGCCATACTTGTTGCAATAACTATTCTTCCTATTTACAGTTACGATGACATAATCCAGTGTTCATATTTACATTATTTTGGTCGGCATATGCATCGTTCATACTTAACCTATTTAAATTTCACTGTTCATGTTGCACAAGTTCGCATTTATTCTGCATGAGATTCACTGCTTATGTTTCAAAAGCAAGACGTCAAAATATGCTATGTGAGGAAGTAAATACAGTGGAACCTCGTTAGTACGTTTTTCAAAGAACTGAAAAATTTGAACATAAAAAGCGGGAAAACGTACTAATGGAAAATAATAATTAAACCTCATCAATTTGTTTCAGTAAGGGAAAAGCGTTAATCAGAAGTACTTACTATACCTGTTATGTCGCAACCCTTGCCCGCTTGTTGGCAAGGAATGTTATCTCAGAGCGGTCGGTCTCACATTCCACTAGGGGTGGACAAAGAATGCAAAATGTGTGACGTGATAAATGAGGTACTTTTACATTATGGTCATCAGATAAGAATCGGGACTTGAAAATTACGACGTGGTATGCGATAAAATTTACTAATGAGGAAGGTGTTAACGAGGTTCTACTGTATATATTAAATCGAAGGAAGAAAAATGGGGATAAACATCCTGTTTATAATTCACAATCTTCCCTATTTGACGAGACATTCCCAATAATTATTATCCCTATTCAGAGAACATACTCTGGCACGGAATAATAATTTATTAACGTGAGAATCCCACAAGGATATATACTCACAGATAGTTATTAACAATTAAAATTGATGACACAAAATATATAGATTGGAATTGAATAACTTAATAAATAAATTGGATTCAAACAATTCTTAAGTTAAACAGGCCATGGCATGTACTTACATCATGTTTTAACAATAACATTATTTCTGACAAGTGACTACAACAATAAATTACATCACGTGGAAGTCTGGTAATGGATCAATATTGAAAGATTTCATAACTTTCGAAAGGTTTGCCACACATGCGACCTGTCGTAACTTTAGTGGATAAACCACTACTTTCAATTATGGGAGTGTCAATCCCTCACTTATTACATGTAAACTTGGGAGTCTTAAACCCTATCAGTTTTAACTCGTTCATAAATAATTATATTCACTTCATTCATATATCCAAATACCTCGCTCAAGGATCTGCGATCCCTCACATGAATTTCAATTTTGTCACTTGTAAAATAAACCTCGGATGTCTATATCCTTGAAGAATTTGCCATGTTTGATTATTATTATTATTATTATTATTACAAAAATAATTATTAATTTCTATTAATTTTAGTGTTAATTAGAGCTTTAATATGTCTATAATCCTGTTGCCTCATTCAACAATCATCGAATTAAGTATCAGAAATATATATATATTGTGAAAATTCATCTCACTTCTTAACATGATTGGTGCTTCCTGTGCGTAGAATGGGTTCCAATAATCGAATCGCAGAATAATAATACTTTGGTTAGAATATCCATGGCTGGGTTACAAAGAAAATGACTTTCTACCTTAGTGATGGCTGAGGACGGAGTGATCCCTCGGTGTGGAAGATATCCAGGGACCACGTTTCCTCTTCAACTGCTTCTTCGCTGGAAAGCCCCATCCAAGCATCCGCATGATCCCATGGAAATACGCCGGTTGGAGTTATCTACACGTCCATCGTAACGTCAGGTCCCGTCCATCCTTGTTATGGCTGCCTAGCCAAGAATCGTATCTCCTCGAAGGTGTGACGTCGTCAGGTTCCAATTAACCTGTCCCATGTTGGTTGGAGATTTTAACATGTTCTCAAACATGCGTGGTGGTGGTGGAAGGCTCAAACTTGAGGATCTTTATTTTATTGGAAGCTGATGAGCGACTTGGCGTTCCATGTGATACACTTACAATCCTTCGAGCACTTTATTATTTGAGCAATTTCGACGCCTATCCTGGGTCAGAGATATTGTCTCATCTGTACAGGTTGTGCAGCAGGCCCCAGACGTTGGATAAGAGTTCTTAGTGTACTCCGAACTGGTATCTGGCTGGAAGCTCCGTCAGCCTAAAGAACTGTGTCCACTAGTGCTGCGCTGTGCCTTATAAAGGAGTCCCACTAGGCTCAGTGTCACGACCGCGCTGCTCTTCTGTGCAAATGAAACTAGAAACGCTGATATCTCCATCGTCTATAGGTGAAATTCCTTGCAACCTTTTCCAAAAATCATTAACAACACAGGCCAATAATCCCACGATGACATATTCTTCAAAAATTACAATATTATCTCAATAGCAACGTTCCACTGACGTGCCGCGAGAGCCACCATTCGCGCACTCACGATCTCTATCCGCCGGCCTGCACAACGCCAAGCAGGCGTGGGTTCCAAATACCCATAAGCTCACGCCAGCTTCGTAGACATGTGCTGTAAGGCCACAATACGGTCATGGGAAAAGTTGCGATTAGGCTTCGGAATGTTTCATGATGGGTGCCCAATCACCTTTGACAGGATTCCTGCATTTCCCGTGGTTACAAGTTCGCGATTGGGCACGGGATTTATGATTTTACGCAACTGGCGTCGATCTCGGTCCGTTTGACGAGATTCCTGCAGGCAAGTCTTGAGCACGTGAGTTAGGAGGATGAACGTTCGAAGTAGGTATCGAATATTACGAATTATTCTGAGAGGATTACATGAATAATACCACAAGAGGGCACATTTTCTTTTGAATTCGAATCAAGAATTATACAAGTTTTCGACATAACCAGTTAGAGTATCCGATGGAACCAAAGTTCGAAGGAAAAATCGACATAACGCAATTTCAAATTAATCGTACTGGATGTCGCAAAGTTCCAAAACTGGTAGATTTTTAAAATACAAGTATTTTGAAGCGTTTAAGCGATTCTTTTTCTCAAACTGTATCTTTTCGCAAGATTGAGAAATTAAAATATTTTGCGTTATCTCTGGACCTCAATTTGAGATGGTCTCCAAATTTAGAGGTCAATAACACAAATGAGAAGTTTCTGTTGAGTTTCGAAAGTTTTCGCAAATAAACGTCTCACGGAAAGTCAGGATTCCTAATAATATAGAAAAATATTTCACACAAACTCTTCTTGATGTCGAAAATTACGTTGAACCAATGTATACCACTTAAGGTATCCTCGGTATGCATTTCCATGAGGTCGGGCGCGGGGAAGTATATCTTACGCAATCGGTGCCCCGTGCGTGAAACTTGCTCCATCGCAATCTGTGAGCCTAGTGGCGCGAGTTTAAATTATTTAAGCCAACCTCGGCGAATTTTCGTTACCACCAACTATCCAGACATAAAAATTAGCTACTTTTCGTTACCCGTTTGTAAAATTAGCTACTTTTTAGTTACCAGTCGACACCGTGTAACTTTACTTCTCTTTTTTTTCTCAGAGAAATGTATTTCTTTCGTGATAATGTCCCTTTTCTGTAATAATTTCCCCTTTGACCGTAATGCTGTAATCTGAGGTGAAATCCGTAATAATTACCAATAATCCGTAATTATTGGCACCTCTGTATATGTAGGGATTAGTGTGCAAAAGAATGTATTCCTGAAAAAACAAAACATGCACGGTTGAAACAAGACAACTGGCATTGTTACTGCCGTCACTGCTGCCAATCACCAAGCTACTCGCATGCATCATTCTGGTAGTCATCATCCCATACTGTATCATCCTGACTTCCGTCCAATGTACCTGCGATGCCCATCTTCAAGAAGATCTTCACAACAATGTTCGTCGACACCACAACCCATGCTCATACAACCCTATCACACAAGACCTCAACTGGGGGCCTCTTTATTCAGCCTCCTGGCATCGCCTCATGCCCCCTCCTGCCATCCATTCAGCGTACAATTTACGAATGCTGTCCTTGTAGGGATTGTTGGCGTATCCAACACTGGCTCACTTTGAGATCCGAGCAGCTGATATCTTGTTTCATCTCTAGTTGACAGTTTGAAATGTAGCACCTCGTGCGAGAAACGAAAGCCATCATTTCGCAACTCAGGAAACTTACCATTTTCAGCACTCTGAATGCCTTACGTGTCTGGTTAGTAGTTTCTAGGGCAGCTTTCTGTTTACGCCAGTAACGAACATTAAAATTAATCCCACTGAATTCTCGACCGGCAGCCCTATTACAACGTTCGTCAGCGTATTTTGACAGTTCAAACCCAGTCATGTAACTTCCACGTTACTCCGTAACTTGAATATCGATCTACACAAGTAAACATTCACACTTAACTGAGAAACAACAATGAAACACGATCACAATACTGGTACTTGTCGACAATGCAATAGACTAACAACAAATACCGTGAAAGAAAGGAAAGCACCGCTGCCAAAATTAGTGATTTCCAGTAGGTGGGGGGTGGGGGGTGGGGGTAACTGAATAAAAATTAATGCAAGATATATGTGTGATTATGTTTTCCTGCAATTAAAAATTTTAAAAATGGGGTGCGAGAAATATGCGAGAAAATATGGTATGCTTCATTGCCTTTGACTGTCAAAACTATGAACCATAACAGAATGACTACATGTGATGTCATGCCTGTACAAGGAGTAGTATAGACCACGATAAATTTCAGCACAAAATTCCCCTAGACACAAAATGGCACTATCGATTTCATGGACGTCACTAAAGGTTTAAATGATGCATACATGTTCAATTGTATTTGTTAATTCGGCTTTACATACTAACACAAACCTAGGCCCCATTGCTTGCGGTACAAGCATTAATTTTCGTCATGACAGTGGGCTAACCTAGCAACGACCAAGAGTTTCATCCAGACAGTCTTCTAACATACTAGCGGCCAATAGTTTAACCCAGACCATGGTCTAACAAAGTAGCGACCAATGGCTTTGTCTTGCCATATCTTTACAAGAGTATAGTGCAACTTATCAAATTGAACTAAAAGTAATTTATGCACATTCGTAACTCACCATCACACCTCATACTTGTACATGCGACTATATCTGCACATGACGACGCACTGTTTGAAACCTCCTAAAGCTGACTAATGTGGTGGCAATTCAAGCTACAATGTCAATATAAATAACAAACGTCCACACGTCATCCACGACATCGACAACACTAAAATTCTCCCTAGACATGTACTGTACATGTCACGGTATATACTTGAACCCTCTACATTCAGATGATTAAATTGTTTGAGGATGTTTACTTCTTGTGGTGAGTTAAGTAGCACATTCATAAAATTAAATATAGCCGAAGTCCACTTATACATGGAATGACCCAGAGGAATCGCATGAACTGATGAATACCAATCATGTGGTGTGAAAATAAATGCCTCCCATAAATAAGACCTAAAAAAAGGGATGTTTTCTTAGATGGTGGTCACAACCAACAAAATTTACAAAAAGGTGACCAACTGAAAAAAAAATCCAGTAGCAATTCCATTAAAATGGAAAGAAAATGAATGTCCATAATATATTGTACATGTCGTGTCTCTGAACAATCAGGAGAATTCAGGACACTAGATTATTTTATAAATATTTAAACTTACCTGCACAGTAACTAGTATGATCTTAATAACTTGAACAATGAACTTATATGGAAATCTTCTCTTAGCTTGCCATTTTTCAATTGGATTCATGAAGAAAAATCTAAGCTTTTCTCTCATCTTCTCTTCTGAACGAGTAAAATGTGTGTGGGAAGCATTTCGTTCATGTGCAGAACACTGGGTACCTAGAACAAGAAAGGGTACATTAATGTAGTAGAAACATGAAGAATATGATTTCCAATAACATATTACCACAACATAAATTACCTCAAAATCATGAGCATTTATGTCCCTTGGCAGTTTTTATAAATTCTGAGAGAAAAATGACAGAAATATTGCAGTAAATTCATCAAAGACCAAGAACAATATTGTTGTTTCACTTAGCAGTTTGAGTCACTATTTACTAAGGTGCATTGTCCGAGTGGGGCAGTATCGAAAATATATTTAATATTATGTATTTTCGATACTTTTGTATCTTGTACTTTGTATCTAAAATACATTTTGGAACATGTATTTTGTATCTGAATCGGAAAGACTTTTCATGAGTATTTGGTATTTTCAAAATGCACAAAATACAATCAATGCATTAGGCACATTTCAGTCGAATCCTCCATTATCTTCACTTTTCATAACTTAAGTTAATTGGTAGACAACATGACAAAGGCAAGTTTGAGAACAATACAACTGTGCCAGCAATACACCAACCTTGTAAGACCATGTGGGATGCTTTTTTTTAGGATTCATTTAGAACAAAGTGTCCGGAGGAATGTCTCCTGGATGTTCTGTTGTCAGTTGGGTTAATCTTGGAAATCTTTCCACAAGCAGTAACCTCAAGCTACCTTGTATGAAATTCCCAAACGCAAGAGGTTGTCTGAACCTGTTAAGGGCAGTACGTATGGTGAAATTGGTCAAAAAGTGACATTTTCCGAATAAGGTAAATGCACCAATGGTCGTCATGTTAAGACAGATTTAGTCGAGAAAATATATACACATTACACATTTTGGTAAATTTAATTAACAAAAGCACTGTACCTAACCTCAAACTCCACTCAAACACTAGGAAAGTCTAAATATCGAAGATATTCGTTTCAGGAAAAATTACGTATTTTAAAAAAGTGTATTTTTGCGCCAGTTCTCGGCACGATGTCTTTGGATTTTTCCTATATTCGTCACCCGTTTGCACCAATTGCCGTCACATTGTTAGTTTTCCTTGTCTGCTGTTTATAATGCATTTCTGTCAATTGTTGCACAAGACACCCGATTTATCGACTTAGAGGCTAACATTTACGAATAAAACAGTACCAGTAATTATGGGTTTTTTTTTTTCATAAAAAATGATATATTAAAAAAAAATGACAGCACCGGAAAGCAGGAATGGTGGGTAGAAGTTATACAAGCATGAAAATATCGTAATTCTGCTCTAAACAAGTGAGACCACGGCATAACAGCCCGAAAAATGACCATTCGCCAAGGCCTAACATCAACTGTTGTTGCCAAAAGTTTTGAAAAATCCGTCTTCAGTGCAGTATCTTCCCTATTAGCAACCCTCTGAATTCGCCACTCATGTACACTTTTCTTTACAAGTACCGTTAAGCATTCTTTCTCATCCGAATTCACTTGCTGATATATTGTTTTGTCACCCCTGTTCGCCAGCACTTTGTTGCCTTTCTTAGTGGCTTAAAAACCCCTACATCCATGGGTTGAAGTACGTGTGTGGCATTAGGTAGTAAAGCGACCAAAACAATTCCATGATCCTCACAAAATTTACTACTATGTATGGTCAAGTGTGAGAAGTGCCCGTCCATGAATAGAATGATAGGATGAAGAATCCCTTTCTCAACCAACCCAGGATGAAATATGTTACTGAGAAATTCGTAAGGCACTTCCCCCCCCGTCCTCCACCCATTTGGCGATTTGCCAATGCCTCAGTGTGCTGGCATTGCAGCAATGATGTCTTGCGGCAGACGTTCATACTTTAACACTACAAGGGAAGGAGAAATATCGCCGTGGGCATTGCCTGTTACAAGTGCCGTTAAGCATTCTTTCTCTTCCGAATTCACTTGCTGATATATTGTCTTGTCACCCCTGTTCGCCAGCACTTTGTTGCCTTCCAGATTGAGAAAGAAAGCCATCTCGTCAGCGTTGAACAGTCGCCGAGGGTCTGACAAAATAGACTGGAAGTCGTTTTTCACCAAATAGCTGTAGACTTCTGAAACCCAGGTTTTAATTTGATGTTCTGTAATTGCAGCACGGCTTACTGTCAAATTTTGAAGGGTTCGTAAAGATATACCTGGATTTCTTTTTTAGGAAAGATTCACACCATTTCCTTCCTGGCCGCCATCTTTGAAAGGAAAGTCCCTCTTCAATTCTTGTGTGAGGCACTGGACGCTATTTTGCAAATCGTCCTTTGTTACCGGGACCCCGCTTTTCGTAGTGAGATTACCCATTGAACTAGCATAGCCTCATCTTCATTTGTTAAAAAGGAACTTAGCCCCATCTTCCTCTCTAGGAGATTTTCCTTTAATTTTGTCCGAGAGGGTGTTTCTCGGAATGCCATTCCTCTCCGCGGCCTTTTTAATTCTCTTGCCGTCCTCCACTACGGCCTTAATAGCAGCTTCCATTTGCCGAATATCATAATTCAAAACTGAGTTTCGACATATTGCCTGAAAGCAAAGATTTAGTCTTAGAATAATATAATATTTTTCATCTCAATAAAAAAAAAACTCTGTAGAACGCCTAGCCAAAAAACCCTAGGCCTACTGAGGTGTGGCCGTCAAGAAGAGAACCTACGTAATAATAACAATACACTGTAAATGTTTATTGGTTGCGAAACGTTAACATTATCGTGCCCTAGTGATCGTCATGAGTGTACTCTCAAGTACGTCAGCTGTGACGACTACTGGACACTATGATCAAATGATAATTTAATACAGGTGCTTTAGAGCTACATTATAAGTATATTGCCGCTGTTAGGTCTTACAAGGAGAAATGACCATGTGCCAGTTTTCGTCACAAATGACGAGCATTGGTTAAGTGAGGTTTTTTTTTTAATCCAGTGTTCATCACCGGCATTTCTAACAAAACTAGGCACGTTGAGCATGAAATAATAAATCACATAAGTTACAGAAACAATTACCAACTATATCACGCACTTGTAACATTTTAAAATGTCGGAACATAACACGTATGCACATAATTAACTCCCGTGCCTGCTTAGCACATGCGAGAAACAAATGGCGCGTCAAGACAGCTCAGCTCACAGGAGATGGTTGACGCTGGGAATCTCCTATTACATCGCACGCATGTTTTCGCAAAGTTGCTCCTTATCGGCAACGAAGGTATGACGCATCTTGTAAGAGTTCGTGCGTTGAGAAAGACCCATTGACATGCTTATTTTTTTATACTTATATACGAGAGTGACGACGACTGGATCAGTGACGAAAACCGGTACAGTTACCTTATTATCTCTTAATAATATTTGATCTCTCCTGAGTAGCTTGATGCATTATTTGTCGAAAAATTCCAATTGGAAGTGTGCTTTTTATTATTTGAAAGTTATTAGTGCAAATGTAAATACATTCAGTTGTTACGCAGTAACGTTCTTAAATATCTGTATCGCCAGAAATTTTTAATCTAGAAGTTGCCATGGAAATGATCATGTGCCTGGATCTGAATCCAATGCCGATGAATAAACTAACGTAAAAAGTACGATTTTTTTTCTTACAGTTAGACGATACAGACACGCCCACTAGTGCTTCGATGAGTAAACAAGGAGACTTATTCATTCATAAAGAACAACATGTAAATTGTTTAGGTCAGGTTTTGCTATATTCGAGTCCCGTGGCGTAACCGTACTCGTTAAATCATGCAACACGACCGCGTGAGCACCTGCAGCACATCCGGAGATCGTAGGTTTGAATCCCGGTGCTGACAGAGTATCTTGAGTGAGGTGTTTCCCCGGGTTTTCCACACTCCATCCAGGAAAATGCCGAGATAGTACCTTATTTCAAGTCCCGGGGCACCCTGTCCCTAATACAGCTACACACATAACTACAGTCATCCCATCACTACAGGTCAGACAAATTCAACACACCCAACTACATGGGGCTGATGACCAAGATGTCCCAAGCCCCTTAATTAAATTAACAACAATTAGATTTGAGTGTATTAGGACGAGATTTACAAGTTGTTGTGTCAGGTAATGTTTGTGGTGGGCCAATTAGCTTCTCTGAAGACATATCTGCAAGGACTGGAGTTGCTATAGTGCGGGACAAACCATTGGAAGCCTGAAGGTCACGCGTAGTCTGTGCGCTGTTGTCCTGTACGTTCTCGCATCCAGCGACCAGCACGCGACTGAAGGTATGATGCAATAGCATGGCAACACCGCCGGGCATGGGGTGGAGAGCGGAGCGGAGAGCCGGTTGACCTTCAGGCTTCCAATGGTTTGTAACGCACTTTAACAATGGGTAACACAGTGAAGATTGCAAACTTTCCAAGTCATTTTGGACTATCGAAAATGCAAGAATGATTTGTTTGATAGTAATATTAGATTATTTTACGGAATGAGGTGCATAAAGAAAGGATTGACTGTTCCTTGGAGCTGGCATGCCTCCATATGTGCGTTGACACCATGTCAAACTTTGAACTTTATTTCCCAAAAATGACTCTTTTAAATTTGACCCATTATCTCCGAAACTATTACAGATATGTTTACCATATTTTACATAGTGTTACCACTTAGTAAACTGCAGCTACTGAACCACCAAAACATTTCTGCCTTTAACGGTCTTTTATTTAGAAAAGAAAAAGTGGACTTATAAAAGAAAAAAATTAACAATTCTAAAAAAATCATAACTAACTAATTATGTGTCTGTATATACAGATTCTGGTTCAGTAATCAGAAAAGGAGTGATACTATACCTCCCTAAAATTTCAGATCTCTGTCTGTCAAAGGTTCTGAGATCATGGTCATCAATATTGCAAATTTAACACTGTAGGTATAGGGCATACGTACTCCACTCAACTAGATTCTCCAAAAATTCCTGGCAGTGCTCACACAAGGGCTATACAAAATGCAGCAACTATCCCCCGCAAGAAAAGTGTAACAGAACCGTAGTATAAAACTTCGAATTGAAAAATAAGTTGATTTTGTTTCATTTCATGGGCTTGGACACAGTGATCATTTAGTCCCATGTACTTGGGTCTACATTATACTGTATGTATATATACAGGGTCATCGAAAAATAATGCCAACATTTCAAAACATGATAGCACCGAAACCCTTTATATTAAACTTGTAATTCTTTCACTGAACGCCAGCTGGTTAAAGTAAGTTTTGTTTTGGAGGGGACGTGACCTTGCTATGCGCACACTAGACGCGCAGTAGCCAAGGTCGGCCGGGGGGTGCGCGCGCTACTGACTGCACCACCCGATAAACTGCACCCAATTACAAAGCTGTCATTCGATGGTTTAATCAGTTTAAGGAAACAGGGACTGTAGTGAAAAAATCTAGGCCAGGCCGACCACCATCAGCAGTGAACGCACGCTTTCGCAATGGCTGGATTGGTAAGTGCAATCGTTTCAGGAGTAACTGTCAAGATGGCGGCAGAAATTCGCTCCCGCAGGTGCTCCAAATCCCGATTTGTTTTCTGCATACACTATGTTTTTAATGTACCCCCAGAAAAAAAATCCAAAGGGGCGAGGTCAGGACTTCATTGGCGAGCGCGCCCCCGGCCGACCTTGGCTTCTGCGCATCTAGTGTGAGCATAGCAAGGTCACGTCCCCTCCAAAACAGAACTTACTTTAACCAGCTGGTGTTCAGTGAAAGAATTACATGTTTAACATAAAGGGTTTCGGTGCTATCATGTTTTTAAATGTTGGCATTATTTTTCGATGACCTGTATATATACAGTTGAACCTGACTTATACATATATCAAGGGGAAGAAAAAAAAACTACTCAAAACTCAGAATTACTTAGAAATCATACTTGCACAACACATTACATATTTACTGAAAAACCAATGGAATATACCTACATGTGTAAATCCTAGCAAACAATACATACATTAAGACAGAAAATATAGTACTGTATTATTAGCCTACTTTTCACATTTTGCAAAAATGAGGAAAAAGTAGTCTTATGAGATCGATCCGGGAAAATGTGTGTGTCTGTCTGCCTTTCTGTCTGTCTGGCTGTGTGTGTCCCCCCCCCATCGACTCCTAAACAGCTGGAGCAATCGAAATAAAATTTGGTAGGAGTAAAGATCTATGCCTGAATATCTCACGGCCATATTTGAAAATGTCAGTGCTACCAACTGCTGAAAAATCGCAATTGAAATTTGAGCTCCATGTTGGATATCTTGGAAGGTATGAATGGGAGCTATTTCAAAATCGGCACACATATAGATAATATTGCAGTTTAATTTCCAGAAGGCCATACATGGCAGTGTTGCCAAAATGATTATAAGCCTACTGATAGGTCCAATATTTAAATGCATATAACTTCTACACTATCAATTGGAATTCAACCAAATTTCGTATGTTGTATGTGTACATAACCAGATATGACTGAACGTATTCGTATGAACCACCAGTGCTGCCAACTGTTAAAAAATGCTCTTAATTTCTTTTACCCAAATACCAATATATATGAGAAAGTATGCAAGCCGACAGCTTTAAACTATGCACACATATAGTACATGACATTCTATATTAATTTGGAGTAACTTATATACGTCAGTGCTACCAACATGATTCTAAGCCTGCTGAGAGGTCCAACTTTAAATACATGTAACTTCCATACTATCATTTGGATTTCAACCAAATTTCGTATGTGCTATGTGTACCATAACAGCTATGACTATGCGTATTCTTAAGAGCAACCAGGTCTGCCAACTGTTAATAAATGCTGTCTCTATTTTTGTTACCCTAATATCAATATATCAGAAAGAATGCAAGCCAATAGCTCTAAACTTTGCACACGTATAGTACCTGGCATTCTAGATTAATTTGGAGTAACTAATATACGTCAGTGCTGCCAACATGATTCTAAGCCTGCTGATAGGTCCAATTTTAAAATGCATGTAACTTCTATACTAACTAATGGATTTCATTCAAAATTGGCACTACAATAGATCATATTATTTCAGATTATTTCTGACCAATACATGCATGACACTGTTGCCAACATGATTTTACGCGCGCTGTTAGATCCAATGTTTAACTGCATGTAACGTCCATGCTATTCATTGGACTCCAACCAAATTTTGTATTCTGTACCTTAAGAGATGGAACTAAGAATATATTCAGTCACCAGGGCTGCCAACTGTAGTGCTCTATTAGGCTAGGCTACATTATGCCAGGTATACAGTATTTCAAACTAATTAGAAATTTCGATATTACCAACTTAATTTCGTCATTATTCTAGATAGATCCATATCGATTAATCATTGGCATGAATCTTAAATTTTAAGAAAAGTAGGCTCTTTAGTTAGTCACGGAACTTCTTGTTTTTAACTTGGTCCAGCCTTAAAGAAATCAGATAGTTTGGCTTGTTTAACTTTTCTTGCATTAAGTGTATAAACCTCCTTATGCAAACGTAGTAATCAATTCAAAGCATTTTCACTACAACTTTTCGCACTGACGCCTACACACATCGATTGCACTTAACACTTCACTTAGTTAAGGTGTTTCAAGATTCAAGTAGTCATCTCCATCACTGTCACTATTGCTTGTAGCCAATCCGTCACCACCGCATTGTTGGCATACATCAGCAATCTCCTCTTCATCCCTTTGTAACATCATCGAAATGCACACAAGTATCGAAATCTGCACCCTCCGGTAGCGATAGCTCATTGTCAGACATAATTTCGTCCCCATAATCATCATTAGAGGCAGCCTCTTCCAGAAAGACACCAGCTTTGCGTAAACAGTTGCTGATTGTGGAGGATGACACCTGCTTCCAGGCAGCCGAAATTAAGTCCATGGCTTGTAGTAAATTAATGCCTTCAGCATGTCACCACTAATTGGTAGAGCTGCAGCCCGCTTTTGACCTTGCACGCAACATGTGCTATGAATGTCAAAGTCATCATTCAGTATAACAGGACCGAGCAGTTTGCAATGCTTTGTTTTCATGAACAGAAAAAATTGTTGATAAATTTTTTCCAATTTTATTAATTTTATCCAAATGTTACTCAATAATGTACCACAACAGTAACAAGAATGACAAACAACATTTATACAGGGTAGAAATTTTGTAAAATAAGCAATGGAGTAACTTTAAATTCTATTATGCATGTTTGTTTTTAATCTTTAACAATTTTTAAGTGTATTTAGTGTATTATAATTATGTGTTTTTCACCTTCGATGAGGAATGTGATGTGTATATTTTACTGATGTGGCCTAATATTAAGTTGAGTGGGCTGGGGAAGGAATTGTGGTAAATTCCGAAACATGTACCCAGAATAACGCTAGTAATAAATTGTGTTGAATAAGGCAGAAAATTAAAACTAAGTTTTCATAACCATTGCAGTAACGCAGGTTATCAGACCAATTACACACACACCCAATTACATGGGGCTACATGACCACGATGTCGCAAAGCCCCTAAATTAATCAACAACATATATAAAAATAAATTCACAAATGTATACAAAATATTACTGTACCACTCTGGTGGATTAGTGGTAGTTTGATTCACAGCCGATGAAGTCTGATTTTGAAGGATGGCAAAATCCCATGGTGCTCCTAGCAGATCACCTAAAGGTACCAGCTCCACCAGGTAGCTCAGGTCATACGCTAATATTTGAAAAATCTATATTCCCCATTTTATGGGTTCAGGGACGAGGTCAGGTAAGTTTCTGTGGCAGTGGTTTTCACGGCTGGATGACCTTCCTGTCGCCATACTCAACAGCTTGATGGGAAACAAAATGACAATAGGGCAAGGGGTTGGAAGAAAGCGGCCAAGGCCTATCAGGAATTACCGTCCAGGCGGTGGGATTTGAACCCTTCGGCCTTGCAATGTTAATGCGGACACCCATCTAGGTCACTGATAATAATATATACATAATAATGTTATTTTGACAAGTTTGAATGGAAGAGAAGCATATTTTCTTAAAAGTATTTTGTATTTTGAATTGTATTTTAAAATACTATTTTGTATTTTCAGGAAACTTAAACATGTATTTTGTATCTAAAATACATTTTTGTGAGTATTTTGCCCAACTCTGTGCATTGTCTTATATAACCTACATGTAGAAGTATTTATAATAAGAATATTATTTTGTAGAATATTGTAGGTCAGTATGGAAAGTATATGGCTATTTTATGTTATTTTTTGCTACATTTTATTTATTTAATAACTTATTTACATAGGTCCCCATCAGCCAGAGCATGTATTAGGGTTTAGGGACAATTGAGTAGCATAGATACAGATCGGCATATACTATGTAACATGATTTTAAGTAAAAGGTTCAATAGATTGATATATAGATTGAACATAGGCAATTCATACCTTAATAGGAAGTATCTTGCTTTTTCCTCTTAAACTTCTATCTCTATCACTTCAATTTCCTCTTAAATGGTTTTATAGAAAAAGTTTCCTTTATGCAGAATGGTGGCAAATTATACAGGGTGTTTCTAAATTCCCATGAGGGCTTGTAGTGGGGACCAAGACGGTTAAGTTTAGCATAGAAACTTGAGTCCGGAAACGTACCGTCGACCCACTAAAAACCACCACAGCACACGTTCACAGCTCCCGAATTTTTGGCGCTCTGACTCCTGCTGCTTGTTGTCTGGGTCCAAATACAGGTGGGGCTCGATGAGACGACCACCGACGTCAACACTGACACTGTACCTCTGTACCATGTTCTGGTACACACTACCACCTAGCCCTGGTCCTCCAATATCCGCGGCAGTAGGTCTTCCTCGGATCCCAAAGAGGTCTCGTAAATCAAGGTTTTCATAAGACCCAACAGGTAGTAGTCTAGCGGTGTCAAGTCAGTTGAACAAGCAGGTCAAGCAATTGGGCCGCCACCACCACCTATCCACTGTTGCCCAAATCTGTGGTGCAGATCTCTGACCACAAATGAAAAATGAGGTGGTGGGCCATCATGTTGAAACCACATGTTTTGATGCACATGCAGTGGCACATCGTCTAAGAACTCGTGCAGTACGCCTTCAAAGAATAGCAAGTACGCGGCACCCGTAAGATTTCGTGGAAGAAGATAGGTGGTATGGGACATCAGGCGATCGTTCAATGATGTATGTACTCTAGTCAGTGGCGCCTAAAATGTGGGAGATTTGAACATGTGCTGAGGTGGCTTTTAAGGGTAGCAGGAAGACTGTACATTTCCTATGCTAAACTTAACCATCTTGGTCCCCACTACAAGCCTTCAAAGTATGTTAAGGGAATGTAGAAACACCCTGTATTCCTTTATTATAGAGGACATAATTCCTCTAGTTCCAAATTTAATGGATTGGGAATGGCTGATGAATACTCTTTACTCTTGTTGCATAATGATGAATGTCACGATGAATTGCATCTTCCGGTACAACTTGACAACAGTTACTTGATGGGAAAAAATTCTTCAAGTACTGAAATTAGCCAAAATATCTGAATTAATAGTCGGGAAAAAATCTGGAGATGACGTATTAATGGTTGTTTACTCCTCTGCTGTCTATAACCCACCCATCGTCCCAAATATGATCACGACTTATCTAGATGAAATTCCAGCCAACTGCCACTTTTAGCAACATGTACAGTATTGCCAACCCCACCCATTCGGTATTATTTCGCAACCGGTATCTTTAAAAAAGAGAGCCGTGAAGTTAATGTGTAAGTGTGCCAAGTTTCTTTACAATGGTGAATACTGTTCAACATACAAAACAAATCTAACCTGGGCTTATGCTTGTAGTGCAATGAGTAATTTTCCTCCAAACAGTCATCTAACAAAGTAGCGACCAATGATTTCATCCAGACTGTGGTCTAACCCAGGGGTTCTCAAACTTTTCTGTCGCGCCCCCCCTTCTGAAACATGAAATATCTAGCGCCCCCCATTCTCATTTCCTTTCTTACGACTTCTCATATGCTACTTCCCACAAAAAAAAAAAAAAAAAAAAACACAAGATCTACTGTCATGGTGACCACTCAAATCGGTCAACGATTTTCCAGGAGTAATTCTCATTTTTCTTAAAAATAAGCACGAGTCCCGGGGGGGGGCTTGATCGGTTGCCTACTTCAAGACCAAAATAAAGCTGATTTGATTAATGTGTCGGAGACACTGTGTAGCTGAGAATTCACGCTGATACTCTTAAGACATCGGACTCCCCCTTTACTTATACAGATGTTGACGAAAATTAGTGGTGGTTGCGTTATTGATACGCAAGCCTACACACAAATGATTTAATTGTTGCTTTAAAAAGTCTTTGCGACTGAAATATCCGCATTAAAAAAATAGAAAAGAATGACGCCTGCAATTTTATTGTGGTGAAGATGTCTATACTCAATATGTTTTACAAAAATACTATCGAGTGTTCTCTCACCCAGAAACAGGTAGCATGAGGAAATTTCTTTTGTTAACGATAGAGTGCACACCCAAAACCGCAGCGGGAGTATGATTTAGGATGGAAAGAATTTTGTAATTAATTAACAGTGGCTATTTTCCAGGAGATTTTAATTTTTATCATTTTCCAAAAGTTTTCCAGACCTAATAAAAATCCAGGAGTTTTCCAGGATTTCCAGGTGTAGTGGCCACCATATACTGTGTATGCTACTGCCTAATTAGGATTCCTAATTAGGATTTCAATTACCAGTTACATTAATAATAATAATAATAATACAGGGTGTCGAGCGATTACCTATTTTCAAATTCCCGTATAATTCCCGTATTTCCCGTACGAAAATCCACCAAATTCCCGTATATTTTAGAATCCTCGAAGACTAGAGTTCGCATACCGAATGGCTGAAAAATGAATCTTAAATTGCGAATCAAGATTTCCTGGCGACCGGTAAGTATAACTGCATTTTCGGAGACACTTCCGCTGCCCGCGGGTGATGGCGAGATCTAGGCCTAATCCGAAGCATGAGCAAAGCGCGCGCGCGCGAGTGAACTCTCTCGCAGGTGGGATGAGATGCTACGAACACAAATAAAATACCGTTCACCCGGGGAGACCTGATATAAATGACTGTTTTACTGAGGAGGGTTAAGAAAGTAGAGAATAGGAGTGTCCATAATAAATGTTTACGGGAAGTGACCGAATTGTATGTTACCGTAACCGTATAGAGCTTCCACGAGTTAAAATGGCACCGAAGCTTATGCATAGCGAACTTCTGGTCCGCGAATCTCCATTTGATTTTCATTGGCAGTGAATCGATCGTGATGATCTTCTTTATTATTTCGGATTGTGGTTTTGTTTTTAGGCGTTCAACTTACGAAATAAGAACTAGAGGGTTGGCCTTTCGTGAATATTCCAAAGACAAGTGCCTCCTAAAAGAGTAATTAGTAAAACTTCGCATCAGAGACGACCATAACAAACGGCTTGCCTACAAAGTGTGCGATTTGCACATTTCAAACGGCAGCGGTCTAACATATCTTAGACTACAATAATTAAGTTGGTACAAATTAAATATGTTATATGTGAGAATATTATTATAATTTGCTATCCAGTTGTTATATTAGTATAGTATGCATTGACGTGGCCCGTTTAAATGCTAAATTGTGACGGATGCTACGAGTTATAGGCTATTCGCCGTACCGGTAGGCCTAATATTTACCAACAACGCATCGTTTCTTCTTTAATATTTATTTAATCGTTATAACTATAATAGCCTATCTATTAACACTTATTTAACCACTAATCATTTTATAATTCTATACATATTCCAGGTCTTGCAAGAAAGCGATATTTGGTAGCACATGAGCTGGCCAATCACAATCGAGAAAATGAATTTCAACTCACCAATCAGGTAAGTATTTTTACCACGTCATAGGTGACGTCATTGAGATCACCAAAAGCTCACTAAACCCCGGGACTCGGGATATATACTACAACCGAGATTGTCTGCATTTAGAAATATGTTAGT
This sequence comes from Meconema thalassinum, assembly GCA_946902985.2. Classification (NCBI taxonomy): domain Eukaryota; kingdom Metazoa; phylum Arthropoda; class Insecta; order Orthoptera; family Tettigoniidae; genus Meconema; species Meconema thalassinum. Next base: position 583,524,838 of record OX336389.2, on the reverse strand, counting down.
CAATAATTTAAAACAAGATGTCAGATAAAGAAATTTAAAAAACCGCGTGCCTACTACGGTGTAAAGTTGCTCCGTGAAAAATAATATATATATATACACCTCGCCAAGATTATACGATGTGCATACAGTTAAATACAATCATCCAATTGGAGGAACACTTTCTTTGTCACGATCGTATAAGCAATTCAAACATAAACTGATTTAATTTACGGGAAATTGTGCAACATTTAGAGACCACGAATGTTGTATGAGGCACAACGTTAGCTGACATTTCGCATCATTAATACATAAGGAATGAACACATGCAGAGCTTTCTCACTGCACACAGCTGAAGATCATATCATTCTTGGTGCATTTTACGTTCTCTTAACAACAATAATTTGCTTAGTTACATGCAAGGAAAATTGTAGTACACAGTTCCCATTGCTTCCATTACCTGACTACTAAACCAGAAGCTGGTAATGCATAACCATACACCGGTGGCGCGTCATATGGCAAATGAAAGATCGAAAGAAAATGGAAGCTCTATAGAAGCCCGGAACAAGGCGATACAATTATCTACACTACTGAAAATAGTCAAAATACCCTTTGTAATAATGAATAATAATTTGGGGGGTCATGTAGTAATAGATGTTACCCCCCCCCCCCCCCCCCATCCCTTTTTAGATCACGACTTTTATAGTAAAATTGGAGGTGTGTCCGCTATTACACGCGCAAATTATGGGACAAATACAGTATTGCTAACCCCGCGCATTCGGTACCGACAGCCTTCCTGTCACTTTGCCCCGCTTTTCCTCTCCGCAATCCACGGTCGCCACATAACAAGACCCTACGTCCAACCGCCACACGGCAAGAATTCTGAGCATGCTTCTCACCTACACCCTGTATTTCGAAGGAGCTTGGAACAGCTGAGCTGTGTTGCTAAGTTTTTAGTGTTGTTGTAAATCAACTGATTCGAATAACACACAGCGCTACACATCAGACATTTATTTCTGTACAATATACGTAATATATTTTTTTTTAAGATCCTGAGTCAACGCCGAGGACATTCAAACAGAGAAATACGATATTTTAGATGAATAAATAAATTACACACCGAAGCTATGATACCCTTATTCAATTCAATAAATACGACAAAGAGGGCAAACACTCTACAGCTAATGAATATAAAAACACTCACTATGCAATTATTATCCTTTAACATGAAACAAGAGTCTGAGTGGAGGTCGTTCACAGCTTACTACAATAGTTGACAGATAATACCATGCACACTCACTGAATCGCGACTCTCTACGGTTAATATTAGCTTTCGTGATAATACAAAAGTAAAGTTAAGGTAAAGACATATTTAGCACTGAACACTCAAACAAGCCCTTCTGTGGCGATATTATGTGGTTTTATATTTAGGCCAGGCGACAGGTCGGAAAAAAAGCCTCAATAAGGAATTAATTAGTGGAAAGCTGGAAATTGCTTTATTCGCTTTATTTGGACCCAGATATTACTCTCCCAAGATTTCCCCTCGAGCGAAGTCGGCGTTGGCCCTTTTGGCCCTAAGAAGGTACCATTTTTCGTTTTATTGCAAATACCTCCCATACCATCAACTTAATCAGCAAAATACCCATTGTAAAAATAATCTAGAGTAAATTTACTACAAAAATGTTCCCTACCTTTTGTCTCTAATGTGAACAGTTACGATGCTACGACCATTCAAAGTGGAGTCCTTTTTGATTCTTGCGGAAAATCGATGGAAATGATATGCCATATCAAAGTTTCTTCATGTTATAAATATTTGTCAGCATTCCAGGTGCACAAGCTGTTAACTTGTTACAAGTATCAATAAACAAATGGTCAGTAAGTACATTCAGTTCTGATTCAGTACATTTTTCATGTAGACTTCATTACTTTCTCACCGAGGGCGTTGGCAACAATGTGTACAGATGCAGCTGGCTTACCGCGCTCGGCCTCCCATACAGTTGGCAACCACAGTCTCGTGATGCCTCTCCGCGCGGTAAATTCGAAAATAAAAATCCGCAACACGGATATTCCTGTTGATCCTCTTGTGCTTTTCCAACGCATTTGCCTTGCAAAGAAATCCGATGCACAATTGAAACAATATTTCCAGTTTGAACTAGCTCCGTATCCGGTTGCGATCTTTGATGAAGCGGGAATGCGTAAGACGCAAAAGTCTGTGTTCTATAAATTATTCCATCCTGTTACCGATGAGCCCACATTTGAGGACCTACATCATGTTCTCGACGGAGGATATCTTCTGCACCGTGTAATTTGGCACCAAACCGATACTTTTGTCGACATTAGTGCCAAATATGTGAATTACGTTAAAAGATACTTCAAAAACAGTGTCATTATTTTCTATGGGTACCCTGACGACCCAGCAGCTCGCAGTACCAAGTCCGCTGAATGTCTTCGACGATCGCACAAGCATGATGCTGCTAATGTGTTTTTTTGATGAGTCCATGTCAGCACCTATGCCACAAGCAAAATTTTTGTCTAATGACACAAACAAACGAAGATTGATCGACTTGTTGCTCGTCAAATTCAAAAGCGAAGGAATCGAAACCAGACAAGCTCCAGAAGATGCCAATATGCTCATCGTTACCACCGCACTCGAGTTATCTCTGCCAGACAATTCGGTCATTATAGTGCCTGAAGATATAGATATCCTGGTCATCTCCCGCCGTGTGTGCAAGAAAACTTCCTCTTTTTGCATGCGTTTAGTGGGTGCGATACAACATCTTCGTTTCATAGGCAGGGCAAAATAAATTCGTAACACTGATGAAGAGTAATGAGGAACTGCAAACAGTTGTTAGGGTTTTCCGAGACGTGAACGCAAACCCCAATGAAATTGACAAAGCGGGCCAGTTGGTTTTGGCTAGGCTTTATGACAACAAAACCACGAGAAATACCCTGAACGAGTTGCGGTTCAAAATGTTTGCAAAATCTCGAAGCAAACATCGATTTAATCTCCCACCGAATCAGCGGCACGTGAGCACTCTTTAAGAACATACCATCAAATCCAAACTTGGTATGGAAATTATACAAATCCACTGGATTGGGGCTGGAAAAATTCTCAATGTGGTTTGGCTCCCATACCTACGACGAGGGATCCGGCGCCACAAGCGCTTCTAAACATAGTGTCCTGCAAATGTTCGAAAGGATGTAACGCAGCGTGTAGTTGCAGGAAAACGGGCCTCCGATGCTCCAGAATCTGCATGAATTGTAAGGAACAGTCATGTACAAATGCTGCCGAGGAAGATGATATGGATGATTGTGACGGAGACATCGATGTTAATTTTGAGCGCCCTATGACAAATGTACCGATACAGACGATGAAACCGATGACGGAGAAATTGAGGCAGACGATCAAGACTGCCAGCCTTCATCAAAACGGTTTAAAATCGACTAACGTTGACATTTGAACTGTGGATTAGGCCTCCTGGGGACACCACTTTAAAAGAAACGCGCCATTTACTCTACCGCCAGGTGGTGCGGAAAAGAGCGATTTTATGCCAATACTATGCAATAATAATACTAATGGTAGGTACTTTGCCATAGCTGTTTACATAGAAAAGCTGTTATACTTGTAACAAGTTAACAGCTTGTGCACCTGGAATGCTGACAAATATTTATAACATGAAGAAACTTTGATATGGCATATCATTTCCACAGATTTTCCGCAAGAATCAAAAAGGGCTCCACTTTGAAAGGTCGTAGCATCGTAACGGTCCACATTAGAGACAAAAGGTACGGAACACTTTTGTAGTAAATTTACTCTAGATTATTTATTATAATAGGTATTTTGTTGATCAAGTTCATGGTATGGGAGATATTTGTAAAAAAAAAAAACACGAAAAATGGTACGTTCTTAGGGAAAGAAGGGCCAACGCCGACTTCGCTCGAGGGGGAAAACTTGGGAGAGTAATATCTGGGCCCAAATAAAGCGATTAAAGCAATTTCCAGCTTTCCACTAATTAATTCCTTATTGAACTACCTGTCGCCTGGCCTAATTGTCGAGTTGTAGGCTATTGAATGGCTCACAGTATTTTGAACACTATGACGGGAAACAATAGCCTGTGCTCTATTATCGATTAACGCAAGCGAACTGACACCAATAAATAAATTATCCTCAGTCACTTGGCAAGGGTTTCTTTGACACTCTCCATCCCTTCACTGTCCATATCATCATCACCACCATCATTGTCAATTGCCAAGGTTAATAACCATTTCATCCCCCGCGATATCCAGACCGCCTTCCGTATTTCTTTCTGTACATGCTGTACGGGATGTGTCTAGTCCTCGGGTCGAACTTCGGCGAAGTAAAAGTAACGAAACAATTACAATGGAAGGAAATCGGACACAGACAGTGGTTAACAAGCGACTGAAACAATGCCTGCCCATACGAGAAGAATTCTGTCACTTGTGTGGTGTATTTTATAGCCACATGTTGGTGACTGGTGTTGGATAATAAAATGTCGAGAGCTGTGAGATATTGTTTGTAGTTTTTGAAATGTATGCATGTGTAACGCATTTGCATTGAGTGTTTCCCGGACTTGAAAACAATTTGGTACGTGCATCTCCCCTGCGAAAGAAGACCATGGAAAGGCTAAAAACAGTAAAATTGCACACGCGACACGCCGCGAATACTTTTTAATTCAGATTTATTTTATCAAAGTAGATAATAGAAAATAAAATAATGCAAAACGAAATTAAATAAGTCACTTTGACAAATACAAGATTGTTACTAGGAACTTCAGTTATACACAGCACGAAATTAAGTTCTTTTGGCCATACTATTTTTTCCAATTCCTGGAGATCATTCGTGGGTTTTCTTTCGACTGCCACCTTAGCCGTCGCTTCGCACCTGTTTCGCTTCCTTGAACACGGCGTGAGAGTTTCGTGCAGTATGGACTCTTGCTCACGGTTATCTTCTCTACTCCATCAGCTGCCATCACAGCGTCCTGAACAGTATGCACGCTAATCAGACTTGCTTTTTTGTAATTGCCGATCATGCACTCCTTGTTCAGGGAAAAACTTCTCTCTAGAGCTGCATTGCTGTGATACAAAATCAGTATCACTTTAACGAAGCTTGTGAGATCGTGTTTGGCAGGAACTGAGGAAGGTGCCGAAGCCACTAATTCAGACCACAGCCCGTCGAGCCGTACCACTTTCCCGTCGAACTGCTTCAAACGCGCAGTGACGGGGGGCAGCCTCAGAAGTGCGAAGTAGCTGTTCTTGATGCGGTCAGCCATTGCGCCAGAAAGCAAATTCTTCTGATTACAAAGAATATCCAGGGCAATGACGATCCTAACTTCTTCCAACTTCCCCTATAGGGTCTAGGCAGGAAATAGCACGGGTCATCTTGAGAGCAAGAGGTGACCTCTCTTTGATTTTTTCAGCCATAGGATACGAATGTACAATTTTCGGCAGTTGGTGCGAAATTGCAGCATATCCGCGTCTGGAATTTTCTGAGATCTTGAGCTGTTAGCTTCTTTAAGGGCTGCTCTTGTCGAGAAACCCAGGTCTCCTCTGTGGATAACAATGCGGACTGATTCCTGTATGTGATTGTCAGCAACGAGCGCGGAGAGGGTACGGCCGGCGGTCGGCCAGGCAAAGCATGCATTCGACGTTGGCTGGGTTCTCATCCCGCTTAGCGCTCTATCTGTGGCGCAAATTGCGGGTGGCAGCGCGGTCTGCAGGCGATATGGAAGACTGAGCAGAAGGACTCTACCGAGCGTTCGGGGGCTAAGAAGTCAGGCATTGTGAGACTTTTCAAGATTTCCCGTATCAAGTGCGAATTTTCCGTATAATTCCCGTATTTTTCCCGGGTCACTAAAATTCCCGTATAATTCCCGTATTTCCCGTATCGCTCGGCACCCTGTAATAATAATAGTAATAATATCAACACACAATTCATTATTCTTAGAGCACATCAAAGAACAACAACGTTTTGTAAAAAAATGTCATACATATGTATTACTTTTACTTATAAAAATAAAAACAACTGCTGCATGTGCAGTTATTGGAATTGAGCAAATTTTGTTTCTTTCACTAATTAGCTCTTTAGCTGTGACACCTGTGTTCAGTAATGTTTTTCATATTTGAAAGCTCGTGATATAAATGTCAATAGAAATATATACAAATCACTGTGAATTTGAAAAATGTTATGTTAAAACTCTTCACCCATGAAACAGTAAAACAGGAGAATAAAAGTGTACATGGATCAGAATTCGGTAATTCTCAGACACTTACGGAGTTAGTGTGATGGGTGAGCTTGAATTTGAGATGAAAGTAAATCCAGTCTTGGTTGGATGTTTGAAACAGCGACCCGCAGATCCCCATCCTGCTGCAGCCGAGACTTCGTCTTGACGGATTCCATTGCGGAAAAAGTTGACTACACAAGTATGTTGAAGCGAAGGGTAATAACAGGTCCACTGCTTTTCTTGATAAAATGGGATAATCATTCCGAATCTGCACCCAAAAATTTTCAAGAGACGTCGACTTAAATTTATTTCGAAGTATTCCGTCACTTGAGAGTTCTATTAGTTCCTCCTGTTCTGCCGTTGACAGGTGGGCGTTACGTTCGTTTCAAACGGACGGCGAATCCAATCATTCTCAGTTGAAGGTTGTGGAAATCTACTCTCGAATTTTTCACGAAGGTTTGAGAGGGATTCTACGATAATTCCACTAATTTGACAAATATCTAACTCATTTTCTTCCAGGAATTCATTCAGACAATGAAACATCTCTCAATTACCTTTGTCCCTCTGGGCTTTCCAAAGATCAAGTTTTCTCTTAAAAGCAAGCACTTTGTCGCTTAGAATGAAAATCTTACTATTTCGTCCTTGAAGTGACACGTTAAGTTCATTCAGTTTGTCAAATACGTTAGCCAAGTAGCACAGTATTAGAAGCCATTTCTCATCCAGAAACAGGGTTGCGAGTGTAGGACTGATGTCCAATAGGAAAATACGAAGTTCATTCTTCAACTCCACAACGCGACGAATGACTCTACCACGAGACAACCAACGTACCTCCGTGTGCAATAGAAGCGAATCATGTGTAGATTCCATCTCCTCGCAAAGAATGGAAAATAGCCGACTGTTTAAAGCTCTTGCTTTCACAAAATTTACAACACTAATTACATCATTCAGCACTTGATTGACTTCGGGTTGTAGTACTTTTGAAGCCAATGCCTCCCTGTGTTATCATGCAATGTGTGAATTTTACAGAATTAGTAACAGCACTCACTCTTGCTCTGAAACCCTTTTTAGTTCCAGTAAATGCCGACGCCCCATCTGTACATATACCAACACAATTTGTCCATGAGAGATTGTTGTCAATAAAAAAGGAATTCACAAGAGAAAAAATATCTTCGCCTGTAGTCCGCCCTTCGAGAGATTTATAAAATAGAAAATCATCGTGCATTTCATTTTCATGACAGTAGCGTACAAAAACAAGAAGCTGGGCACCTTACGATATCAGTACTGTCATCAAGTTGCGGGGCAAATTTTGGGCTATCGTGAAGACATGGTAGCAATTGATTTTTTGTCAGAGGCTATTACATCAATACGACGAGTTACTGTATCATTTGAGAGCGGTATCGACTTCAAACACTCGCCGAACTTTTCTCCATGCATGATAGCGCACATTTTCACGGCTGCAGGAAGAAGTAATTTCTCACCAATAATATGTGGTGATTTGGATTTTGCAATTAAATAGGATACCTCCAAGGATGCTCTTAGCACTTTTTTAGGAACTGTAGGGTGCTTTTCTAGGAATCTAACTTTTCCTTTTAGTTGTTGCTCGTGGCGCTTAAAAAATGTTAAAGGTTTACTTACACAGTCTGGATGTTTAGTCTGCACGTGTCTCTTAAGTTTCACAGGCTTCAAACTGTCGTTTGCTAAAATCTCCAAACAAAGAACGCATTGAAGTTGTTCCGGATTATTATTCGAAAGAATGCTGGTAAAGCCTAATGTCAGATAATAGTCTTGATATTTACGCACTTTCACTTTGTGTGTAGAATTAATAATCCTGATGGGAGCAGAAGTAGACGCGGAAGAACAATGGACTTAGTTTAAATTCGAATCTTATTCTTTCTTTCATGGGGTCTCTTTTTACCACTTCTAATAAGCCACTTATCCATGGGTAATGGCATCACCCGTATCAGTTTATTGAAAAGTTGGCTAACCATGCACTAGAATTCACCTGTTCACTCACTGTCTTTGAACTGACTGGAAAGGCCTAGCTGAATTCGAATCGGCAACGGCAGAAATAGAAGAATCCATTCTTTGAATCCATCCTTTAAAGGAAGTGGCGGTCACATTGTCAAGCGGCTTATTGTCATTAAGTGTTTGGCAAGGAGACGTCACTGCAGGTGGCAGGTGAAGGGGAGCAGTGTGGGAAATGTTACTCGCCACCCTTTCTCAGAATTCCTGCTGGCAGGATCTACTGGCCAGTTCTTGTGAAATAAGACAGCAAAGGTACAAGTTTATTATTCTTGAATGGTCTTGGGAGCTACCTGCCTATGATAGGTTCATGAATATGAGGATAGTAATATTTGTTACAGAATATGAAATTTAAATATTTCAATCATAGCCGGCGCCCACCTTTATCACTCTCTGCACCCCCCACTTTGAGAACCACTGGTCTAACCAAGTAGCAACCAACAGTTTAGTCCAGGCACCTATTTTAGGAACCTATTTTATTCTGCTACCGCCATCGAGTGAGCAAGAAATAAAAACATTTATCTACGTAATAAAACAAATATTTCCGGTGCAGCAGTGACAATTGAGAGTAATTTCAATTTCTAATGACTCCCAGAAAGGTATGTGAACCATGAATCATATATTGGTAGCGGTGCATGACATGTCACTCCCTCATAACTTTCCTCAAGTACAAAAATTAACCAAAATACCTGTAGTCAAGTTCAGGATAAAATCTGGAGATGATGTACTGTAATAGATGTTTACTCCTCCGCAGTCTATAATCCACCCGCCATCCCCAATAGGATCACGACTATATACATTAAATTCCGCCATTTTTGCCATTAATTATGCATTAGTAGATTATTGGCAACCCCATACCTATGGTACCACTTTGTATACACGAGGTACCATGAAACAAAATAGCACCAGTTTTTCTTGACAGAGAGCGGAGTTTGAACCAGTTCGCAATGGATTGAGCAAGCTGTCTCGTTACTAAGAGTTATCTCAATCAGCGGTGACTGAAAGTATGGTCGTAATACTTAGAGTTGACGTCTGACAGCTAGTGCTGGAGGGAGGAGCATTGCACGTGCCATTTCACGCGGTTGCCACATTCCTGCATTCCATACCCTACCCTTCTCACTTCCGGCTGGCTTGTTCGTTCATTCTGACCGCTGTGTTTTCTTGTAGACTACCTGGCCAGACCATGACTGACTTGGTTTTCTTTAACAGAGGTAGGGGTGAAAAGCTCAGACAGTAGAGCGCTGGCTTTCTGAGCTCAACTTGGCAGGTTCGATCCTGGCTCAGTCCGTCACCTCTCTCCATCAGCAGCTTCCTACTGTTGATAGCTTTATATTCAAAACCAAGGTTATGAACCACTTTCAGTAAGGAAGAGTAACTGCCTTTAAATAAGTCGTTCGGAAGTGTAAATAACAGTTTTTGAATTGTTGGATGTTCTCTCCTGGTGTAGTAAGAATATATGTGCCGGCGAATAGCATCGTCTTTAAACGGATCCAGATTTGTAATTCTGGAGGTTCTAGGCCGCTTCTTTCCAGGCATGGACAGTTTAGATGAACCCTCTTCTGAGTTGTTATATTTCTCCATCTTAACTCTTGTCACAGTACTTTTACTAACTCTAAGAGCTTTCGCAGTGCGTTCTTGAACTCTCTGGAATGGAATTAAAGGAACATTCCTTTCCGAAAAACTCTTAGCCTCCTCTTCAAAGAATTCCCTTGCGGCACATATAATTTCTCTTCCTTGGTGATGAATTGTCACACCATGACCGGCGGTATTTTTTTCATGAGGTGGACGAGTTCTGGGCCTCCCTCTCCCTCGAGGAGTATTCATAATGCTTGAAATACATATTGCAATACAATAATTGTAGGTCTACGTAATTAGTATTTAAAATACCGTTAGATACTTAATGACGGCCTCCAAACAGAAACACAAATAGAATAACACTCACGCTGAACTGCTTGTGACAAGATCTAACTCAGAAGTGCGAGGTTTGGCAACTCCTACAAACTCCTCCTCAACATGAGCTGGCCAGAGGGCTTATCTCCATGGCAACCGCAGTCGCCCCACCCCGTTTCCATGACAACCATACCCCCACCTCTCTTTAACCCACCCCGGTAGGCAGTAAAAGGACCTCCCTCTAAGAACTGTCAGAATTCAACTCTTAGTATTACAACTGTAGTGTTTCATGTTTTGTTTTCTCCACATTGAAAGTGTGTATTTTTGTTGTTTTTTCCCACTGTAATAATTCGTGTTCTTTTAATAATAATTTTCATCCAAACCACTACTGTTCTACATACCAAAGAAAAACTAACTTAAGGCTTACGCCCCAGACCCCCTTGCTCGTAGTGCAATCAGTACTTTTCATCCACACCGTCGTCTGACCAAGTAGCGACCAAGGGTAATACTGTTCCACATTAAAAAAACTAACCTGGGGCTTTCGCCCCAGACCCCCTTGCTTGTAATGCGATCAGTAATTTTCGTCCAGATAGTCATTTAACCAAGTAGCGACCAATGATTCCGTCCAGACCAATGGATTCGCACAGTCGTCTAACCAAGTAGCGACCAATGGTTTCATCCAGACAGTCGTCTAACCAAGTAGCGACCAATGGTTTAGTCCAGACACCCATTTTAGTGCATCAGTATTTTTCGCCCGTCTCCCACGAGTCCAACTCCTCGTCCACGTCGTGGGAGACGGGCAACGTCATAAAGTAAGGGATTGCCTGGTGGGGTGAAGTACAGTGGGGACTGTGTGTGCCCCGTGACCGCTTTGGTAGCTGTGAAGGCCCAGCAGGAACCCTGAAAAGTGGCGGCTAACGGGGCTCTGGTGGAAAATGCTGCTGCCTTGTAGTATGTGGGGTTGATTCCACAAAGGCTAAGGGAAGAAAACCCTGATTAAAAATTACCCGTCCTCCGGAAGAGGTTGGACGTAGGGCTGACACCCCGCTCTGTAAAAGAGGCCAAGTTGCGAAACTTCAACGAAAGAAAGCCGGACTGATTAATGGAGACAAACTTGGCATGGAAAAGGACAATGATAATGGACCATTAGTACATGAAAGAAGGAAACTAAATATAAAGCGTAAGTCAGATTTATATATTGGAACCTGGAATGTGAGATCTTTGTATCGCCCAGGAGCCCTGAAAGTGCTGCTGAACCAAACAATGAAGCTGAAGCAGAGTATCATAGCTCTACAAGAAGTAAGGTGGACTGGAAGTGGAATTCTAGAAAAGCGAGAAGCTAGTATATTCTATAGATGTAGCAAGGAGAAGCAGGAGTTCAGCACAGGATTTGTGGTACACCGCCAGCTAAAGCACATTGTAATTGGGTTTACACCTATTAATCCAAGACTGTCAGTACTTAGGATAAAGGGTAAATTCTTTCAATACTCATAATTAACGCCCACGCTCCGACAGAAGAATCTGAGGAAGAGAAAGAATCGTTCTATGAACTTTTGGAAAGAACATATGATGGTTACCCAGGCCACGACATTAAAATAGTAGCTGGTGATCTAAATGCTCAGGTGGGAAGGGAACAGATATATGAGCCAACAATTGGACCCCACAGCAAGCATACTGTAAGCAATGATAATGGAACGAGTCATATTATTTGCAACATCTAGAAATATGGTTGTGGGCTCCTCATTGTTCCAACACAAAGACATACATAAAGGAACGTGGACATCGCCGGATGGAAACATAGTTAAACAGATCGATCATGTGTTGATAGATGCAAGGCACAAATCAGATCTCTTGGATGTGAGGAGCCTCAGATATCCAAATATAGACTCTGAAAACTTCCTGGTACGGACACGAATTAGGGCTAGGATCTCTAGTGCATTCAAAGGAACCCGAGCCAACAATCCTAAATATAATATAACAGCTCTAGAATCCTCTGAAGTCAAAAAGCAGTACCAGGAGAGGATAATACAGATTCTTGAAAATACTGAAGAGTGCAACGACATCGAGTATCAGTGGGAAATGATTAAAAATGCAGTGGAGACGTCGGCGAATGAAACACTGGAAATTGAAACAGGTTATAAAAGATCTCCTAGGTTTGACACTGAGTGTGAAATAGCAACAGAAGAGAAGAACACAGCATACAGAAGGACTTTACAATCAAATTGTACAAGAAGAACGAAGGAAGTCTATAAAGAAAAACGGAAGATTGAAAAGAAGATCCATCGGAGAAAAAAAGAGGGAGTGGATGAAGGCAAATATCGAAGAAATGGAGCTTCTGAGAAATCAAAATGAGGTGAGGAAATTTTATAGAGAGGTAAATGCTGCAAGGAAACCCTTCTGTGACAAAACTAGCCTGATAAAGAATGAAACGGAAAATTGTTAGCGAGGGGAAAGAGATATGTGAAAGATGACAGACATTTTGATAGACTTCTCAATTTTAGAATGATAACAAGACCCTCAATAGATGCGCAAGGAGAAAATTACCCTGACGAAAATATAGGTCCACCAACTCTAGAAGAAGTGATAACTGCCATGAAGAAATTGAAGAACAACAAGGCAACAGGAACAGACTATAATCCAATGGAACTGCTCAGGCAAGGTGGCAATGAATTGGAACGGACTTTCCTAAAAATAGCTACTTCAGTATGGGAAGAGGAGAAAATGCCTCAGCAATGGGAAGAAGGAATTATATGTCCTATATATAAGAAAGGAGATCAGCTCGAGTGTGATAGCTATAATAGAGGAATTATGTTACTTCATTTGGGATACAAAGTATTCTCCAACATTCTATTTGACAGTCTTCTCCCAATTGTTCAGCGAGAGACTGGGTCATATCAGTGTGGATTTATCCCAGGAAAGTCCACTATAGATTAGATCTTCACCTTAAGGCAAATTTTAGAGAAGACAATCGGATATGGGATTGGTACGCATCACCTCTTCATTGATTACAAAGGAGCATAAGACAGTATTGACAGAGATCAATTGTACCATGCTATGATTGAATTGGGAATTCCTGGAAAATTGGTAAGGTTGGTGAGAATGACAATGAGTGGAACACGAAGTAGTATAAAAAACGGGAGGAATGATGTCGGAGACATTAAATATTCAGAATGGGGTACGGCAGGGTGACGTGCTGACATCGTCTCCTGTTTAATGTTGTCTTGGAGAAGGTGAAGAGAGATGCAAAACTCCTGAATAAGGGAACAATTTTCTATAAATCAGTGCAGATACTTGCTTATGCCGATGATATAGATATAGTGGCAAGAACTTGAAAGGCAATGGAAGAGACATTCATCGTCCTTGAACAAGCCAGTAGGAAAATGGGAATGAACATCAACCAGCAGAAAACTAAATATATGACTGCTGGGAAAGCACGGAAGGAGAACATGCCACCCTCAATAACCGTGGGCAATTACACCTTTGAGAGAGTTGGACAGTTTAAATATCTGGGATCAACAGTCACCTACTCAAATGATACCTCTTATGAAATTAAACAGAGATTAATAGCAGCCAACAGAGCCTATTTTGCTCTAACAAGGCTTCTCTCCTCAAGGCTCTTGACCCGTACCACTAAATTAACCATCTATAGAACACTTATAAGACCTGTGCTTACATATGCCTTGGAAACTTGGCCACTAACAGCAAACGATACTGGAATGCTGGATGCCTTTGAAAGAAAGATACTTTGAAGAATCATCGGCCCAGTCTGCGAAAGAGAAACATGGAGGAGGTACAATCCTGAATTGTACAACATTTATAAAGACCCACCTATTAGAAGAATAGTGAAATCAGCCAGATTGAGGCAAGCCGGGCATGTAGCACGGATGAGTGATACGGAAGTACCTAAAAAGGTATTAAATGGAAACCCAGGGGGACAGAGGACGAGGTCGACCGAGAACCAGATGGATGGACGGACTTATCGAAGATCTTCGGGAAATTGGTTATAGGAATTGGAAAGCTTTAGCGCTGGAACGAGATAAATGGCGATAAATGGCGGAAGGTTGTTGAAGAGGCCAAGGTTTACAACGAACTGTAGAGCAATAGAAGACGTATTTTTCGGCCAGACAGTCGCCAAACCTCGCTATGGGAGATTGCTGTAAAGTTGGCACCATTGCTTCATAGAAGCATTTACAAATACAAATAATACACTTATGTCCAATTATTTCTTTTCTCACATAATTAAGTTACGTGTGTCGTCTGGTGTATTTTGTATCAGACATGTCGGCAACTACTGACATCAATATGTGCGCCTCGTTGTGAGCGCACATTGCGGCAGTTTCCCATACTAAATACGCTGACGAACATGGCTCCGGTTGGTAAATAAACAATAAATAAAAACACATATTTACGTGATTTAGCACATATATCTGGTGCAGTCCGTGCAGAAGTGATCAAGGTTAGTAGTTAAAATTCAAAATGTCCCCCCAAAAAATGAAATAAGGTAAGAAAATTATATACTGTCGAAATGAAAGCGAAAATTAAAAGAGTGATACGTCGTGCACAATTAATATATATTGACTAAGCATCGAGTTGTTTGTTTTCATTCAATTAAGGGGTCTGGGACATCTTGTTCATGAGCCCTGTGTAGTTGGTTGTGTGTTGAATTTGCCCGATAACCTGGATTTGTGTTATTACTGTAGTAGCGTGTGTAGCTGTATTAGGGACAGGGATGGGGTAGGTGCCTCGGGACTTGAAATAAGGTACTATCCAGCATTTGCCCGGAGGGAGTGTAAAAATACCCGAGGATAAAATGCTAAGGATAGCCACTGTCAGCGCCAGGATTCAAGCCTACAATCTCCAGACTTGCTGCCCTATGACAAGAAATTTAATATAGGCTACCACTTCACAGCTAGCCAGTTCTGTGAAGAACTGCTGAAAGTTTCGATTTATTTTTTTAAACAAGAGGATATTCATTGAGCAATTGTTGCATGAGTTTCAATTGTATACTGAGATATTACACTCTATGCAGGAAGTTAAAAATAGTAAAAAATAATCAAGGCAAAAGAAAGGGGAAAAAATATGAATGAGTCTGTCGTACTGTGAGAAGATAAATTAAATAGCCATGAATCTAGTTCTCTAGTTAATGGAGAGTGAAACCTGTGCCGACAAACTCCAAACTAACAATACTTTGAAATGCCGATGCCAAGCCGGAAACAAGAAAGTCAAGACAAATCTGACAATACCTAGAAAATGAGACTCAAACTTGCGAGGCATTGACATCGTATCATCGAGAGCCAGCAAAGAAGTACTTTTGTTCGATAGAACTGGACAACACCTGCTTAATGGGAAAAAATTCTCAAAGTACAGAAATTAGCCAAAATACGTGAATTAATATTCGGGGGGAAAATATGGAGATTATGTAGCAATAGATTTTTACTCCTCCACTAACCCACCCACAGTCCCTAATATGATTACTTATATGGGTGAAATTCCAGCTCACTCAGCAATTTTTAGCAACATGTACAGTAGCCTACTGTATCGCCAAACCCACATATTCGGTACTATTTCGCACCCGGTATCTTAAAAAAAGAGTGCCGTCAAGTTAATGAGAAAGTTCCATTACAATGGCGATTACTGTTCAACATACAAAACAAACCTAACCTGGGACCCCTTGCTTCTAGTGCAATCAGTAATTTTCGTCCAGACAGTCATCTAACCAAGTAGCGACCAATGGTTTAGTCCAGACACCTAATTTAGTTCTGGTGTATTTTGTATACACCCGTTTTTTTTTCTGGTGTATTTTGTATCGGACATGTTGGCAACAGTGGTTGGACGTTATAGGACGTCAAACATGGCTGCCGTCATTGAATGAGCAAGAAATAAAAACCATTTATGTAATAAAACAAATATTTCCGGTGTAGCCCTGACAATTGGCAGTAATTTCCATTTCTAATGACTCCCAGAATGGTATGTTAATCATTATTCATATTTTCAATGATCTACCATGTAAAAGTAAAAAAACCAAAAGTAGCTGTCGTAACGTTGTAACAGTACCACAGTGATTACGTCTGATCAATAGACTAACAGTTTTATTGCTATGGTTATTATGTCATGATTAAATCATTTGTGCCAAGCAGGCTTGGTTGCACCTAGGGGTGATGGTCAATTAGAATTATTATTCTTATTAGCATTATATTATGCAATGAGATTCTTGTGCTGAAACGGGGACGGCGGTCGGCAACCGTCACGTGCGTCTTCCACTGGCCAACCGAGCTCGGGCCGTGGATTGCGCGAAGGCGAGCTAACCAAGGTTATTAAAGTCACCAAACTTTCATCAACGAGGGTGTAAAGTGTCAGCGCACAAATAATAACGTAATATGAACAGCTTCCTGCAAGATTTAATGCAAGAAGCACAGATTTTTTTTTTATTTCTTGGGAATATGGATAACCTCAAGTCACCAGTTAAAGGTTAGAACTTACCTTTTCACAGAAGATGCTGAAAATGTTCTCCTTCAGCTGACAGACAGTAACTTCGTAAGTTACATTGTTACATACTGTAGCTACTCCTGTACCCACCTGCGTGTTTACTATAATTAATCGAAGAACGGACCTGAGCTGTTTTCTGTTTAATTGTGGGGTAATTTAAAATAAAAGGGTACAGATCAATTACCCATACTCTAGTGGAGCTGGAGAACAATATACGGCAGCAAATATCCCTCACAACAGACGGGAATTACAACGTGTAAACACTCATTTATTTACACGGTACAACACCTGTGTCAGTTGAAGGAGAACACACTCAGCATTTTCTGTGAAAGGTAAGTTATTTAGTCATGATTTCCTGGTGAATTTACCATTAAATAATGTACCGTACTTTGTTACAGTTTCAACCTGCGCGCAATCCGCGGCCCGAGCTCGGTTGGCCGGTGTAAGGCGCGCGCGTGCCCAGCAGCTGGCCGCCGGCCCCGCTCCAGCAAAAGAATCTCCGTCATGACAAAGACTTCATTATGAACGACGTATCACTCTTCCTTTTCATTTCCAGTTTGACAATATATCATTTTCATACCTTATTTTATCTTTTGGGGGGGACATTATCAATTTTAACTACTTTTTAGCACCAACTGCACCCGATATATGTGCTAAATCGTGTACATATGTGTTTTATTTAACTGGAGCCATGTTCCTCAGATGTTTTTTTTTTAGTATGTGAAACTGCTACAGCGAGCGCTCGGATTGAAGTCAGCAGTTGCCAGCATGTCGGATACAAAACACACCAGACGACACACGTAACGTGATAATGCGGGGGAAAAAAAAAATTGGGCTTTTGGGTAATATTTGTATTTGTAAATAATGCTTGTAAGAGGCAATGGTGCCAACTTCCCTTTATCTCAATCCCCTGTAGCGAGGTTTGGCGACTGTCTTTAACAACAATTACTGATTGCACTACAAGGAAGCGGGTCGAGGGCGTAAGCCCCAAGTTAGGTTTGTTTTGTACGTAGAACAGTATTGCATTGGTGGCAACTTGGTTAGATGACTGCCTGGACAAAAATTACCAATTGCACCACAAGCAAGGGGGGGGGGGGTCTGGGGCGTAAGCCCCAGGTTAGGTTTGTATGTATGTAGAACAGTATTGCATTGGTCGCTACTTGGTTAGATGACTGCCTGGACAAAATTTACTGATTGCACTACAAGCAAGGGGGTCTGGGGCATAAGCCTCAGGTTAGGTTTGTTTTGTATGTAGAACAGTATTGGTTTCGAAGAAAATTCTTTTAATAACTAATTATTACTGTGGAAAAAAGAACACATTCATTGTGGTGTCTCTTAACAGCTTCAGCAACTCCTTGCGGTTATTGTAAAAGCGCTGATTGAAATTACTTATAGTAATTAGACAGCTTGCACAATCCTTTGCGATCTGGTTCAAACTCTGCGCACCTTCAAGTTTCATGGTAACTAGCATATACAGGGTAGTACCGTAAGTGCGGGGTTGGCAATACTGTATTAGTGCATTATTAGCGGCAAAAATGGCGCACACAGCTGAAATTTCATGTATATAAGTCGTGGTAGGCCTACTATTTGGGATGGTGGGTGGGTGATAGAGGAGTCAACATATATTAAGACATTATCTCCAGATATCTTCCTGACCATTACAACAGGTATTTTGGTTAGTTTTTCTACTTCAGAAAAGTTATGACTCAGTCATACGACATGCACTGCTACCAAAACTTCTTCCATTAAAGCCAAAGGTCGGTTAACCTCGAGAAGAAATAATTCCAATTCTCACCACACCTTTCATCAGAATTATTTTCAATGGGGAAATGTGAAAATGGATGCATCTTTTCTGATAGAGCCTGATTTTGCAGATTAGTTGAGACAATCAGTCAACCGTGTTATCCCATGCAAACAAGTGTCATTAAGATGTGTGTTAATGGTTTTACGTCCCTTTTAACTACACTGGCTTTTAGAGACGCCGGGGTGCCGGAATTTTGCCCCGAAGGGGATCTTTAACGTGCCAGTAAATCTACGGACACTGCTCCCTCGCATTTGCACACCCTCAAATGCCAGCTGACTACGCCAGGATACGAACCTGCAACCTTGGGCTCAGCAAGCGAGAACGTTACCCCTGAGCCACACAGCCAGCCAAGTGTCATTAAGAACACCACAAGAATGCCAGAACCATGGAGACAATGTCAGAATTCAAACAAACACTAAAAATTTGTAGTAGTGCACTGAGAACAGCAATCTTTCCATGCAAAGTCTTTTTACCAACGAGTAATGCACTGCAATAAGTAGAATTGTATTTCATTCAAAAGATGTGGGCTGCATCATAGTTTTCCCATAAAATACACAGTAATATGCCTACGTTTCATATACAATACAATCATTATGAGATTTAATCTTAAGACAATCATTTCGTGCCTACATTCGACATTTTTGAACAGGACTGTTATCCATTTAGCAAGCAACGACTGTGCCACATCGTATTATGAATGTATTTAACTGCATTATATTCGGTGCTATTTCTGGGGATATATGAAAACGTACAGTCGTCGTTTGGAAAGTAATTGAAACCTACTTTAGTTATAGATACCCTGAAAGAGAGATTTTATCAGAAAACGAAAATTCATACAAAAAGATGCATTCTGCAACCCAATCCAATTCCGATGCTCCACAGTCCCCAAAATTCACCACAACAGAGACTAGTTTGACAGTCCCAAAAGTCACTCCCATAGCATATGCTGAGTGAGCGTCAAATTGAGAAACTCGATTCTGAGAGGCCCTACTTAACCGAGAAGTCGAACAAATGTCTCGACAAATAACAATGAAAAACGGGGACACTATTCGTCTATAACCTACCTTCATCGTCCAGTCCATCATCAGTACATGTACATTTCGTACAGCACCTATTGCAGTCCATGGGTTCAGCATATGATAACAAGTTATCGCCTGAGGCGGTCTCTTCAGCCATGATTGCAGCAAACCAATATAAAACTCAAGTTATATCAGCCACACACTAACATCTACTCTCTAAATTACGTCCAAAGAATGCTGGAAATTCATCGCACAACTTGGTCGGCTGATTAAACGTCACGCCTGACAGGGCCACCAACGTTTTAAATGGCATAACAAGATATGTCCCACTTTAAAAAGGCATTTGTTGGTGCAGCAGAGAGTGCTTGTGGTAGGACGTCAACAAGAGTGAAAGAGAAGGAGACTCCGTGGTGGAATGAGGAAGTTAGGAAAGCAGTGAAATAAAGAAGTCTGCATGGAAGGAATGGAACCGAGATCAAACAGAAGAAAGCAAAAGGAGGTATCACGACAGCAAACGGAGGTGTAAGAAAGTGGTAGGAGAAGAAATAATAATAATAATGCATTTTATTAATCCCTTAACGAGGTCAAGGACTCATATACAAAGGAATCGTACAGTTTTATCTTGTTGGCGACAAATTACAATTCAATGTTTAGTTTACAAGTTTTCAGTATGAAAATATATACAACATTTTGTAGCTTTCATAAGTTTTTGTACACAATGTAGTCTTCTTTTGTCTTCTCAGATTTTGGAATTTCTTAAACTGACATTTTATAATCATTCCACATAAACTGTTTTAGCCTCCTTTTAAAGATTGGTAGGCTAGGTGCAATTTTTATATTTTCTGGTAGTCTATTGAACTCTACAAAGGCACTATACTTAATGCTATTACTGCCATATTGTTTGGAATTGATATGGAAAAGTGATATGTCATCTGCATGTCTAGTTTTGTAAGCGTGTAAATCAGATTGTTTAGTGAAGTTTAAATTTGTGTGGATACCTTTGTGTAGGATTTGGTACATCAGGACATTTGATTTGATTTCTGCATTTAGGGCTACTGGTTGAATTTTACTCGTAATATAAAGATGTTTGGTAGGTGTTAAAAAAGGGTAGTTATACATATATCTTATGGCTCTATTCTGAATTACCTCAATTTCCTTTTTTAGGTAATTTGAGCATTTTATCCAAATTGTATTCAAATATTGTAAGTGGCTATGGATTAAGGAAAAATACACTTTCCTGAGTAGATATTTTGGGATATAGTAGCTCAAATTTTTATCATCCCAGCAGCAGGTGATATTCTTTTAACTAATGCATCAATGTGCTTTTGCCAGGAGAGATTTTCATCTATTATCAGGCCTAGGTATTTGACAGATGAGACCCTTTTAACTGCCTTTCCATTCAGCATTATATTCTGAGTGATGTCTAACATTGTTCTACGCTTAGATATTATTAAATAATTTGTTTTACCTTCATTTATTGTTAATTTATTTGACTGGGTCCAGCCAAGTATTGTATTCATGTCCTCCTGCATGTGTGTAATCAGCGTGTTGGTGGTGTACGCATTGTAAAAGATGCTTAAGTCATCTGCAAACAACGTTATATTACCATGAAAACTGAGTGTTGCTATGTCATTAATATAAGAGGGAAGGACCCAGTATTGATCCTTGGGGCACACCATGGGTAATATTTACCTCCTCACTTCTGTAGCCATTTATTTCAACATACTGCTTACGATTAGACAGGTAATTTTTAAACCATGTCCAAGCTACTCCTCGGATACCTGCATTATCAAGTTTCCCTAAAAGAATTTCATGGTCAACAGTATCAAACGCCTTTTTCAGGTCTATAAAAAGGCCACTCGCTGTCATCTTATTGTCTATGACATCCTGCAAGTTAGAGATTATATCAATTGTGGCTATTTCTGTGCTTGAATTTTCTCGGAATCCATACTGCCCTTTGTAGAAGTAATCATTTTTATTTAAAAAATTAACAATTCTGTTTTTTACTACTGTTTCGAGTACCTTGGATATGGGTGGGAGGATGGAAATGGGTCTGTAATTGTCTGGATTGCTTTTGTCACCTCCTTTATAGACTGGTATGACTCGTATGAAGAAAAGTTGGGAAGAATTTACACGAAGAATGGAAACAGATGTAAGTGGCAGTAAAAGGATGCTGTATGGGCTTCTAAGAAGTAAGAGGAAAGAAAGAGTTACCACAAAGCTGGTGAAAAAGGAAGATGGAGAGTTGTTAACACACCCAGAAGAGATAAAGGGACGATGGAAGGAGTATTTCGATAAGCTATTGAATGTGAGCAATTGTACTGGTGAGATGGAAGTGACACAACCTGACGACTCTATAACAGAAGATGATATAACAATGCTGGAGGTGGAATTAGCAGTACAGAAAATGAAGATGGGAAAAGCAACAGGGGTGGATGAAATCAGTGTAGAAATTATAAAGGCTGCAGGACCTGTTGGTATGCAACGGTTGTATCGACTGCTAAAGTGTGTGTGGAAACGGAAATGTGTACCAGAAGACTGGGAGAAAGGGCTAATAATACCGGTGTTTAAGAAGGGGGACAAGAAGGTGTGTGATAAATATAGAGGGATCACCCTCTTATCACAGATAGTAAAAATACTGGAAAGGATATTAGAAAGAAGAATGAGAAGAAAGGTGGAAGGAGAGTTGCAAGAGGAACAGTATGGCTTCAGGAGTGGAAGATCCACAGTGGACCCAATCTTTAGCTTGAGGCAGGTGATGGAAAAGAACTGGGAATATGGAGAGGATTTGATCATGACTTTCATAGATCTAGAAAAGGCATATGATAGTGTCCCCAGAGAGAAGGTATGGGAAACCATGGTTAAGAAGAGACTGGGAAGAGAAATGTTGGAAATGGTGCAAGCAATGTACAACAACTGTGTTAGCAGGGTACTGACCCCAGTTGGAAAGACAGATTGGTTTAGGAACAAGACTGGACTAAGACAGGGGAGTGTGCTGTCACCTCTCTTGTTCATAATGGTGATGGATGAAATTGTTAAGGAAACAAAGGAAGCATATGGACATAAAGAAATGAAGTTACTGTTATTTGCAGATGATATTGTGGTCTGGGGAAGGAACACCGAAGAAGTGCAAAAACAACTAGATGCACTGAACGAAAATATTCAGAAGTACGGCCTGAAAATCAGTATAGGGAAAAGCAAGACCATGGTGATGACAAGAGGGGAAAGACAAGGAAAGGGCACTGTGAAAATTGGAAGTCAGAGTTTGGAAATTGTGGACACGTTGAAATACCTAGGAAGTGAATTGATGCAAACTGGTAGGTTGGACATGGAGATTGGCAGGAGGGTACAGCAGAGCAATGCATTCTATCAAAGTGTAAGAAAACTTGTTTGGGATAAGGAAGTACCAAGGAAAAGCAAGGAGGTAATATATAAAGTGTACTATGTTCCCATATTAACTTATGCAGCTGAGACTTGGACCCTGACAAGCAGGCAAGAGAGTAGAATCCAAGCCAGTGAAATGAAATTCCTAAGAAGTATGATAGGAAAGACAAGGAAAGACAGAGTGAGGAATGAAGATGTTAGGAAGGAAGTTGGGATGGGAAAACTAAATGAGAGAATTGAAAAGAATAAACTAAGGTGGTTTGGACATGTAAAGAGGATGGAGGAAAATAGAATACCAAGACAGATGCTGGAGGCGAAGTGTAAGGGTAAGAGAGCAAGTGGAAGACCTAGAACAAGGTGGATTGATTCAGTGAAGAACAGCGTAAGAAAAAGAAATCTGGACTGGGACAAGATCGTGGAAGAAGAATGGTGGAAGGAAAGAGGAAAGTGGATAAGTGCCATAAATACCCCGACCCGGCAGGAGCTGGATAGGGGATGATGATGATGATGATGATGATGATGATGATGAACAAGATATTTTTAAAACAAGACAACTGAATTGGCAACTCCAGCTATCTGATATGACATCTGGCGGTAAAAATGAGAAACTTACCAAGTAGAGTACATTTGTCACGTGGTGACTGTTTGTATTTGGTTTCTTGTATTGGTAAGCAGATCGTGGTAAATTCTTCGTGTTTATACATAAGTTTTAATCGTTGATAAGAGTGCAAAATGAATAAAAGCAAAGTATATTGCTCAGTTTACGGCTGTAAGTCGATGTATAAGAGGGCTGCGGATATACGCTTTCATCACTTTCCAAAAGATGCAAATAGCAATAGCAGAAAGGTGACGATACCAAATAAATACGGGCAACAAGAGCGGGTTGGATCACTCACCACTACACTCACTGACGACAGGACGGGTTGTTCACTTACGCCGCGCCAAGCCGCACCTAGACAGCCAAGCATAGTCTCGCCG